>JAWNLD010000275.1:0-600000 GCA_035041545.1 Drosophila colorata | reverse complement strand
TCAGGCTGTGTGTGTGTGTGTGTGTGTGTGCGAGTGTGTCCCAAAGTCACACTAATGAGTTTGTAGCACCTGTTTATGCGGATGCGTTCATAAAATAGTTGGTATTTTGATGATTTTGCTCGTTAGCGGCAAAGAATTGGTTAAACAGAATTAGCTGAACATTTTAATTTAGAATTTTAAATTAAGGCTTGAACCGAAGCAGTTCAAACTGGGAATTCCAGCTTCTTTTTTTTAAAATCATAATCCAAGCCTTGATCCGAATTTTCAAAAATATGAAATGACGAAAATATTAAAGAAAAATTGAATTGAAACATTGAAAAATGAATTATTCCTTGACTTGCAGTGTTACAACTAGAGATTAAATACATTGTTGCTGAAATTGTTTGTAATTAAAATGCGCTCTGCTTCATTTCTCTTTTGACAAGTGCAGTCCGCATTCTATGCTGATAAGCCAAGAACTGATTCAATTGCAGCACACACTCACAGAAAAAACATACTCTTGCTCACACACACACACGCACACAATGAAAAACAATCAGCTTTGTCCGTTTCAGCGTCATGTGTGCAGCGGCAACCTCTGCCCATTTGCTGGCTGCCCAAATCAGTTACAACAAAAACACCAACAAGTCTTATCAAAGCAAACAAGAATGATCCGCATGGGATCGCTCGACTATAAGCTACCCTGTAAGCAGCTCTAAAGTGGCGTCGAACACAATTGTATGTACTTTTGTTCTACAATACATATTTATATAATTAATATATTGAAGCCAAAATACAAAAGTTTTATAAAATTAAATGAATTAATTAAATGTAATATACCCTAAAGTAGTAGTAGATCCAGTACAACCAAATATAGAGAGAATATCAAAATTCGAATATTACATATAATAAAAAAAACTTTTTACGAATCAAAAATAGTCAGCAATGCCTGCTGCGGTCTGTCATGGCTGCAGGGTATAACCAGAGTTAACTGTTAACAACAACAACAAACAATGTAATGCATATGGGCCCGAACCAACTGGGCACGTGTGTGTATTATTTTTGGGTTATCGTGGCCCGCATTTGTTTATAGACTCGCACAGAACTCTTTTTAGCCTCGCTGCGGGCGCCTGTCGCTGGCTGCTGGGCGCCTGTTGAGCTGACAAATAATCGATCGCAAGTTATTTATTGATTTTTGATTGATGACCTGCTGAATGTGGGCCATGTAATCGTGTAATTTATGTTAGCCCCATGTAGGGTTGCTTGGATTTTCAGTAGCAAAGCTGAAGTGGTTTGTTGGGGCGGATTAGTTAGCTTTGCCCATGCGGCTAGCAGCAATGCGAAGAGGCAGAGATCGCGCCAAGAGCGCTTCATGTTGAATTTGAATATTATCACGTTGCACGGGGCCCCACCAACTGTGACAACAGCAACAACAACAACAACACGCGCAGCTCAAATTGATAAGCGTCAGCCGTTTTCAAGTTATCGCTACACATGTAAATTTTATTATACAATCATAAATATATTTGTCGGTTTATTTATTTATTTATACTTGATCTATAACAAACTCAAACAAAAAACTTGCTAAAAGAAAAACACTTAACAGCTATATAGTATGTGTGGAAGCGCCTATTACCGGATAGGTTTTAGGGAGGGGGTTACAAATATTTTTATGTTTCTTTTCCTTCACCGTTTAACGTTTATAATTTCTTGTCAATTGTTTAGTGTTAGCTTACTGTATAGCAAAACTTATTTCATACTTAAAAGATTATTGTTTCCCATATATAAAAATCCATTCCCAAAAATATGCAATATAAGTACAGTCACGCTCAACGGCAGCCCGAAAGTAGGCAACGCATCCAGCGTTACTTGCGACTGCCCTTGCGACGCAAATGATGTCGGGTGGTAGCCGCCGCTAGGGCCACCGCCGCCTGCGCTGCCGCCGTCAGTCGTCCTTCGGCGCAGCGCGTGGGCCAACTCTAGGATTCGTAGAGCAACCGTTGGTAATGGGGCAGCACCTCATTCATCGGCACATGCAAACTGAACTCGAGTGCGACGAGCACGGCAAACTCCGAGGAGATGAGCTCCTTGCGGTTCAAGCGAAATACATTCTCGGTCTTTTCAATCAAGCTCTTCAGGGCATCCCCCTTGACGTCGTTCATCTTGGCACTGAGCAACAAGCAGGCGCCGGCGCAAAGCTTACGATTGCTTTTGTTTATCAAATTGGCCAAGATGAGCTTCTCAAAGTAGACATACGCCTGCGATATGGTCACTAAATCGATCCGCGAATCCAGCTTGTTAATGCGACGCATTTCCCTTTTGATGCTGCGGGTGAAATGAACATTAGTCGAGTTTAATAAACAGCACGCAAATCGATTATTCAAGGCAATTTTGGAATTTTGTGGCAAGCAAGTGATAGATAACAAATGCTACGAAATGTAAAACAGCTTTGGTAATCAAATATTATATGCTGGTATATAAATAAGCAAAGAAAATAGCAAATTTCCCTTTTACACACGCTCTCCTTGTTATATTTTCAAGACCTAAGGATGAGCACTTCGAATAAGCAGTGTGTAACAAAGTTGAAAAATATAAAAACATTAAGAAAGTCAGAAAATCGACGACAATAAACATAAGATTTTTTTGGGGTAATAAACATTAAAGAATTTGTAAATATTTGTAACAAATACTAGTGAAATTTGATAATATTCAAATAGGAAAAATTAAATTTTTATAAAATAGAATTTGAAATTGAAAGTGTTAATAACAAATGTTATTGAAATTTGATTCTAATCAATTATAAAAAATCAATTTTTAAATATTTGTATCGAATTTAAATTGTATTTGGGCCATGAAAAAGAACAACGAAAACCCAGAAGTGTTTAGTACTACAATTCTTTGATCTTCTTCTAACTTTGTGTTTTAATACCAAAATTTCCTGAACTATTAATCGCAATGTGTTGTTTGCTACCTTCTTAGTTTGCTTAAGGTCAGTTGTATGCTTGGAAACTTTTCCCGGAATTTGTCATTGAGCTCCTTCTTCAGATCCGATGGACGCACATAGTCAATGACAGAAGTCATGTACGAGGTGAACGTGAGCAATGTGCGATGCTTGCCTGCAATGAGCTCAGGATCATCCAAGATGCTAGCCGAGTACTGTTGATACTAAATGAGGTTTACGGTTAGCTCTAGTTAGATGATTTGGTGAAATGCTTTGCTCACCGGCAGACCACGTGCTCCATCTGCACTTAGAATTATGCTGTCCATGTCCATATCTAGCTTCAGATCGGGCGTAGGGCTCGCTGTATTATTGCGATTATTGGTCTCGTATGTGAAGCACCTGTGAATGCATCAAGCATAAATTATAGCGCTAGGAAATCGTGGATTTCTCGATCTAAGGCGAGGCGTAAGTAAAAGCAAGTTAGTTGAAGCGTTGCCAGTTTTCGAATGTGTGCAAATGTGAAGTGTGAATTTTGTTAGTGGTATGTAGGATACTTTAAAGCTTCGGTTAAGCGCCGCGACTTATCTGAGCTATGGGCGAGACTGTCTTTTGAATCAGTTATTCCCATAGCTGAGGTAGTCGCGGCCAATTGTTACTTATTAGCTGCTTCAAAAATTTACCATTTGCCTTGATGTTTGGTTATGGTTTTTGTGCTGAAACGAAGTAGTGCAAAGCGTTATGATTAGCAAAAGTTAATGGTACAAAATGCATCGAAACGTTGTGTATAATTAAGTATTTCGATTATAAGTTGTTTATTGGTTGGGACCAGGTTCTAAGGTTTGGGCACTACGTCTTACATTTGGATTTTGTAAATTGTTTATTTGCTGTGTCAGCCATTATGCAATTATAAACATACATAAATATATATATTTATAAAAAAAAAAAATCATACGAGTCTTTTTTTAATGCTGATGACTCAGAATACCCCCCATATTTATAGAATTTTGTTTTGTCAGCTAGTGGAAATTATTTTGGTTACATGTACGAGTTGTTCTTTAGCACGTGAACAAAAAATATATAACAGATAGCTTTACCAGAAGTATTTTGCAAACTGTTCATTTTTGACGCTTGTAGGCACTTTTTGAGGAAGTGTTTGAACACCTATGTTAGCAGTTTGAACTAAATAATTTGGTGCATTAAAGATTATCTGCAATTGCTTACAGGAAATATTTTTTAAATGTAACTTTTCACTTTTAGTATTTAAAAAGGAGTTTTTTGAAATGCGGGCCTAAGATATATTTAAGTATTGCGTGGGTATTTGTGAGCTTAAAAACATTTTTAACCTGTTATTAACATTATTTTAATAAAAATGTATTTTATTAACCGGCCAATTGTTTTTATTTAATTTTTTACTAGATTTTTGATTTTCCAAATTAGGCTTTGCAAATTGGTTTACAAATTTCAGTTTTTCATTCATTTTTCCACCGATATTTTGTATTACCTATTATAGATTTATTTTAAAATAATTTTGAAGCCGATTGGCTGAAGATTAAATTTGTATTTAAAAAATCTTGGACCCCCTTTCGCATACAGTAAGAGCTATATACATAATGTGTGAATTCTGCATTCAATTAATTTGCGTGTAAATAAAATAAGCAGAGGATATTAGTTTAAAAAAGTAGAGCTCTAATTTCTTGAAATCTCTTTCTTGAAATCCCTTCTCAACTTGTAGTTATTGCTTCATTTTTGCCAAAGGGAATAAAACACGTATTTTATGCCCAGCAATTGGAACAGTTTTAAATTTTGTCACCGACTGCCTTTTCTAGGAAAGACAAATTTATATTAACCGACTTAAATGTAATAAGTAGCAATGTTCTGGACTATGATCCTGGTTAATTGGATTACAGTTGAGCGAACTGATGTTTAATGAATATACATATGTATGTATGAGCCATGAGGTCATTGAATTGTAATATTTATATGTGTATGCGGTAATGGAATATTATTGATATGGTATGTTAAAAAAAAACCAATCTAAAAGCAATTCTCAAAGAGGCACCAACCTCGCTATGCCATGATTTCGTAGAGCGGCTGTGCTCGTTATCTCCATTTGATTCTCGAAAATGGAGGGATTGGTCGATGCATTTCCATGTTTCTTGCGCTCTTTTTCGTACTGACGCGATGGTATCAACAGATGTCCATATGAAATGTCCTGGAGAAGGGCAGTAAATTAATTAGTTTGGTAAGTTCAGCAGATATTATGTGAACAACGCACCTGACCGCTTTCGGCCTTCTGTATGCCAAGTAAATCGAAGGGATCAAAGGGTGCATCGTTAATGGAGCTCAAGGGACGTGAGGTGGATGGATTGCGTCGTCGACGGTCCTCTTTGCGGAACTCAGCACTATAAGTTCAAGGATTAATTCAAAGATTTCTTTGATATATATATCAATATATCCTTCACTTACCGTCCGTTCTTGCCCTTGTAGTAGGGCAACGCGGAGAATATCAAAAACGGCACCTTACGTGATAGCAACACCATACGCTCATCTCGTTGTCCCAGTGCCGGACCGGGGCCCCTGCGACCATCGCTGATCTGCACGGATTTGCTGAGACTATTGCGAAAACTGCCCGTAAAGTTGCCAGCTGGCGCTAAGCTCTCCGTGCTGCTGTCATCCGTAATGTGGCTGGCACTCGAACCGCTGCGAATATTGTAGTTGCGCTTGAGGCCACCAGTTCCAATAATGCTGGCATTGCCGGCCGATGCTCCCCGCATACCAGGCGCAGTATTCAGACGCGCTCGTCTCTCCGGCTGCATACTCTGCTCGCTGGCGCCATTGCTGAAGGTGCTGCAATGGAATGGGAATCGGAAAGGAACCACTTAGAATCGCTTTGTTTAAAATTGATCTAAAACGGAACAGGCGCTCAACAAGTAGCGAACACAAACTCGGAAAGAACCTTGAGCGTGTTTTTATATGATAAACATAGCTATAAATAAATACATGTGCATGTATTGGTATATATAGTTTACAAATTCGAAAAATATGTGCGGCGTATCTTACAAATTAATTGTATCTGTGAACTGATTTCTGAACTTGATTTCGAATGCAATTCGTAAAATAACTAATTTAAAAGCTTCCCGGAAAATAGGTACATAAAACATATTGTTATATACACATATTTATATTTATTTATTTATATTTATATTAAATTATAAAATTGTATAGAAAATTAAACGAATAAATTTCTGTCAAGTGTGAACTAAAATATACAATGTTTATTATTATTTATAAAACGTAAAGAAATCGAGATCAGGGGCACATGCAATCGTAAATAAATTTCCCTTTCTCTCTCATCCATTCGCATGCTTTCTCGCTCTTTCTATAAATAACAACACACCCCAAAAGAGGTGATCGATATTTTCACAGGCACGCAGCAAAGTGCAGTCCAAAGATTGTTGTCGCAGGGCCATCAACAATCAAAAGTCGCACTTATCATGCAGCTAGCCTTTGTCTATTGTTTCTGAATTTCCGTAGAAAAAAATAAACACACACACACGCACGCACGCACACACACAAGAGACAAAGAGTGCAGCTGCCGTAGGGCAACGTGTGTTTATTGGTTGCTGCGCGCCTGGCCAATTACCTTGAGATAATTGGTATAGATCGAGGTTACGCGAGCTCCAACAAACATTTACCCCAAAAATATTCAGCGTAAATCACGTGCGTGTTGGGCAAACGAATTTCCATGAAAATACCGTTTGCATTAATTAGGCAACTCTCTTGAGGGTGGGGTGGCACAATCATAATGCGCATGATGAAGTGGCGCCAACGCTGTCATAACCCGTTAATTAGTTGGAGTATTCTAATAGGCGCCCAGCGCTGCCAGCAAGCAGCTATCAGCCAAATGAGCTGAGCAGAAGACCAAAGGGAAGACCCAACACCAAATTTCGAACACACACACATGCGGGCAATATGTATTTACATGCTTACGTTTTATATTTACGCACAACACACTGAAGAAAAAGAACACCACACAATAGAAAATATTGAAACGCTTATGCAACTTATGGACTCTCTCTATAAAGCGAGAGAGCCCCTGAGTTTGTTAGAAAACGGTTTAGGCCAAACGATTAGAAGTGTGAGGGTGAGAGAGAGTGGAACCTAAATGAGAGAGAGAGAGAGAGAGAGAGAGAGAGAGGGAAGAATGCACTGGATAAATGTGCAGGTGGTGGATTTTATGGTATTTGTTTTTTTTTTTGAGCTGTTTGGGCAACGGTTTGGTGGTCTGCCTAACGACATCTGCGCGCCTGTGCAATGGGCAAACAATATTTAAATTTGAAAAACTCATTTCGAAAATCTATCAAAATGTTGACAAACGGGCTAATTTGAATGTAAATACAAATCAATTAATTTGTAATTGTAACTGAATAAATCATTTTATGTCAGTTTCCATTACTAAACAAATGAGTTATGCGATCTTTGCTAATAGTTTATTTATACATCGGTTACAGGGTTGTCATGGCAATGACAGCTAGCTGATTTGAAATTTCTAAATATCTCAGCAATTACTGTCAGAGGTTATAGTCTGTCAGAAGATTAAAATTTATTTAGTTTGTGTAAAGAGCACCATTTAATTATTAAAATATTATTATTCTAAACAAATAAAATGTACTAATTTACAGAGTTCATTGCAGTTTGGGCCAAAGCTTCAAAGCAAACAAAGAAAAGAACAATTGCATATTTCGATTGAGCACTGATAAAGTGTACAAATAATGCTCAAAGTGTTACAAAAAACTTAAATAAAAACAAATATACTCTTCACATCTACGCGTAAAACAAATATACGATATATGAGATACGAAGAAAAGACCGCAATTTGAGTGAAAAGTATATAACTTGTAGATACCTTAAAGTGGTTATTTAAAAATAAATATATACATTAGTTTTATATTTAAAAATTCAATTTATTCAATTAAAAATTTATATATAGCAAATAAATATTTTTTTTTTTTAAATCTTTACTTAAAAAAAAGAATTTTTGTGTTTTGTTATTTAAAAATTTTAATTTATAAAAACGTGTTAAAGTCCTTTTGATTGAACATCTTTATATATACTGAGACTGTTAGGTGTTGCATGTCTAATGATATAGTCGCAATACTCAGTGCACTAATATTGAATTAAATTATTGAATTACACGCTCCCCAGCTGATACTCAATCTTTCAATTACTTTGTGATTCGCAGTGGTTCCACAGCAATCAAATCAACTAAATACAATTCGCATTGTCTTATCATCAATGTGAATGCTATAAATATACTTTTGCTTTTATCAGCATGGCTCTTAACAAACAGTTGTTCACAAAGCACATACGTTTGTGTGTGTGTGTGAGAACAATTAAGAACAAGCTGTTGCTGAACTTGTAGCTCACGTGTCTAACTAAAACTTGATTAATTTGAAATATTTAACAAAATAGATTTTTGGGCTTTTATTGACTGCAAATTTGAAATTCACATAGAAATGCAAATTCTTAATTGAAGCTTTATATGTTTTTTGGAAACGCGTTATGTTTACGATCACTAAAAACCAGCACCAAACAAAAACTTTAAGGAGCTAAAACTAAACTAGAAAATATATTAAAATTATTTAAATACAAATTGTTAGTCTAATGTTTAACTCATCAAATATGACTTTAATTATTTTTTATGAATTTTTTTTTTTTATATAATATTAAGTAAAAAGCGACCAAAAACAATGTCACAGTTTATTTCAACGGACTAACAAACTAAGTTTTAAAATTTGTACAGATGAGGTGCAAAACAAATGTTTTTAGATTAAAAAAAAAAAGGTTTATTTTAAATATTAGATAAAACACAATCAAATTTGTATTTATTGACAACAAGCTTGCCTTTCGGGGCAAGCATTTTACACTGCAAAAAATGACATTAAATCGATTAGCTAATCAGGCACGATTTGCGACAGACCCTCGACTTGTTTACGCTTTGAACGACGCAATAAAAGCGCCGGCAAGTCAAGCAATTGAAGGTTGTCAACGTAAACAGCATGATAGTGAAGAAAAGCTCACTTGGGACTATACTTAATGAACTGGATATCCAGGTAGAGATCATGGGTATTAACTGCCAGACAGCCATAAAGCCATATAGATGTGTGTACAAGTACGGAGCAGAAGGCAATAAAACTGATTGGATGATAAGCAGTGTGGCAGCAGTTCCATTAAAAGAGACAAGTCCATGATGATATATATATATATATATATATATATATATATTTAATATATATATATATATATATATATATATTTACTAATTTTATCGTTACTGCTTGCTTTCGCAATCAGTCTGTCAGCTGATTGAGGCTTGCTCCGTTGCGTAGAGCTCCTAAAACAATGCCCGAAAGATAAACAAAACAATAACAAAGACCCCAGCGGGGCCTCCGCACTCTGAAATACTTCAAACACACATGTGACAAGAGTCGCCACTGTTTGTTGCCGCTTATCGGAGAGCGTCTCTTTCAACCCGTGCATATGCTCTGTTATTTCTGACTCTATTCGAAGTGTGTGCGAATCAGCTCAAAGAGGTTCAAAGCGGTTTGATCGGGTTTGCCGTTGTTTCTTTGTTTCGTTTTGGTTTTTATTTCCAACCCAGTATTTGCAAGTTCGCCAAAGCGAACGGCGACAATGAATCAACACAAAGCAGCGACTGATGACCACAGCGCAAATACAAGAGAGTGGGGCAGAAACATATCAAGTTGTTTCTATTAACATTTTGTGTACACGTCTGTATGTATGGCTGTATGTTTGGCCAAGTTAATAAATACCTGGCTTATGCCAGAGGTTGGTTATTTTCTTTGTTGAAAATGCCATTAAATAACATATTTTAAGTAGCTATTTAATTGACAACTATTTTTCCAAAATGCACTCAATACTTGTTCACAAAGTGCCCCCATTGGGGGCGTGTAAATTTGATAAAATCGATATATTTTTCTCAGTTTGAAAGCTAGATATATCAAATTTCTTCAGACGAATTACTGATAACCTCCTCTAAAGATCGCAAAAAAGCTTGGATACGCCCACTGGGGGCATAACAAATCGATCAAATCTATATATCTTGGGGGCGGGTACACCGCGAAAATTCATTTCAATGTTTTACAGTCACTTAATTTGGCACAGTTTTGTGTTTTCTATATTTTTCCTAAATAAAAATAATTGTCAAGACCGTTTTCAACTGTTTTTAGCTATTATTATACTGTGAACAAGTATTGCTAGGTTGATTATAGCCGACTGCAACGTTGTTTATATTTTACCCAATACAATTTAAAGAGGGTCTAAAATGTGTATGTCCAGATTCCAGTTTTGAATGCACTTTATTTGTTATGTGGTGCTTTGTTGCATTCTACTGCACCACTGACACATATTTTGCAACCCCTCGAACTAAGCAACCCCATTTGGAATGCAAAAAACTTCCTACATGACCTTGAAATGATGCAACTAGGGAAGAAAACATCAGCTCTCTGCACGACTGGCGAAGGATTAGAAGTAAACACCAAGCAGCAGCAGCAGCAGGCAAAGCAAACAGCAATCTAACCGGTTCGTATTACGTCGCTAACAAGTACTGCATAAAGGTCTGCGTCAAGGTTACCCAGTTTGCAAAGGACTTGGGCAGAAGGGGGGACATTAAAGCGTCACAAGAGCTGCGCGTCTCTCACAGTTCGGTACAGGTTTTCGGTTTCGGGCAGCCGTGACATTGACATTGAGCGAGGCGGCGCAGGACATGAGAGCGCACATGGCGTTGCCAGATGGCTGGAGCTTTGCCTGTATTTCAGTGTCCTTGAGACTGCCAGCCGGGCAAAGGAGACACGGAAATAAGCATTTCATTCAAAAAAGCTGCCCACACGGCGTTTAATCATACTAAAAACATGATGCAATTTCTCCTGAGCTTTCGGAGAGGCGCGCAGAGCGAGCGAGAGAGGGACATAAGAAGGAGGGACTTGTTAGACAGAATGCCGACCCAAAATTTGTTTACGTTTTCGGCAAGGTTTCCGCTTTGTGTTTTGCTTCTTGTGTTGGCCCTTATACCTCAACTTCAAAACATATCGAATTTCAAAACAACTTTCAACACGAAGACAGAAAGATAAAAACAAAAAAAAGACAGCAAACCAAAACATCAATAACATGAACTGGCTCAAAGTAGTTTGGAATTTGTTTTGCTTCGGCTTTTGCGTCGTAGTTTTTTGCAATTGGACATACAAACTAACACATAACTCTGCATATGTATGTGTGCATGTACAATTGGATTTATGTTTCGCGCAGGCGCAGCACATTTCTGTTGTTTTTTTGTTGTTTACAGGAAGCGTTCCCCCGGGAGAACGGGATTTGCAGTCTCGAATTATGTTTTCATATTGCGGGAATTTTGCTGACCATTTGAAACGGAAATCACAAAACAAGTAATTGAAGCCTTGTGGGTAAATTGTTTATTAAGTATGGAATATTTACATGTAGTTCTTGATTATTATGATATTAGAGATAGCAGTATGGGGCAATAAACACGCAACTCA
This sequence comes from Drosophila colorata, assembly GCA_035041545.1. NCBI lineage: Eukaryota > Metazoa > Arthropoda > Insecta > Diptera > Drosophilidae > Drosophila > Drosophila colorata. The sequence goes on along the minus strand of JAWNLD010000275.1, from coordinate 588,510 downwards.
CGTTTCCAGATAATGTTGTACAAGATATAGCCAGTTATAAGCAGTTTAAACCATCTTAAGCTATAATCTAATCAGCCGTGGCTAAATATTGTTTATACAAGGACCAATTCCTGATAAGATATTTAGTACAGAGTCTTGGGAAATATTTGCTTGCCATAGATAAGTATACGCAAAAAATATATATGCAAAAGCCTGTCAAACTGAATAAACCGTTAAAAGGCCAATTGGCAAAGACTCAAATTTATTTGGCAAAATTGGCTAAAATGCAAGCGACAGACCTGTTCAAGAATCTACTATGTAAATTAACATTATTGGCTATGTTAAAGGAAATAATAATAATAAGATTTGCGAACGCCCCCGAAAAACTTTAAGAAGCCAACTAGGAAGGTGAACGACATAAAAGCTGCACGAAAAGAAAAAAAAAACAAAACAAAAACAACAACAACAACAATAGCGCACGATGACAAGTGCAGAGGCGTAGGTGAAGCGCGAATAAGAAACAAGGTCACGTCGTCAAAGCGCAACGAATTGCAGTGTGCAACAACAGCAACCAAATCAATACACATGCATGTGTGTGTGTGTGTGTGCATATATTAAAGTGCGTCTAGACGAGTTTAACGAAACATGAGCAATGTGCTAACATTGAAGCGAAAGCTTTGCGCTGCAACACGACTGCAAGTGGGAGTAGAAGCGAGACCGAGAGCGAGACAGATGTAATTCGACTGTTCTTTAATTTGAATTTGGGTTCAAGGCAGTTTGATTGCGTTTTGCATGTAATTTCTTTGTCCTTTCTGCGCTTTCACGAGGAGAGCTTTTGTAAACAAGTATGCAATATGTTCTTCTTTTATTGTGAATACCACAATCAATTGTAATTTTAACAAAAATATTAAAACATGACTTTTTTTCACAAAAAAAAAAAAAAACTATTTTATCTTCAACAATGTATATTGTTAAATTAAAAATTTTTAATTTAAAATTTTTGAAATAGAACCCTTAGATGTTGGACTATCAAGTTGGGAATTGTGGAAAAAAAACTACAAGATAAACTTAACAGAGGAGAACTCTAATGGAGGATATTTAACATGAAAGTTTCAATTACAAATGTGATTTTTAATTTTTTATTTATAACGAAAATTGCTCTTCTCCGCAATTGGATAATTTTGCGTGGCCCATGACTGTCAAATTGTTGCGTGCGATTTTGTCAAGCCAACTGGCATAAATTGGCGGTTATTATTAGGGAAGCACTTCGTGTCAATAAAAGGCAAACAACGCGAATCGTATAAACAATAAAGGTAATGACAGGCCCGTTTTAGGTGCTGCGTGGCTCGGGGAGGGGCAGGGGAGCACATGAGTATACTGTCACACTTGTCGCAAACACCACAAAAGCCCAATTTAAGTGGACGCCACACAACATGCAACTGGCGCTGTTGTTGTCGTTGTCGTTGTTGAGTAATTTGCGGGCCGCTTTTCAATGAGGCGTTTTGATTTGCGTTAATTGAACGGGCACACGTCGCCCGCTTGAATGGACGGCGCCACATTCAGCGCGAGTCCGAATCGGACTACTATATTTAGCGAGCTGTGAAAACAGATCTGCCCGTCCCAATTGGTACCCAACTACGTCAAACAGCCCCAGCAAACAGAATTGTACAAATTTCGAGCTCGGACAATGGCATAAATTAAATTAGCTGACAGCTGTGGGAAATTCGAGATATTTACAAACAAATGTTCGCTTTTATAAAATGTAGACTTGACTTGTTGTTTCTTAGCTTGTTAACAAATTGGCCACCAGGTGTCAATTGCCCGAACTTAATCGGAAATTTCCACATGGCAAAATAATTTTACAAACACACGTAGGTAACCACAGATCAAATTGATCTAATTGTGTGATTCATAAATCATCTTCAGAAATTGTGGCTAAATGTATACAAGGGAAAAGTAATTTTCGTATCCAAAATAATGGAGAGCTGCCCGCGAAATTCTTGGTAATTTGTCATTAGAGGCTGCCCAACGAATCTAAAATGTTGCTAAATATAAACAAATAAAAGAAATACTACAACAAAGAAATATAATGTCCAGTTGTTGTATTTCAATATTGAAATGAAAGCTTTAAACATTTGCAATCTAGCTAAAAATAATTTGGATAATCTAAGCTAGAAGTTTCTGTAATATAATTACCCATATTATTTACTTATTTATTACAATATATAAATTTATATTTATATATTCATTCATTTTTAAATAAAACATTGCTGAATAAAATATAATCTACATTGATGTACAGATTAAGAATGGAGATATTTTACTCATTGAAAAATTCTACTGAATCTTTCTTAGGAGCTTCAATATTATAATAAAAAAATTATTCTTAAATCAAGTACAAAATATTCAAAAAAAATTTTCGAACTTTTAAAATCAATGTCTTGGCCACTTACCGTTCCCTTAGGGGCAGTAGCTTCAGGCCACTTCCAACGCCGCTGCCGCTGCCCAAATTGGACACCTTTAGCGGTATTTTGACGCTGTCCGAATCGCTGCCGCTCTCGGCGCCGGAACCGCCGCTGCCGCCGCGTTGCTGCAGCTGCTTATTGTTGCCAGAGCCCGGTGCGTTCTGCTGCTGCTGCTGATGCTGGCGGCTGCAGGAGGTGGGCCGCTTTATGTTGCGTCTCTCAGCCTGGGAGGGCAGTCCGCGCACATTCATCAGGTATTGACCCATATTTTCAGCTTCACTAAAACCATCACCATCGCTGGCACCACCCACCGCTGCGGCTCCGCACTCGTCCAACCCGCAGTCGGCATCGCTGCCCATGTGCACATCGGAGCCGCAGAGAAGCAGCGCTGCTCCGCCGACGCCGCCGCCGCCGCACTTTCCATTCTGCTGCTGTTGTTGTTGGTGATGTTGCTGCTGTTGTTGCTGTTGTTGCTGCTGCTGCTGCTGCGCTTGGCTGCTGCGCTGCTGATGATTTCGCTGATAGTGCTGATGATAGCCGCCGGCGCCGAGTCCCAACGCTGCCGTTGCGTTGCCTTTGCTATTGTTGTTGTTGTAATGCTTCTGCTGCTGTTGCGTGCAGATGCTGCTGCCGAATGTTGCGCCAAATTTTGTGTCCCGGTGTGTGCCATCTAATGAGATATTCGATAGAAACGAGATCGCAGCCAATCTGCGCCTGTGTCTCGTCTTGTTAAGCGAACTTGCCATTAGGCACTTGACCGTTATCAGCTAGACAAATGCAATCGAGGACGAAGGAGCGAGATGCACAGTGTCAGAGGGAGACAGAGAGAGAGCGCGAACTACCTTAGGTGGAATGTGAAGAAAAGTTTACAGCAGCTTCCAGCCTAATACTTCCTGATCTTCCTGATTTCTATTACACGGCCCAAAACCCGAAACACACACACAAAAACTTATTTAACAGTTTTTCAAATATTTTAATGGAATATTTTCGTTTATTTATTTATTTTATATTTTGCTTTATTTCAATTGTTTTTGATTTTTTATTTATATTTTACAGTTTTTCAAATATTTTAATGGAATATTTTCGTATATTCATTTATTTTGTATTTTGCTTTATTGAAATTTGTTTTTCTTTATGATTTGTTAACAGTTAAACTGTTTAGTCTCTAAATTCGAGGCCGAATTAAACAACAAATTACTTGAACGCGACATTTTGGTAAAAATTATTTTCAAAAATTTTGTTCAAAATTATTGCTATTTGTGCACCTGTTTTTTTTTTAGGTAGTTACAACTGTGTCCATCCAGATTCACTGCAAATACAAAAAACATTAAACATTAAATCAATAAAAGCAGATAAAAGCCGAACGAAAAGCTATTTATTGTCAAGTGCAAGCTTTTGCATACTCTTGCGAGGAACTAAATGATTTTCAATGCGTTATGTAACAAACCTTGCATAAGAAAAATAAAACTTATTGAAAATGTAGTTAAATGTGTAAAATAACAAAAATGAATCATTATATGTTCGTTTTCTTTGTACTGAGAAAATAAATGATGTCATCTCCTTGGAGATGTAATTGCTTTAATATTAATAATTAAAAAAGATTATAAAGAAGATCAAAGCCGTTTTTTAAGGTTTCTCTATGTGTGCAAAGTGTCCTCCTGGTCAATGCGAATTGCATCAAAAAGCCAATAAACTCGCCATGCATTGCTGCTCTCTAAAATTGTTCGAGAAAGCTTTTTGCTGCAAGTTAAATGCTGCCTGCAAAAGCTGACTGGCTGAAAGCTGCGTGCATTCCACTGTTGTTGTTGTTGTTATTGCTGGCAAATAAACGGCCGGCAAACACGGTTACACTGAAACACATTGAGTTTCAGTAAACAGTTTGTTTACCTGAAGCTGAGTCAAACATGGAAAGGATGAAAAAATGGCCCACTATCAAAACAAATAATGGGCGTGGAAAATTTTCAATCTAACAGCTGAGCGGCAGCAGCAACAACTAGAATTAAAGAGGAACATTTTCGGGCTGAGTGAATGCATTGTAGCACTAGTTGGTCTAATTGGATACCAGCGGTTACCAGTTGGAAAGTGGCACGTGCGCGCGTATTGGGGGAAAATCAATGTGGAAACAAGTGTGAATCAAGCAAAGTGCGAATATATCTATATAATATTTATATATATATGTATATATATATATTTATGCATGATTCACGCCCACGCATATGGTGTGTGACGTAGGCGCCACTGAGATAAAGAGAAAAAAATAAATCGTGTTTGTCAATTTGTACTTACCCACAAAATGCCAAGTATTAGTTTCCCCGCACAGCTTTATTTTTATATATTTTTTATTTAAATTAGAAATGTTTCAAACGCGCCATTTTGAACTATTTTTAGCTAACAATTTCGACACTTTTTATCAACTGTGCACAATTAGACACTCGGTTGCGTTTTTTCCTATTTTATATTTTGTTTCCTATGCGCAGACTTTGATTTCGCTATGCGCTGGCGCTTCTTGGACTCTGACACCCCGCCTTCTTGCAACTTCTGGGATAGCCGCAACTGCTTTCGTTGCGTAAATCGGGCAAAATCGAAATTGCTTTCAAAATGTTCAAAGGGGCTTTGACTTATCGACTCAGCGAATACACGTTTTTAATATATTGGATGCAATTCTTTGTCAAGAGACGCGAACGAGAGACGTATTCTAGCACGAGCGTTACGATTGATTCGGAATAAACGACAGAAACGTCAACGTCCCACAGAAAATTCACAAAACTGCTGATAGTGTGACCGCAGCCTGAATGGCTTAAAATACCGCAAATTACAAGCGACGATGAACACAGATTTAGCATATATATCGACGTTTCATAGAGGCAGTGTGTACACATTGTGTACATACTAAGTATATACATATTAGAGTTGTGCATCGTCGTTCAATTAAAAGACAAAGTTCTTTCGTTTATTTTAAGTGAATGTTTACTGTGCGTTTGAGTTCGCTTGAGCCCTAATATTGTTGCTTTGTTCTGCCAAGTCCCAAATATCGTTCAATACGTTTCAACTATTTAGTTTATTTATCTGTTAATCGAATAAAAATTTTCATTGTTTTTAATTTACATATATTTATTTTACGATATGAATAAAATGTTTTGTTTCGTTTCTGTTTCTTGTGCAAAATTTGTTAAACTATGTAATAAATGTTTGTTCGTTCAGCTCATTCGTTCAGTTATGTGATTTGTTCAAACGAACTTGTTCGGAACGATTGGACCCAGCTCTAGTATGCAACACAGTTTGGCAACACTGAGCTCCACCCTCGCCATTATTAGCAGTAAAGCGAAAGAAAAAAGCATGCAAAAAAACATGTAAATTAGCGAAAAGCAACCGAAATCAGTATTTTCATCAGCCATTCATCGAACATCAACATCAAACCACCAACATGGATCACAATGAAATATCGATGTGCATGGATGTCAAACTGGACACACACGACAAGCGCGCCATCGCGCTGCGCTACAAGACATGGACGAAGTGCCTGGTCAAGATCGAGGCTATCAAGTGTGTGCCCTGCTTCCTGCGCCTCAGCTTCCAGAGCGTGGGCGACGAGGATCCCCCGCAGCAGCAGAAACTGCTCAGCGTCTCGGTCAACGTGCCCGGGGTCAACATCAGCATGGCCACCTCGCGCACCAAGCAGCACTCGTACGGACTCTTCTGGACGCAGAATCGGCGCGAGTGCTTCATCTACTTTGCGCTGGACACGGAGACGGCATGTCGCCGCCACATGAAGTGGATTAAGAAGTCGATCAAAAATCTGGAACTGTACAGGCAGGTCTTTTTGGAGCAGCGCCGACTCAGCCGCGACACGAGGTAGGCACCCAATGGGATGTGGTCTGATTGGCCAGATAAAGAGATTACCTAAACAGGTTTTACCTAATTGGTTTTCATTTTTTATATCCGATGTTTCCGACTCTATAGAGTGTATAAATTCTTAGTCAGCATCAATAGCCAAGTTTCCGATTCTCTCGATTTTGAAACCAAAAGTTTTATTACGCATGCGCTTTAATATATTTGTAATATTTTATATCTTTTATAATAAGTTGCAATTTAATTTTCTATTCCAGCTTTCAAAAGGCACTTGGCCCATTGCCCAACTTGCCCGAATCCTTTTGCTTTGATCTGGATGTCAGCTGTTTTTCCTTCTCCGCACGCGTCTCGCAAATCTACGAGGAAATCTTCGATGGCAGTCGCATTTCGCGCGCCTCCATTGCATCGGGCATCTATGAGGAGATGAACCTGGCGTCCGTTTGTGCGCCGGGTGTGTCCACGTTGGAAACGCCGCCTGTGGTGCCGCCGCTGCCGGCGCATCGCAAGCGCATCAACACGTTTGAGTGCAAGCCGGGCGAAATACCGCGCTCCAGCACCAATCCCGAGTCGGAGCTGGCCAAGAAGAAGAAGTACAAAAACATGCTGGACAACTTCTTCGGGCAGAAGCGTCGGTCGGGCAGTGCCAGCGTCGGAGAGCTGCTGCCGGGCCGGGAGCAGGAAGATCCGCAGCAGCAGCAGCCGCAACAAATGCCGCTGTACGAAAATGCGCCCACGCCGGAAGCGTCGCCAGCATTAAAACGCACGCCCAACATGAAAAGTTCGCATCGCAACAGCTTCTCCAGTCCGGATCTGTCCAAGCTCAACTTTCTGGACACCTTTGGCGAGGCGCTGTCCAGCGAGGAGTTGAACATCAGCCTCGAGGACTCCGCCATTGAGCACGACACGCGCCGCGTTCTGCTCGCCCAAATCTCACGCCAGCTGAGCAAGGCGGATTCGCTGGCCAGCCTAAATGTGTCGGAGCGACTGCCGCACAACTTTAACTTTTCCGCCTGCAATACGTCCACCATCAATCTGATTGGCGCCAACGGCGCCGTGCCGCAAAACAAGAAGAAGGTGTTGGTCGATGATCTCAACGGGTACTGCATCATGGCGCCCATCATTCAGAAGACAGCGGGCAGCAACAACGTGCCGTTGGCGAAGAAACCCAGCGTCAGCACCGCATCCACCTCATCCGGCTACTCGACCGGCTCCCACTGCTCCTCCACGAGCAGCTGCAACACGGACGCTGCCGCTGCAGCTCCGGCCCCAAATGTTGCTGTTGTGGCAGCACACAACGAGAGCGACATTTACGAGTCGATGAATGCCAGCTCGCTGAACAGCAACAGCGTCCTGGCCGAGCACCTTTACGAGAATCTGCTGGCCGTGAAGGCCACCCAAGAGCTGGAGCAGCACGGACTGGGCTACGGCCTGAGCACCAGCACACCCACCGAATCGCCGCTGTTGCCGGCGCTGCCGCCCAAACAGCAAACGCCCACGGCCGAGCAACGGGCGCCGGAGGAGGATTACTATCAGACGCCGCGCAAGTCCATAATTAGCGTGGATGATAAGATCCCGTCCTACTATCCCAACAGCTGCGACACTCTGAAGTCCAAGCGGCGCAGTCCCAGCAGCGCCGAGGCAGCGGCGGGCATACGCCACTTGGTCAGCGCTCGGCTGCGTCGCGAGCGCAAGGAGAACCTGTACATATCGTCGCCCCAGCAGATCATCGAGCAGCGACACAAGTCCACTTCATCCACTTCATCGTCAGCCAAGACTAAAACGTTAACCAAAAAGACTGCCGCCCACAAAATCTCAGAGGGTGTATATGCCGTCACCCATGCGTCCAAGCGCGCCAGCAACGGCATTAGCAACAACAATAACAGCAACAACAACAACAACAACAACATTGACTTGCAGCCAGCAAACGTTGGCGAGCAGGAGGAACTGGCCCAGCTGGCCATGCTCCAAAACATTGACTTCAAGTTTGACGATGGCCAAGCGCCCGAGGCCAGCACGAGCAACAGCACCAACAACAAAGGCAAATCGAAGCCCAAATCGAAGTCGAAGTCGAGCCAGCTGGAGGAGGAGTACGAGCACTGTTACCAGGCCGCAGAGCGAGCAACGCGCATGCTGCAAAAGTACGCAACACTGGCCAAGTTTGGCAACTCACCCACCAAGCAACAGCAGCAGCAACTGCAGCTGAAGGCTGTCATGACGCAGTCCCAGTCGCCCAACGAGTTGCAGCAGCAGCAACAGCAGCAGCAGGTGGCGCCGCAAGCCAGCAACAGCTTGAAGAAGTTCGCCTCGTTGCCGCGCTTCAAGAAAATTGACTTCTCGCCGCTGAAGCTGCGTCTAAATAATGTGCTCCAGCGGAACGCGACGGCAGCTCCACAATCGCCACAGTAGCAGTAAGCATGTTCCACTGTTGATGTTGTTGTTGTTGTTGTTATTGTCGCAGTAAGTAGCATTAAGCTAAAATCTATGTTTTGCATTGTGATTTCCTTAAGTTTATCAGCTACCTGATGTTTACTTTGTATTAAATGCAGCATTAGCCTAGTACTTAAAGCCTTATATGTTAGTCCTGATTTGCCATTGATATTGTTTACACTAAGTATAATCATACAAATATTTTATCATATCAACGAGCGTGTCTGTGTGTGTGTGTTTGAGGAAAACTAGTCTATTCCATAAGTGGTAACTGATGTTGTGTCTATTGGTTGTTTTGCTCCATGTCTATATATATATACATTTTACCATATACATACGTATTCACATTCCAATCGAAGTATGCTCAATTATAGAGAAATATCGAAACGCTTTTATTTATATACACGAATTATACAAAACTATTGTTGACTTCTTTTACAAAAACAATTTAGTAATATTGAAATACAATTAGCTTATTTAGCTTTCAAGGCAGCTTCCTGTGACGCTTTTGCGCTTCTGGCCAATCCAATGCAGCCCACCAAATGTGCGGTCTTTGAACCGATGCTACATATCCAACAAAGGCAGTTGGAACCACAATGCTTTAATCTATAATACTCTGAGGTCATTTAGTTTAAATATTTATAACTCTGTTGGCATATGCTTATCAACTGTGAACCGCTTTTTGGTTTTGCGAATTGGCGACGCTTAAAACATATCAGCAAATTGTAAAACTAAATTAGTTAGAAATCAAAAGAAAATTTTAAACAGTTCGGGCTGCCGAATATTTTATTTATTTTATGCAAAATAATTGATATACTCCCATATGTGGCATCAGCTTGCAGCCCAACTCTTAAATATTAGTGAAAAGTCCAAATTATACAAAAAATATTGTTTATTATAGCTTAGTAAAATAACTGTCTTAGCGACACAAGGCGTTTTAGCTTCTTCTGCAAGAATATAAACTATGGATATTGGAAAAGCTTCTTTATAGCGCAAACCAAGCTCAATTGTACCGTGACTAATATATACATATTTATATATATTATACATTTTTCGCAGCATATGAAAGTCAATAACAATAAAAATTAATCAATGCTTTGTTAACTGAAATGGTTTTTTATGCTAATGTCGGGTTCCACTCAACTGTAGACCAAAGGTCGTCGTTGTTGATGGATGAACTCCTGTTCGACGCGCGACTCCTTGGGCACCACGTAGAAGAGCAACGCGCCGCCCGAGACAAAGAAGCCCTTCTCGTTGACAATCTCGCGCAGCGTCTTTTGTGGACTCACCTTGTGCACGCAGGCGGCCTTGCGATTCTCATAGTAGACATGGACGCTGTCCGGACGATAGCTTAGAGTCTTGTCGCAGGGCAACGGCTCGGCAAAGAGTGTGTTCAGGCAATCCGCCATGGTGGCTGTCTCCGGCAGTTGCTGCTGGAAGTCGCTGAGCAGAAACTCCGGATAGGAGAAGGCAGCCGGCCAGATCAGGCTGTTACCATCATCGTCCAAATGCACGGGATAATCTTCGAGTGGCAGAAACTTGGGCCGCAACAAATCCTCGCTAATATTAAGCCGTTTGTTAATAGGCTGATCATCGAATTTAACGACACGCTGCTCCAAGGCTTCACGCAGCTTGTGAAAGCGTGCTAGGCGCCGCTTCAATTCGGCGGATTCCTTGCGCTGGTTTCGCTCCATGTCAATCTATAAGGATGTATATTCGAGAGATGAGATGAAATAAAAATGTATAGATAAGCTCACCTTTCTCATTTTGTTCTTGTGCAGCAGCGCCTTGGCCTCCTTGTGATCGACATCCACCTCGAGCAGCTCCTCGCACATCTGGCTGCACACATCGAACTTGTCCAGCTCGTAGGCGCATTGGGCGGCGCGCCAGCGCGCCTTGGTGTAGTCCGGCTTGTGGAAGAGGGCGCGCTGTGCGTCGCTCAGCGCGGAGCGATGGTTCTTGATGAAGAAGTGTGCAGCGGACCGGTTGTTGTACAGCACGGCCAGGACATCGGGATTTTCGCACTTCGACTTGATGCCTTCGCTGAATGAGTAGACGGCCATGCGGAACTTCTTGTGCTTCATGTAAAAGTTGCCGTCCTCCTTGTAGTTGAGCGCCAGCTCTTCGCGCGTGTTCTCCTCCGGATCGTACTTGAGCTTTTGCAGGCCCTCGAACATGGGATGCACTTCGTCGCCTGGCTGTGGCGTTCGTTTCATAAAAAACGGGTGCTTGTCCATTTCCTCTTGCCAGCGATCTTCCGGCCAGCCCTCCTCATACCGTTTCTTCTCCAAGCCATCGATAAAGCTATCCAGCTCAGCGTCTAGCTGCGCCGCGAGCTCCAGCCGTTCCTCATCCGACCAGTTCGTTTTCGTCGCCAGGTTCTCCATTGCTGTCGCGTTCACAAGTAATTGCACATGCTGTGCTGTTACCTGTTACACATCACAAGTAACAGTGACAGTGAAGAGTTTCAATAATGTGGCAAGGCCAAAAATTACGAACATTTCGTTGTGATTGGCAAATTGTTCGAATACCACGAACTTTTATTTGTTTAAGTTTTTTTTTTATATTTGCAATTTATAGCAATTTGTGAATAATAGCTCAATACGTATTTTACACTTTCAACATTTGCAAAAACTTTAAATATTGCTAGTGGAATTGGGCAATAAGTTTTTGTTTACTTGTTTACTTACAGTATAAAACTAGGTGGCAACGCCACAAGCAACAATTTTGGCGCGCAACACAAGAGATGAACTTGGACATGGAAGTGGATGAAAATACGCCGCAGCAGTAAGTTGCTAAACAAGCACAAATCACAGCATATTCCAAACTCTCGTTTATTGTCAGCTACGTGCGGACGGCGGGCGACGTCAAGGCCATTGTCAAGCATGCGAAAATGGACGAGCGCCAGCTGACGCAGCTCACACAGGCTCTGTACTATCCGGGCGCCCATGTGGTCAGCGATAATTTGCGCTTGCTGGAGCTAGATGAGCACATGCTGCAGCAGATACGCACTGGTCAGACGCTCCACTTTAAGGGCGGCCTGCACGAGAAAGTCGTGCTCTGCACGGATGAGCGAACATACGACGTCAAGGGCGCCGAGATCTCCAACAGCCTTTTGTTGGTGCCGGAGTTAAAGTTTGCGGCCGCCACCAGCACCTCGCCACTGAAGAGTCCGCGGTCGGGCAACGCCAATACGTCGCTGGAGCGCAGCCTGAACGACAGCGCCGATGATGATCTGGAGGTGCCGCGCACGCTGGAACAGCGGCAGGTGCTCGCCATTTTCCATGACTACTTCGAGTGCCGCGAGATTCGACCACGCTATCGCAAGCTGGGCGAACTGCTCCAGCTGACACGATATTCCGGGCCCGAGAACGAGTATTGCATTGAGCGCAAGCTGTTGTTCAGCTTCCAGCAGCTGCTGGACACGGTGCAGTGCAGCCGGGCACAGTTCATCGAGGGGCTGCACCAGTACCGGGCCCTCGAGTTCGATGGCCACATACGCATACTGGACTACGAGTACGAGTACCGCATTATCAACCTGATGATCGGACTGATAGGCGAGAACTCGTGGGCTCTGGACGAGGTGGAACGGGAAGAGACCATTTACGCACTGCAGGGCATTGCGCCAGAGCCGATTGTGGCCGGACTCTTTGATGTCTATGCAAAGCCTAGCGATCGCTGCCCCAGCAAATTCAGATATCAGGAGTCGCTTGTGGCACGGATTGTGGCGCAGAACATTTTGCAGCCAGGTTTGCGCTTTCGCATCGAGGAGTTCATGAGCACCTGGCAGGAAGCCCTGCCCGAAGGCATGCACTGCAAGCTGGAATATCTGCGAGGCCTGGGCATCTTGGACAAAGAGGGCGCACAGCCTTGCGTCCGTTCCTTAGCCGAGGAGCAGCTGCCGTCCAATATTAACGATCGCATGCGCGCCCTGTTCAAAACAAAGCGGAGATGGACACTGGACGAGATGGAGCCGTACATTGAGTAAGCAGAGCATCTAATTGAATTGGGGGTCACTTCTTAATTTAATAAATCTCTTTCGGCAGCTGCTTCACCACGCCCACTCTATCCGTATCCACATTGCTGGCCAAGCACGCGCGCTCCCTCACCGAAGGCGGCACACGATACTTTGTGTCCAAGCATTGAATGCAACCAAATATATTTGTACAGTAAACTATTATAATTATATATGATTATGCGTTGCGTTTGCGCTTGTTGCGCTGCTTTTTGGCCAGCTTCATGTCCTCAATGGCTGCCTTCATTGTTTCCACGGCACTTTGGGGATTGCTGGTGGCCATATCGGAGCCCGAGAGCAGCTGACCCGTGCTGGTGGGATACTTAAAGCTGAATCCCTTGGGGAAAATGGGCTGAGCCAGCAGTGCGCTGAGTTGTGCTCGCACCGTGTCCACATGCAACCGATTGCGTCTTCGTTCAATGATAAACGGATCCTCATCCTGGTCGCTACCACTGCAAGAATCACGCATTAAAATATGGCCCAGTTAGAGCACAAATGTACCTACGACTCATCGTTGTAGCCATCGATAATCATGTCCATCTCCTCGGCATGCTTTTTCATCCAGCCCTCTTCGCTTTGGGTGCGTCGCAATTTCAATTCCTCCTTGTCCAGTTCACGTGCTAGATTGACGCGCTCTTTGACAGCGCCCAGAAAACGCTCAGAGATGGGAAACAGTGGCAGATCCTCGGCTGTAAGCATCAGGTTTCTTTGAGTAAACATTAGGATAACTTAAAATTGCCGTCACCTACTTCTTTCCAGGGTCTTGTACAGCCTCACGTAGGTCTTGACCTCGCCCGGTTCCATGAACATCACCGTAATCCCATGTTTGTTGGCACGTGCCGTGCGACCCGAGCGATGCACATAGTTCTCACTGGTCCGCGGCACTTGGTAGTGTATGACATGCTCCACGTTGGGTATGTCCAGTCCACGGGCGGCCACATCGGTGGCGATCAGCAAGCCCAACTGACTGTCGCGAAAGCGTTCCAGGTTCTTCAGGCGCTGCTTTTGGATCATGTTGGCGTGCAGCGGCAAAGGATTGCAGTCCAGCAGGCCGAACAGCGTCGCCAGCCGCTTAACGCAGTCAATGGAGTTGCAGAAGACAATGCTGCGGCCAGGATGACGCTGAACAAAGTAGTACAGATAGTAATCCTTCTCGTCAATCGCGCACAGCAGGCGACTCTCGGTGAGCGTTTGCGCCGTCTCTAAAAGGAAAAGTTGAAAATATTTTCAAAAGGTTGACTTTAAAGTTGCGACTCCAACTTACGTTGACTGCTGGTAATGTCCACAATCTTTGGCTGCGAGATGCCCAGCTCTTCGATCAGGCTCTCGATCTTCTGGTCCACTGTTTGCTTAATGAACTTGGGACGCTTGGCCAGATTGCGTTCTAAAGGTGCAAGGGAATTGAAAGGGACCAAATTCGGGAATATTATGGATACCCATTAACAATTTGTAAAAAGGGTATAATGGTTTTTTGCAAATATATGTAACAGGCAGTAGGAAGCATCTCCGACACCATAAAGAATATATATTTGTTGTTTTTGTTTTTGCTTACTTTGCATATGTTCGGGCAGGTCGTGGACGAGCGTCAATGTGGCGGAGAAGACGAAGTTCTGGCGCAGGTGCTTGCGAGCCTCGTCAGCGTTGAGCACCTTGAGCAGGCTGCGCAGCTCCTCGAAGTGTCCCTTCTCCACCATGCGATCCGTTTCGTCAATGCACAGAAAACTGACCATTTCAATCTTGTTCAGGTGCTGGTTGCCCTGCGAGTACAGCTCCCAGAGGCGACCCGGCGTGGCCACCACAATCTCGGGACACTGGCGCAGCACACGCTCCTGCTTGGCCACCGAGAGCCCGCCGAAGATGGCTGCCACGCGAATGCCGGTATATTTGGCAGCGGCGACCAGGTGATTTTTCACCTGCACGGCCAATTCACGGGTGGGCGTCAGCACCAAGGCGTAGAGTGGCCGGCGCATGGCCTGGCTGTGCTCCTCGACATCGCTGTCCTCGTCACTCGCGCCGGACACGTAATCCAGCTCCTCGGGCGGCGGTGTCAGCTCGTGATTGTTCTTAGACGGCGCGGCCTCTTCTTGTTTATCGCCTTTCACCTTTGGCGCTCTGCGTATTCCCGATCCGTCATTGCGCTGCTTCAGCTCCATAATGCCCGAGAGTATGGGTATGCCAAAGGCAAGGGTTTTGCCGCTGCCGGTTTCAGCCGCACCCAGTATATCCTTCTTGCCGTGTATGGCCGCTGGCAGCGTCATGGCCTGAATCTGCGTGGGCGCCTCGTAGCCCTGCTCGGCCAAAGCACGCATAATCGCAGCTGGCACGCCCATTCCATTCCATTTAGGCATATCCTGCTCGGGTTGCGCATTGGCAGGCACCAGTTGTGGCACCTCCTCCTCCTCCTCCTCGGAGCTGGCCTCTTGCAAGACGCCGGCGACGTCTTCGTCTGGTGGCGGCGGTCGCAGCAACGCAAAACGATCTGGCGCATAGCCATCGTTGGGCGTGAACTGGGACGTGGTTGATTTGGACTCTGTTTTGGGCAGCGGCTTCTTTTGTTTGCGCTGTTCCTTACGCTTTTCGCGCTTCTCCCGCTGCTTGAGAATACGCTGTGCATGGCGCTCGGCCAAGCGCGCTTTCTTGCCGGACTTGGCCGATCCTCCGGGCGCATCCTCATCCTCAGCTTCACTGTCGCTTTCCTCCTCATCAGTGGATTGATTCTCTGCCTCGGATCGATTGCGCCTCCTTCTCGGCTCGTTGCGTCCGGTGTCCGTCTGCTTTAGTGTTGATTTTACGAGTGTCGCATCGTATTCCTTCAGCACCTCCAGTCCAATCAGCCCCTCGTAGCCGCTGAAGTCGTCGGATATCACGTGACCCTTGATTTTCACCTTCTTCCAGCCGTCGGCCTTCAGTGCTGGGGTGTCGCCGTTTTTCTGCTTTGCACTTTTTGTATTCTTTACCTTCGTGGTCACCATCTTTACGTAAAATGAATTTGAGCCACGAGCCGCGTGTTGTGTTTGTTGATGTTTGAATGGACAGGGCTGTTAAGCATCAGTGTTGCACAACACAAATAAAGATGTTGCATGACATACACAAAAAGGCGCAGCATTTAAAAATGAAAAAAACAGTGAACTTGTGAAAACTTGAATTAATATAATACAAGTTGAATTAATATATGTAAAGTTTAATTAATACAAGTAAAATTATATCATATGCAATAATAAAATAATCTATGTATTAATAGTGGATAAAGTCAGGTAAATGTGTATTCTGCAACCTGATTGCGGAATAAAAATAGGTAAATAAATTTTAAAGAAAGGGTTATTACAAAGTTAAATTAATATTTATATATATTAATGGTGGTATTCTAATTATTATTCATTTACCGAATACCAGAAAACTGCCAATTAGAATTTGCCTAGGACACACAATCATAAATATTGATTAGACCACAGAGTAATTGCAATAAGACATTGACAGAGGCGGTGTTTGCTTTACAAAATTAAAATCTGGCGACTTGTCGCCTGGGTGGCATTCACAAAACCAAGATAACTTTGCCTGTATAGTTTAATCATAATTGAGCATTCGATTTGTGCAGCTTTAATTGTTAATACAGCTTGTCGAGCGTTACAGAAAAACACATTTGTTTATTGAAGCAATAATGGAATACTATTGTGAAACATGCATTGCTCAACTTAAGACTAAAAGCGCTTCAGGAATTCCTCCGCACAGGTGCGTGCTCGCGCATTAACTGCCAGCTTCATTTCGCTGATTTCCTTGTCGATTTCCTCCATGAAGCTGATGACAAAGTCCACCAGCTTGTGCTTGTACATTTGCTCCGTGTGGAAATTGGTGATCAGAAAGCTAATGTCATATTCCCCGATGGGTTTGCGGCGCAGTATGATAAAGGACTCGGCGCGACGCATCATGAAGCGAGTGAACTTGTGGCAGAGAATGCGCTCGATTTCATCCGCCTGCTTCACGGCAATGCTGACCCGTACCGAGTTAATGGACGGCTCGATGAGCACCTTCTCGCGCTCGTTGCGGGAGACGACGATGGGCGTGAGCACCAGTTCTTTGCTTGAGCAGATTTCCACCTCCGGCTTGTTGTGACGTTCCACAACCTGCGAGGGGAAGTCTTGCAGACACATGGCAGCAGTCAGCGAATGCCGTACGGCAGTCAAATACGGTTTTAGGGTGGCGGCCATCCTTTGTTACAAGTCTTAATGCTCTGTTTTTCAATGTTTGTGTAAAAGTATATATGCACCTTTTTTTTATTTTTTTTTTATGAATCACACAGCGATAGTATCGATGATTTTACTCGCTATCGATAGGAAATATGTTCGATTTCGGTAGTGCATTGTAATAAATACTAGACAAATACCCAAAGAAAATTTCACATGCACACATTACATTTATTTATTAATTTATTTTCGGGTATTTTCGATTAAATTGTTGGTTTTTAATATGTCAATAAGACAATCTACGGGGGAAAGTTTTTGCAATTTACCAGCATGAAACGTTTCCTACGGAGACTCCTGTAAGTGTGACAAAAGTTCATGAATATTGTCGATAACACTTGTGCGATTAATGGAGGGACTTCATAATTTATCGGGCAGCAGCAGCAGCAGCCGCAGCATAAAAAATAAAAGTCGCATTTGGATATAAATGATGCGGTAATCGTTACTTATTCAGCCAACCAGATGAGCAGCAAAATGTGGAGCGGTGGCACCACGCTGCTCCTGCTCCTGGCGACAGCTGCACACACATTGCCAAACAGTGAACATGTTCCTCCTCTACCTCTAAACATAAGCAAAGCCACAACAACAAATGAAACCTTAACTAGCAACAATAACAAAGTGCCTACGTCCAACGCCGCCGGCTATGTGCCGCTGCAGCAAACGCCAGCGAGCGTCTTCTTCATCAACTACAATCAGCCTAATGTGATGCAGCTGCGGCACAACGTGGAGAGCAAGCAGCACAGCATACGCAATGTCGAGATGCTCGTGACCAAGATACAGGTGAGTCCAGGCAGAGTCTGCCAATGAAACTCCTGCTTTAACCTGCAACGAATTTTTTCAGGAAATCTTCGACTCCATACATTTTGCCAGTTCTGGAACCACGCTACAGCGAATATTTGGCAACGAGAGCGTGCAGCAGGATCTGCAAGCATTCAGCCAGCGACTGGGCAAGAAAATGCAAAGGGCCACACATTTTGCTGACAAACTGCGCGATTTGTTCCGCTATAATCTGAGCAGGGTGCTTTTGCAGCAGCACAGCTATGACGACGAAGGGGACGACGAGCTGGAGGGCGAATTTGATTTCGAAATGGAGGATGGGGATAGCAGCAATGCGGCCGCTAGCAGTGAGCACCTGCATCTCTACCTAAACACCCAAATTGAGAACTGCCAACTAGACTATGAGAGTAGTGTGGACGCAGTCTCCCCGGTATCTGCGCATTACAATAAGCAGCAGATACAAATCTTGAATTCTCTCAAGTCGGATGAGGCATCGCGCGCTACCTTCCTGAACGAGAACAACGGACGTTCGCTGGCCGCCAATAGCTATATAGCCGATCAGCTAGCCATGATGAGGCAACTCCTAAGCAGCAGCCCCAGCGACAACGAGCCGAGCAGCAGTAGCAGCAATAATAGCACCAAGAAAGTCAGCAGCAGCGTCAGCCACTTTAAGCACATATATTTCCTCTCCAGCAGTGATGGAGCTCTGAGCAGTGCACACTTTCGCCGCCTTTATGTTTCGGCCATCAAACGTAAGTTTGTGCTGCTGCTCATCGATGTGGGATCAGCGTTAAATGCGGAGCTGTTTGACATCACCAAGAACTTTGGTAAGTGGTAGCCACGAGAATGTCTGAATATGATGAAAGGCTTCCCGATGTCTTCTTTTAAATTGAAAAGTAAAACATTTTTATTTTTATTTTTATCACAGTTCAAGAGGTGCTGCTTTTATTGGAGGACACCGACTATATATCGTTGGTGACTATTTCCAGTGAGGCAGACTTTATGTTTCTGGACGCGTTTCCCTCTGACGCTGCACATGGCATTTATAGCGCGACACGTGCGCACAAGGAGGAAATACTCAACTATGTAAATAATCTGAGCTTGGGACGTGGAATGACCAATCATACGTTGGGCTTCGAGTATGCGTTCCAGCTGCTGCATCGATTGCAGCAGGCAAAGCTGATCAACTGCTCGGAGCAGCCCATTGAGTTTGTTTATGTGACCCGTGGGCTGCTCACCAATCTATCGGATGCGATGCACGTGCTACGCGTTTTGGCCCAGGGTCAGAGTCGACTGCTGTCGCCGGTTATCATCAACACCTGCGCCGTGGTGCTGGACGAGAAGCGCATCATGTATGAGAAACAGTTCCTCAGCGATGTGGCCACCCAGAACTACACGAAGTTCGACGTTGATGTGCGCGCTTGGCTGCCCGCTGGACAGGAGGCGCAATTGGCGGGCCGGTTCTTTGTGCTGAACAAGATGCACGCGGAAACGATACCGCGGGCCAGCAGTCGTGTCTTCTCGCCGCTCTTCGCAGAGCGCTTTCTCACGGATTCACGGGAAGTGCATCAGCCCGTTGTGGATGCGGATAGTGGGGGTGAGTCCTGGCATTCGCTTGTGTGTCCTGTTCCAGCTAACATTATTGATTTGATAGACGTGCTGGTGGCCATTACACACGCCGTGCCGCCATACGGCGTGGTGGGCGTGAATTTGTACCTGGCCGATTTGTTGGAGGACTTGCTGAACTATCCGAATGCTATGCCGGCTACCAAACAGGGATTTAGCTATGCCTTTCTGTTGGATCGCGACAACGGCAATACTTTGGCCCATCCGGCTTTCCCGCGGCCGCTCATCCAGCGCGAAACGGCATATCCAGTGAATATTGCCTACCTCGAGAATGCGACGGAGTTTACAGGCATTCTGAAGCGCATGCTGCACGAGGAGCACGGAAATGCGACCACTGGCATCTATCTGGGCCGCCAGCAGCTGCAGCGCACCTATCACTGGCAATCCGTGCTGGACATTTACGTACTGTGCGTGGTGAGCACCGCCAGCATCAGCGGCACCGCCGCACACAACGCATCCGTCCCGCTGCAGCGCTACAATCGCAAGGATGCCGCCTCTAGCTATGACTCTGGCTACTATGGCGACAGCATGAATTTGCTATACCATCGTTTGGATCTGATGCAAAGCAGCGGCAGTGGCGCGCCCAGAACCTGTCGCTACTTCAGGCAGATGGCCACAATGGGTGAGTTAACTGAGAAACCTGTGTAAATTATATTATATTTGACTTACAATCAGAAAGGTACCTGTATGGAATGTACTTGTTGAGAATGAGCAATATTGGTTATAATGAACTCGGATCACGAAATGAAAAGACTATATTGTCCATTGAACGCCGATTTGTTCGCCGATATTGAAGCTAGAGTCTTAAAATTTATCATATAGTGCTGAGATATTTTTGCAACAGACCCGGGGCATGGAAAACCGATTAAATCAACATACCTCGCTCAGTTTAAAACTTAGACACATTAAATTTTTACAGACAGATTACTGAAGACCTTCTCTAAAGAACGAACAAGCAATTTTGTAGATACGAGTATTGAACAGTCTGTTACACCCGACTGCAACGTTCTTACTTCTTTTATAACTCCCCAGTGCTGTTATTAAGTTGTCCAGCAACAGGAATTTTATAGACTTAATACTCGTGATCATTTAAAATCACGAAAATTAACATATTAATTTTTAATATTTAAAAAAAGTTCTTTTACTCGTTTTACTAATTGTTTGTTGGTTTTAATTATTCTGCAGATGCACCCACTCTTTTCTTGAGTGCCTCGGCCTTCAGTTCGCCCTTTGCATTTCTGCACAACAATCGACCTCAGGTGGAGTCCATTATGGCCTATCTGCGCTATGGAAGCAAGCTGTTTCCCAATCCCGGACTGCGTGCGCCCATACGGCACGAGGTTGGCGTCTTGTATCAGGCTATGAAGCTTTTGTGGCGGCGGCATCAGGACTCGAGTGGCCCCTTGAGTGGCCACATCATCAGACGCTACATAGCTAGCGAGAGCGGCGTATTGCAGCTGTATCCGGGCTGCCTGTTAAGCAGTAACTATGACGCAACACGTCGTCCCTGGTTCCGGCAGGCGATGGCACAGCCGGGCCGTATTGTGAGCACAGCGCCGTATTTGGACGCCGGTGGAGCGGGCTACATTGTGACCATAGCGCATACAATTTTCGAGGGCAAGGCGGACGCATTGCACTCGGCCCAGCAGGATCGGCCCGTGGCCGTGGTCGCCCTGGATGTGCCCTACGCCTTCTACTATCGCCTTATATTGGACAGCACACCGCTGTGCCAGTTGCCGCACATGAAGTGCCTGCTGTTTGAGCACGAAGGCTACCTGCTGGCCCATCCCAGCATGCTGCAGGTGTCCACGGCCACGCGTAATCAGCGCCGTCCCCACGAGCATCTCACGCACAAGGAATCGTATCTGGCCAACGATATGCTCAACCATGGCCAGCTGGTGCGCAAAATGGGCTGTGCCAGCTATCAAAATCGCACGCTGCAACGCAACTACGTCTTCAACACGTCTCTGGCCACGATTCTGGGCAATGTGGTGCATGGAGAGCGCACCAAGTACGCGATTGCATCGATACGGGGCAGCAATCTGTTCGCGGCGGTGCTCAACTCCAGCTGCGATGGCGGCGCCTTCTGTCCCTGCAGCACCATCGATCGCGTTTGCCTCAACTGCAAGCGCATGGATCAAACGGACTGCGAGTGCCCCTGCGAGTGTCCCATGCTGTTGAGCTCCGGTGCCCATGAGCCGGCTGGTTATGCCAACTACACGCAGCAGTTTCCCTATTGCGCACCGCCAAGCGAGCATTTTCTGGCACTGCCGCCCACCGCACAGCAGCTGAGTCTGCTGCCAGGTTGTGCCCCAGTTGGTGGCACGGCCGGCTGTGAGGCGCACGCCACGCAGCGGGAATGCCTCGGCATTATGGGCTGTGAGTGGTGCCAGCAGGATGTGGAGGGCAATGGCTTCGGCGCCGCCTTCTGTTCGACACAGGCGGGCTGTTTCAATGGCGTGCTGGCCTCGCTGACGCCCTACGGCGAACTGGATGAACTGGAGATGCTGGCCGCTCACAATCCGCAGCGGGAGCAGCACGCGTACTCCGCCTTCGGGCCACTCGTCGGCGCCATTGTTGTGCTGGGCTTGGTCATTGGCTTCGCCATGTACTGCTATAGGCACAATGTGGACACACAGGCCCAGGAGCAGTTCTATGTGGACTCGGTGCAGGAGGAGAACTACGGGCTGCCGCTGTCGCGTTTCAACTTTGACGATTGCCAGGCGCACGATGAGCCGCCCATGGGTGGATACGATCACGCTGCCGCCCAGCGTCAGCTAATGCATGCTGCGGACAATTCGCCGTACCACATGTCCAGCGGCAGCAGCTACTATCGACGGCCGCCGAACGGCGAGTCGGATCATGGCTATAGCACAATGACACCGCACGAGGATAGCTCCGATCAGCAGTGCTTTACGTTGGCGGAACCGCTGCTGCAGCACGACAAGCGGCACAGCAAATCGGACACCATGTCCATATCAACATCCATATCGAGTCCGACAAACCGCCAACAGTCCAGCACGCATCCGTATTTGAGCAATCCGCCAGCCTCGAAGACGGAGCGCTATAAGCAGCACCAGCATCAGCACCAGCAGCAGCAGCAGCTGCAGCAAGCGACCCCGTCGCCGTGTCGCGGCGCGGCGTCTGTTTACGGGCAGACGACGCTGCCGCTGGATGCGGAGGAGCCACGTTCCCACTGTATACTGGCGCCGGTGACAGTGCACCGGCATATGGAGACTGCCGAGTCATAGTCCCAGTTAGTTTGTTAAGTTTCAACACTTCGAGACGTCCGCTTGTTTGCCAATTTGGTTATTTTGTACTAAGGTTTACGGGTAGTTCAACTGCCTTTCACTGCTGCAGATTGGGCAGCGCTGTGTTTGTCAAATCTGTCAACACACACACACACACCCACACACACCCGCTACAAAATGCCAGCCATTTAATATTTAAGTCGTTTATATCGTTAATAACTCTGCCATTTTTGTCCAGGTACACGACCGATGTACTGTAATTTATTGCAAAAAGTATTATTATGCAGCTACTTCCAATATTTTTTATCATTTATATGTACAGTACATATCGCTTATATGAGATTGTTGCATAAATGCAATGCTCCATGTGTCTTGTGTATTTTATAGAAAATATAAGCGATAGCATTCATGAATATTTTGCTTATATGCAATCAATTCAATGCATTTTTGCTGTTGCATATAGGCGACATTTACTGTATTTATAGGTTAAGCACTAAAACAACAAATTGTACTTATTATCAAGTGACAAACGACTCGAAACAAGAGTATACTTTTTTGTAATAGTTCTAAGTCCTTAAAGTTACTAACTATCGATTTTAGTAAATAAACCATTAACTGTATGTTTCCAATAAAATGTTTAAATTTTACAAAAACAACACCTTAACAAGGCTAATAAAAGCGACTAGCCTTGATTTAGAGCGAATTGTCAGTTGTCTGTTCGCAGGAACAGCTGTCGGCGCGTTAATGAATTTATTTTTACATTAAACGTTGAAATAGTTTCTGCTCAATAGACACTGCGTGTTTATAAATATCAGCCTGTGCTCGTTCGGGTTGCCAGAGGAAAATCACATATTTTTTGAATAGACAAATGGTCAAGAATTACTTTAAAAATCTCATTAATATGCTTAGTTCTTAGCTAAAATCTAAGATTCATGTTTTTTGTTATGATTCTCTCATAACCGGTAAGGCAGAATTCAATAACCGTTTATACCCGATACGTTTGCGATGCACTCGACAACCCTGTGGCCAAATTTTTTGCTCAATCTTTCGCTACTGTTGCATTTGGTTTTCTGGTTTGGCGCACGACGAACGTTGTTTTTTGGGTCCTTCTTTCAAGCCCAACAACGAAAACTTGCTACTTCAGCTAGACTTCAGTTTCTGCTCAACACCCCGCACTTTCTTCCTCGCACTTGAAGTGAGTGTTCTCCGCAGCATATTTATTTTCGAACTGTTTTTTTTTGGAAAGTGCTGAAATTGTTTCGCACACAAAACTATTACGTAATCCAAAATAAAAGTACAAAAAGAAAAAAAAAAACAAAAGTTATGTAAAAAAATTCCGTGGCATGTGCTGAATTTGCTGCAAGATCAATGCCAATAGTAATATGTGAACGATATTGAATTGGAAATCGGTTAAGATTTTTATGTGTGCCCGTTAACTTTATTTGAGCGCTTAGCTGTATGTATAAAGAAGAATTTGTTTGTTTAGTATATCTGAGAATATTTGAATATTTGATTTACAAAACGGTTACATCATGACCTGTTAACCTCAACCTTGTTGCCTGCCCACAGCATCCTCGCTAGTCAACATGTTCAAATCTCTGTTCGAGGCCGCGCAGAACTCGACGTTCAAGTCGCCATTCACCAGTGCTAGCTGCCAGGCCGCTACGCCCGCACCCTCGGCCGCTGTCCTGCCCACAGCGTCCGCGGTCAGCGATGGCGCCTCCCGTCAGCTAAGCCCGAATCACAATTTCGCCGCCGCAGCTGTCGCACAGGGCGGTAAGTTGGAGTTGGCGAACCTACCCCATCTGGGATAATTATTTGAATTATTTAATTGAATACCTTTTTGTTTTCGTCAGATTCTTGCGAATTTGGCTCCAATCACTATTTCTTGCTGTGTGGCCTGGGTGGTATCATCTCCTGCGGTACTACCCACACCATGGTGGTGCCTTTGGATTTGGTCAAGTGCCGTCTGCAGGTGGATCCGGCCAAGTACAAGAGTGTCGTTAACGGCTTTCGCGTCAGTTTGGCGGAGGAAGGCGTCCGTGGTTTGGCCAAGGGCTGGGCGCCCACCTTCATCGGTTATTCGATGCAGGGTCTGTGCAAGTTTGGTCTATACGAGGTCTTCAAAGTTATGTACACCGATTTCATTGGCGAGGAGAATGCCTTCCTTTACAGAACCGGCCTCTATTTGGCCGCTTCGGCCTCGGCTGAGTTCTTTGCGGACATTGCGCTGGCGCCCATGGAAGCCGCTAAAGTCAAAATACAGACAACGCCCGGATTTGCTAAGACGCTTCGCGAGGCGCTGCCCAAGATGACCGCACAGGAGGGCATTTCAGCCTTCTACAAGGGTCTGGTGCCACTCTGGATGCGACAGATTCCATACACCATGATGAAGTTCGCCTGCTTCGAGCGCACGCTGGAGTTGCTGTACAAGTACGTGGTGCCCAAGCCACGCGCGGACTGCACCAAGGGCGAGCAGCTGATTGTCACCTTTGCCGCTGGCTACATTGCTGGCGTCTTCTGTGCCATTGTCTCGCATCCCGCAGATACGGTCGTCTCCAAGCTCAACCAGGCCAAGGGCGCCAGCGCCCTAGATGTTGCCAAGCAACTGGGCTGGGCCGGTAAGTAACTCATTCATGGCCAGATGTGGCCGCCAATCAATGCTAATCAATGCTCTTCACTTTATTTCTGCAGGATTGTGGGGCGGTCTGATGCCTAGGATTGTCATGATTGGCACACTCACTGCCGCCCAATGGTTCATTTACGATGCAGTCAAGGTCTTCCTGCGCATGCCACGCCCACCACCACCAGAGATGCCCGAATCGCTGAAGAAGAAGCTGGGCGTGACTGGCCAACAGTAAGGAGCGTGCGTAGAAGTTAACCAGTTTACATAAATATAGTGCAAGCAGATATTGAACGAATTAACGCAAATTGTATAGAAAACAAGATAAATAAAAACATACCAAAAACTTAAAGCGTGTGAGTTCTAAAACTGGGGTTGTTTGTACACGTTCATTGGGGGCGTGGCAAATCCATCAAATCCATATACATATATTGGCGGCGCGGGAACCTAGTAAAACCATATCTTCCACAATTTTAGAGCTTTTTTCGCCAACCAATTAAATTAATTTTCTTTCAAAATCAATCAAACAATAAAATATATATTAATTTTTGAATGCTTGTTTGTATTAATCACAAATACATTTTTAAGCACTGCTTTTCCCACAGGGCTGCAAAAAATATTCGAAGCTGGTCACTTTGGCACTCAGCTCTAGTTGGCGCGCGTATTTAAATTGGTCTAGCAACATAAACAGTTGAACTTTACATACATAGCATAGCTTGCTCACATAGCTTTCCGATAAACATTAATCAAAGTCTAGTTTAAATTATTCAAGATTTTGTTAATATAATAGTAACAAGCGCGACGAAGCATATAATAATTCTTTTGTCGCCACCTGCTGTGAGAAATATTTTATACGACCCTGATCAGACATGTGGAGTACTCAAAGTACTTAAATTCAGAAAAGCGTTCTTCCGTAAAAGATTGTATGAGGTTTGCTTCACATAAATTAAAATCACAGATGTATGTTGAAATCTCTTACTTATTAAATACAAAATTTGTTACTTCTACTTTAATGTACACATCTGAACTTGATTATCGAAAATTTCATTGTGGCTAAAGTTCATGTAACCAGTTGGACATTTACAGTTAGGCAGCTAATGTGGCTAACTGCTATGTGGGAGAAGCCGTAAAAACTTTTGAGCCTTTGCCAAAAATGTGCTCATCCGTTGTCAAGGTCACCGAACATGCGAATCGTCGGGCTTTATTTTTGATTGATTACGTGACTATTGAAACCGAGATGCAACAGATGTGGTCTATGTGTGTCAAACGAGGGAGGGAGTTACGTGCATGGCATAGTAAATATTTGGTGGATAAGTCGAATTGTTTGATATAAAAGTGCGTGAATTCCATGTTTTGCATTGCAGTGTCAAATGCAATTTCGATCAAAATGCTGCTAAAGGTGCGTTGCAATCTCAGGCAGTCAATGGAAATCGTTCAAATTTTTCTTTATAATAGGTAATACTACTTATCACAGCCGTTGCTGTCAGTCACGCTGAGCAACCAGTGAGAGCTCCATATGCTCCGGCAGGCTGGCGTCCACGGGTGCCATTCAACTTGCCGGACGAATACTTGCCCCCAGTGGGCTCCAGCTTGGAGATCAGCAGGCAACGCATAGAGCACGCTGGCACGCTTAGTGAACCTCGGCTGAATTCCAATTATGGGCCACCAAAGTTCGATGTGCCCGATCAGCAGCAACAGCCGGTGCCCAGTGTCAGCCAAGGTGACACATTGATCGGGGAGCGCCAGACGACGCAGCAACCCAAACCTGCAGCACAGTACGGCGCTCCGGTTGATGGCACCTTCAGAATAAATTATCCCGATGATGACGAGGCCGCACCACCGACAGATTTGCAGCAAAATATTCAAGAGGGCCGCTACTATATAGTTTCGTCCGATAACAAGCTACAGCGGGTCGTTTACCGCACGGTCCAAAGTGCGAAAGATGCCGCAGACGATGACTTTACGGCACAGCTGAAATACTCGTCCGTGGGCGAGTTGCAGGATCCGGTTTATAAATACAATAGTCAGGGTCAATTGGAGCGGGTGCTGAAGTAAGAATCAATTGAATCATCTGAGTTTTGTTTCTTGAACATTTGAACAAATAGCATTTCTAAAATAATTGTTAATCAAATAGAGTTCATTGTAAAGCTTTAACTTGGCATTTCTATTAAAAATCAGTGCAGTGGAAGAAAAGATAAGAGAGAGAGAGAGAGGTTTTTGCAATACATTTTTTAAAATAGTTGTTAAGGACACAACAAAACAAGTAAGATGGCTCTAGTCGGGAGTGCCCCATCTGCGAAGTCTTGTAGTCTATATATACTTATTGGGGTCGGAGATGCCTGCCTTCTGCCTGTTACATACATTTGCACAAAACCAGTATACCCTATATACCCATTTTCAATGGGTTCAGGGTATAGAAAACTGCAGATTTCCAGAGAGAGAGCGAAGAAGAGAGAGAGACAGTTGGAAAGAGAGAGAGATAGATGGGGGAGGGAGAGAGGGAGAGAGATGGGGAGAGAGAGAGAGAGATTGGGGGTAGAGAGAGAGTGGAAAAGTCAGTCAATAAAAGAGGGAGAGAGGGAGAGAGAAAGAGATGGAGGGAGAGAGAGAGAGAGAGAGTGAGAGAGGTATTGAGAGATAGAGGGGGGAAAGAGAGTGGAAAAGACAGTTAATAAAAGCCAATGCAAAAAAAAAAAATATATATATATATATATATAAGAGAAAATATATAAGACTCTAAACACTTAACTAAAAATAATGCCAAAACATATACACCTTACCTGACCTCTTGAAAATCGTATAGAAGGGCGTTTTTGCATTTGACCAGTAAATTTTCTATAGGCTTATAAACAAAAACTTATAGGAGAAATTTGGCTGATTTCCGGAGAGGGGAGAGAGTGAGATAGGGGGGGGGGGGGGAGACAGGGTGGGGGAAGGGGGGAGAGAGGGGAGAGAGAAGCGAGAATTGAAAAAAACCAGTCCATCAAGGGGAACGCAAAACAATTATTGAGACATAATGCACTATATAAACACTTAACTAAAAATAAAACAAAAATATGGAGACCTTACCTGAACTCTTGAAAATCGCATAGAAGGGTGTTGTTGCAATTGACTAGACTCTGAAACAACAAGTAAGACGGCTCTAGTCGAGAGTGCTCGACTAGAACCCTGCGACGATCTGTCGTTACATACATTTTAACCCCTTTTGCCTTCTTACATACATACACAAAATCACACATATACTTTATAGACAAGAATATATATAACTTATGGGGTCGGAGATACCTCCTTCTGCCTGTTACATACATTTCCACTAAACTATTATACCCTTTGTACCCATTTTCAATGGGTTCGGGGTATAAACAAAGGAATAATAAACTTTTTATTTTAACAGTATTTATTTATTTAAAGTATAGGACATTGTTTTAAATAATTAACCGAGCTACTTTTAAATAGCTGCTGCGAATTTCGGCATTCCAACCAGGATCCTCGTTTTTCAGTTGCCTTAATGAAATTTTAACATATTTCTATGTATGTTAATAATTGAAAATAAATCATAAATTGACAAGTGCTGCAAGATTTATTTCTGCAATTTTATTTTGGTGATTTTTTTTTTGCTCCAGAAAGAGCTTTTATACAAAACAGAAATGGACACTTTTTCAAAAAAGTAAGAAAAAAATAACGATTAAAAAATTGGTTGGGCAAAGAAGATGTTCCCTACAGGGGGAACTGTCTATTGGTTAAACTTTCACTGTATAGAATTTTGTAACACATAAGCAATAAAATACATGTTATTTTTTTTTTTTACTTTGTTTTATACAAAAATGCTTCTTTATTCATTATCATTATTTATACACAAAAAATCTCATATGTCTTCGTACACATTTTTCCATTTAAGAGTGTGCTCCAATGCATTTTTCATCAGAATTAGTTAAAATTAAATACAATGCTTATGTATATGTGTATGTATGGATGCGTGTGATGGTCACAAAATATATGTATGTATGTATGGGTGGTCTTTGTGTGTGTGGTGTGTGTGTTTGTGTCCGTAACTGGGTGGACCTACACAAAATGAAGGCGCTTAACAAAACAAACGGCAAAAATACATGGAACATGAGGCATAGACACAGGCGGGAACGCGGAAAGGAACAGCGGAAACTGGAACGCGCCTGGCTATGGCAAAATGGCGGCGTTCCGCTAAAGAGGGCAATAGCGGAAAAGTGGATGACAGCGGGTAGAGATGCGCCCGACAGGCCAGTGCCTGTCAAACTGTGTGATCGCAGCAGATGCGCTTAATACTCAGCTCGGTTAGCGAAGAAACAACGATGTATAGACAAGTATAGTTACTGGGTCGACTTAAACTGGAAACACTAGAAGGTAACGCCTTCAGCCATCTCCCTACTGATAGCCGTTGAACTTGCCCTGCTGCGCGTTGCTGTCGTAGCCGCCGCCGTTGCGTCCGTTGCCATTGCCGTTGCCATTGCCGACCTGCTCATAGCGAATGGTCGGACGGTAACCGTTCTGGTCGGCCTCGTACTCCACAATCTGTTTGCGTCCGTCGGGCAGCAGCACGTAGTAGCGGCCAATGGCCAGATCGCCGTCGCGCGATTCCATGTGTCCGAAATCGTTGCCGGACTCGTAGTCCTGCACATCGTATTTGAATTCGTATTTCGCCGGGCCGTACTGCTCCTCATCGCGCTGACCGTAGCCGTTGTTGTTGCCGCCGCCATAGCCGCCGGCACCGGCACCGCCGCCATTCTGTCCCTTGAAGATGGCACCGGTCAGGCCGGGTGCGCCGTACTGGCTTTGGGGCAGGGGCGCGCCGTAGCTGTTGCTGGGTGCCGAGGAGCCGCCGCCGTTGCCGCCGCGCTGCGGGGGCAAGTAGTTGTTGGCCGGCGATTGATAGCTTTGCGTGGGCGGCAGATAGTTGTTGGTGGGCGCCTGCGGCGACTGATTGGGCGGCAGATACTGGTTCTGGGGCACCGGCGGCTCCGCGTGCGTCCAGGCGGCCAGGCAGACGAGCAGCGCAATCGTTGTAAAGCACTGGAAACGAAAGCGAAAGAAAGAATAATATCAAAGGGTATTTAAAATGCGGAGTCTGCCCTCTGTAGGAGTAGGCTATAGGTTTGCAGTCAGCCAAATTGAATTGTAGTTCTTAAGCATATTAGCAGTTACGTTTGTATTTAGCAGCCGTGTTATTTGGTAACTATGACCGACTCGGAGGAGGGCGCCTGGATACCCTGGTACTGCAAGCAGCGCGGTCATGAGTTCTTCTGTGAGATCGACGAGGACTACATACACGACAAGTTCAATCTCAACTTTCTCGACTCGAATGTGGCCAACTATCGGCGGGCGCTGGAGGTCATTCTGGACCTGGACACTGGCTCCGGCTCGGATGCGCCACCCGAGGCGGAGCTGGAGCAGTCCGCCGAGAAGCTATACGGCCTGATACACGCTCGATTCATATTGACGAATCGTGGCATTGATCTCATGTTGGAGAAGTATCAGAAAAGCGTCTTTGGCAATTGTCCGCGTGTTTTCTGTCAGCGCCAGCCAGTGCTGCCCATCGGCCTGAGCGATAATCCTGGCGAGGATATGGTGCGCATCTTCTGCCCCAAATGCAATGACGTCTACGTGCCCAAGTCCGCGCGCCATGCGGCCATCGATGGCGCCTTCTTTGGCACCGGCTTTCCGCACATGCTCTTTATGGTGAAGCCCGAAGTGCGGCCCAAACGGACCAAGCAAAGATTTGTGCCAAGGTGCGTACCGTAAAAAATTGGAATTGGTGCCCAGCTTAATTCTTGACTCCTTTCTAGATTGTACGGCTTCAAGATTCACCAGATGGCATATCGCTCGATTGCCGATGCCAGCACCGCCGCCTACAAGGAGCCGCCGCAGGGCGAAGTCGAAAGTAACTAAATGTGCCGTCTTACGCTCTAAATTTTAGATTCCATGACTAAATTAAATGTGCCACAGGCAACTGTATTTTTATTGCCTTTTGTCTTTGAAGAAGAATCCCATTAAAAGCGCAATCATAATTAGCTGTGCTGTACTCTACTTGCAGGTCTTTGTGCAATTGTTTATGCACATTATTTATAATAATAATAATTATGCTTTGTTTCAGCGTTTAGGCGTGTAATATGCAAATTTGTGGAAATCGGGTCGCCGTCTTGGATGTGCGACGAATGACTGGTGGATCAGTGGAACGGCAAAGTGAAGGGCCTTCTCTCGGGTGACTTGCACAAGCAGAATCGGAATGTTAAGTATACGCCTAGTTAACAGTGCTAGCCTGACTGGCTTAGTAGGCTGCTCGATGCGCAACGAAAACAAAAGACTTAGGCAACAAACTTGCGCTTTGCCTATAGAAATTAAAAAGTTTGCTCTTCCTTTAAGACTATTGTGCTTAAATTGTGCAATTTTGTGCATATTCAACTGTTTTTTAATGCGTGTGCAAGACCTTAATGTACGACGAAAACAAAAGACTTAGGCAACAAACTTGCGCTTTGCCTACAGAAACTAAAAAGTGTTGCTCTTCCTGGGAGCTTATTTTCTTGTTTTAAGACTTCTTGCAATTTTGCGCATATTTAACTTATTTTATTGCGTGTGCAATACCTTTGTGGGCTGCTCAATGTGCGACGAAAACAAAAGACTTAGGCAACAAACTTGCGCTTTGCCTATAGAAATTAAAAAGTTTGCTCTTCCTGGGAGCTTCCGATTGCTTGGAATTTTTTGTTTTCTTGTTTTAAGACTTCTGTGCATAAATTGTGCAATTTTTTTTGCATGTACAACGTATTTTATTGCGTGTGCAAGACCTTCAGTGACTTTCATGCTTCATTGGCTTTAAAATACTAGAAGAAACAACATTTTATATTGCGCTGCGTTTGTTGCTAGTTGCTGTTTTGTTTTTTTTTTTTATCGTCCCTTGCTTATCTCTTCTGCACCCCATATTTGGGCATGGATTCAGCCGTTAGTTGAAAGTACAAGTCTTTTAATTTATGCATTGCAACACGAACAAACAACTGCGTTGCCAGCAGCTGATCAAGTTTTCGATTCCAATTAAATGAGCTCCCCAACATTCATTAGCTGCTAATCGAGGTGTTTTCAGCCTTCGCTGTTATTGTGCCTGAACTGTTATAATAGGGTATTAGGGGAGTCGACGTGATTAAATACGATTTAAACAGAAGCCGATTTAAATGTATACAAAAATGCTGATTTAAATGTATACAAAATTGTTTGTTCGTTGGACACATTAATTTGTAATAAATTTATGAAATGTATTGTACGCATGTGCTAATTTTATGCAGATTAGCTGTGCATTTCTTTGATTAATTGTGCTTTTGAACTTGACTTGTTTTTTCGCATATTGTTAAAAATAATTAATTGACTTTTAAATTGAGCTTAAAAATGAAATATTATTGAATTAAACGTATATTTTGTTTAATTGTGGAATATATATAACGCAATTGCGAACACCTCTTGGTGAGTTTGGCATATGAGATTCGAGATTATCTCCTGAGGGAGATTTAAAGTCAACCATAACTATAGGCTTTCAGAGTATCAACAAAAAAAATACAAAACTTTAGTTTTTAAAATTCTACAAGTGGAATGAAAGACTAATCCTTCAAATGGTTAACTATATCTGGACATCCTTGCGATATTATATATTATTTAGCTGCTAGCCACACTCGTTGCCTGTTGAAATCCTCGTTGGCAGGACAATTCACACCACTTTGCACTGACAGTCCATATGCTTGGCATATTGGATATAAACATTGTATTTATTCTATACCTTCATTTTGTGTAGTCACTTGCTTGATTTTAGTACAAAACACACACGAAACTTTTACTGCAAACTCGGCACTAGTAGCTGAGGTTTTTCGAGGATTGTTTGGTGTTCTTCTTACGAAGATGGTTGACTTGATTGTGATACTGAAACAATTTCGTAGGCCAGTATTTATATTTGAAATGTGCTGCATTTGCTGTCGCAGTCGGCGTCGACGTCGCCAGCAGCAGAAGCAACAAAAATAGCGCGCCAAATTTTCGTATTGTGTATTTTTTTTGTTTGTGTTATTTTTTTCTCATTTCAATTTTTGGAAGTTTCAAAGAGCGCGAGCTTCAAAGTAAGTAGCAATGCAAAGCAACACACACACACACACACACACACACAAAAACATTACAAAATAATGCAAAGCAACAACAACGACAACAACAACAATAACTACGTGTACAGCATCGAGTGCTCTCCGCTCTGCTCGTGAGCAGATCCACAAACGAGGCAGTCGCGTTAGTGTTATAGTAAACTAGTTACTTTTAAATTGAAGCGCCAAACATTTGACGACTTCGCTGGCGACGTCAAGCGAAGATGAGCGCCGCACATTCAACTGAACGAGCAGCGCGGGAGTAAAACGCTCCTGGGATGCATTTACCCATGCGGGCATATGGGTATGCCATAAACATTTGGCCGATGTGTGCAGTTGTTGTTGTCGTTGTTGTCGTTGTTGCTGTTGCTGCTGCTGCTGTTGTTGTCATGTAATAGCAAAAACACTTATTTGTAATGGGATTAGTCATGCAGCTGGAGCGAGGGCCGCAGGTGAGCGGAACTGGGGCTGCCACTGGTTGCCTGCTCCACGCATCTTCTTCGGCTTCGGCTCTGGCGCAGTCAGTCGTGTGGCAGTCACCACAGCAGCAGCAGCAGCAGCAGCAGCAGCGGCGGCGGCAGCAAAAACAGCAGCAGTAGCGCAGTTGAATCGAAAGACTTAAGGCGCGAACTTGCGCATGCGACGTACAAATGTGTTGCTAAAGACTAGAAACTTATTCAAACAAAAAAGCATAATTTTTCTATTCTTTTTTCTGCGATTTGACAACAAATTAACTTACTTTAGTTGAGCTTTGTGTGTGGGCGTGGGAATTTCTTACGTTTTGTTGGGCCCTAATCTATTCGAAAATTTAATTAGCCCCCTGGGAGGCTGGGAGAGATATGCAAAAATGATCAGATGTTGACACGGATTAGGCTTGCAATGTGCAATGGAAATGTGAACATTGCTGGTGAAAAATGTAGTGCAAATCGGGTTGGTAAGCAAGAAAACGAGCGAATAAATATTTTGAGTAAGGTGGTAATAAAAATATTTATGGCTGGTTTTTGCTGATGTGAAGATTTCCGAAATGATGCAAATAATGCAATTATTGTCTGAACCTGGGACAAAAACAGATGCATAGTTATAATTATTAATGTTGATTAAGTTTGCAATATTCTAAAGATCTTGATAAAAATAAAGTATAATTGCTTCAAGTCTGGTTTAAAGTTAGGTGTGGAAATGTATTTTGAAGGTCATTATTTTTTATTTATTAGCTAATTTCGGGCAATTTCGTATTGCATAAAACATAAAAAACACCTTAAAAAAGCAACTTACCGAGCACTTCAAAAAATTGTAACAAATTTAAATAAAGACCATTGTCTTGTATTATTATTGCCTTATTTATACATCTAGTGGGCGTAGCATTTATCACGATCTGCAAATACTTTAAATGCCGTTAAGTTGCAAATTGTTTTCGTTTTGGATTTTTGCGTTGCTATTGTTAAATGCAAACTTTGGTGAATGCGTAAAAATCATTATTGACATTTTGCCAAAAAATGCTTTTTTTCATTTATTTGTTTTTTTTTTTATTATTGTAAAAAATATGTTTTTTGATTGCGGCACGAGCCGTCCGTCTGACTTTCACATTTTAATGTTAAGGTCCATTTTAATAGTAACGAGATAATAATTATAAGGCATAGAGCAGCGCACCCTGCTTATTGGAAGTTGATTGAAGTGAAGGAAGTGCCAAGTTTCGATTGACCTGCAGACCCAAATAATGCCAGAGCGATAGAAATAAAAATTCGATGCCGTTGATTCATTTTAAAATTTCAGCAGAACTTGGACATGACGAATTTTTTTTTAATGAAACCCATAAAATAGATAATGGATGAATAACTCAAGGCTTATTTGCTCAAACGAAGACCATCAAAAAGTGCTAACAATATTCGTACAAGCCCCATCAATGTTAAGCCAAAGAAATTGCAAGTAATACTACGGCCTTGTTTGTGCACAAAATCTGCCTAAAAGGCTATAAACAATTTTTATAATTACAAAATTAACTCGAATAATGTTTGCAAACATGCCAAAACTATAACATTAAACGAAACAAAAACGAAACACAGCAGAGCAATAAAATTCATATTTCGACGTATTAAAAACACAACAATTAAGCCCCAAACGAAATCTAATTCAATAGCACTTCACACCAACAAATGCAAACATTTGTTTAATCATTTTCGAGCACATCAAAATATCATTTAATTTCCTGCATATTTTTTCAAATAACAAATAACGCATTTTACCGGCTAATTTACATTGAACGTGCCCAAAAGCTGATGGCACCCGCACCCCCCGCCGGACGATGATGCGCCAGGTCTGAGACGAGATACGTCCAAATTGTAATTTCTGTTTGTGTTTAGAGAGGCTACCTTGAAATCTATGTGTGTGTGAGTGTGTGTGTGTGCGTTTGTAGTGTTTGTTTTGTAACCTAGAACGCTGGCGAGTGGAACGTATAATTTAAATTAAACTACAATAATTTTGGTTGCAGTGCCCGCACACCGCGCTGAGCGCGGAGACGAGCTGTAAATCAATTAAGCCATTTCGATGTAAATTGCGGCGCACTTCAATGTGGATGATAATTACGATGGCTTGTGGCTGTAGGGGGAGGGCGGGGTGGTAAGCGCGGCAATTATTATGCCTGTGGCATTAGTCAAGGGCGTTCTGCAATTGGACAAGTCTAACAGTTAGAGGGCAACAGCTTCATTTTCATATGAAAAGTCAAGTAAGAATGCCTAATGGAAAATGCTCGACTTAAAGTTACCGTGTGCCATTTCATCTACATTCCAACGGGAGTTTGTTGGAATAATTTGTTGATTGGATAAAACTGAACAAAATGTTCGTACAACCGGTTTTAACACATTTTGACACCCTTGTGGGTGGAATGTTCAATTAATAAACTTCTGTTTGATCTACTTATGGTACGCGATGCTTACATGCCAAATTAAGTGTTTCTAGATCCACGTGCTCAAGTGGACGGACAGAGAGACGCACTGAGTGAAATGGCTATACGGACTTGGCTGTTGATGCTGATCGAGAGCAAAGATTTACTGTGTGTTTATAAAAATATATTTGCACAATTTATTACTTATTATTCAAAAATATTAATAACACAATAATTTTCACTCGCACAAGCCACCCGGAAAATTCTTTAAATTATTAAATTTCTAAAAAAAAAGCTTCAAATGCTGTTTTTAATATAAGATAATTATTAATTTGTATCAATACTATTTTTATTTTTTTTTAAATTTATTTTATGTTTAAAAATTCTTTAAATAAATATTTTTTTGTTGACCCAAGCAGTTTGACTTAATTTGTTGTAACAAAATCGATCAGTTTTAAAACCAATTCTGTTCAAAAATCGAAAATCAAATCTCTTAGCATAGTTGGCTGAATAAATAATTTAAAATTCCATTTGTACCTCTTATTTGTGCTCTTATACAAAGTACGAGTGTAGTCTTAATAGTTAGTAAAACTAGAGATGCACACGTGTCGGATTGGAGTTAGCACGACACGAACACAAACCAAAGTCTCAAGACACGCACGGTTAAAACATAATTCGAAACAATTTATTTTATTTTCTTCGCAATACTTGTTATATCCCAATGCCATATTTATATCTAACGAAAACAGATTTTTGTGATCAGTTAATATTAATTAATAAACAACTCCTATTTATATATTTAAATTTGTGCAAATAATTTTATTTATCTTTTAAATTTGTTGAGCATTATTTAAATTTAATATTTGATATATGTTCGTGTTAAATCGTGCTTTTGTGTTAACAAGCTTACAACGGACACATGTTTTTATTTTTTTAAACGAACACGTCGTTTGGAGTCGTGCGTGTTCGTGTCACGAAAGAGAAGGCGCCACGCGCCCAACGCAATTTGAGATACCATCTAACTTGAACATCAGCCTATAAACGTGTACTTTTAAATCATACCATAAACACGACTTTATTCTGTGGATGTTGTTTTTCGAGAGTTTCGACTGATGTGCGCATTCTGACAGCATTCTTCAGCGGCTCGAAGGTCGCTGCTGCCTTTTGGCAGAATCAGAGTAAAAGCTGCTCGACTTGAGAGCCTGGACCTATGGCATTTGGAGCCGATGTGAGCTGCCGCTGGCTTCGTGTGCCGCTTAGCTGATGGCAGCCAAATCATAAAACCATAAAGTAATTACATGTTCTCGGCGCGGAGTGGCAGTGCAACAGCGAAATTAGTTGCTAAAGTGCTCGGCATCAATAATTAAAATGTGTACATCAATTAAAACTGAAAGCCAGAGCAATTTGGTTGCGAGTACTTTTTGGGGGAGCGCATCGAATGTTGACAGTTGTCGGCAATGATTGATGTGGCACACAAAACAGTTGGCAAGCCACTGGTGTGACAATGGCATCTCAATGGCCAATACCTGCGTCGCAGCACTGCAATTTGTGGGCGCTGCCGAAGTCGCGACGTGGATTTATTTATGGCCCAGCTACTCATAAAAATAGTTCCCACTCGAGAAGAAAACAAAAATGTCAATGGGAAACTCATTTGCGACGGGGCCCAAACCAAAGCGATGTGAGGCAGTCAAGTTGGCTAAATTGAAATGATTATGCTGGGGCTGCCTTTGTTGCACTCCGATGCTGCCGATGTTGCACAACATGAGGCCAAAGCTGGGGCTGAAGCTGAGGAAGCCGCAACAGTTTTTGAGCAACATTAGAAGTTGCTGCGGCTGCTGTTGTTGCTGCTGCTGCTGCTGTTGCTGTTGCGTCGTGTGCGTGTTTCGCTCAGGGAGCCTAATTGAATTTCGCCTTTTGGCCGGCAATTTGTTCAGCTGCAGTTCAATGAATGGTCCATTGTCTTGGCCGTGATGGCAAGTTCTTTACAGTAACCACACACATGCTGACTCTCTGTCAATCTGTGGCTGCGGTCGCAGCTAATCCGCTTGCCAAACACGTACTCAGACGCTCATGTGTTTGCGCTCGCAACTTGACGCCACTTGTAAGAATAACTTGAACTCCATGCCGGAGCTATGTACATCCTACTTGCCTCACTGCGTGGGGGTCACACAGCATTTGTAGTCGAGTTTTTGATTGGCATTTTACGGCCTACCCCCACACACACACACACACACACACATGTCCACATGCCACACAACGAAACTCCAAATAAATCAACACATGCTCATGTACATGCTGCGTACAGATGTATAAATAATTATTACGATACTTGCGTCGGTCATTAATATATTGATAAACACTTTGCTCTGCAACTTCCGCCTTGACGCCAGACAAAAGATCGGCCAATCCGAATACGAGCACTCGCCTCATCATCATTTCGACATCGAGCTATGCGGACTGGAGTTTCTTATGATGAGTTAGTTATGATGCTAGCCATAACCGCAACGGCCTCATCCTTACCAAATTGACATTGAAAACGTCGGCATAGGCCATACCAATTGCGTTTTGTGCTTCAACTGAATTGAACTTCATTCCACGCACAGTGGTCGAAACGGGCTAATGCAATTACAAAAATTGGGCAAATAAAAATATTGCCTGAGAGCAAAAGTGTCCTTGATGGCAGAATTGTAGGATTTCGATTTATAATTTGGAACTTAAATTAAACACATTAATGGTTATTTTATTATTAATTACTATTCTTTTCTTTTTTTTTTTTTTGGCTAATCGTTCGCGCATATCCGCATAGTTCTAAAACTCCATCATTAATTTGTGCAGTCAAGTGTAATTGATTGCGCAGGCGCGAAACGCTTATCACCCCAGACAATTAATTAACTGATTGTCATTACTTCCCCAGTTTTCGCGGTTCTGCCCTTCTGTCGAAGCACTTGAATATTTTGCTTTTGGCCCACAGTACGCAAACAGCATGAGGTGCGGGCTCGATTTCGTATGCAACTGTTCATAAAAACAATTAACAAATCATAATTAACAGCATTAATTAAACAAAACAAAGAATGTATTCACAAATATATATATATAACTATTTTTTAAGGTTTGTGTAATGGAATTTTATAGGCTAAAGTTGAGCGAGGCAACTGCCTCGGGCTATTGTTGTTTTTACTTTTATTTTCGTTATTATTGTTGTGGAAAAACACTTTCGATTTTTCGTCCAAATGCGCTGATTATGCAAGAGCCGTGCGCAAGATTGTGCCAGCAGCGAGTGGGCCAGTGGGTCGAGTCGAATGCTGTCCAGAGCTGGCTCCGACTTTTACCTAATAGAACACGTCTCGCCATGCGCATTAACTTTGGCGAGAGCCCCGCGTCCGTTGGGGATTCGCGTCATTTGCATATGAAGACGATAATCGCCCGTTGATCAGCGGACGGAGATCGCTTGTGGAGCAACACGGCCCCAGTTACTTGGGGTTATTGGGTCTTGGCGAGGTTGCCATTATCACGAAAGCAATTTGCAGCCGCAGACAAGTGTCGATCAATCATTATCAGCTGGCGGTAGCAAATGTCAAGGCACATCCTTCCATGCAGTTACTTTTTAGCCCACAGAATGCCATGCAATCTGCCACATACATGCACATACATCTTAATGAGCTGGCAAATATTGAAAGTCCAAGTGTTGTCGCTTTAGACATGCCGAAAACTGCTGCTGGGCATTGTTAAGAGATGGATATGTGTTTAACCGGCGCATAATTATCACGATGTGAGGCTAAGCTGTTTGTGTATGCGATTTGTATAATAACTTTGATCAA
Source organism: Drosophila colorata (assembly GCA_035041545.1). Lineage (NCBI taxonomy): Eukaryota > Metazoa > Arthropoda > Insecta > Diptera > Drosophilidae > Drosophila > Drosophila colorata. The sequence goes on along the minus strand of JAWNLD010000275.1, from coordinate 548,426 downwards.
TAGATCAACATGAAATCGAAGTGCGTTTAACCCTTGGTGCACAACTTTTAAGTTTTGAAAAAGCGTGAAAACCGGGCTTAAAGTATATTTTGCGGCTTTAATTTAATTTAACTACATTTGCGAAAATTCAATATGCCAGAAAGAGCCGTATACTTTTCTGACGCAGTTTGATCAACAAAAATAGTTATGGGATGACAGGTATTTATTTTTTAAGAATTTGATTTATTTGTTTTTCAAAATTGACTCTAGTGATCATTTAAAAATTTTTTTTTAATTGTTAAAAAATATATATTTCCCGAAAAAACACTTTTGTATCTTTAAACAAATTTATTTTAGTATTAATTTTTCGATTTTAGGTCGCAAAACTACATTAGAAAATTAAGCATAATTCTGAAAAGGTATAAATATTTATTTTGAATTCTCATTTCTTGACTGTTGAATTCTGTTTACGCATAAACCTTGCCGCTTGCCTGCCACTTGCTTTTCTTTTTGTGGAGCAATAACATCAAATCAATTTAAATTGAATTGTGTGCACCGTCGGAGATCGCTCGCCCTCATCCATTGGCATGTCGATTGTTGCACAAAATTAATTGTTTGGCCTTAAAAGTCAAGCGCCAACTCATTCGCGAGGCACGGCCGAATGTATCTGGCAGATACTTTAAACCGATTAGTTGTGGCTCTAATTTCATTTCAGTTTCAGTTGTGAAATCCGCTTGCAATTCGCGATAACAGTTCACTGTTTGTCCGTTAACCTTGAAATCAGATACATCATTTACATTGCCGAATATTGCTACTTTATGTAATAAGTGTTAATGTGCATTCCTAGACCTGGCCCGATTCGATGGGGCTTAAAGCTTTAACACGAATTTGATACCCTGCCAACAATAAAGGGGTCCGCAACAGTCATTTGCAACTTTAAGCACCTGAGAGGAGCTTAAAAGTACATTATGAAGGTATTGGTATTTTATTTATGTTTTTTATAATAGTTTTGAAGAAAATGCGACTGATTTTGTGGCATAAATCAAACGCACGGTGGTTGCTTCCTTGAAGATGTTGCAGAAAGCGTTCGCTACGGATTGTGGGCGATGGGACTAGATGAAAGATGGAAGCTGGAAGCTGGGAGCTGGGAGCTGGGGGTTGGGAATATGTTGTAACGCACAGTTATTGCTGTAGTTGGCTCTGGTCGCATCACGACTCGCCAGCCGAAATTTATGTTTTTTCTTCTGATGTAATAATAATCATGTGCAGCTCAGGCTTAGCTCAGACGACAGGTGAAAAATTGTTACAATTTGATGGCAACGTTTCAGCCGTTGCTGCGCTGTGTGGCAGCGATGCGGCGTTGCAGCAGTTGCAGTTGCAGTTGCAAGGTGATGTGCCATGCTGTGGGGTGGGCTGCTGGGTCTGTGGTCTGTGGGATGTGCTCGGCTGAAGTTTTATTTTTATGTGACACTAAATTGTGTTTTATTGTTGTTATACCATTTTTAGAATGCAATTTTTTCTGAATAATTATATATGCACGTACTGGCCGGATGGTATGATTTACGATCGTGGAGCTGTTGCCCCCAGGGAGCCTTCCGAACATGGTGAGATTACATAGCTGTAAATCTAGTTCAAGAATTTCAATTAAGTAACCTCGAATGGGCAAAGCTTAGAGCGCACCTTACCTTTTAGCCGTAACGATCGCCATAAATGTATGCGTCGAATTTATTTTCAATACTACTTCGATGTTTGTAAATAATAAATTTGTCTACAATGATCTACTATCAATTATTTTTTACAAGCTGAAGATTCCTCATTGAAGTTTTTGAGTTTTTTTTTTAAAGGGATGGAAGGTTTTGGTAATTAATCAAAAAAAATTATTTTCAATAATGCAGAATCTATCTAGAGCACAAATTATGCCCAAAATGTCATCACACATGAAAATCGATTCGGTTTTGATAAAGTCATGGGAGTTTAAAGTGATGAAGCTATGGATCGAGAGCTTTACTTGTCCAAATTTTGGTCAATTTTGGCATAATTTTTGTCATAATAATTGAACCACTCAAAATCGGCTTAAATGTTGCTTTTTATACTAATTGTGACAACCATAGACGATTAAAAATATAAATTTGCATTTCGAAATTTTAAAAAAAAAAATTTTTTGAAAATGATATTTTTTACTTTCAATACTGCATATATTTTGTCAAAATATGTGTCAAATTTCCAATTCAGAATCGATTTTATTGTTTTTGTACGTTTTTTATTCATGTTTATACGGACGTACGAGACTAGGAATCATAAAAAAAAATTGTGTTAATTCTCTTAGGTCTCTTCACCCACAACTACACAGATTCTAGTGCGAGGCTCGGGTTCAGGTTCGGTTTTGCATAGTTGAAGGTCTCCGTGTCTGGTGTGAAACTCTATCAACGCGGGACATTTAATCAACATGTTTTGCTGGAATGCCCCTCAACGACGCCGACGACCCTGTAAGCTTCAACTTCAAACCCCAAACTTGTTAGCTACTGTGTGCGAATGTTAAACAATATTTAGCATTGTTGCTTGTCTGTCAGATCAGAAAACTACAAAATGTGTATTTGAGATTATATTACGAGTTCTTATTCTTGGCTGGCAGCTGTTGGCCTCCCCTCAGGCGCCCATCTACTCGGAGCGCCGCCAGCTAAACTTGGCTCACATGGCTCTCAGCCCCCGCAGCAGTGCCAAAAACGATGTCCAAGTGTGTGTATCTGTAAGATGCCAAATGTAACCCAAATTTGTGGCGTCTATTTTGCTGATGCCGTTGTTGCGGCTGTCTCTGGGGCGCCGCTCAAGTGGCATGCCACCAAAAACTGCGGCTCAACTCAAGAGCCATTTGAAAGTATCTATCAAAGCAGCATTGACTGCAGCTACGGCGTTGTCTTAGAGTTCGACTAGTAATCAAAAGTCGGGGACTCCACTTTAAATTGCTGCAACACGCAAAAACGCCGAAGCAGATTAATTATGACTCGAGTAGTTTGAGGAGGAGGAAGCTTAGGAAGCCTCCAATCGCACGCCGGTGAGTGAATGTGTTGATGGCTTTGGACTGAGTTTATTTTTGTTTTATTGGGGGGGCGGGATGCGGCGTCAACTGCTGCAACTGCTGCAACTGGCAAAGCAGCAAAGCAGCAAAGTTTTTTTTTTCAAGTGTTTGACATATGATTTTGGCTTAAAAAAGTTTTTGAGTTTCCAGTTTGAGTTTGCAGAATTTTCGTAATGATGAGCGCATTAAAATATGTATGTGCATATCAAGTCCTAGGTGTGTGTGTGTCTGTGTGTGTGTGTATTTGTTTCGGGCATACTCGTGATTGCGAAAAACCTTTGCGACTTAGATGTTGCGAATTCTTTCACAACTGTGCTACAAGTGGCAGCTTGAAGTTTCTTCCACCTGCCGCTGCCGTCGAGCTGACAATAAAAGCCGCAAACTCAATGAGCATAAATAAGATTAGAGCGTCTTCGATCTCTGTTAATATTCGGCACTAAATAGCAGTTTAATTGGCACCCCAAATCCACTGATTGCAACAATGGCAGAGTACCCTTGCCCTCCCCCCACTGCGAACATGATTGCAGGTGGAGCAGCACCACCATCAGCAACAGCATCAGCATCAGCATCAGCACCACCATCAGCATCAGACACTTTTCTGCCATTGGCACATCGCATAATTGTGGGCATGATGCGGCAAAATTGAGCAACTGCATCAGCACCAAGCCACGGGCACAACCAACAGCCAACAAAGTGCTGGGTGTGTGCTGTCTGTCTACCCGAAGCTCTCTGCTCGCTGCTAGTGTTACTTGTCGCGGTACTTATCGAAATCCTAGCCACAACTTAGTATATTCTATAATATGCATATCATGCTTAGATTTCCATTCGTCTGATTTCTATGTAAGAGGTAAAGGTGCGCACATATACAAATGAATTTTCAAGAAAGTAAGAAATTTAGCATCGAGAGTGCTCGACTAACTGGTAACCCCTCATCCGACTTCCAAAACGGTCTTAATCTTTATATGTTAATTTGTGTCTTGACTTCTTAACCGATTTTATATTATAAAATAATATGTACTATTTTAAGTAATTTAAAAAAATCCCTCAATTTTTTCAAAGTTTTTTTTTAAGATCAACGAAAATTTGCATATATGTAATATAAAAAGTATGTAAAAATATAATATATATAATAAAATAAAATACATGGATATGGATGGAAATGGTTCAAGGCAGCAGGGAAAAATATTCATTTTTCAGGGCCGTGAACGGGTGGAAAAAGCAAACAAAAATGCGCAGAATAACAGTTGGAATGGGAAAAGTATTAAAAAAAAAGAAAATAGGGAAAATTAGATAAAATAACTATTTTCTTTAAATTTAAATTTTATTTTAAGCTATAGCAACAAATACCTAAGTAATCTTTTCTTAGTTTTTAATTATTTTAATTTTTTTAAATTTAATTTAATTAATTTAATTTTTATTCTTTTTTTAACTTTGCTCTTAAAATCAGCTTTATATATGGAAATTATCTGTTTATTAAAATCCTGAAACCAAGGCAGAGTGTTTAAAGAATGCAAAAGGATTTACGATAAACAAAGATAATTTTTTTTTTAATGAGTAAATTTCCAAAAATTATCTCAATATTACCTAAGTATATAATCATTATTATTTTCAGTACACAGACAAAACAAAAGATGTTTCGTAAAAACATTTAATTGGATTAAAGAGCTCTTCTTGCGCCTGTTATGTGTATTTACACAGCTTTATTATACCCTCTTTAACGATTTAAATTATCGCAGAGGTCTTGCTACGATAGCTCCAGCCGGGCAACGCCAGTTAATGCCACTGTTGACATTTCAATCAATTGGATGCCAGCCATCACAACAATTACGGCCATCAACACAAGACAATTAGGCGTACATAAAATGCGTTACATAACACGCAGTTACTTAATTACACATAATTAAAGTATCTAAATCACTTGAGGCCCCCATAAAACGCCGTGGTTGTTGTTGTTGCTGTTGTCAGTGGGAGTGCGAAGGGTTTGCGAGTCTTCGAGATGTGGAGGCTCCCAGTCTTCCAGTTGCTCGGCCGACTATTTATGACATCCGTCAGTCGTTGACTTTCTAACACAGTTTCGCTTTAGTCTCGATTCGATATTGGGCTCTCGGCTGACGGCTTTTGGTCTTCGATTTGGATAGTTTTGGAGCTCTCCCAGTTGGTCGAGTACTTGTGCTGCGTAATCGGGGCCATCTGCCAGACGGATCGAAGCGGCGGGAATTTGTTGCCACAATGACTCGCAACTGAAGCATCATAAACATTCACTTTTAAGCGCGCGTGTGTGTGTTTGTGTGTGTGTGTGAGTGTGTGTGTAGATAGCAATGCAGTCGTCAACCAATTTCCTGCTACTTGATACAGTTTCTGTGCCAGTTCGGCAAGGTCGTCGGATAGCTTTCCGAGCTTGTCAGCTTGTTGATTATGTCTGTCTGCCGATTTGTTTGTTTGCTTGTTGATTTATGCAATAAACAAATAGCATTAGGACGGGCACATTTGTGCCGCCGTGGTTATTGAAGATGCTCCCGTCGATGATGATGGGCTCCAGATGCCGCATCAATTGCCACTGCGGCTGCCACCGATCTATGCAGACCGATCTACGATGCAGTCGCCGATCTGAGCTTAGTCCTCGACAGCTGTCAACTGAAGTTGGCCAAGTTATCAATATGTCTCACCTTCGGGTCGACACTTTTACTTTTGTTGCCGTTGCCAAAATCACGCAACCGCGCGGAAAGCACTTGAAATGCGGCCACAGACGACGGAGGCGCCGACGCCTCAGGTTGGACTCCACAAGCAGCAATAACAGTGTGTAAATACTTACGATTAATTACAGCGGAGCACTTTTTGACAAGCTCAATGGCTTGGATGAGAAATTTCTATGGCCATTATAGTCGCCGATTTGGCTTCGCATTCAGATTGGAGCAGCCTTTACCTGTGCGGCCTTTGTGCGCGATAATCGAGCGTAAAATGGGCCAGCAGCGCAGCCACAACACAAACATCACCTACAGCAACAACAACAGCAACAACAACATGTATTATGGCCAAAGGCTACATATTATGCGAATTTGCTGACCATCATGTTTGGTTTTCTTTTACAAGTCGCCGCTGGGCCTCCAAAAATAAAGCAAAGAGCTCTTCAAGGGATCCCAGGCGCTGAGGCGTCAATATGCAAATTGGTCTAGGCAAAGCCAACAACAATAATAGAGCCAAAGATGCTCGAGTGTTTGATTAATTGACTGCAAAATTAATTATTATAATTTATGCAAATTTAATGTGAGACTCTCGTTCAATATTTGCTAATGGGACAATGCGGCGTATGCGTAACGGGGACTGCATTTGAAACTGTCTAACAAGGAAACAAATCGTTATTGCTTATTATACTCTTGCAGCGGGTATTTTAATTTTTTGTAATTTTAATTATATATGTAATTTATAAAATGCAAAATATTCTTGCAGCTTGGAAATTGTCGTCATGGAATATAGAAAATAAGCAATTTAAAAATTAGCGATTTGGTTGATTGATTTTATTATATAATTCTAGTTTTGGTAAATATTTGCAAAATAATATCAACATTGAACTATTATTTTATTTAGCTTTTTGTATAAATTTTTTTAATTAATATTATTTACATTTGTAAATACTTTCAAAAATATACAAAGCAAGTTCATCATTTAAATAGAATCTCAGGCAATCACATGCATATCTCCCGTAGGAACATTGCAGGGTATTCAGTCTTCGTCTCACCAGCGTCAACTGCTTTTACCTGTTTTGCTATCGTTTAGTAGTCGAATTAAAGCATAAGCCATTTACAAATGGCCACAACATTAGCTGCGCATCAGCACCCCATATCATTTGATTAGTTAGGCAAACTGCAGTTTACTCATTCAGATTCAGTTTCAGATTTAGATTCACATTCACATTCCGCGCATTTGTGCTGGCTTTCAAGTGTGAGGCTGTCGCTGAGCAAATGTTTGCTGTAGAATTCTTTACGGGTGCCTGCTTATCGTAGTTGCTGCCACAATCCAATTAACCTTTTGACATTTGCGACAGGCAGCAGATGCCGCGACTACTTTTGGCTAATGGCCGCGCGTAAATCAAACACACAAAAGTATCTGCCAGATACGACTACTGAGCGCTCGTCTTGGTCACTGGCGATGCACACTTCGGCGTTCTCTCGCGGATGTCTTCCAAGCGGATGCGGCTGTAATTAAAACACTCAACGCGCTGCAAGTGGCCGCTTCTTGTCAAGTTTTGGGCGCCAGAAGCCGCGGCGCAGTTTAATAAACTCATCAGCAGGAAAAAAACAACAGCAACAACAGCAACAACAACAAAAGCCAACTGCCACTGCAACAAGTGCTTTGTGCAACATGCGTCTGGCTTGTTAACACCAATGATGAGCTTTTGGATTTGTTGTTTTCGTCTTGTTGACCATGTGCCTTTTGACACCTGGCTTGCAAAACGGAACTGAACTGAGAAAGCCAACAGCTATAAAATTTATAAATTTATGAGTTTTTAAGTTTGTCTTAATTCAAGATTTTTGTTCTGATTTATGCTGCATGGCTAGTGGCTGGAAATTAAAAATAAATTATAAATAAAATAATAAATAAAATATCAAAAATAAAATATAAATAAATTTTTTTTAACTTTCAGTACTGTTCAAGAAGAACTTAAAAAATATATATATATATAATATATGTAAAACTAGTCTTCATTCTTTTGTCTAGTTTTAAGATTTTTGTTCTTATTTATGTAGCTTTTCCAGCAACTTTGGGAGTCAAAAATAAATTCTAAATAAAAAATAAATAAAATATCAAAAATAAATTAAAATTACCTCTTTAAATTTCAGGCTAGTGCCATTCAAGAAGAACCTAAAAACGTTTTTAAAATATATGTTAAACTGTAAATATACTAAAGTCAGTTGAGTTGTTAGTTACTTCAGATCTGTCTGAGGTACACCCACTAGCGGGGATTCCTTTGCAGTTACAGGTGTGTGCAACAAGCAGCTTGCTGCGTGTTGCCCAATAAATTTAATTTCTACACGCTTCTAATCGTCAGCTAACTGTTAACGAGCTGGCAGCGCACAACAATGCCGAAGTAGGGGTGGGCGTTCTGCAGCTTGCAAGATTGGAGAAGGGTGGGGATGAGGGAGGGGGGGCGCATTCGCCCACATGCTCCGGCCAAGCGATGTGAACACGTGCGTCGGCAGCTGCGTGGGCGCAGCGTCGCCATAAATCTCGGCACATGATTAATGCGGACGCGCTTGGCTAGAAGATGTTGTGGCCGCAGTTTGCTGGAGGCTTTAATTGGAGCAGCAAATTGTTGCAAAGAATTTGCCGCCAGTTAAATGCAACAAAATTGTTTTCGAGCATACTGAAGAGCCAAATTTAAATAAAAAGCACATTAACCGAAACCCGTCCGGGTCGAAGGGGGCAGCTGCCGCTAGATGGTCAAGCAGATGGGCAGCGTGTGGTATGTAGAAACTCTGGAGAATTAATGGCACGCTGGGGCCTAGGAATTGCGGGATTGCCACATGAATTCACAATTACCAACGGATGCACGCATCACAGAATTTTCACGAGCTCAGCCTAAGTCCAGGAACTATATAGAAACACCTAGTTGTGCAGAATAACATAATGATAAATGAATGGCCTATAAATGCTTGATCTTAGATTGTAAAATTAAATGTACTTTATCATTAATCAGATTTTCCATCTCAATGCGCCCATGTTTATTTTAAGTACTTTAGATACACTCTGAGAAAAACACCTTTCTAAATTCAAGAACAAGCCGGATGGAATTTATAAAAATTTAAAGAACGTTGCGTAAATTTAAGTTAATAATTAAATTAACTATGCATCATTCTTGATTGCAATAATAAAATATAAAAAATAAAAAAATGAACTAAAATTGACACATAATCCCCATTAAACCCTTAAAGAAATATAATAATAACTGTGTGACAAGTAATCCTAATCTATCAAAGTACTCAATAAAATGTTTAGTTAAATTGATGTAAAGTGCAGCAGAACGTTGTTGAGTGGGACCGAGTGCGCAATACTCTGTTCACAGGTCTTTGAGTGACCGTCGACAATTTACATGCTCCGTTTTCAGTGTCCAATAAACCTGTTTTACATCACGATTTATCTAGAAAATAATATCTAAGTGGCTATATTTTTGCCTTATTTTTAACAGCCCCATTAGGGGCATCCATCAGCAGCTTTATGCACGAAACCCAAATCCAATCAACACTCTTAATGTCCGGCAAACACGCACAGAGCCAACTTTTTTATAGCCTTACGTGGCTCAGATGACTTCATTTGGGCCGCTGACAGACAGCCTGGGAGTCTGCTCATTCACGATCTGTAGTTTGATTGATGACTGCGCCCACGAAAATGATAAAAATTATCCAACGGCAGCTTCACACATTCGACATTGGTATTAAATTTGTGTCTCGGATCTCGCCGTGTGCTGGGATAGACGCCTCCCCAAAAATGCAATAATTGCGAGATGTTCGAGGCAGCGCTTTTTACTTTGAAGTTCAGCTGCGTCAAGTGACAGCCAGCTGAGGTTTTTTTTTCGGTGCTCTGTTCACAAAGTGAGATAGGGTATATTGGTTTTGTACAAGAATCCGTACCATCTTAGTTGTGAATTTAAAACTTTAAATGTATATACATAAGTATTTGCGTCAGAGAAAGTATTAAGAGTTTTTGACTACCCCTACTAGGGGCGTGGCAGTTTGGGTAAATCCTCATATTTTTTTTAGAGCAAAAACTGCTTGCGTGCTAAAAAATCGCAACTGTTTACGGTATTTCCTCAAATTACAGTTAAATATTACTAATTCGAGGATTTAAAACAAACAATAGAATGGTTTTGGACTGTTTTGAGGTCTTATGACAATGCGAACAGTGTATTGCGCAGTCAGCTGCACGCGACAGCAACATTCTCACTTGTCTCTTATTCTTCTTTGGCTGCTGTTGTTGTTGTTGTTGCTGTTGTTGCTGTTGCAATTGCTGGCTAGATCCACCCATCTGCCCACTTAGCTGGGTGCCTGCCTCTCTAGTCGTACCTCAAGTCGATTAAAATTCCGCATAAATGTTGAATGTTAATCGTTCATTGTTTGTGGAGGAGCACAAATTAAATTGTTTGCTTTTGTAAATTTGACATATAACAGTTGTTGATGATGTTGTTGTTGTTGCTGATGTAGGGGCTTTCAAGCTGCCGCCATAAATATCGGAGTGCATTTTGCGTGCTGCACTTTTAATTGCAATTTTTGGGCTGCTGATGGCAATCAACGCAGACAAGTTAATTAAAATATCGCACAAGATATCTGACTAAGTGGTGGATGTACCAACATCTATTTAACGTTTATCCGGAACGAATATTCTGAGCAGTGTAACTTTGAATTTGTGAATAATTTAATGAATTTGAAATTGATTTAAAATTGATTAGGTATTACTTTGTTATCTGACGTTATCCGATATTATCCGGATATAACTGAAAGCATGCAAAATATTGCCAAGCTATTATTTAGCAGAAAAAAAAATTACTTCATCTTTGTACTTGTCAATGTAATTGATTAAGCATCTAGTTTAGGTGTTACTTTGCTATCCGTCGTTATCCGATATAATCCGGATATAACTGAAGGCATGCTATTTTGTAGCAGAACTTAAACCAAATCAAAAAATTACTCCATCTTTATACAAGTCAATGCAATTGAGTTATTTTAATTTTAGACGCCTATGTAAAGAATTGCTTATCAGAAAAGTACTTTACACCAATTGAAGAATGTTAGGGAAGTCCCGATTAGTTGCCAATTAGAGGGAGTATTCGCCATTGCCGTATTGCTTGATTTTGAGCAGCTCGCACGAGTGCTGGAAGAGCTTTTCGCACTTGGCCGGCTGCTTGGCGTCCGCATGGAAGGGCCCCTTGCCGCCGTTGCTCAGGTACGTGCCTCCCTGTCCCTCAATCGATGGATCTATAGCCGCGAACACAACAGTGCGGGAGCCCCGCTCTGGGGTCTTGAAGAAGATCTTCTTGAAGAAGGGCACGGCCGTGGTGGCGGAGTGCTCGAACAGATCCGTGTCCACGATGCCCGGATGCACCACATTGACCTGCACATGGGCCTTCTCCGCGTCCAGCAGCGATTGCAGGTGGCGCGTGAACAGAATCTGCGCTAGCTTCGACTGGCTGTAGGCGGTTCCCGGATAATAGTTCTTGCTGCCATGCGAAATGAGAAACAGAATGAGGGAATAGTAATCAACAGAATAGTAATCAACTATTTACTCACAGTCCGTTGATGTCCTTGTAGTTGATGCGGCCAATGAGGTTCACACAGGAGCTCACGTTCACAATGCGCGCGTTCTTGCCCTCGCGTCCCGCCGCCCGCAGATTGGGCAGCAGCAGGTGGGTCAGCAGAAAGTGGCCCAAGAAATTGATGGCAAAGTGCGACTCGTAGCCATCGGCAGTCAGCCTAAACGGCGCGAACATTATGCCCGCGTTATTCAGCAGCAAATCGACCTTTGGATACTTCTGCGAGATGCGCTGCGCAAAGGCGCGCACCGACTTCAGGTCACCTACATCGAGCTGCTCGCAAATCAGTTTGCCCTTCGTCTGGCTAAGATCGACAATGTCGCCAACGGCGGACTCGGCTCCGGGCGGATCCCGAACGCCTGCCAAGTAACAAATAATTGTAAAAGTGTTAGGCAGTGCAAAAAAAACAAAACAAGAACGTTGCAGTCGGGTTTATCCGACTGCGAAATACTCGTTCACAGAACAAAACAGCTTAAAACAGTCGAAAATAATCTTAAAAATTATTGATATTTTGAAAAAATATGGTTTTTTTATAATTTTTGGCCTCGATCTGTAGAGGAGGGCAACAGAAAAATTAAAAAAAAATTTAACACTTTTTTTGACTCGGGTTTACTTTGTTTTACTTTGACATGTACACGAATAATTATTCCACATTTCAAGTCTCTGGTTCGGAATATAAAACTGGTTCCAGGCGTTTTATATCAAGTTAAAATTCAATTTACATTTTCAAATACGTTTAGCTCATTTTAAATAGCCCGCGTTACACAAAAAATTTCCTCCTTTTCCGTTATACAGCACTATAAAGCGAAGGGGCGAATTAAATTGTTAATCCAGCTTAAAAGTATGCAACACTTTGCCCCGCGTCATTTTAAGTCACCTTAGTTGCTAGCAACATTGCGACTGTTCTAGCAACATGTTGCGCTTGTGGATCTTCAGTGTGGGTGTTAATATTGTAGAAATTGAAACAAAACAAAAACTGTTTCATTCGAGCGCGTTGGTAATGCAAGGCACGCACTTGTCCAACATTTTTTTGTACCCACTTTTCGCTTGGTATCGTGAGGTTGAGAAAAGTGTTAGTAGAATATCTAATTGAATGCGCTGATTTATATAGCTGATGCAAGCGGGCAATGAACAAAGTTCAACTGGTCAAATGTATTCTTCACTTACCCATTATGACAGTCATCTCGCACGCCAGCAATTTCTCCACAATGCGCAGCCCGATGCCGCGATTGCCGCCCGTTATGACAGCGATGCGATCCGGCTGCTTGTAGAGTGCTTAAAAATAGAGAGACAATCGCGACAATAAATCGAGGTAATTGTGTGGACAGCAACTGCAACAGCTAATTGCTTAGGTAGCTCAGGTACGTACCCACGCGATCCCTCGACGCGTACTGCGCGTCGTGCAGAAGGCCCACAAAGCCCAGATACTGATACCGGAACTCCGTCTTCCACTCGAACCAGGACTTGGGTATTCCTTTGGTCGTCTTGCTGAACATAAAGCCGCATAGCACAACACCGATGATTATCAGCCAGAGCAACATGTTGTGTGTGTTCGTGTGTGTGTGTGTGAGTGTATGTGTCGGACTGTGGAGATAAGGAATCAGTCAGAGCATTCGTTGGGTGCAAAGATCGCCGAGGCGACTCTGATAAAGCTCGCAGATTACATAAGATTTAAACATTCGCATAGGTAATATCGAATGGATAATTAAATAGACATTACCGCGCATACCTGTGCATAGCACACTTTGTACATACGTATCACAGTTAGTAACTGTTTGCAAAGCCACCTGCACTCAGCTGGGCATCGAGTGCACTTTTTACGACACTCGAGTTGAGTCAGCAAAACCATTTTTATACTCGTGCACGACGTAAAGAGAGTATATTGGGTTGGTGCACTGTCCGTCTTGTCGACCGGCCATCTGCCCGTAAGAGCTCAGTTATTAAAGCTAGAGACTTGAAATTTTGAATATATACTCGTCTATACCCGCGTCTTAAAAAGTGTAAAAAAATGTTGGAAGCCACCCTGGGAGCGCCGCAAATCGATTAAAATCCATATACCTTGGGGCGGCTAAGCCGCGAAAATCCATATCTCCCAATATGTTAGAGCTAAAGTCATAAAATTTAGCAGATAACTTTCCGATCACCTCCTTTATATATCGAGCCGAAAAATTTCAACCACGAACTTTCCAACAATTACAAAAATCTATATTATTTCTAAATAACAATAACAAATAAAACCAAAATAGATAAATGAACGAGTATTGCACAGTCGGTTACACCCGAATGCTATGTTCTTACTTGCTTATTTAGGAAATGTTCAGGTACACTCGGAGAAAACCCCCTTTTAATCAAAATAATAGTTCGTACCAAGCTAAAAATGTCAGTAAAGTATAAATCAAAATTCGCGTTATAAACAATTAATGTTGCACACACTAGACCCAAAATTCTCAAATAAAGTTGAAAATACGCATAAGAAAAATGTACTTGAAATAAGCGTCAATCGTTCTTAATGGAAGTCAAACATTTGCCTTATTTGAGTCTAATATTGACGTTCGTCAAATATGAATTTTGTTCTGTCCACATTGGCGGGATTTTCGTATGACATAAGTACAAAATAATTGATTTTTTCTCCAAGTGTATATATATTTTTCTTTTTAATTTGCATTACATACTACTTTGTAGAGAGCTATTAGGGTGGATAACTATTGGAACAGGTCTCGACAGTAATTTATTTAATATATGCATTTCACTACTTTGTATTTGGGTTTGTTCTCACTGTCAATTAGTGCTTGATTTAATTGCTAATCTTTGACTCTGAAAGGGCGGGCACTGCTCAATATAATCATTGTGCGGTAAAGATCAACTAGCGCTATGGAATTATGGCCCAGTTGGCAGTGGTTTCTAAAAAACCACATCGAAGACGACACATAAAATGCAAATTAAAGAAAAAGAGCCAAGCTAAGGAATGAAAGTTGAAGAGCCAAAGTCAAAAAGCTGAAAAGAATGGGCCAAAAGCTAAACACACACAAGTAGAAGAGACAAACATGTGAAATGTAACTAATGGTAGTCGCAGAGGTGCGAAGAGGGCTACCAACATAACCCACTAAATAATGTCATGTGTGCGTGTGCGTGTGTGTATATGTGAGAGAGTGTGAGAGTGCGAGAGTGGTATATGAGTCCCATGAAATGTTTTTGCGGCGTCTTTGACTTCCGTCAACAAAGAAGCTACCTGCTTGCATTTTGTTAACTTTCTATTTCTATTGTTGCTCCGCTCAAGTGCACAAGACCTTGCACATGCTCAATTTAAATGCAGAAACATATATACATACTTACTGCACATACACTTACAATAAATATCTGGGCTGATGCGTTTTCTATGCACTTGCGTGGCGAAACTTTTTGTCTATGCTAATATCTGACAGCCTTTTTAATTAAAAGGTAAATAGTTTCAATTTCTGCTTGCGTTCGACGCAGCACGTCACGTTTTCCAAAAATTGAATGGCACGGGAAACCGGTTTCCGCAACACAACCGCTCGGCAAGAAATTCAAAAGACAACTAAAAACGTTTAAGTTTCGCGCGTTCGTTTTCTGTTTAGAACCTGATTTTAATTTGACAATTTTGTTTTTGTTGCTCGCCAACAGGTGTCGACGCCGGCACATGATTAAGCACGGTGTAAACAACTCACCCGCTGCAATAGGATTCAATGGAATTGCAAATTGTAAAAATACTGAATACTAGGAACCGATATTTTTGTATTTTTTACATAAATATATAAATAAACTTTAATCAGCCGTTAAGCTGACAAATGTCTAATTTGCAATTAGAAACTTCACACTGAAACAGCTGATTGACAGCCGGCATTCAGTGTGCCCGTACGCTGCAAGCTCGAAAATGTTGGCTACATAATACAAAATACCAAGTAGCACAAATTCAAACGTTACAAACCTGCATTTATTTGTAATTGTAAAAATTTGTTTGCTTCTTTTGTTAAAGGAAATTTCCGTTTTTTTAGCTAGCTGATTTGCATTTATTTAGTAAACAAAAATGTTACAGTGCATTAAAAAAATTAGTATGTCAACTAATGTTTTTATATAGTTTAAATTGTTTATTATAAGTAGAAGAAATCGAAAGTATATTACTCGTACTTACTTTGTTTTGTTAAAGTTTAATTTTGTTAAACAATACAAGGGATTCAAAAGTGTTCGTTTATGTGTGTGTGTGTTTTGCGTCTATATAATTGTATATATTCTTTATGCGAAGGTATATATTACTAAATTGAAATATATTTTTTGTAAGTGCGCCTAATTTCTAAAAAATTAATTTTTTGTTTTTGTTTTGTTTTAAAAGGAAAAAAGTATTTTAATGTGTTAACTTCAGGTCTAAGTTGCAGCTGCTTCGTCGATGTTCTTTATGGGCGTGGCAGCGGCATTCTTAGGCTGCTTTAACTGTCAATTCTCCATGGACATAACGCCGATGTCATCGTTAATGGTTAGGACCTGGCTAATAAAGTTCTGGTCGGAAACCACCTCGCAGAGGGACTTGCACAGCTCCGTCAGCTCGTGCTGTGACATATTCAGCTGTGGCGACAGCTTCGACAGATGCTGGGACACACAATCGGGCAGCTGTATAGATTGTACAGATATATATATATATATAATTTCCATTTCTCCATTTTCCGGGGTAGTCGAGTGCTTACCTTGCCCTTGCCCACTTTGAAGGCGCTGAACATGAGCTTCACTTTCACGCGCTGCTCGCTGGGCCCGTCGTAGAAGAGGGTCAGATGTGCCTCCTGCGCATTGGCCACCAGCGGGAAGTATAGTCCGGCGTAGACGCGTCCCTTGGCGTCGCGGGACAGCAGCGACCGGAAATTGTACACCAGATTACGGCGGACAGTCACATCGACGGCGGTCAGATACTCCTGGGCAATGTAGATAAGCGATGTCTTGAAACTGGCCTCGTCGCCGCGTATTTCGCGCTCCTTCCACTCCACAAACTTGGCGCTGTGCTGGCTAAAGCTATAGCAGTAGTCACGTTGCAGATGCGGCTCCGTGGATTGGTTGAACCAGCCTGAAAGCAAAAAAGTTAGCTAACTGTATTCCCGCTGCTTGGGAGTATGGGTATTACCTGTGTGCGGATAGCTCTGATCGCACATAACGGTCACGGCGCGTCCCACATGATAGCCGGGGTCCAGGATCATGACACCACGACGCTCGCCGATCGCAAAGCGCATGGCGACCATGACGTGCTCCTTCTCGACGCCGGCGTCGGCCGAGTTCATGCCAAACTCCTCGTCCATTTGCACGTAGTCGTTGCAATCGGCCACCTGCTCCTCGCAGGACACCACGTACAGATACCGCTCCAGCTGCGGAAACATTTGCACCAGCCGAGCTATGATCTCGAAAGCCAGGGAGACGCACATGTGATGGCGACGATTGATGGGCACATCGTAGAACTGGAAGAAGCTGCGCAGATCGGAGCGTCGGGTGCGCTTGAAGCTGCGATAGAAGTCCACAAAGAGATTGACCGTATTGTAGTGGGTCTCCTCCAACATGCGCTGCAGCGCCGTCTCCACAATGCTGTTCAGCTCCTCGTAGTGCCACACGTTCTCGAACAGCAGCGTGCCCTTGGCGGACTCCTCGGCGCTGCCCCAGTCGGGCAGCGGCAGCGGATGGCCCAGGGGCCAGACGCCGTTGATCTGATGGTAGGCGCTTAGATTGTAGCCATCCGCCATGGCCCAGTTGGTGGCTGGACGTCGCAGTTGCTCTTCCTGCTGATGCACTGTCGATGGTGACTGCTGCCATTGCAGCAGCTGGATGATGTCGGCGTAGCGCGTCTTTGCGGCTGCCACCGATGTCAGGTCGGCTGGCATCCACGGCTGCTCCTCGGCATCTTCGTCGTCGTCCTCACTGGACGTTGATGGCGTCCGCATGGGCATTGCCCGGGAAGGGCAACTGCTTGGCTTTTCAGCTTGCTTTTCATGAGCGTAGTCGGGCTTCGTAGTCAATCCCATTCCACGCATCGCATCCGCCAGCTGCTGCTCCGTGGCGCTAATGCCGCTGGCGGCTCCTCCGGCAGCATTGCCGCCGATGCCAGCCTCCGCGCTGGCATTGCTGGGCGGCGCTGCCCCATCCTGGCCGTGGCCCTGGCCGTCTCCTGCGGCGAGTCAGCTTGGCCACTCGGCTCCCCAGCGGCCCACGGTGGGCACGTAGCCACTTTCACAGTCATCGAATGTTGCCTCTAGTTGAATGTTGGCGAATTGTCGCGCTGCGTTGACGCTTGAACTCAACGATGCTTGGGCGGCTGCAACAGCGGCTGAGCTGGCTCCAAGACTCTGCAGACTATTCCGGCCCTGCGCTCGGTTGAACAGGAGGTCCGGCTCGTCTCCAAATTTCGTTGATTGTTTAGACTGATCTGTTTTACCCAAAAAAAAGGATAGAGTGTAAATTAGGTATTAAAATTGGTTTATTCCTTAAATTCGACAACGTTTTCAGAAAGAACGAGCTGCATTCGGAGTGAATATAAACAAATATTTTTAAATGGAAAAACCATTCTTATATTCTTGACAACTTAAAAAAAATTAAATATACTATTTATTGAAATCTATCTTGAATATCATATCTTCTAGGATTTTTTTTTATTTCTTTCATGCATTTTTTATGGCTGAAAATCGCACTCTCGAGCATAGACTAAATGTTTAGAAAAATAAAGCAATTTTTAGTTTTTCTTTTCTAATTAATCTATTAAATGGCTAAAATTTTTAACTCTTAGTTCCTTAAAAATGTGCGCGTCTTGAATTTTCTAGCACAGCGACACGAACACGAACACGAAATCAGTTTCCTCTTAACACGAGCACGTCGTGTTGAGTCGTGCGAGTTAGAATTGTGTCGTTTACTTCAGAATAATTTCGACTGAACGGATCTTTAATATGGATATGAAAGTGAACAAAACTATTCAGTTGGTGAGTTTTTCAGCTGTGCAGTCGCACATGAATAACACATTCTGTTCAGTTGAAGAACTGCAACTAAATAACGAACGAGTGATAAAAATTACTGATATAGTTTATGATTTGGAAATGAACGATTGAACGTGTTCAGCAAATTGAACTAAAACTCCTCACTTTAGTGCGTTTTCGTGCCACTACAAAAACACGACAGTCGGACTCTCTTTATAATTGAAAGTATGCTTAAAATACTCTAAACTATCATTCCAACTATTTTTAAATAACACTGGCTACCTCACTCTATCCATACCTAGCCTTGGTTTCGAACACGGTTCCTCGTGCCTAAACACGACACAACTCATTTGCCGAGGACTGCTAGTCTGGCTCTTTTATAAGTCAACTTATCTACGTTTTGTGATCGATATAATCTTTCGCTAATGACCTTTTATTATCCGGTCGCTATTATTTTCAATGATTTTTAATTTGACTTTCTGCTCGACCCGCCTGGCAGGTAGCACAGGTAGAGCCGAGTCATTAGGCGCAGTTTCAGCTGCATTGCCCTTAATCTCTAAATAATCTTTGCTGACGACTGCTCTGATTGTTGTTTACCTTTAAGAAACGGGCACAACTGTACGATTGGGGGTTATAAACATCTAAGGCTAATAGCAATTGCCACCACTAAAAAAAACGAAAACGCTAATCAAGAACGACGGGAAAGCGAACGGAGCTGTCTAACAATTCATTTGTTGAAGTACATTTTACTGTATTTGTACATATGTATATAGTTTTATGCCCATTGCTCTCAAGTGCTGATAAGTAAGGCCCAGCTGATTAGCTGCCAAGTTCATAAAACCTCACTTGGAAACCCAGCAATGGAGCACCGGATGGTGCCAAGTGCTTAGATGAAAGCAGAGCGAGCCGGGGAGCAGTGTCAGGCACGTGTCCAGCGCACGCCGTTGAAAGTCCGCCTCCCACTTTCGTGTGGCGGGTTCAACGTCATCCTGCACTTATCTAATTTATTACAAGGCTGTTTTTCATTTTACTGTGATTAGTAGCAATATTGCGTCATAAACTTGCTTTGTTTGTCAAAAGAATACGTGATTCAAAAATGCTATCTGAAACTTTACAAATTAACGCCTTGTTGTTTTCGTGTTACAAGTGAATCATCTGAATTCTGAGTAACTAGTTGCGTGGCAGTTCAAGTTTATACCGATTTTTGGGTCTCAGAACTGTGCTAAGGTTTCTGAATTGCGTCTAAAGTGTTGTCTAAAATAAAGGTCTAAAAATACGAAAATAAACATTGGCTAGGTCTGTGCACGAATCTAAAATTGTTTAGCTCTACCTGTTGCTGTGCAACGGGCGCCTCTCAGTGACTCACAAACTGTAAATGCCCAAACGAAACGTGACTAAAACTTATTTGAGCAGTCAAGAAACTATTCTCGTTTTTATCCGTCTACAACTGCCTTGAATATTCAGTTGTATGTGCAGATATATGTATGTTTCACATGATTTTACCGGGAATAGATAGATATACTTGCATGCATATACAGTGGTCGCTCGATAATTAAAATTTTTCAGTTCCAGAGGATGTACTATTGAAAATTTATTATTACTGAACGTGCTTTATTAAACCATATTTAAATAAATTAAACGCAATTTATTATTTTAAATTTGTACACACAAGCAAAACACACTTTCAGATTTTTCTCATAATTTAACAATCAAATTTGCAATTATTATTTTTACACACAAGCAAAACATACTTTAAAATTGTTCTCACACATTGTTCTGACATTTTAACATGAAATGTTTATTAGTTTTCTTTTTCTTTCTTTAAATTATAAAATCTTGTCATTATTTCGAAGCGTTTTATGCATTCTATATGGTTAAAATATCGCAAATTCTAATATCGAGCGTCCACTGTACATTTGGAAAAAATATTATATTAATAATAATAACTAGTTGACTTACCCATACAATGGCCTAAGCCCAATAAACAAAGTTGCTGTTCCTGGTGTCGTGGAGTGTGCTTCGTTTTTCTTGCGAACGTTCCTACACTGTACACACAAGTTTTTCCTGGTTGCGCTTGATGGAAGGTCTCGAATTACAATTAAATTGAACGCTCAGCTACAGTTTGGAACCAATTGCTCTCAAACTGTTCACGCTTCGGTGTTTTTTGCTCTTGTTCGAAAACACAAAGAAATTAAAAAAGAACGTAACGTTAACTAAAAAGCAAACAACTTGTTGTTGCTCGCCGCTGATAACAGAGTTATTTGTTGCTTGTTGTTGTTGTTGCTATTTGGTTAGCAATTTTACTGGGTGTTTGTTTTTCTAAAAAGTGTTTTTGTTGTTTCGCTTTTGCCTGTTCAATGCAGGTCAGAGTTTTTTAACAATATTGGCGAATTAATCGACATCGAAGTGGATTTTGTTTAGCACTTGGTCAGCTCAATGGTTGCAATATATTGCACGGTTCTACATATATCCGTTAAATATGCACTTGCACTTGACGATTTTCGCACGGGGGCGCTGCGTACGTTTCTTTCACTGTTCCGTTGCCTGATCCGTTTCCAACGAGAGGCGAGATACGACTGAAAATTGAGCTCGTTTGTTTCGAAGTCGAATGCTGAATGCACACAGTTCGCTGATACGAGCGTGCTTATATATACGTAGTACGCCCGCCGACGGGGGTGCGCGGGATCGCGATTTTATTGTTTTCGATATCGGCGAGGGGGAGCGCAGCGACGGCGTTGGCACAGTTTCGCTGTTTTCGCTTTGGCTTGGTTTGCTTCTGTTTGCGCTCTGTTCGATGTCGCGACCGCAGACGGTACACGAACAAATATTTCAATTTATGACGCAAAAAAAGCTTGGTAAAAATTCCACAGGGCTTCAAATCAACAGTGGAACGAGGGGAGCGGACACGAGTGTTAACGCGACGTTTGTTTTGCTACGCACAATCGTGCCAATATTATTTTCAGTTTTGTTGTGTAAACAAAAACAGCGGGTGAAGAGGTTTATCTCTGATGGTAAATGGGGCTTGATAACTGCGAATAAGATCCGGGCTTACGCTTTGTAGCAGTTCCGGTTACTGCAAAGAGACGAAATAAGTATATTAGCTTTGATATGCGGTTTGGTAATTTCGAAGGGCTCAAAAAATAAAAATAAAAGAATAAATCAATACGTTTCAATCGGGTGTAACCGGCTGCCCAATACTCGTTCACAGTATTATAACAGCTAAAAGCGGTTGAAAACTGTCTAGCTCCAAAATTATGGGATATTTGATCTATTTGCCCCGCTTCAGTGGGCGTATCCAGAAAAAAATTGTTATGATCTTTAGAGAAGATCATCAGAAATCTCTCGGTTAAAATTGTATGCATCTAAATTGAAAACTGAGGGAGATATATCCATATTTTCGAAGTGCCACGCCCAGTGGGCGTATAAATTCCAAATTTCATGTCGTCATCCGGATATATGGACTCAATATACTCGTTTTAGCTCGTGAACGAGTGTAAAAACACATTCGAAGCGGAAATTAAAAAATATACAAAACCACATCAGCCCTCAATTTTAATTGCACGTGCATAGGTACATTTATATAAGAAAGGCACAGGGTTAGAGGTTGATTATAAATCACCATCATATGAAATCACTCGTATCATCTGCTTTGTCAGACATTTTTTGCTTCACTTTAATTTACGTTTCTTGTTGCTGAAGCTCTTATCTGTACTGAAATATACATACACACAAACATATGTGTACATACATACATATAGACAATGCGTAGTACCGCAGTTAGATGACTACATATTTTATTTATGAATTTGCATACTTTATCTAACATTGTGTATGGTTTATTATGGGCTCGTTTACTCTCCAGACAGTTGAGTGGAAAATTATTTAGTATGCTTACGGCGATTATCTAATCAATGCCATTGCAAGCCCAACGCTAAAAACAATGCCTAATGTTCGTGTTTATATAATGAACACTACCCCTTTATTGTGCCACAATTCTAAATGCTCTTTCGTTCATCTGTAATATTTATTATATAGCTGCCATATAGTTGAGGTGCTTTTGCGTCGCAGCGAATTGCATTTTCTTCTCGAAAAGACAAACATTTTGTGTGCAATTAAAAATTAAGCAGGCGGCATAAACATAAATGAATGCTTGCAACAAATGTGGCAACAACAATTACAATTTGCATCCCCAAGGTCGGCCATACGACAAAAACCTTTCGAATATTGAATATACGTATTTATACTGCATTTGTACTAGCGCCATTTGCCAAGCGAGTGAAATCAACATTTGAGGGCATTTGTTAGCATAAGCTAACAAATTCATTTAATTAGTAACTAATTAATGCGGCGCATTAAACTCGGAGCCATGGTATATCAACTGGAATTTATGAGTCGCTCCAAATTATTTGGCCAACATCGAAAACATACGATAACGTATACGCCACGTGAGCCGGAAGCCAGGCAATAAAGTAAACAACCAAGTACGTTATCGAATGTCGGATGCTAACAACTGCGCAACACTCTGTTTACGGTTAAAAAATATGGATATTCTTTAAAGGAGGTCATCAGTAGTGTACCTGACATGGCTTACTGATAATATAATTTAATATCATTTATAAAAAATTAATACAAAAAAAAATATTTTAATATTTAAAAAAATATAAAATAAACAAAAATATTATCTATAAAATTTTCATTAATACTGGCTTTAAAAATTTTCCAAAGTAATAAAATAAAACCCTTCCATTTAATAAAAAATATGATTAGGTTCGTATACACGAGTATATATACACACAAACATATATTCCAAGTTTCATTTTAGGAATAGTGTATTAAAATTGACAAGGCCTCGATTTAGGGCTGTGGCTTGAGGAGGTTCCAAGTTATTGACTGCGTAGGAGTCGCAAATAGAAATTGGATTAGCTGTGCAGGCGGTAAATAAACCCCCGTTGACGTCATAACAAAATATGAGCTGTGCTCCAAGACTAACCCTCAAGATGAGCTGTTAGAATGTACAGTCATACATACGTATGAATATGTATAGGTATATGAATGTACATAAATATATCTACGTCAACTTCTACTGTAAGTAGCAAGTAGTTCAATGTCGCCACAGCTCTGACGTCATCGAGGCGTGTAGGCTCAGAGAAATTGAAGATTGAAGCCGGCCGGTGCGTGAACAGAACAAACTTTGTTGCCAACCAAACCCCCACATGACCCCGCCCCGCCCCCAACCCCCCTCACAGTTATTCACGCATATGTAGAGTCGCGTGCATGGCCCACATTCTTCCAATGGCCGTCGGTTGGTGCCACGTGCCACGTGGCAGGCCACGTATTTGTAAACAATTTCGAGCGCGTGTTGCCCAGTTGGCTGCCGTATTCATCCTCGGTTCCGTCTCGGTCTGTTTTTCGTTTTTACTATCAAAACATTGCGTGCTTGAGGATTCAGTGCGCAGGCGCGTGAACTCAGTGGAATTTCCAGTTGAATGTGATGGAAAAATTTTGCTTTTGGTCGTAACAAAGGCAAGGAAAATGGAACGACGACTGCGAGTGCAATGATTTCGATACACTGGCGTCCTAAAGAGATGACCTGGTTTGTTCAACGTTTGTGGCCTGGGGGTGAATACCTTACGATTTGGCTGATTTTAAATTGATAATAGGCGGTGCCAGTGAAATACATATTAAATTAGTATTTCATTTGTAGTTAAATTAGGATGTTCATTGGAACAACTTGAACTACACTGGACATAGTTAAATTTTCAACAAATAATAGTTACTGGAGC
Source organism: Drosophila colorata (assembly GCA_035041545.1). Classification (NCBI taxonomy): domain Eukaryota; kingdom Metazoa; phylum Arthropoda; class Insecta; order Diptera; family Drosophilidae; genus Drosophila; species Drosophila colorata. The sequence continues at coordinate 524,333 of JAWNLD010000275.1, read as the reverse complement.
TGTTCATCATATTAACAAAATAATGTGTACAAAACGTGCCTTATTTATTTAAAATAAATTTTTACTCACTGAGCGGATGAGTCACTATTTTTTGTTGTACTTTTTACAGACACAAAGTTTTTAATTTTTCTCATAAATTGTAAAAAATAATACAAATCATTTTGTCATTTGACAAAACAGTTGTATTTCCCCAATACTAGTTTTAAAATCGTTTTTTGTTGACCAACATTTGTGCAAAAAATAATTTTCTTTCTTAATATATGTATAGGTACATATGTAAATATATAATTTTTGATTATAATTTATTAAATAAAATATCATTTTCGGTCCTTATTATAGAGTCTTTAATGTTGTATTTTCTAGACTATGTTCTAATTCCAAACAAGGCAACACAATCTCAAATCAGGTCAAAGTTCAGTTATAGTCCAAAATATTCCATACATAAGACTTTCAACAAAGAAACTAGTTTTCCTTACGACAATGTCTTTTGTTTAGCTGTACACAATCTTGTGGTCCGCTACTGTAGCCAAACCCAAGGTGCACAGATGTTTTGCGCATTTTTCATGGGTGAAGAAAAGAGTGGGTGATAAAAAAAGGGGGGAGGGGGTTCTTTGTTGTCTACTTGTTGTTGTGAGACCTGCTGGGACCTGGCTATGGCAATAGTGGGAGGAGAACTGATGTTGCCAATGCGCTTTTCATGGCAAAATTACAAAATCGATAAGGTGGGCAAAAACACTAGATACTTCGATGGGGGGACATAGCGGCTGGGGGTTCGTGGATAATAATAGATAATTACAATGAGAAACTTACCCGTTATTGCACACGCACACAGTTAGCACGGCACACACACGCGCACACGCACACACACACACAGACGCAGACGGACGCCGCCTGTGGGGGGGCTGGGGTGAAGCGTTTGGGGCGTTGAGCTTAGAACTTTTTACTCCAATTGTAGGAACCGTTATAGAAAAACAAAATCAATATAATTATTTTGGTGTGCATATTGGGGACAGTCATGGCACAAAGAACTTTCTATAAGGCACAGTTGCACTACTCTATCGATACTATATTATTATGCTGACGGTATTATTTATTTGTCCTCTTAGTGTTCGTTTTTGTGCCGTTTGCGTTTGTGTGGCATTTAAAAAGTTACGAAATCTTTGCGAAACTCGGAAACACAGCACTGATTACAAAACGGAAACGTCTGTCGAATCCGGAATTATGTTCTCGTCTATTTGGTCTGAGCTTCGAGTCTTCAGCAGGCACTCAAAGTGTATTTCTGTTCAATTCTGTATTTATTCTGTCTGTCCTTGTGGCCCTCTGTCGCGTTTGATGTGGAAAATTCGACTGTCTGACACGCTGGCTTCGACAGCAACTGAGTCACCAACGACGCTGCCAGTTCCAGTCGAGTTCCAGCGCCCTTCCAGTGGACGATGAATTGCCTTTGCACTTGCAGCACTGCAGTGGCCAATGTTTGCGTCATGAACACAAGGCCCCCCAGCCCATATGGTTAGTTGCAAATTGCATTTATTAGTGTAATTTCGCCATTTAGAATTAAATAGTTCAGGCGAGAAACAGAAGCAAGAATATTACAAATTATTAACTAGCTACCCGGCCTTGCACGGCCCTGGCTCACTGTTTGATCTAATTAGATTAAAGAATATGTGTTCTAATTAGATTTGCAGAATGAGCCACGCTACGAAATGAGATTGTTTGTTAAATCTTATGCAACCTGGAAATGCATTGCGTTGTTGTTGTGATATATGCTAAAAACTTAAGTTGAGTCCCACTAGAAAAAACCTAAAATTGTATTATTAAACCGTATAGAATTGTATCTTGGTTACCTAGCAACTAAACTTAATCCATAAATCCGAAAATCCATATCTCCCACAATTTAAGAGCTGGTGTCACCAAATTTGACACTTTTCTGATGAACTCCTCTAAGATCAAGACAAAAAATTTCGACAAAAAAAAAATTTCGCGCCTCCACAAATTATAAAAAATCTATATTTTTCCAAAATAATAATAATTAAGACTGTTTTAAGCTGTTATTATGTTGTGAGTATTCCGCAGTCGGTTACACCCGACTGGTTGCTTATAAATAACTGAATATTTTCATTTAAATTGGAAGGAATTTAGCAATCCGAAAATTTGAACCAAAAGCTAGGCTAACGGATGTGGGAAACCAGATTTACAAATCAAACCTAAAGCTTATTTGGGGTATGCTCGACAAAATGCTGTGCTTTTGAAAACAATGTCAAAGCTGAGACACAACATAGTCGGAACTATACTAATGGTAATTGTGGTAATCGTGCTTCGCCCACTGCCCGGCAGTGCAAACAATGTTGGCTACGACGGAGATGCGCACTTGCCTCATGGCCGCGACGATGGCAGGACACATCGGATGGCGCAACGGCCTTATCTGAAGACTTATCGTATGTACAATATGGGGGCCAATGATCCCACCGAGTTGTTCGATCAGCTGGAAAAAAACAACTTTAAGAGCAATGGAAGAGCTGCGACAGCTAAGCGAGTGCACAGCAGCAAGGAGCGGAATAAGCTCGTCCATTGGCTAAACCATAACGAATGCAGCGACGAGCAGCAGGAGGATCTGCTCGTGGCCTCGGCACTGGCGGCGAATCGGGACTACGTCCGGGAGCAGGAGCAGCAGCAGCGCCGCATTGAACAGATTCAAAACGATGCCGCCGATCGACAATTCGAGCGCATGATGAAGCTGAACTTTCAGCGGGATCGGGTTGAGGAAGCGCTGCCCGTGCGTCGGCCGCTGAAAGGTGCTGCTCGGAAAAATGGGGCCAAGAAGACCCTTTTATCCAAGGCTCTCAACCTGTGCAAGAAACCCAAGACAAAGAGCAGGCTGAAGAAGCCCATGCTGAAGGTCAAGGAATCCAGCTGCACAGAGACTCCCTGCACTGAACCGCCTCTTCCAGCCACGCCTACTTGCTCTGTGCCCACCACCAGAAAACCGGGCAAGTGCAGAAAGAAGGATAAGCAGAAACAGCAGACCGCATTGGCCGTTCGTCTGCTGCAAATCACGAGGGGCATGAAAAACCGTGCGCGACTTATTGTCAAGAATCTCAACCTTTTGGAAATGGAGATACTTAACAGATGGCCGGGGAGCTCGTGCAAAAACCAAACTGCGGGGGAAGAGCCACAGCCAGCGACAACGGAGAGTCCACAGCCAGCGACCACGGAGAGTCCACAGCCAAAGACAACGGAGAGTCCACAGCCAACGTCAGCGGCCACGGCGGAGAGCACGAAGCCAACGCCGGAGACCACGACGACGGCGACGCCAACTACAAGTACGCCAGACGAGCCTAAGGGCAAGACGCAGGAGCGACTGGACAAGCCCAAGCCCACATCCACAACCCCGTCGCCATTCAGGCGGAAACAGGGCTTCTACTTTGGCTTTCAACCGCCTGGCGAGATAATTACAGATGCGAACCTGGCTGCGGCGCTGAAGGAGGAGCAGAAGCTGGAGCAGAAGGTGCGCGAGGAGCATCAAATGCAGCGGGAAAATATGCGGCTGGAACGGCAACAAAACAAAAGGAAGCGAGCGCGATTCGAAACAGCTCCACCGGCGGCAGCGCGTCTTGAGCTCATCATGACAGCGCCACCAGCTACCCAAAGGAGCCATTACTATGGCAAAGGAGTCCAAAAGGTTCCTGATTCGAGAAGTTTTTTAAATAAGTTCAAAATGGACAGCGGCCGTAATCAGATTATTCTCGGTAATAGCTTAGCGCGCCAACCACTGAATACCTGGACAAATGCGGAGAGATGTAAAAGAAAGAGGAACAAACATATATTATCTTTACCTTTATCCGCAACGGAAAACTTACCAGGTCCAAGGAACGAGGCAGCCTCAGCTAATTACGTACGACATCAGAGACAGCAAAAAATCAGGCATCGTTTGCTTTTAAATAACCCACTATTTGCAACAAGCTAATGTCATTTTATAACTGTTATATTTTTATACAAATTTCAAAACTTAAGAACGTCGTATAATTTGAATTTGCGTTGCATATATCGATTATTCAGTAGAATTTTCACAGGGCCACCCTAAATTATATCGTACGACCATTCGATGTTTCAGCATCAAGTATCGATACTATTGTAGCGACGGACGCAATTAGGGCTGCACAAAATACAGATTTTCAACTAGCTATCGATGTTTTCAACAATAGTTATACCAAAGACAATATTTATATAATATATAGAGAATCTGCATTTTGATGCAAGTTTCAGCTGGGGAAAAACGTCACATTTCTTAATATATTAATTAAAAATAATTTTTGAATGAATGCTATATTTAAATTTACAGTATTACGCATCTAATTTGTTCAAAATAACCAAAATATGTTTTTTGAAATGTAAATGTATATGTAAGTATGTATACTCGGCTTCAACTTTCATTCAGATTCTGCTATATATACTTATCAAAGGTCAGTTTATTCTGTTGCTACTTTTTTCAGTAATTGGCACACACAAATGTTGTGTATTTTTCGCAGCAACTTCAACTCGTAGTAAGATTTATTTAGGATACAATTCGTTATGAAGTAATCTTGCGGAAGTTTTGCAAGTTAAATATGTAAGTAGATAAGAAATTCAATTAAATGCAAGCAAATGAATTACTTTTTACAAAACAACAATATGTGCTGAATAAGAACAGTGCATTTATACTATCGACAGTAACTGAAAATCTATATATATATATCGATACTATCGAACAACACTTGATTTGACAGCTGCAGGTAGAACCGCACGCTTTAAAAGACATTTTTATGTCAGCCAAGTATATTTATACTCGAATATATTCGTCGAAAATATTGTGCAAGCTTCGTTTTATGCAAAATAAAGTGCATATAAGAACATATTTAAATTGCACAGCTCAATTTTAACACAAATATATGACAAAGTAAGTACCTGAATTATTTAGCTTGTGTGTTTATGTGGGCATCAAAGCGTAGTTTATGTGCTGGCGAATAACAGCACTTCTGCTTGAAAAAACATGGCGGGCAAATAAACGAAGTTGAAATACAATATGCAGACACACATATGTATATACATATGAATATGCACACTCGAGTAAATAAACAAAGTGGTTTTTATGGTTCTTCATGCATTGCAATATATCCAACTTCCAGTTTCAGCGGAATCTAGTTATTCAGAAATTGAAAGAACAGTTTTTTGCACAGATTTTTATAAGACGACCAGAAAGGTGGAAGTAGTAAGAAAATCGTTGGTTATTTTAGCACATTGAACACAAATCACAAATAATTAGTATAACGTTTGTTTGGCAAACAATAACTCAAAATTGAAGCCATTTTTATCGAGCAGCAATTTATATTGAATTTCTGCTGGCTAGAGTTGAAAACGATCCCGACGCTACGCCGCCGCGTCGTTTTTGCTTTTGCTCCTTGCTTCTTAGCTCTCAGCTGTTGCCTTCCATCACGATTGAGAGATTTAAAGTATGCGCAAAGAGCTCCGTTATTCGGCGCTGAAACTAGAGAGCGTGGCGTCACAATATCGGCTTATAGTTTGTTTACATTGCATTGGAATGGAATGGGCAGGCTTTCGACGTTTAGCTTGTATAGAATCCAAATAGTCGACATTTGTAATTAGATTACCATTAAAAGCAAAAAAGTTTACATTCTATTCGATTATTCCTATGGGATATACATAATATTGTGTTCCGATTGGGACAATTTTTTTTAAATATGTGTTGTGTGCTCTAATAGAATACTTTAACATACTTTATTCGTTATACTACTTTAAGTGAAAAATTGTTTTTTTCTTACGAATTCCAATATTGTGACGTCACAATTTAAAGAGCCCAGAATTCTTCGTAATCTCAATTTTTGGCTCTCAATCGTTGCTTTCCATTATCTGTGTCGCGTTCGTTGTGCCCAAAGTTGTTGCGAATTTCATTTTTGCAAGCATAGTTGTAGTTGTGGGTGGTGTTGGTTGGCATTTCACAGTGCTTTATCACATTTGATCGCGTGATTGGCATGTACCTATTTCTGTGTGTGTGTATGAATTTATATATTTGTGCCATTTACTCTCTTTGCAGTCGCAATGTCTGCCGAGGAACGACAAGAACTTCTTAAGGATGTCACCCTTGTGGTGCGCTCGTTAATAACGTCAACCAAGCCGCCGGTCAGCTTGCGTGCCATCGAGCGCGACTACATGCGAGAGGAGCAGGCGCCCATCCCTTATCACAGGCTGGGCTATCGCGATACTCTGGCTTTGCTGGAGGATACGAATGCGTTCAATTTTCAGAAAGTCGCAAATGATGTGAGTAAGTGGCAGGTGTCCACAACCCCCAAGCAGCGTGCACTCTTAACGGCACTACTGAGAGCGCTACAGGTTATGCAAGGAATTGTGAGCTCTTAAAGCCGTGACGTCACAATATCGGAATTTATTTGGAAATTATAAATATCGCTCTTAAAGTAATATAATGTCTAAAGTAGGCTAGCTAACTTAATAAAACTTGATAGATACGTTTTATTAGTACACACAGCACATATTTCAAAATTCTCCCGATCGGACAACTATATCATACAGCGCTCCCATAGGACTAATCGGATAAGAACTAAACTTTTTTGTTTTTAAAGATGTTATAGACTATAGCTTTTTATGGATTATATTCAAGTTAAAAATGGAACGCGTGCCAATTGCAACGCAATGTAAACAAAGCACAACCCGATATTGTGACGTCACACGCTCTTAAATTGCTCTCATTCTGAACTTTTTTTGCACAGTCTTTAAATCTCTTATCCGTGTTTTCTCTCTCTCTGTCTCTCTGAAATACACAGCTTTTGGGTTCATCTCTTGAGCTTTCGGCAGCGCTTGCCCGCGCTAGCGCTCACTTTGGACTCAGTACGTTTTGTTGCGTCAACGCGAGCGGTGCTGTTTGCCAGCTGGTTTGCTGTCTCCGTCTCTGTCTCTCCGTGTGCTGTACGGGGCTTGGCTTGCCACAAAGAGGCAACGTGTCAACGTAGCGCGTCTGTCGCGTCGCTCAACAACAAAAGTGTAAACAACGTTTTTGTTTATTATTTCGGCCTTTCTATAAGCTCAATGTGTTGCTGTGCTGATTAAGCTCTTTAATAAATGCAGCACACATTGGCAAAAAATAAAAAGCAAAAACATGCCAACAAAGATACATACTTATATGCAAAGCGAAAATGACAGCCAATTTGAACTTTTTGGCTGTTCGTCTGTTGCTCTCTTTCTCTCGCAGGCGCGCGCTCTCTCTCTCTCTCTCTCCCTCTCTCTGTGTGTTTCGCTTTGCATGCTTGGTGAAAGTGAACGAATTTTGTTATTGCTGCTGCCGCCCCATCGGACGACAGAGGAAGCGGGCAGACGCGTCGCAATGCACTTTAATTTTTCATCGCTCATTCTTGATATAATTTATTTTTAAATGCAGGCATTTATGCGCTGCGCCGTCTCATTGTTTAAATGTCAATCGGCACTCGTTTATTTAGTGATGTTAAGTTGTTGTTGTTGTCGCTGCGCTTATCAGGATGCTGCTCCAGTTCGATGTGCCAGTCGCATTCTTGTTCTCGCAGCTGCCCTGATTCGCACTCAAGCCAATGGGCCAGTGGGTGGGCGAGGCGTCTCTCTTTCTGTCGAAGAGCTATCATATGCACAAGGAACTGTCAATGCATTGCTAAATCAATAAAGCGCTCGTCTCTTACAAACTAGATGCAATTATTGAGAGCAGCAGATGCCGACTCATTTTTTTTATCTGTTAGCATAATATAGAGTCAAAGAACACTATTTTTCTTTTTTTTATATACAACTTCTGGGCAGCGAATAATAGTTTTCCCACATAAATAAGAATATAATGAAGTCGCAGCAGTTCGCAGTCTATGGATTGTTTAAATGACCCAGTTAAAATACTTTGTTACTTTAAAAAGTCGAGTAATCTAATTCTCAAGTTTCTCGGCAATTTCAGTTTTGCCACCCGTCATCATATAAATGTTAAGCTTTAAATGGTGGTGTGTTCATATTATAAAGTCAGCTTACGAGCTCTCATAATTGCAACTGTTTCCATTTATGTTACGCAGTAACATAATAATGCGAATCGAGAGTGACTAATTGTTTATTTAATAACAGCTTTCACCGCCGATTGCAATTGCGTACAAGAAGCACATTATTTCGCATTAAGCAATTGCATTTGTGTGTCCCTGAACACGTCCAGAGCTCGGCTCAATGCTATGCCCATACGCGATCTCAGTATATGTATACAAATATTCCAGATCCCACTGTAATGATAAGCAACAGTGCCGCCCGCATAGCGTGAATCACTCGAAAGTGGGAGTGGATCGTGCTATTTAATAAGAGAGAATTGCTTATAATTAACGTATCAAAGTACAGCAAACGAAAATTGAAGAAAACTTAATGGTGATAAGTTGTATATCTGTCAAATGAAATCGAGCGCCCATTCACCAAAAGGCTTTTTACTGCTATTTAAGAGAACAAATTAAGAAATGATATTAATATTTGTATTTGAACTGAGCTCACGTGTTGTTTATTTTGCAGATCATTGTCAGCGCCAAGCCCAACCCCAAATCGGCGCACATTGCTTCTATGGTGCGCTGCCAAAAGACGAACAAGAGCAAGACCAGTTGTGCCCGACCACCACCGGCAGCTGTGCGTCAGAACATACGAATAGTTCCCAATAACAATTGCAATAACAACTACAAGCTTGGTCCCGGAAACTCTTTCTCCAACAGCAACTACGCACAGCTGCAAGCACAGCAACAGGCACAAGCCCAGAAGAAGGCGCAGCAACAAGCCCAGCAACAGGCGCAGCAACAGGCACAAGGCCAGAAGAAGGCACAGCAACAGGCGCAGCAACAGGCGCAGCAAAAGGCCCAGCAACAGGCGCAGCAACAGGCTCAGCAAGAGGAACTGCTCCGCTTTCGCCGTGAGCTGGTGCAGGAGCTCGAACTGCTGCGTCAGCAACAGGACGAACAGCTGCGCCACGAGCGCGAGATCCAGCGTCGTCAGACGGTGCTGCGTGACGAGCAGCGACAGCAAAAGGTGCTGCTGCAGAGGCAGCAGGAGAAGATCGACGGGCAGATCCTTCAGCTGCAGGAACAGCACGAACGCGGCCTTCAGGCGCAGGCGCGCACCATCGAAAAGCTGCAAGAGGACCGCCTGGAGCTGCAGCGTCAGTTGAAGGCGCAGGAGCTGCAGCATCGCCAGCAACGCGAAAAGGAGGCGAACGACTCGCAAACCAAGCAACAGGAGCAGAAGCGCCAGCAGGCCGAGGCAGAAGCGCTTGGACAACGAAAACGCGCTGAACTGAAAGAAAAGGAAGAGAAAGCAGCCAAAGCTCACAATCCAACGCCGCCAAGAAACCCTTTAACTGAGATGAATGGCAACGCAGCTGGTGTTGGGGTCGGTGGTGCCGGTGGTGGTGTTGGTGGCGCCGCCACACGCAAGCCGCTCCTGCGTCCCATTCTGGGCAACAGTGCGCCGCAGCGTCCGGTGATAGAGACAACGCCAGCCGGACGTGCCAACAATCGACAGCCGCATGCCCGTGTACAGTTTCCGGGAGCGCGCTCCAGTGGCGGCGTCTCCGTCAACTATAGACTGAAACAGCAGCAGACGCCAGCAGCAGCGACGGCGACGGTGACGGCGTCTCTGCCAGCCGAGCAGCTAATAACGCCCCCAGACTCGCCCGAAAATGCAGCCGGCAACAAGACAGCAGCCCCAAACACAGCTCATCATCAGCCCAATTTCAATGTGCAGCAGCCGCCGAAGCCGGTGAGTAAATTCAAGATTGCTTTATCTAAGGGAATGCCCCTCATTATGATTATAGATCTGTGGTAACTGTTTGCTAAAAGCAAAAGTATTTAATTTCACAACTCTGAAGCCACAACTTTATTCCAAGCAAAATTATTTCAATAAACTTTGTCTTAATTTAAAGGAGTGCTCCAATTGGAAATCCCCGGTGCAAAGATACCCTGTACGTAGAGCATCAGTGTTGTAACATATATTCGAATATTCTACGTGTATACCCATAAATAGCAATAATACTCTATTTCTCTAACTCTATAGTTCTACTTCTTGCTACTATTCTATATACTTTTCACACAAAATATAAAATTTGAAGCTGTTTTGTAATAGTTCGATTTTACTGATATTTTTTGCGCAAATATATTGTTGAATTTGGAGTATATCTGCCAAAACAGATAGAGAAATACATTTTCAACCAATCGTTCCTATGGAATTGAATATTACGAAGCAACGTTCGAATAAAAACCTGTAATTATGGCGAAATTGTAGACGAGACATTTATTCGAATATTAAAGTGAACCGCCAAAAACTTTTAATTACATATTGTAACTAGTCCTGATTATAATCAATATATATAATTAATAATTATTACAATTATTATTATTATACAATTTAGAATTGAACAGGCAAAGGCCTCTGCAGCCAGTCCTCTATTTAGATTAGATTTGCATTAGATTCAATTTTCGTGCCTTTATCTACCTTCAGTAATAATTGGAATAGTAATTGATTCTCTTTTATCCAATACAGATTCAGCCGTTGCGTGTGAACGTTAGCTTTAAGTTTGATCCGGCCTACGATGCGATCTCCTCGCTGAAGCAATATTGCGTCGCGCTGGGCTATGCGCCGCCCGCGTACGAGTTTTACCAGGCGAACAAGAGCAAGCGGCTTCACTGCAAGGTGCGCATTGGGGAGAGCATCTACACCAGCTACCCCGAGGAGCACTCGGACGAGGCGACGGCCAAGCAGCGCACCGCCGAGGTGGCCGTTGAGCGTCTGCAGGTGCTGGAATCGCGCAAGCACCTCTCGATACTGAGCGATAACGAGTTTCTGGATGGCCTCTACCAGGAGCTGGTCAAGCATCCGCACGGCATTGTCAGCCACAAGCTGCCCGAGTGGTACGAGGCGACGGCGAAGCGCCAGGTGCCCAACAACTGGTGGACCCTGATCAGTCTCTCGCCCAAAATTCGCATCGAGAGCAGCGTCAATACGCACATTGTTTTCGCCAACAGCTCGGCGATGGGCGGCCTTCCGAATATGCAGCCGAGCGCGGGCCCGACGGCGATGCCGGAGCTGCAGCTGCCGTGGGGCGACGGGCAGCAGGACTGGAGCATGTACATCACCCACTGCGACAACACGACGCATGTGTGGGCGCGCCTGATCGAGCAGAGCGCGCAGTTCGAGAAGCTCACCGAGCAGCTGAATGCGCACATGTCGCGACCGCAGAACCGCCAGCCCCTGCAGCAGGCTCCCCTCGAGCAAAAGATCTATCTGGTGGAGGTCAGCGAGAATTGGAATCGAGTGCGTGTCATGACATCGGATCCGGAGCAGCTGCAGTGCAGCTGCCACTTTGTGGACTTTGGCGACGAGGTAATTTTCAGCTTTGATACCCTCTATTCGTGTCCCTCGCAATTCCTGGCGCTGCCCGCCCAAGCCGTGTGCCTGAGCATGTATGCACTCGACAAATTCGAGGAGCATCCGCACGCGCTGCCTGTGCTGGCCAAGGAGCTGGCCGGGCACAGCGTTGTCACCCGTATCATCACCAGCGAGACGCAGTTCCACACCTTGGGCGGACTCGCGCAGGGCATATTAATGCCACCGGAAGAGCCAGCTGAGGAGAATGGATGCGCCCGTGCGGGCGTGCGAAGTGCCTGTATCGTTGGCACCTTCTATGACACCTCCACGGCCGAGGACATACACCTGAACGACCTGGTGGCCAACCAGATAATTCGCCACACGCCCGCACCGATGCTGAAGCTTGAACAGAAATCCAACCATGTGATCGTCTCGCACGTCAACGACGTTGGCGACCTGATGGTGCAGCTGCCCAACGAGGATCTCAAATTCGTGCAGCGCAGCATCGTCCGAATCATGAGCGACAGCAGCGAGCAGCATCGCGTGCGCTACTCGGATCTGTTGCACGACCAGCTCGTGTGCGTCTGCGACGAGGCTGGCGATGGAGCCAAGCAGTGGTATCGCGGCATGCTCACCGCCAAGCCCAAAAGTCCCGAGGAGGAGGTGTTCGACGTGTATTACGTGGACGATGGCCGGCTGCGCAAGACGCACATCTCCAACATCTATCGCCTGGAGGCCAACAATCTGGCGCTCGCCTCGTACCCAGCTCAAGCGCTGCGCGTTCGCCTGCACGACGTGCCCCCCATCGACAACCAGATGGTGGGGCGACTCCGTGGCCTGCTCTCACCGCAGACGCAGGTTCTGGTAGGTGATCCAAAATTGGCAACTTTTGCAGCAGCATTAACCATCTTTGTTGTCTCTAGCTCAAAGTGATGGAGGGCGCCAACGACAAACTGCCGATGGTCACAATCCATGCACGCGGTCAGGACAGCTTGTATCTGTGCCTGAACAGCGCGATTCGCGTGGAGTACGAGGTGCAGAGGTAAGTTGTTCGTTTGTTTGTTCCACTCATACATATCACTCATACACACCCACACACACACACATACACTCACACACACAACACCTGCACACACACACATAAGCACACTCGAAACATAAATGTACAAACTTCTTTTGCTCTTCTGTGGTTTAATGATAGTTTCTAATTAGTGCTTTCAATAAACTGGAACTGACATGAAACTATCGCTACAAAATTATCTCAACATTAACGACTCCTCCAACTCACAGCATCCCGTAAGCTAACCCTCGTTCGTTCGTTCGTTCGCTCACCACGCGCTTAGCTCTAAGAATCATTATCCATCATTGTACATAATTATAAAAAAAAGAAAACAATGGGCGACAGAAATACATACATCGATTATGTGTAATAATTATTCTATTGCCAAAAAGCCACAAAAAGAACAGAGTTTTTCATATGATATACTGTGTACCCTTTGACCCTGCACTTTCCTGTCCACACCACCCATCTGCAACAATATTCCTTTCCCTCCTCCACCACTTTGCCCATGTCTGCAGTACAACACGGCTGGAACCGTTCGATGACGGCGGCCTGCACTTTAGTCCTAGCGGTCAGCTGATCCGTCGCAGCAGCTTCAGCTCCACGGTGTCCAGCCACAGCAGCTGCAGCGAGCAGCCGACTGTCGTTGGCGTCGGCTCGCCCCCAACAACGCCCAGCAAGGCGAAGAGCGCACAGTTGCCCCTGCTTAAAGAGTACGAGGCCATTCCCGCCCTGGGCGCCTATTTTGAGGTGCGGGTGGCGCTCTCCGTCAATCCCGGTCGCTTTGCGGTAAGTACGGAACTCGAACCCGGCCGTGAAGATCATTATTTAATCCAATCTAATCGCAGGTGCAACCTTATAAGTGCTACAATCTGCTGCAGCGTCTGATGAAGGATCTGCAGGCGCATTGCAAAAGCCCCTCAGCGGAGAGCGTGGATCCTGCGCAGCTGACCATTGGCCAGGCTTATGCTGCAGCGGACAGCGATGGCGTTTATCATCGGTGAGACTTTTAGCCGGGTAAAAAAGAAAGTTCAACTGATCTCCTTTAATTTGACAGCGTAAATATTCGCAAGATTTACGACGAAATGATTCAGGTGCGGTACGTGGACGCAGGCGACGACGGCGTTGTGCGCTGCGATCAGCTGTTGCAGCTAACGCCCGAGTTTCGCGAACTACCCATGATGGCGCTACCGGCACAGCTCCATGGTGAGACGACACACAGGTTGCCTATCTGATACAGCTCAATACTGAAGCATTTTTCCGTGCAGGCATTCAACTGACGGGCATCGATTGGACGCAGGAGAATTGTGTGCGCTTCCGCAAGCTGACGCTGGGCCAGAAATTCATTGGCATTGTGCGGCGCGTGGACAGGTTGAAGGACGAGCGACGCGCGCTCAGCTTGGAGCTGATCGATACCTCAACGCCCCAGGACATTAAAGTGCACGAGACACTGATAGGCGAGAAACAGGCGTTGCCTGCGCCATGACCTAACGATCTGCCTCGATGGAATTACTAATTTTACGACTCATTTGTTTTGTTTACGTTTATATGTTTAAATTATGTGGCCTACAGCTATTACAAACATACATATACATATACATATATATCTATTTATGAGCCGACATTCCACGTCTAGTACCTAAGATATCGCTATTACTATGTTACTGTGTTGTATTCAAACAAAGCGCAACAATAAATTATGATTTTTGCTACCGAGAGAATGGATGCACTTGGTTGGCCGACTTGATGTTGGTCTTCACCGCCGACGGCGCCTTGCCCAGCTGTTGCACGTTGCCGGGACTCATTGATGGCCCGCCAATGGGCGGTGTGGGTCCGCGTATTGACGGCGGCACCATCATGCCAGGGCCGGGACCTGGCCCGTAGTTCGGCTTGAATTGCAGACCCTTGCCCATGCCAACTGTCGCCACCAGCAGCTGAGTGTCCGCCATGCTGCTCGTCTGCTGTATGCCCGTGCGCGAGCTGGACTCGATCTCCCACTCCTCGCGCGCCTTGCTCACCATATCCAGGACGTGCGAGACGACCTTGTTGTACTGTGTGACCTGCTTCATGGCCGCATCATTTGTCAGATTGGCCGCCTTCTGTTCGTTCTGCTGCATCTTCTGCTCCGTGATGGGATCGGGTCGCGTGCGCAAATAGTCGGGCACAATGTCGTGCGAGAAGACCGGCACCCGGCCTTCTGTGATGTTGACCAGCACGTCGTCGCGGTCCATGGCAACGAGTAGGGGTAGCACTGTGCGATTCCGTAGCGGCGGACACTGCTCCTTGGCCAAGATCTTGGTTAGGCCCGTCAAATGACTGGAAATTATGGCGAAATTATCCAGAAAAGTTGGCCAGTTGATGTCCATGTACTCCATTTCCAGTTTCTGTATCATGGAGAGCACTGCCAGCTTGAGATCGTTTAGACGCTGGACCACCGCATCCAGCGTCATTTCAAAGTGCTTTTCTTCGCGCTGCATTATTTTGTTGATGATAATATGGATGCAAATTTATGATTTTTAAAAGCAGCTACAACTATTACTAATACGATTCACAGCTGTCTGGACTTATCGATAAATACATATTAAAATACTGCATTTACGATTAGTGTATTTGTAGCGATATCGATAGTTTGAGTTCATGCGTTCTTGTGGCTTATCGGTTAGCCGGGAAATTTTAAATCGTTGAACGTCTTTTTAAAACTTTTGTACATTTAGCTTCAGTTTTTTGAATCGTTTGCTAACAAAAAAGGAAATTCAGAAATGCATTTTTTAGAACATTAACTGTTAACCCGTAAGTTATTAAGAGAAAACTTCACAAAAACTAAACAAATGTGGTACAAAAAGAAATTCAATTTGTAAACTTTTGTTTGCTTATTAAAGATTAAAATAAAACAATGTAATACAAAGTATATTTTTTACAATCTTATATCGCATTCCATATACCTTATATATCTCAGGCTTTTATCAATAAGTTTTGGCCTATTTAGGAGTTTTAACACAACATAAGACCCGTATTGAAGAAAATGTATTTTATTGGGTAATAATTACAATGATAAATGTCAGATTATATTTTTGAATAGAAGGATTCGTGTGCCACCATTGCCGTTTGGATATCCTTCAACGACTGACAACCGATCAGGGACATGGTGATTTCGAAATCTTTTCGCAATACGCTCAGCATTTGCTCGACGCCGCGCTGTCCATTGTAGGCCAGGCCATAGACTGCCGGGCGGCCAATGAACACTGTTTTGGCGCCCAGCGCCAAAGCTTTGAAAATATCATTGCCCTGCATAATGCCACCATCCAGCATGACAAGCAGATCGTTGCCCACGGCCTTCACCACCTCGGGCAGGGCTTCAATCGAGGCTGGCACGGTGTCAATTTGGCGGGCGCCATGATTGGAGACGATGACGCCAGCGCAGCCGAATTCGCGCGCTAAGACGGCATCCTCTGCGGTTAGGATGCCCTTGGCAATAATGGGCAGGTGGGTCAGCCGCTTGAGCCAATTAATGTCCTTCCAGGTGATGGTGGGATCGAATTGGCTGGCCACATACTCGTTGATGCCGGAGCCACCCATGGCGACCACCCCGTTGGCCTGTTCGCCCTGGAAGTTGGCCAAGTTCAAGTGCGCCGGCAAACTAAATTTGTTGCGCACATCGGAGCGTCGATGGCCAAAGATGGGCGCATCCACGGTTAAGACAAGTGCCTTGAAGTTGGCCTTCTCGGCGCGTCGAACGAGCTTTTCGGTGAGTGAACTGCAGGCAGAAGTTACTTAATCTTACCTTACACTTGCAGTGAGGGCTTGCAACCTACCGATCTTTGTAGATATAGAGCTGAAACCACTTGTTGGTGTCGGGCGCACCAGCCGACAAGTCCTCCAGCGATGTGGTGGAAAGCGTGCTCAAAATGAAGATGGAACCGGCTTTGCCGGCGGCACGTGCATTACCGATCTCGCCATCCGGATGGGCCATCTTCTGCATCGCGGTGGGGGCGATGCCCAGCGGCCACTTTTGCTGCTGTCCCAAGATCTCGCAACTGATATCCAGCTGTGAGACATCCCGCAGGCAGCGCGGACGCAGACGCAGCCTGACCTCAGAGAAGGAAGCAAGAATTGTGTACTTGAATCAAGGCGAATCAGTCAATCAGCCGGTCATTCAATCAAACTGTCAGTCACTCAGTCAATCAGACACTCAGTCATTTAGATACTCAATCAGGCAATCTGTAAGTCAGTCACTCAATCAGATACTCATTCAGTCAGTCAGTCAGTCAATGAATATTTCAGTCAGTTTGTCACTCAGTCAGACAATCAAGGACAAGGACAATCAATATCCGGACAAGGAAGTTTCTTCAGATTACAAATTTCCTATTTTATGAACGTTTTTTTGATTCACTTATTCACTAAAATTAAGTTTTATTGTAATTTTGAAAATTTCAATAAAATATAAATTATTTGAAATTGATGATTTTCCGAATCTTTACGTACTTAAAAGAAATATTGTAAAGCCTTGAGACTATCAATACGCTGATCCAACAAACCTTTTAAAAGCCTGGCGATTAAGCTCGAGGGTAAATTGTTCTCCTGCGCCGCTTTTGTAGTAATCCAATGCGCTCTTCTCCAGCTGGCTTTTTGCCTTTTCCTCAAAGTCCTCCACACAAACCAGCTCCATGGCGCCGAGCAACTTATGTAACAAATGAGCACGGTATCAAAAAGATCGCTGTTGACGATGCTCGCTGCACACGCTAGACTGAATCTTAATTCTCTGTAGATTATGCTCGCATCAACGGCTGTTATATATGTTTATTAACAGACGTCGTGATAATCGCCTCGCAGCAGCAGCAGCTGATAACTGATACTTGGAATAAACACAATTTACGCCGGGAACAGATCACTGAAATGCGCAGAAGTAAGACAGAAAATACAATTGGTAGATAGTCCCATCTTAGCCTATAAGGGGTCCCCTGATAAGGCAGACACATGCACATAATATTCAAATTATTTGACATTCGGGAAAAGTTCGTGCAAAGATCATTTGTTTTATGGGTGTTAAAAGCTTAAGACTTTTGTCAAGGTTACAAAGTTGAAACTAAATGAAATTGACTTTTTGCGTACCTTACTGTAAGCTTTAAATGAATATTTTTGCTATAATTTAAAACTAGGACTTTAAAATATTAGATCAAGTTGTATTTGGTTTTTTTTTTAACACTCGTTTTATATTGTTTTTAAAATTAAATAAACAATATTCTTGTTTTATCAAAGGTTTGTATTGGTTCGCTTTTAAAGATTTCTACCTATCTTCTCATTTTCTCTTATATTTTATGTTCAAGCAATAAAATAGAAATTACAAAAATAATAAGCATTCGGATTTTGTAAACTTATTATTTTTGCCCGAGTTTAAAAATAAAGCCTAAAACATTTTGTACTTTTCATAAATTTATAAAAAAAACTTAACAATTGATTATATAAATACAAGTTTTTTTTATCATCAATCCTTTCATGAATAATAACAAAATCAACAAATAACAACTTAGTCCAAATAAAATAAATTAACAATCGTGGCTGTCAAATTAAACGCTATAGGTTTCCTTTAGGTTCCTAAAATATTCCAGATCAGTTTGACTGATTGAGGGCACAAATTTGTTAAAGGATGTCGTAAAGTCCTCCGATTCAACGATGATGCTTTCAGCACTTAGCTCCTCGGTCGAGAGGCCGCAACTCGAGTGCTTGTTGATCGTTCGCCTCACAGCCGAGAGCCAAGCATTGGAGCAGATCGAGTACAAGTCCGCACCGCTCATCTCGCTCTTCAGACGTTCGGCGATCTGGGTCAGGTCCACGTCGCTGGCCAGGATGAAGCGCTGGGTCTGTGCGCGCAGCACAGCCGCCTTGTCATCGGCCGTCGAGCAGGGGCCCACATAGAAGAGTTTATCAAAGCGGCCGGGTCGCAGCAGGGCGGGATCAATGAGATCCGGCCGATTCGTGGCCGCGAGTATGAAAATGGGCTTTGTGGCGTCTCCATTGGACATGCCGTCCATCTCAGCCAGCAGCTGTGACACCACGCGATCCATGACGCCGCCCGAGTCGCCAGCAACGCCGCGATTGGGCGCCAGCGAGTCCAGCTCGTCCAGGAACAGGACGCAGGGCGCCGCAGAGCGGGCGCGCGTAAATACTTCACGCACGTTCTGCTCGCTCTGGCCCACATACATGTTGAGCAGCTCGGGACCCTGGACGGACAGAAAGCTGAGGTTGCATTCGGTGGCCACTGCCTTGGCGACCAGAGTCTTGCCGGTGCCTGGTGGTCCGTAAAGCAGAATGCCAGAACGGCGTAGATTTTTGCCCATCAGATGTACGTGCTTCAGCGGCAGTCCAATGCTGCTCTGGATCTCATCCTTTAGCTTGTATAGGCCACCAATGTCGGACCAGTGCACCTTGGGCACCTTTGGGGCGCCCAGGCTATCGGCGAACGAGCTCTGCATATCCGTTAGATTTTTGGTAAAGTGCTCGAGCGTCAGCTGGCCTGTTCCGTGCGATTGGCGACGCTTCAGTCGCACGGCATTATCGTAAAGCAGTTGCAAATCACCCAGCATAAATCCCTGCGACTTGGACGCAACCTCGTGCAGCGCAGCCCTCGTCACGTGCCACTGCGGGGACAGCCTGTTCATATAGCGGGATTGCATGTGGAGCGGAAAGAGCGGCAGCTGGGCAAGCGCTTTTTGGTTGTAAATGGCGTCGTTGAAAGATTCACGTACGTGCATCCACTTCAGCAGCTCGAAGCGCTCCGCTTGATTGGGTGCCTCAATACTGATTATCTCCAAGAAGAGGCTCTGAATCATGGGCTTCAGATGCTTGTCACTGGTCAGCGCAACAACAACAACAGGATACTTGCGGTCGCGGGTAAATAGTTCCTGGATCTGTACGTGAAAGGCGGACAGCAGACGCAGGTCCTCGTTGCCTTCGTTATCGATGCCGAATATCTATAATGAAAATATGAATATATTTTATATACATATAGTCTTCTATACTTTTAGTTTACCTCAAAGTTGTGGAAACAGATCAGCAGCGGTTCGCTAGCCAGACTCTTCGCAAACACCGCCTTCAGTTTCATTTCCGTGTGGGATGGAACTTGAGATACGATCTCCGCACAGTCCGCGCCGTATAGGTGCATGCCCAGCTCTTGGGCCACGGCATTGATGAGCTTTGTCTTGCCCGAGCCGCGCTCGCCCTGCAGCAGGAACAGTGGATAGATGTGCTTTGAGGATAAGCAAGACGAGCGCTTTGGCAAAAATGCATCCACCGAGGAACGCAGCATTTGATAAGGTTTCCTTAAGCCGCTCGGATAGTTGTCTGCAATGGCGCCGCTGTCCAGACACTGGCGGGGCAGAAAACAGTGTGCATGTGGCACCTGCACCAGGTTGCTGAAGTTCTTGGCCACGACCGCCTGCAGCTCAAACTCGCTGCCCTTGGCCTCGAGCGTCACACAGCGGAAGTAGACCTCGCGCAGATAGGCGAAAATGAGGTAGTAATGGGCGTAGGCGGCCGTGCCCACCAACTGGGCGTTCACCTCAATGCGATAGATGTGGCCACGGTGCAGCATGCGCGGCGTATTGAAATAGTTGCTCAAGATCAGCTCGGACACCTCCGGCGGCAGCTCGTGCGGATTGTTGAGCAGATAAACATGCGCTTTCGTGGCTACCGTTGGAATGGTTTGTTCGTCACTAAAGCACTCCAGCTGAACCCAGCAGTTGTTCCGCTTGTTGCTGCCCTTGCCGATGCGATCCAGCAGGTTGCCATAGAAGTTTTCCTATCATTACCAAATGGTGAAATACAAATAAATAAAAAATAACTTCAATTATAGAATTGAGTACACCTAATTCCCTTTTTACACGATAGATACGACACAACATAGAGACATAGGTGTATTTAAAATCGTGTCATCTCAAATCAATTCGTGTAAAAAGCGAATTACGCTATATATTCATATTTAGTGGAGTTACCTGCACATAGAGGCAGTTGCTTTGGCACTGTTCGTTTTCGACGGGCAACATCTGGGCAACTATGGTGTAGGGCGTGTCCCGCAGCATTTGCTTGATGACCACCTCCGAGCTGTCCCAGGAGCGCACGGAGCCAGTGTCCCCAGTGGCTGTGCTGGGCTTGCCTCTGCCACGCACAATCAAATTGACAAAGTTCACATCATCCGATTCGGCGTACTGGCTGTACACATCCTTGCTGGCGAATAGCACATGCTCGGACTTGATCAGCTCGTTCTTGATCAGCAACTCGTATAGCCGATTGGGCAGGGGCGTCAGCAGAAACTTGCCCCTGTAGTGTTTGGCGTAACGCCAATAAACCGCATATATCAAATAGCCGGGGTAGAAGAACCACGGCCACCTGGGCACCAGCAGCTGTACAGCTGAGTTGTAGGCCTCGACCAGCTCCTGCATGCGTCCTGTGTAACTGTATCTGGGTTCGCCATCGACATCGACATCTCCGGCTGCATCGCTACCAATGGATTTGACTGCCTTGGCGACCACTTTTTTCTGTGAAGGTCAATGGTTGCCATAAATATATATTTATCTAGAGAAACATGCAAGCACATATCTACAGAAATACATTGAAATGTATGCATATATATAAGCGGGATTCGGCTTTGAAGAACCTACCACAACATCAACATCAGACATGATTCTTCGTAGACACACGATACAAAGGTTACTTTTGGGGAGGCAAAGTCTAAATGCGGGGAATTGGATCACATGTATAACATTTACGCACAAAGTTAATCTGAAATAAGCTGATGTTAACACTAAATGAAGCAATTATTTTGGAACAACTGTTTAAATTTCGAATTTTTATTACTATTTGGTTACGTACCTTCTTAACAATTACGCGTTTCTTCATGACTTTAGGCTGATTACTTTTAGATTTCTACTTTTAATCGCTAAAAAACAGCACGTCAAAATAATACAAGGAAGTTTACTTGAAAACTATGTTCCATAAAGCATTAAATTGCTCAGGAATTCTTAATATTATGTATGAGATATAAATATTCCTCACTGTTAAATTTATTCAGTGTTGAGTAATGATGAAGAAAAATACCCACAAAATACCAAGTACTGTGCTGAGCGTTGAACAATGATGTTTTACAAATATCGAAAAGAAATTAAATTAAAATTAATTTTGTAAAGTTTATACTTAGTTTCTCTCTTTATTTCACAATAGAACCGACGCGATCAATTCAATTCCGAAAAGTAAAGTACCGAAGTTTGTTGTATCGATATTCCTGTTTCTTTCAATATCGATACAGTCATTAACATATATAATATTGATACATAACACTTATTTACAGTGCTGCGATAGCTGCAAAATCTTCCCTGACATAATGTATCGATATCGATATTATCAAAACAAACACAAACTAAAATATAGTCTTTAATTCGCAAAATAATGAGTCTGGAAGTGAGCAACATTAACGGAGGCAATGGCAATGAGAATCCAACACAGTCCCAGGACAAGCGCGAGCTGCTCTGCCTGCTCAAACTCATCCGAAAATACCAACTAAAGGGCACGGAGGAGCTGCTCTGCCAAGAAGCCAATGTGAACAGTGCAGATCTCGCCAGTATCTGCGAGGGCGATGTGAAGGCCGTGCTCAGCGCCGCGTTAGCCCTGGCCGATGGTGAGCATGATCGCCAGACCGCACAGCCGGTGCAGGCATCAACGTCGACCGAGGCGAAGGCGGTTACCGAAGCAAGCGCAGCGGAGGCGTTGGCCAAGTTCATCGGCGACGACGCCTTCGATGCACAGCAATACGAGCAGGCGTACGAGGAGCTGCGCACGTTCGTCGAGGAATCGTTGGACATATATAAGCACGAACTGTCGATGGTCCTCTATCCGATTCTGGTGCAGATCTATTTCAAAATCCTTGCCAGTGGGCAGGTCGAGAAGGCACGTGGCTTCATCGAGAAATTCAAATCGGATCTTGATGGTTACTACATCGAGGGCCTGTTCAGTTTGTTGCTAATATCGAGGCCGGAGGAGCTGCTGGAAAACGACCTAGTGACTGCCATGGAGACGGACAAGTTCGTCATACGCATGTCGCGGGATGCGCACTCGTTGTTCAAGCGCCACATCCAGGACCGCCGGCAGGAGGTGGTCGCGGACATTGTGTCCAAGTACCTGCACTTCGACACGTACGAGGGCATGGCGCGCAACAAGCTCCAGTGCGTGGCCACCGCCGGGTCGCACATTGGCGATGCGAAGCGCCAGGACAACAAGATCCGCGTCTACTACGGCCTGCTCAAAGAGGTGGACTTTCAGACGCTCACCACGCCGGCTCCGGCGCCTGAGGAGGAGGACGACGATCCCGATGCACCCGATCGACCCAAGAAAAAGAAGCCCAAAAAAGATCCGTTGCTCTCCAAGAAATCAAAGTCAGATCCAAATGCGCCCGCCATTGACCGCATTCCCCTGCCGGAGCTGAAGGATGCGGACAAACTGCTCAAGTTGAGAGCGCTGCGCGAGGCCAGCAAACGCCTGCCGCTCAGCAAGGATCAGCTGCCATCCGCCATATTCTATACAGTGCTCAACTCCATGCAGGGCGTTACGTGTGCCGAAATATCCGACGATTCCAGCATGCTGGCCTGCGGCTTTGGCGACTCCACGCTGCGTATCTGGTCACTGACGCCAGCCAAGCTTCGCGCGCTGAAGGAGGCCGATGCACTGCGTGAGCTGGACAAGGAGTCCGCGGACATAAATGCGCGAATGCTCGATGAGCGCAGCGGCGAGGTGACCCGCACCTTCTTGGGCCACACGGGTCCCGTCTATCGCTGTGCCTTTGCGCCCGAGATGAATCTGCTGCTGTCGTGCTCGGAGGACAGCACGATCCGGCTGTGGTCGCTGCTCACCTGGTCCTGCGTGGTCACCTACCGGGGCCACGTCTATCCCGTGTGGGATGTGCGCTTCGCGCCGCACGGATACTACTTTGTGTCATGCTCCTATGACAAAACCGCACGCCTTTGGTCCACCGATTCCAATCAGGCGCTGCGCGTCTTCGTCGGCCACCTGTCGGACGTCGACTGTGTGCAATTCCATCCCAATTCCAATTATGTGGCCACCGGCTCCAGCGATCGCACCGTGCGCCTGTGGGACAATCTCACTGGCCAGTCCGTGCGCCTCATGACCGGCCACAAGGGCACGGTCAGCTCCCTGGCGTTCTCCACCTGTGGCCGTTACCTGGCCTCCGGCTCGGTCGACCACAACATCATCATCTGGGACCTGTCCAACGGCTCCTTGGTCACCACGCTGTTGCGGCACACCAGCACCGTGTCTAGCATTACTTTCAGCCGCGATGGTACCTTACTGGCCGCTGCCGGGCTGGACAACAATCTGACGCTGTGGGACTTCCACAAGCTGACCGACGACTATCTGAGCAACCAGATCACGGTGTCGCACCACCAGGACGAAAATGATGAGGACGTTTACCTGCTGCGCACGTTTCCCAGCAAGAATTCGCCCTTCGTGGCGCTCCACTTCACCCGCCGCAATCTGTTGATGTGCGTCGGCCTGTTCAAGAGCTAGATAGTATTGGATCTTTATTAATTTATGACCCTGTTAAGCAGAGCAGTCGCAATTTAAGGACATTTTTTGCTGAACAATTTTGATTCGTAACCCCAGCATTCGCTGTAGGTTACGACAGTTAAAAGTACTTGATTTTTCATCTTATAGTTAAGCTTGTATGTGCGAACTGCTTTCAATACCATAATCTTTTTTTGTGAAACCTTTATTTTCTTGACATATCTGGTATCCGAAGCATGTTGAAATAGCTTTAATTTTTAAATGCTGATGTACTGTGAGCTTCTTTTTTCCGAATTTCACTACAAATAAATTATAGTTTAAACAGAAAAAACATTTTTAATATACTTTCGAATTTTTCATATATTGAATTGAATATCCTTCCTCATAAAATTTGATATACGAAATGTTGGGTAATTAGCCGTAGTTTTCGAAATAAATTTTATTTTTTGATTATTCGTGTTCCTATCTCGAGTACTCTTTTATATATATGTATGCTTATATTTTCTTAAAAGAATCCTTTCCCCATCCATTCAAAACAAAAACGTTATAATAGATATAGATATAATAGAAAAAGGAAATCTTATTGTGCATATGTACATACTTAATAAATGTACATAAATGTTTATTTTTACCGGGTTTATCAGATTTATATAGACGCCTTACTCAGCATCGGCAATGCCGAATGTGCGACGCACTGCCTCAAAGTTCTTGATGTTGAAAACGGAGCAGCGCGGCGGCTTCTCGCCGCCGAAGGCGAGCGTGTAGGGATCTTCGGGGCACTGGCGCATGCACTGCAGACGGCCCATGTTGAAGTCGTGCTCGTAGACGTGCTTCGCCTCAGTGGAATTGAAGTTCCAGATCTTGAGCGTGCCCTCGGTGGACGTGGAAGTGAGCAGGTTGGGCATTTGGCTGTTGAAGCACACGCCGGAAATCTCCTCGTTGTGCGCCTTGACGGACCACAGCAGCTCGTTGGGCCGCCGCATGTCGGCGTAGTGCAGGCTGCCGTCGTTGGTGCCCACGATGAAGTAGTTGGTTTCGGTGGGATGCCACAGCACCTTCTCCACCTCGCCGCTCAGCTGCCACTTGACCAGAGCCGCGTTCACGTTCTCCGCGTCGCGGCAGTCGAACAGACGCACATAGCCATCGGCACAGCCGGTGAGAATGCTCTGCGCCTCCGTCGGATGGAATTCGACGGACTGCACCTTCTCGTCGAAGGCGGTGATTATGGTGTGCGGCTGGCCCTCGTCCATGTCCCACAGGATGACCGTCTGGTCCACCGAGCCACTAGCCAGTATGTGCTCGAACTGCGGATTCCAGGACAGGTCCAGCACAGCGTCTGTGTGGCCGTACTGTTCCTTTTGCTTCTTGCGATTGCCCTTGGAGCCGAGCTTGAAGGTCGGCTCAATGGAGTCCTGTATGTCCAGATCCCAGATGGTGATAATTGGGTCCATGCAGCCAATGGCGCACATGTTGCCCGCCTTGTCGCTGCCCGCGTCGTGGTTCATCCACTCGATGCACAGCGGGAAGCTGGGCAGCAGGAAGTCGTGGTGTGTGTAGAGAGCCTGCTCCTCCTG
Organism: Drosophila colorata; assembly: GCA_035041545.1. Classification (NCBI taxonomy): domain Eukaryota; kingdom Metazoa; phylum Arthropoda; class Insecta; order Diptera; family Drosophilidae; genus Drosophila; species Drosophila colorata. Next base: position 498,734 of record JAWNLD010000275.1, on the reverse strand, counting down.
GTTGAACACCCAGACCTCCATGCTGGCCGCGTCGTCCTGCACGTGGCCGACGAGCACCAGGTTGTCGCTGGGCTTGATCACCTCGTCCTCGGCCTCGGAGTCCTCGTCCTCGTCGGGCACCTGCTCGTCGGCGTCCACAACGTTGGCAATGTTCGTCACCGTCGAGTTTGCCTCGTTCTCGTAATTGTCAAAGTCAAACTCGTCATTAGAAGGGTTCGCATTGCCACCGGGTGCGGCGGCTTCTTCGCGATCGACATCCATGTTTTCCTCGTCTCCATCCTCGTCATCGTCGTCGTCATCGTCGTGCAGCTGGTCCCTCGTCTCGCCAATAATACGCGCCAGTTCCGCTTGTGTTAGGACGATTTTCTCAGGACGTTCCTTGGTGACGCCGCGTGGCACGAAACACAAGGCGGGCACGAAGTCTATGCTCGGCTCCGTGGGACCCTCCTCCGCCTCTGTCATTTTTATATATTTTTATAAATCACGAAATTAAAACGGGAATTCTCTCAATTGCCCGAAGCAGTCCAGCACGTGCACGAGCCAAGTCAAAAGTAGCACTGAATTACACCGAACAACATCAGCTGGTCACACTTTGACATTGGGTGTGCCCAACAAGTGTTCATGTCAACACAGAAAAAATCGTTAACTATCGATTTTTAAAACACATTCGAACAATTTCGTTAATTCTTCTGAAGAAATGCAAAAAGCTATTTCTGTTTAATTAAACTACATACTTTATGAAGAGCTTTTATTATTTAATCTTTATTCTTGTTCACGAAGTGAAAAGGGTATATTGGGTTTGTGCAATGTCCGTACGAAATAAAAATAAAAAAATAAATAATAGGAATACATATATACTCGTGTACACTCGGATCAGAAATAGCACCCACAATTCGGTAAAATCTACATATGTATCTCCGTCAGTTTTGAAGGTAGCTGCATGCAATTTTTTCAGCCAAATATTTAATTCGTTTTATTTTAAATAATGAATGTTATATGTAGAATAGAAGTTATCTACTCTGTTCTACAAGTTCACATTTTATTTGTTTGTATAGATTATGTTCCGCGATAAGTGCTGTACCCATAGGGACTGAGTAAAAGCGGAATATGATAGCTTTGATCTTCACTGCAATCCACAATAATCTCTATGGCTGGATAAAAAGTTTTTAAGTAGTGAGCCGCGAAATAGGCTCCCACCTGAAAGGTTAGTTTATATATTCCGCGAGAGAAGTCAGCATGATCGAGCAGCTGACAACGCCCATCGGAATCCGTTTGCGCTGGTCGAACGGCTTGCCATTCCTGGGATTCGTCCAGGCGATGGGTGGTCACTTTGATGTTGGACGCAGCCCTTCCGGTGGAGGTGTTGAGCACATGGGTTGACAGCTTACGTGTGTTCATTGCGGCTGACTATATTGACTAATTATAACAAGAAAACAAGTCAGCTTTAAAACAAATTTGAGTTGCTTACGTGTTATTTGATTGCTTGATAAGAAAGTAGATAAGCTAATTCGTGTGTGGAAAGAGATGCATTCGCTAAAAGTATACTCGAATCAGCTTCTGCATACCCCTAGGCATTTATTTTAAGCTATTTAAAATGTATTTTATTTTTAAAATTTAAATTTTGGATTTTAATTTTTAAATTAAGAAGTAACACTCATCATCAACATAAGCACAGAATTCAATATTCTTTCTCTGAGTGTGCGAGTGTCGCAGATACCCATTTTGCTTTGTATATTTACATAAGATCTATGTATAGAGCCCGACTTAAGAACTGTTTGCTAAAATACAAAAACCTGTTGAGCAACAGTCAAACTCAATTTCGAGAATACAAATTCGAAGTTAAAATGTAAGTAGAATTTTCATTAAAGCAATTCTTCCATTAATCTGCTTTGAAATATCTTGTGTTATTATATTAATGAGATTTTCACCGGTTCTGGTTAGACAAAAGTCTGACAATGTTAACCAACTAGTTTTAAGCAAAAATATGTATATCGTATATCGATGGGCAATAACATTAACATTTACTGTAAAGCACAGTTCGCTACAGCGCAGTTTTCTGTTAACTTACTCACTGCATCGCTGACAATATCTTTATTGTTATTGTAAAATTGGCTTTTGAGGCGGTCGGGTCGGCTGTGTTTGCGTCGGAACATCCGTGTCGCGTCTTTGAAGATGTGTTTCAAAATATAAACAAGGCTCGCAAAGCCACAAAATTGAAGTTAAATGTAAAGATTATAAAATTGTAGTTCGTAATTGATAATTGGCGAAAATTCGCTCAGTTGATTGTTTGCCGGTAAAATTACACATATATCGCTGCATATACATATGTACATACCCATATATTTTAAAGTCGTGAAATAATATTTATAGCATATCTAAACAGCTCCAATTGTCAATTTGTTTTTACATCATTTGTGATTCAAATTGTGGTGCCCACGTTTCCAGTGCAGCCAGAAGCAACAGTTGTTTGTGTGAAAAAAAAAGAATTAATAAGGCAATGGAAATGATATTCGCGCTTCGTTGAATATGTTTAAAAGAAAATAGTCACAAAGAATAGAATCCGATCTTTTGTTATTGGAAAGTACAAACTTCCCTGTATGTAAACTGGATTGTTTGTGCACACACACACAAACACACACACACACACATGTAACACAAGCGCGAGCAGAAGCATCGAAGTTACCAACTTCAATCCCAACAAATCTTAAACCAGTTTTAAGATACATATTCTTGTTGTGTGTCTGCTTGTGCATGTTGTTTTTTTTTCGCATTATTTTCGTTTGTGTGTTTGGACGTTTTTTGCTGCCTCTGCAACTTTGGACGTAGACGTGTGTATACTTACCTGTAAATGTGTATGTGTGTGTGTGTGTGTGTGTGTGTGTGCGTTCAAGCTTAAGTCGGATACCCTTTGGCTGTTGCTTTTTACCTCGGCTTAAACTAATCGCGTGATGATTTCTTGTTGTTGTTGTTTCGTTGCGTTATTGTTGTAATCCAATGGATATCCCAACAACAACAAGTACTGCACCTCTTGGCAGCTTTGTCTCTCACCCACCTCCTACGCGAAGCACGAGATTAAGGCAACAATAACAGGCTAAGTTTCTAACCAGATCAGCAACAACATAAAAAACAAACAAGTAAACACATAGGTTATGCTCTAATTGGACCAATTTTTTTTAATTGTTTGCCTGGAATACTAATTGGTTTTTAGGTGAGTAAAGATTTTTCATTAATTTTATTTATTTATCTAAAAAGGCATGACGGCAATAAGAACATACAATTAAATATAAAACAACTACAATATTTTTTTGTTGCTAAAATCGAAATCTTATCGGTGTTCGTTCGCTTTTTTGAACGTATCGGTCTAATAAGAAAACATTGAATTTTCATATATATAAATGGGAAAATAGATTTCTAAAATATACCTTATATAATTTTAAAAAGTTTTTGTGCAAGTTCAAGGAATTTTTAAAAATTCTATGCTTGGGAAAGAAAAATTATTTTTTCCTTTAATACATTACGCATTTTAGATTAAAGAAATTGAATACATTAAAAAGTCGATTTTTATATGAGAACGAATTACTCATTTTTCTAAAACAAGAGATATTAAATGATGAAAAATTTTAAATAAATGCAGCATTTTTTAATATAAATGCAAATAAAGAAATAAAAAATATATCAACAATATAAAAGATAAAATTAGATAAATGTATATTTTATTGAAATTCGCTTTAAATGACGTAAACTTTTATTTTCATTTGACATATGTACATACATATGTAAGATAAATTAATTTATTTCCTTGCCAATGCCTATAAAACTACAGAAGAACCGTTATCTGCGCTGTGTTGACGATGAAATTTTTGTCGCCACATCTTGGTTTATAATATATGTACATATATAATTGGTTCGAATAAATTATATTGCGCTTTTCGAGCTAATGAAAACAGATATGTTTGCTATTTATGTATGTACACATCAATTCCTAACCGTGAAAAAAAAATTAGGAGCCAAATTGAATTTTAGAGGAGAGAGTGTTTTTCATTTGCTGTAGGTCTGTAACTACGGATATTTCAATATGGCCTGCCACGTAATGACCCCGTCGTTTATTACACTCACGAAATTTTTGCACAATTTTGATTGTTAGTCAATGATAAAAACACAAACAGAAAGTGCTAACGGTCGAGCAACAGATATGCTTAATTGATTGATACGAATCGATCGACAAACAAAAAACATTTCTGCCTCGAAGCCAAACAACGCGACACATTAACTGTATATCAAATTTGGAAATTTCAAATCGCTCGACCAAATTGCTGGCGTTCATTTGCATAAATATATATAAAAAAATATATATATATATATATATGTATATGATATATATATATATTGGCAACAATCATTAAAGGCTGCTGGCAAATTAGAAACTATCCGCCAGTTATTGACAGCAAATCTCGCACAGGGATAGCAAAAACTTTGTCGTCGATTTGCAGACGTCGCCGACAGCGAAAATAAAGAGTAAAAGTAAAATTCCGATCTGCAAAGTGGAGGCCACAAGCAGAAACAGAAACAGAAACCGAAACAGGAAATGAGCCCCCATACGAGTCGAGTTTTTAAGTACCTTTCGTTCGCTTGACCATTGCAACGAGTACTTCTTGTCATTGGTATACGGTTTTTATACTCTACTAAAGTGCATTAAGGTTTTGTGTCATTCTTTGTTAACCTTCGGGCTGTATATACAGATATATATATATATATATTTTTTGCTCAGAACAAAGTTGAATAGATATCATAGAAACAGAGTACTTTATCTTTGCATTATTTTTTATTATTTTGTTATAATATTTATAATATAATATATACAAAATATTTGTTATTTGTACACTCAGATGAAAATCTGATAGTGTCATGAATAGTTCGGCTGACATATGTCACACATATAGTGAACATACATATGTATATGTGTGTGTACTTCTCAGTGCACTTGAACAAAAAAAGAATTTCGTACTCAAATCAAGCGCAAACATCCTCGGAATTCAGTTTTTATGGAGGTTTCTTAACATAAAAACAAAATTCTTAAATGCAAGAATATCTTAATATAACAAGTGGAATAAAATATTGTATAACATTAATTTGTACTTTCATAGCGACCGTTTTACATTTATTTAAAAAATATTTAATACAAGATTTGTAACTTTTTTGATTAACATCAACGGAATATTTTCAAATCAATGATGATTCATGCTCAATACTTCATCTTAGCTTGTTTAAATTCCAACTCGATCATGGTAAAATTTCGAACAGCGTTTTTCTCAAAGTGCACTTGTACTCGAGTTTAACCACACTGAGAACTGGAAAATTTCTTATTTGCTTTATTGTGGCTGCTGTCGTATATTTGTATATTCAGAGCACAGGGAACACTCGCGATTCTGGCGAACATGCTCCGTTCTCTGTTTGCACAGATGTCCCGCATTCTGCCAAACCAGAACTGATCACAGGCACAGCTGCTCCCCATGACATTTAGCTCTGAGAGCACTTAAGGTCCGATATGCCACATTGTTTTGTTTGCCTAAGAACATCCTGCTTGAACGAATCGAAAAAAAAACACTTGATTACTACGTGGCCGTGGCCGGGCCCAGTTCCGTCCGAGGATTTACTTGGTGCACTATCTCGTGTTACAGGTCGCCACTTTCAGCATGCATTAGGGTTGTAAATCTCGTTTGGCAACGTTTCGTGCCGGCACAAAGCGGATTTCAATAGCGACCTGACGCTCCCATATGTGTATATTTGTATATAAGTTTATATACTACACATAGAAAAAACCATTATATTTACTTCTTAAATTAATTACTTAACTTGCGAAAATATTTTTAATTTTTTAATAAGAATATAATAAGTATTGTACTGCCATTAAGAACGTCTTTTGCTTATTTCGAGCACTACGATTCTTTTAATATTTAATAAAACAATGTTCTTCATTTTATGATTTATGATTTCACAACGTACTTGAATTTGTCACGTCGTTTTCTCTGAGTGTATGCGTATATACACAATATATATTATTAAGTGTATCAGCTACACAGTTTGCAAATTTCTTAATACGTAGTCTGCGCAATGTAAAATATATTCCAGATTGCTGTGGCAGGAAAATGCCATAAATATTGTGTAAAGTGTGTGTGCGTGTGTGTGTGTGTGCATTCGTACTCGTACACACATTAATGCCAATTTCGGTGTAGATATTTTGAAAAATTCTTCGTCTTGGCTATGGCCAACTACTTACAAAACCAAAATATAAATACATATTCGAGCCGATGTGTTTATGTTTGGCTGATGTTGCGGCAGGTAGCGTGACTAAGGCATTCGCCATGCTGAAGTGAGTTTTCAAATTTGATACAAATTTCAGTTTTCTTTCGCAGTTGTTTTCATTGCCCGCCGCCTCACTTATGCGCTTTACTGCCAAATTGCTGTTGCCAACAAGTCAACCAAGTCCAAACAGCAGACTTTTATATTGCGCCCTCCCCGCACATCGTGGCGCAAAATTCAAACACTGAAAATAATTGGAAAGGCATTCGAGATGCTTAGCCGCTCGTTTGGCGCTGCCTCTAAGCTTCAGGGCGGTAATGGAGCGCTTGCGAACCACATAAGGCCGACTCAGTCGCGCACTAAATACCAATTGTAACGCAAACGCTAATCGCATCAGAGAGAAATAATGCACCTCTTTAGTGTAGATACATCATTGGTACGTGCAAAGCGTCAATCTATTAATGCGGGTATGGGAAAAGTTGCAGAAAACTATACGAAATACTGTAGAATACTGCTAACGATCTTTAATTTATGTAAAGGTACTAGCAGTTGTTACCCGGCTTTGCTCGGCCCAAGTGTTTTTCGACAAATTTTGGTGAAAAGTTTAAAAAACGGAGTTTAAAATAAATAAATAAAAATGCACAATTTACGCACCCTGTCAATTCGAAAATCTTCTCTTAAATTTAAAGTGCATTAGGCAAAGCGTAAGTAGTAAATAATAAATTGATTCATATTCACACCATTCACAATTTGCTGGAGTTGCATGCACACGCAATACGAATCAATTGCCACATTGACACACAAACAAATTGTGAGTACCTTATGTAGGTGTGTGTGAGTGTGCGAACGTAAACATGCTTGTAGACCAATTGTAAGTTCCAGCAAATGCACGTCTCGACCCGGTACGATGACGAGCTATAAAAGACCTTCACGGTAGAAAACAAACGCTGAGCCAGAAGACAAACGTCAGACGAAGCTGATGACGAGACGACAATGGCAATAAAAGCACTTGCATACGGGCGGGGCCACTGGCAGAGTGGCGGAGGGAGGGTGGGCGGGGTCCAATTGGTCGTGCTATGCATGTTAAATAATAAAATAACGAGAACGGCCAACAATATAAAGGTAAAATACGTAAGTTGTAATTTAATTTGCAATTGACAGCTATGCTGTACTGCTTTTTCTTTTCTTTTCTGTAGAACCAACAGGTTGGGCACTCTCCCGTTTCTCTCAGTGCATACCAAATGACCATCGGTCTCCCTCCCTCCCTTTCTCTGTCCTTATGAATTATATATGTACTCGTATGTATCTGCATGGTGCGTGGGCGAAGTGGTTTACATTTTGTAGGTCTACCCGTAACTGTTCTTTCTATACCCTGTATATTGTGGGTATACTGTTATTGTGCAAACGTATTTAACAGGCAAAAGAAAACATCTTCGATCTTCGATCATATTTATAGTAATTTCAACAATTTCGAATGAAGGTCAAGTTTATTTAAAATATCGATGGTTTCCTTCATTCCTGTTTTCTTACCTTATTAATAAATTATTATTAAATAAAACATTTTACTTTTATCAAGTATATATTATTTTAAGCTATCTTATGAGTATCTTATGCTTGAATTAAGTAAATCAAGTCTTGCCTTTGCTCACTTTTTCAAAAAGGGGTTGTTGACTAAATAGTATCTACTAATCGGGCACTTTCGATGTTTTTGTGTTTTTTACTCGTTTTTCTTTTCTCTATATAATTAAGTGATTTTCAACTATCGTTTATTCAACGCAAATATAAACAAAATATCAGCAATTGTTGAGTGCATTTGTTTTCTATTCGACCCAAAATTGACCCACTTTTCGCTTCAGCTTTCAGCGTTATTTGGTTTGATTCCAAAATTGCTGGCTTCTCGCCAAGTGACGCTAATAATTGGGTCAGACCTCTTAATGATCCTCTGCCGAGCATTAGCCCGATAATCTTTGCACCGCCCTAGAGGCAAGAGACAATAGACCAGATCCAAACCCAGCCCAGACCCTGACCCAGACCCAGACCTAGGCCCATCTGTGTCCGGCTCTTTGTTACTCCACGCTTATTTTCATTGCGGATAATTTCACCTTTTATAGTTTGTAAGACGCTAAAACGATTTGGCGCTAATGTTGCTCATGTTTTGCGCTCCTCTTTATGACTTTCTTTCAACATTTTTGCTTTATTAGCGTTACTTTTTGGGACGTTGCAATTATGCTCAGTTTTTGTCAGCGCTGTGATTATTCTCGCAAGCATCATAGGAATATTATATACACGTAAGAGTGCCTTGTCGCGAGTGTCCCACAACGAGATACTATATATACGAATATATGCTCGGTTATACAGTGCTCAGCTTTGTTGGCTATGGCCACTGGTGGCGTGGCAATTCGCTAAAATCGATACATAATTCCTCAATTTTAAAGCTAGAATGAAAGCTCGCACATTATATATAATTATTATATATTATGCATAAGTTTCCATAACTTTGCCAAAAAAAAAAATATCAAATTTCTTGTTTGATTGGTTTTGATTCTGCATTTAAAAAATGTGCATTATTGAAAATAAAACTTTTTTTTGCATTTTTTTTTTGGCAAAAAAAAACGGTTTGGGAACAGGGTAATGAATTTAAAAACAATTTTTGCAATGGAATAATGTCAAACTCTTTCTGAAATCCAAGAAACAAAACGCGAACGTAGTCAACGGGACGTAAAGCCCATTACCGTTAAAGACAATGGAACTGTCGCTGACAGCATCCGACCACACCCAGGCCTAGGTATTGCTGATTATGTCTGGGAGCAAACCCCATCCCAAATGCCAGAAGTCATTTGACGGCTTTTACGCTTCGTTTGGCTCGCTAGCTTTGAGATTTAATTGCGATCACTGATTACTGATCACTGCACAATTAGCCGCTGTCGTAGTTGCCTTTGTTACTGATTGATTATTGGCCGAGCTACTGTGAATTTGTATGAATAAATATTTGCGCATGTAGTTGGGTGGCATGACTTGAGGGGGAAATGGGCAGTGGGCAGTGGGCAGTGGGGGTATATGTATTTGATTATTAGCATTTAATTCAACGTCGCATGCTCACGAGTTACTCAAGCGTTTAGCTATTTGTGCGATGTTTCGCCTTTTCGATTTCTGTTTTGCGTTCCGTTGCTTGAGCAGGTGCTCCGGATACCTTTGTGTGATCTCCGTCGTGTCGGTGTGAAAGGGCCGGCACATGTTTTGCCTTGTTTCGCCTTGTGCGCCTTGTGTGCCTAGTTTTGCCGTCTTTTGCCCTGTTTTTGCCTTGTCGCGTCGCTGCTCTTGTAATGCAAACAGTTGTCGATCGCGCCGCTGTCCTTGGTCTGTGTTGTATTTCGCTGACGCACTGATCAAATGAGCACTGCATGTCGAAAAGATCGAGTCATTAAAAAATTCATTTTTATTTTTAATACAATAGTAAAACTTAGTTTTTACAATTTTAGCCCTGACAATTGCAACAGGCATTTGTTGATCATATTATGTAAACATTTGCTTTGTCGAACATTGACTTTGAGTACGTAACTTTACTCATTATATCATTATTTTGATCAATTTAGCTGTGATAATTGCCAACACAACAAGGGTAAACAAATGGTCTATCAGCATTTTACTACTGAAATTAAATTTGAGTTGGCTTATAATTTATTTATTTTATTTAGTTTTAGATCATAGGCTTTTGATTGTATTTAAAAAAGTTAAGCAAACAAAAGAATGGTTTCCTTTTTGGTAATCACCCATGTTTCCGTCTGTCTCTTCCATATCAGAATATCTTCAACAAAAGAATAAGAATGTATGAAAGACATAGAAATAACATGCTAACACAATCAGAGCATAATATTAATATGGCAGAAAAAAACATATTAGCATTAAAAAAATAAAAAAATAAATACATAAATATGCACATAAAGATTTGCAGATCAAAAGAATATAAATTAACGCGGCAATTGAAGCAAACAAGTTTCATGAATGACGAACTCACGCCTGGCCAATAGCGAATAGACACGAAATAGAATACATGAAATAAGTAAGTCGAGTTAAAATGTGGAATCTGTGCGCTGATCTTTGGCATTGTAATTGCTGGAATCGCGTCTCTGTTTCATCGAACTCGAACAGTTTCTATTTATGCCGAACTCGGGACCCGGACCCGGACCGGACCCCCGCTGAACAAACAACTGTGCGGAGGTTGTTGAAGCGTCGGTTCAGTTCGGTTTGAGGCCGAGCGGTGCGAGGGAAAGTGCGGTAGCAGCCAACGGCTTCTTAACTCTACGATCCGATTGTGTTCGACTGTTCGGTCTTATTTTTACTTATGAAAATCAGAAGAGAAAGACACACAGACACACAGGCAAATGTTACTTTTATGCCTCTGGCAGCGCTCACGTAGCTGTCGGTGTCATAAACGACTCGGAATTCAAAAAGCATCAGATACGGCGTTACACTTCTTAAGTACTAAAACCTCAGGCTGGGAATCATCTTTGAATATTTGGTTTGAAAATTCCAAAACAATCAATTGGTAAAGTCGTTAAAGCTATGAATAAGTTTCGTTTTCAATATTTTTTTCCATTTCGAAACAAATAAATAACATTTAATATTATGCACTTCTCAACCAATTACTGCATAATTATTTAATTTATGTAGAAAAAATTGATAATTTTATTAGCAAAAAAATGTATAAATATATTAATTATCAATAATGAACTGATAAAATATTGTTTTCATGATTTGTTGCTTTAAATTGGTTCAACCTTATGAATGTCACAATTTCAATTAGAATACAACTTCAATAAAGTACCTGTCTGCAAACATTCAATTTGCATATAACAGAAACTCTTTGGACGAGATTTCTTCATGTGTTAAATAACCACATGTAAATTAGGTTGAAGTAGGTTTTATAGTGCACAGTTAACTTTGTAATTTTTAGATGAGTTGTTGGCTCTAGTCTAGTTTTAGCCAAGGGGCGACACATTTGCCGCCTCTTTTGTGTATGTGTTTGCTCGTTGTGGTCTCGTGGTTTTCAGTTTTACTTTTCCACAAACACAAACATATCTGAATACTCTACACACAGCTGTGGCGGTGCCTTGTATTGTGGGTAATGGCATTGGAGTTTCATATTACGAGCCATCTAAATATGTATATATTCGTTTACCGACTTAACGAATCGGGGCCAAATTGTAGAACACTTTATCAAGTGATAATAAAACATATAGATCTAAGAATTTGAGCAGTGTTGATATTCCTGATGGACTTGTCAAATTTATTCAGTGAGTATTTGTTAACGTAACCAATACGATTTTCAATTTACTTTTAATTTTAAAAAACAAACTCACCCAATAAAAAACTGTATATAAATATATAAAAAAAAAACAAATTAAAGCACCAAAAAAAAAGAAAACAAAACAAAAAACTTGTTTAGAACTCAAACAAGCTTTGAGCTCGACCGGCACTCTCGACAATTTATTCATGAATTCATTTTGACGCATTGTTCGGTTTGCCTAAAACAAACTTTTACTTTTCATCATTGTTCGCCATTGTTGCTGTTTATCTGCTTAGGTTTTGAAAGAAATCGTTCGTATTGCAATTAATCTTCAGTCGAGTCTTCCAACCAATTAGGTAACCATATATCCCCCTAGACCTAGCGAGGCCCCCAACTCTCGGCTGATGATAGTGTGGGCAGCGCCAGGGCAGTGAAAGTTTTCCGCCTGTTCTATTCCATTGGTTCACCTCACAAGCTGCCACTGCCCAACCGATCGCTATTTGCATATCTTATGGCAACAGAAAAAAATATATATATATTCAGCTGCAGCCAGTTGCACTTTCGCGAGGTCTTGAAATGTGTAGAAATCGGGTCACCTAGCATTTGGGCACTTTGAATAAATCTAATATCTGTTTCCTCTATTACAGGTTGTAAACAGTAACATTAAAATATAATATAATTTATCAACAAGATTCACTAAAAGATTAAAATACTTTTTCTATAAGTTTTCCTTTTATTTTGTTTATAAGTTATGAATATTGGTTTTAAATAAAAACAGCTAAGCTATCCACAACTAATCTATGGATAACTTAGTTTGTATTTTTTTATTTGCATAAGTATCGAAAGTGGTAATATATACCCCCTTTTGGATGCGCTAAAAGGGGTTGTCAAATACTTTTGACGGAAAAGTGCCAACGGATTAGCTAAGGGGTGACCTTACACGAGCAGTTATTGACATTTTTCATGGCCATTCTTATGCAAATCAGTTAGTAACACGCACGCCAAATAATGGCGCAGGCTTTCAATAGAGCTCATGAAATGCGATATGGATGTGGTTATGCAAATGCGAAGGCCTGCGATGGTTTGTGTGCGAGGATTGGGATTCCGCCTAACCCAATGTGAAATGACTTGACTGGGGGCTTGGCTCGGTTTGCAGGTGCTTGAAGGGAGAACATGACAGAACAGAGTTGACATCTACTTTCAGTCTTACGTCATACAATCGGTTCGTACATTATTTTGAGGGACTTTTAAACCCTTCAGCAGAGGGCTCTTTGATTATTCAAATTTAATATTTTAAGGAAGTATTAGAAGTAGAGGATATGGAACTACAGCAAGAAGACTATTTTAATATATTTCAGCGTTTTAAGTTTTGACAAAATCTAGATATACTTACTTTAAATAGGCTTTATTAAAGTTATACAAGTGAATTTTGTAATATATTAATCTAAATATTTTTATTTCGTTTTAGAACCAGCTAATTTTGACAATGTAACTGTAAATCAGACAATCTGCTACAGAATCGAAAGATTTTCGAGGCTACTTCATTTCGTGGTGAATGAACACATTTTAAATTCAGGTGAGTCATGAGATAATATCATAATATCAATTAAATGCAATGGCAAACAGTTATAAATAGCAACAAATTAAATCAACTCTTAATTTGTTAACGGACGCAGTCAAATGACAGAAACGAGATTAAAGTTAACTGTGCAAGCAAACATAAAACATATCCGCTTCGAGGCTGTTCTTGTTCTTGGGATCGGCTGTCAGACAATACAAAAACATGTATTTTGTATTTGGAGTCTTGCCTTCAAACGTTAGATTCTGTGTAATATGAATGTAGAACATATGTACATATATCAAAATTACAAAAGTTCGTACACTAAGAGAAAAACTAAGAAATTTGTATTTGAATCGAGTATAAACTTCGTCAAGATCCAAGCTGTCAATTACTTAAGTTGTGAATCAAACTATTTTTATTACACTTTAAATTTACCTTATATTCCACTCAAATAGTGTACTTTAAGAATTTAAGAATTATTAGTAATTTATTTAAAGATATTTAAGCGATAAATGTTCTTAAAATTTTAATAACAAACGGCACGTACTTTAATTGAGGTCGGATATTTTCTCCGAGTGTGTAAAAATTCCATTCAATTCGTATGGTAATGTGAGCTTTAAGAATACATATATTTTCGTGACAATAAAACTTTTGTTTTTATTGTTCAAGCATTTCATATGATTGAAGCCAATGCTGATAAAGAATACAAACAAGAACTCTTGTTTCCTTTTATTCTCTCTTGGATAGAGGCACACGAATGTGGTTATCAATGAACAACAACCCTTGGGGCATCGCTTAGATTGTCGACTCTTGCTTTATTTTTCTTATCTTACAACGATTTCTTGCATTACTTTCAGCGAGAATGAGCCGTTTTCTGCAGCTTCGCAATTTTTAAAACCACAACAAAGTATACACACACACACACAGCCGCACACACATCATCATAAATAATTTGCAGATTTTTTTTTGCCTTATATGGGTATTTTTTCAATGTAGACGTTGAAGGGTCACCGCTGTCGGAGTTTTTTTGATTTTTCGTTGACTAGGTCAGTATGTGTATGTCTTAACTTTTCATTTTCGACGAGGACTCTGCCTGACGTCTGCGCAGTGTAAATCGAAAGAGATAGAGTGAGAGAGTGGGAGAGTATATGAGTTTGAGTCTAAGGCTGCGGCAACAAAAGCAGTCAACATTGCGTGCACCTATTTGTACACTGCATTAACAGCAGTTTTTAAAAATTCGAATGTCATACTTACTGCATTATAAAAGAGTGCTAGTTATAAGTTAACATTCAACTAAATTGAAAGGAAATGTTTTAATTTAGCTTAGAGATATTTTTTAGTCAGCAGCATGTGTCCAGCAACATGTTGCTGTAAATATTTTAAATTGTAGGCTTCTTTCATTACATAATGGCCATAAAAAATGTTTTTTTTTTAATGCTAACTTTAAATGGAAATGAAAGTAAATGATTTCATTTAGCTTAGAGCACATTTTCAGTTAGCAACATGTGCTCAGCAACATGTTGCCAGTCGCTCTCCAACTGCGCTGATGCTGATGCTGCAGCTGCCGCTCTGCCGCCCACGCGAGAGCGGCTTATGGTAGCGCTCCTTGACCTTGGGCACACATAAAATGTTGCTTCAGCTTTTTTGCGCTTTGCTTGTGTCATCCGATGTGTATGTGTATGTGTGTGTGTGTATTGTTGCCTCGATGGTGAAGCTGCGAATTCGGACTCCGTTTCGAGAACGAGAAAAACGCATTGTAGTCGCACATTTCGCTGGCAGCCACAAGTTGTAGCCTCGCCGCGTTTTCGCCATCCGTGTTGAACAGAAATTCAAATCGTAAGCACTGAATTTATTCGTATGTACATTGAAGTACTCCTACATAGATTAATGAAACGGCGCACACGCGACAACGATCCCCCACAAAGTTGGCAGCTGTCTGGGCGCATTTCGCTGGGTAGGTACTCGTAGTATATGAACTGCCACTGTCGCGGTCCCATCTGCGGTCAAAGTGACGCAGTCATTCGAAAATAAACAACCAAATCATCAGCACCAGTTTAGGGGCCGAGAATCTCTGAATCAGCAGCAGCAACAACATCAGCAGCAGCAGCAGCAGCCTCAGCCTCTGCCTCTGCGTCATCGGCGCCACTTTGCGGGGCAGTTGCCCTTTTTTCGCCACCCTTTGGGAAATGGTTGTTTGTTTATTGATTTTTGGCGATGCCTCATAAAATGTGATTAATAATAAGCAATACAGAAATGTTCTCAATTCAATTGTGGAATGTTTTATGTATATTCTCATTCATATTATAAGTATTAGAACCCAAGAATCCAAGAGAGACATCTGCTTAAATAATCAATTCGTATCGCTTTACACTGAGGAAAAGCACGATAGCTGTATAGAATTTACCACATTGTTCTTAAAATTTCAGAACTCAGAAAATAACGGAATTTAATATAATTTATTATTGTTAATTTCATAATCGATTGTAATTGTGGCTTTAATTAGAACAAAGTTTTTATTATTATTATTTTCGTAGCTGAACTTAAATTTTTGAAATTAGTTTATCTTTTTTAAGCGGTTTGAAAGGACACTTGTTGCCTTATGATTTATTTGATTTCAATGTATTAGCCTCAAGCTACGAGCTTGTTTTATCGGTCGGTTTTATAACATTGTTGATTAAATTAAAAAATTCTTGATTTTTTCTCTGAGTGTACAATCTTTTGTTGAATTGCAGTACAATTTTGATCTGCACCTTGGCATCATTTGTGATATTTTAAATATTTTGCATTAGCAAAAACACCAAAGAAGATGCAGAAGAAAAGGCCAAGAAAAAAGCATCGAAGCTGTTAGTCATTAAATTTAATGGCCACAATTAAATACATATGTGTGAACGCTTGTACGAGGGCAACAAGAGCGAACAACTGTTTACCTAGGGCAGTAACTTTTGAGGTCTCCAACTGAATCATTGTGTAAACGTGCAATGAGCATGCAGTTTCTTTGAAGTCGCCTCGCTTTTCCACCTGCTTTCCGGTCAGGGGCACTTTCCTTTTCAATTGGAGCTTTGAGCGTTTCTGCGCATTATGCCATTTCGCAATGACGTTGGCTGCTCTTTTGCCGCGGCGTCTGTCATTGAAATTATTTTTAAAATTTAAAAAAAATATTTTTTTTTTTTAGCCAAAGCCGAATTGTTTGCAACAAGTGTTTGCCTTGAGAACTTTTCGCCATTTGTCGCTGGCCAAGGCGACTAAGTTAGTAAGGCTAACCAGGTTGGCAGGGTAGCTTTGGGCAACTTCCTGGCTCCATGGCCCTTGGCGCATTGCTAGCTTGCCGCTATAAAAGCCTGTTTTATTGTTTGCCACATTGTCTGCCCCGGCACATGATAATTATGTCGGCAAATTTGAGTAATTACCGCAGATACAGATACTAGGTAATGCGCATAGCCCAAACATTGAAGTGAATATGCAAATGTTACTTACTTGTATGTAAGTGTTATAATTATTTTAGTTCGCTGCTCTTGTTGTTGTTGTTGTTGTTTTTGTTGCTGCTGCTCATTTGCGTTGCGTTTCACGGGGTCTTAACTTTCAGTGCTTATATGTACGCAAACATGTTTACCGACTTGTGTGCGCATCTGTAAAATGCAAATGAAAGCCAAAGTTAATTTGTAAGATTTTCACGTTGCGATATTCGCTGCACACACGAATACGATTACGGGCTACGGCTACGGCCGCAAGCACCTGAGAGTGCAACGCGGTGGCAGCGCAGCTGAGTTACTTTTGCGGTTCGTTATCGTAGCGCTCAATGATGATTAAGTTGATAATGGCAATGCTAATGGTACAAAGTGTTAATTGCTTGTGTCTATGTGTATGCATATAAAGGTATATGTATCGTGTGCTGGTCTCTAATTCTTGAAACAGCTCCTAATTGTAGCACACGAAAATATGCCGTTATCTCCTTCAATTCTCACCCTTAACGGTCGCCACTTTCAACACCATCAACAGCTTCTGTTGAGGCAACAACACGTGCTTGTGGCCCGTGAACCACCCACGCGTGGCAACTGTCAGTCCACATTAGCCGCTCGCAATGTGTAGCCTACTTTTGGGGCTGGCAGTGGAAACCGTTTGTGGATCGCGTTGCGGAACTGAAATTTAATTTTAAAGTACCCTTGGAATATATGTAGTATGTGTAGCTTCTTATACCGTGTCGAGGGGTATTATTTTATAGCTGGGATTGAAACAATTTAATGTTAATATAAACAACTTTTATGTTTTTGAAGATATCTCAATAAAGCATGAATCAATAAGTATGAATCTTTCTTGATTTCGTCATAGTTGCATAAATAGAACATTTATTTTTAAGTTTAGCACAACTTGATTTACTTACAATATTCTTTGATTTTTTTATCAACATGGATTCTTTTATATAAAACAAATCGTACAAAAACAAAATACAAATTTTTTCTATTTTTTGGTAATCTGCATATATAAATAAAAGTTTTCCTTGTAATATATTTTTAAAATTCTCTTAAGTTTATTACCTTTTAATTCTAGTAGGTTAATTTATACATTCATGTAAGCTTGAATTTTGTAGATTGTTACGTTGTTATTAATATTAATTTATAGTGTTATATTTACATTTATTATTCAATTGTTTGTATAGTTTATAGTACCTTTATTACACACAAAACATTAAAAAAAACCAAATTACAAGTGCATTATGTTAAGCCTTTAGATTATTTAATCAATCTCTACATTATATATATCTCGTATATTCATTCATTTAATGTCATCATTTTATATTTGCTTTCAGCATGTCCTCCAGCCTAATGTCGTGTGTGCGGGAAAATTCGCCGCCGTTGGAGTTGGATCTAAGTGCAGCGGGTCCTTTGTCATTGCCAGAGGGCAATGGCAGAACCCATGGATATAAGGGACCAACGACATCGACACCAATTGCTAGTCCGCTGGGAGCAGAGGGAGCCGCAGTTGACGTTAACTGTTCAACGAATGTGGGTAAGTCACACGATAATTAAATAGAGTATCCATGTGCGTATATACTCTCAAGTACAAATCTAATTATGTAAGTTTTGATATGTGTGCATGTGTGTGCGTACACTCACTGTGTGTGCAAAAACAGTCCGCGACTTTCCCGAACGACAATAAACAATTGGTACAATGCGCTGCAATTGTTTATACACTGCACACAAAGGGTAGCTGCAAATTGCTGGCCAGTTTGTGGTTGACACTGGGCCTTGTTGGTGCCTCCCACAACACCCACGTGTGAAAGAGCATAAGCGTAGTCAGGCACTTTTGCACATATGTGTTCATGTATGCATGTGTGTATGTATGTGTGTGCATAATTAGCTGGAGCTGTGAAATTCGTTTTGTTGCAGCCGCAGTAGTCGGATGGTCTGTCATATAAGTTTAAGTATGTATGTATATATGTATGTATGTATATATGTATGTATGTATGTATATATGTATGTATGTATATATGTACATAATCCAATTTAAATAATACCTGTTGTATATAGTTATGTGTGATATTTGGATCTTGCTTGGTTGTTTCTATAGCTGATGGCTCCATTTCTCTACATGGGATGAAATGCTTAAAGCCAAGACTGCAAAAAACTGGTTCAAGCCCGGAACTCCAATTAATTTTGTACTATAAACTGAGCCTTGAACCGGTTCAGTTGCCCCTAAACCAACCGAACGTGAACTTAAACCGATTTGAATATTTTAAACAATTGTTTGGTTCAAACAAAATTGCTTTTATGATACAACGTACTATTTTGCAGTACTCTGGTTAATAACTAAATTCGATTTATTAAAGAACGTACATTTTTTTTATGAATTGTTTCAGTTAAATTACGTGCCAAGGTGCATACACCTAGGTTAATGGCTCACGAACCAAACCTAAAATGAAGTAAAATTGTTTTTGTTCACAAAATCAATTCTCACAGGACTAGCTCCTGTTTGATCTATCTGATGAATTGTTGTATTTTTTCTAGCTATTATTACCTTCAGACTTGTTCGATATAACTACTGCAGAATTGACAGCAAAACAAAAGTCGCCATGGCAACCTAAATTGGATGGTCGCGATATTATGTTAACTCTTTGTATGGCGTCAACAATGGAAGTTCGGGTTTATTATCCACATCGTCACTCAGACAACGAATAATGTTTATGTAATTGCGGATGGTCTACAACAACTTTCTACAGCGAGTTCTCGGCATTGAGCGTATTACGGGGGGCAGCAATAGAAACTGGGGCCTTTATTGTTGCTAGCCTAGGCAAGCGACAACAAAACAAAGCCCACTCTCCCACACACGAATAACTATGCAAAGCTCGAGAACAGCGCGCTGTTAGCCGTAAACAGTTGGCTGTTAAGGTACATAAATACACAGGTATTGGTGTGTACCTGTGTGTGTGTGTAGAGCTAATCAGTTGGCCGCTAATAAGCCAAACATTTGCCGATCCGTTGTCGATGCCGATGTCGCTTTCGATGCCGAGGGCAGTTCGGTTTTTCGCTTCGTTTCGTTTCGTTTCGATTTCAATTTGTAGTTGGTGTCTGTGTTGTGTCTGTTGTTTCGATTTCGACTGCGTCGCCGTATTCGCATTCGCATTCGCATTCGTATTCACTTATCCATTAATTCATTCGCTGCTCTCCGCTCCACCTGTGCAGGTGGAACAAATTCGTAGTACCTGACGCGTGTCGCACCAGCCAAATAAATTGCGCTTGTAATCGTATCGGCCAATTAGTTAATCAATATTCGTAATACTATATACAATTGCCCAATTGCAGTTCCTCACATGCAAATACCATTAAAGCCCATGAAAATACCAACAAAAAAAAAGGTGTAAGTGAAGCAAATTAAAGTGCATAATTGTGTTGTTATTGATTATTTCTGCAATGCTATCATAAAGTGAAACTAAAGTAACATACCTATACAACTATACACATATGCACATACATATGTATTTGTACAACTTCTAACCGAGTTGGCTTGTTTACAACACACTGTAAACATTCGATCCGAACAAAAAAACATCTGCATCTATTTTCGGCGAAATTTTATTTGAACAGGTAATGAACTTTTCAATTTTTGTTTTGTTTTATTTATCCAACCACAGAAATGCCGAACATATTTTTCGAGCTGAATTTCAATCGACACACTTTGAAAGCAATAAATAACTTGAGGCTAGTTCGACTAATCGCACTTTGCGAAACAAAGTTTTTTATTTATGTGGCCGTATTAACATAACATCACGACTTTAGACCTATTGAACCGGCCTTGTGCCAGCTGAGCGCCCAACTGACAATCGGCCACAGCGACTGGATATTATTTGGGTCAGATATTATCAAACAATTAAACCGCTCACTGAGCATTCAATTTGCTGGTTCAGTGATAACGTTTTTTCTCTAAGTGAGTGGCGACCAAACCGAACAAATTAAATACGAAGAATGTCAAAGGGTTATACTCCGATTTGTGTTTGAAAAAAAAAACACCAAAAGTGTGCTCACAATCACAACAATCGGGTTAAATTGAAATCAATTTTCGGGAACTGCGACCAGATTTGGTCTGCCGCTAATTGAAGTGCCAGCCACTGTTGTGCAATCAGTTCGAGTGTGAAAAACTTCGACTTGCTCGGTTGCTCCGGCCAGCTGATAAGCCCCATGTCATTGCCACGTTGCCAGTTGATTGACGCCAACTTCCCGACGATTATGGACTTTCCGCCATTAGAGATTGCAGGCTGGCCTCTTATCGAGACTGATTGCCGCTGTTGGCGGACTATTTCCAGAGATTGAACCATTGTGCATTTCAGCCCTAGTATTGACTGGATTGTAAAACCAATTCAACGTTTTATTTATTTACTGATAGAGTGGGTTTATGCAATGATTGGTTATAGAACCGATTGGATGCAAAGGCGCTAAACGGATTGCGCTGCCTTTACTTAACAAGGCCACAAAGTGTGCACAATCTTCGCCATTTGCATTTGAAGGCTGACAACAGCTATTTAACTGGATTTGTGGCAGCCAACGCAGTCCGAATTGCGCAATATTTAAGTTGTTTTGCTTTTGTTTTGGTCTTGTTCTCCAATGCTTCTCTATTCTCTGCTGTTTATACGAATAAACATATGTATATCTATATATATATATATGTGTGTAGTATCCAGCGTAAGTGAATTAAGCACTTGTAAAGCGGATAAGCTGCCCACACGCCAATGCCAACGGGGCACGGATGGCGACGCCAAGGGAGCGTGAAGGCGTGGCAGCTGCTTGACCTTCCTGCAACCAAGCCAAGCCAAGCCAAGCCAAGCCAAGCCAAGCCAAAGCCAAAGCCCAAAGCATAGGTAACTGAACAAAGAGTCAAACCTGCACAAATAAGCACACACTCACACACACACACACACACAGACACAGACATGTGTCAAGTATCCGCTCACACACAATTACTGCGAACACAACAGCACCAACAACAAGAGTCTCCAATTACTGCAACTCGCTGCTGGCTAAAAAAAAAAAAAATAGTGGCAGTCATTTCGATTTTGTCATGTTTCAGTTTTTGCCATTTGCCAGTTGCCAATTTGCATTTGTGCGCGCAACATTTTCAAAATGATTAATTAATAAATGCGCCTACTTGCGCAAAGCTGAAGCACAGTCGCCGGCCAGACAACCCGTCGCATTCGGCTGCCTCGACTTCAAATCTCGACGCCTATTCGAGTTTACGTCCATATTTGATTTTTATTTAGAATCCGTGTCATCGGCAATACCCTACTAACAATAATAGTAGCTACACCTACATGCGTCATACAAATCAATACACAAATATATATGTACATAAATATATAAATATATAACATAACATCAACAATTGCCTCATGCTGCCAAAAGGCAAAGACTTACAATGTTTTAATAAATTACTTAAATCACACAAGAGACAACAAAAAATTCAACATAAAAACAAATGTTCAATGATGACTCCGTCAAAATAAAAGAGATTTAAAATAATTTTGACAATGTATTACCTAACGACAGCCTTTTAAGTATTTAGAAGAAACAGTCATACGTACATATTGTAAGCAATATCGCGAACTCATCGTGATTCATTCAATTTAAAATTTGAGAAAATATTATTATTAATTTTATTGTAAAAGGCGTATAATATTTTATCTTATTAATATGTAATATAATATTGCAAAATTACAAGAATTACTCTGATTTCACAAAGGATATTTTTAAAATTTAAAAATTATAACAGGCGTAGAAAAAATTCTATATTACAATTCAAAATTGTTTTTCCAGACGTGTCATATAATTATAAATATTTGTGAGGGAGTCTGTATATAAATTGTGGACATCCCAAAATCCTAAAGTTTATGAAAATTCTCGTAGATTATAAGAGCTTAGCACCTAAATAATCTATTGCAAAAAGTTAAATCAATATCACAGAAGTTATTAAAGTAAAGTTAGGCAAACTTGACAAGCCAATTGACAGCCAGCGTCAACCCAAACTTACCTTAACCTTTTTACAGATTTATTCAGACATTTTGTTTGCGACTGTTAGTGGTTCTTTCAAATACTTTATAGCGTTGAGGTTTGATTCAATTCGAGTCTCCTCGATTGAGGCTTTGCTGTGGCTATAGTAAATATTTCTTTTTAATATGTACACAGTGTACGTTTTGAAATAGAACACTATTATTTTAGAATATGACCTAATAATGAGACAATGAGCATTCTCGATGTAAAATCGGTGTCATAAAGTTGCCAAATGTTGCACGTTGTCACCTGATTACGACAGCCTTGTTATCTACTTATGGTGACATCTATTTTCTTCACCCACGCCTAAGATTGATAACAGATTCTCCTATTCATATTATTGAATCATTTCAATCCAAGTTCTCCACAATGTCTACTTCCGTAGATACAACGCCGCAGAATTAAAGGTAAGCAGTAGGGGAATGCAAAGGTAGAAATGAACTTTGACAAACGAGCATATTGCCTGCGAGTGTGTTGTGCAAAGAAGCCCAGCGGCTTTGCTCGCGTGCCGCCAGAGACATGTTCGATGTGAGCGTATGGATTGGCCCCAAAACGTGACTGGCATATTGTCGATATTTGTTATTTACGCTTGCCAGCTAACGGTATCAGCGGTTGAGGCGGTGGCCATTAAGGAAATGATATTTTTCACTTTTAGTTCTTGTTCAACATTGGCAATAGAAAGTGTTTAAAATTATTCTTTTCTTTAGGGAACAGCTATGCTTAGAACTACGAAATGTTATACAAAATGTTAACACGCTGTTAACATGTTATGTTGATTAACTTTCAAATTCTTTTGAATATGAGGGGAGCACATTGATTATATGATTTATTATCAAGGGTCCTGAAGCTTTCATCTGGGGTAATGACACATGTCAGTGTTGGATTGAGTCATGTTTGAGTCAATGACATCATAATATTTCGTACTCTTTTCTGTCTGAATAAACTGTGTGAGTATATGCGACTAATCGTCTAGTTGGTATACTCATATATCCGTTATTTAATTAAAAAAGCACTTGCTACTTCACAGTACAAATAGACCATATATATATATATATATATATATATAGACTTAGCCAATGATGTGAAACACGTTATTGACGTGCCTTTTAGCTGATTTCTGATACGTCGAAACGCTAATTGACCTATGTAAACAGCAAGAAAAGGTGTGAAATGCGTTATCATTAAAAGTAAAAATAAACGTTATGAGTTTATGGACAAAATAAAGCCTAAAATTCTATAATGGAAAAAGGCAGGCAACACCAACGTCAACACCAACAATAACAATAACAATAACAATCATATTGATTATAATTTACAACTCGAGTAAACTGATGCGCATTTCAAACAAGAACAAATAATATTCTGTGCCGTTGATTAAATACCCTTTCTACAATTAACTGTTAAATAGTGAACAGATATTTCTCAAATTTTGATTATGTGTTTTGGATATTT
Organism: Drosophila colorata; assembly: GCA_035041545.1. Classification (NCBI taxonomy): domain Eukaryota; kingdom Metazoa; phylum Arthropoda; class Insecta; order Diptera; family Drosophilidae; genus Drosophila; species Drosophila colorata. Next base: position 474,601 of record JAWNLD010000275.1, on the reverse strand, counting down.
TGTAAAAAAAAGGTTTTTGCATATATATAATTGCTTTGTAAGCAACATACTATATTGTATAAAACTAGCCAACGCTGATATTCAGATGTACAAACAAATCTTCGAAAAGGAGAGAATAGTTTAGAAAATTATAGTGCCCTTTGTAAGGGTATTTGAACTCAGAAAGGGGTGGTGATTTTTATCAGCGCCTTTGGAACCCACTGAAGTACCACATACATATACATACATATGCATACATGTATGTACATATATATGAAAGTGTTTACGGTTGTCTCAACTTATCCCCCCATCCAATTCCGTTTCCCCTCTATCGTATACACTCTTACCATTTCCCTACTATCGTATATGTACTCCGAATATGTTGTACTCGTGCAGTGCAAGATTAGTTGCGACCTTGCCTAAGAACCAGACCTGCCAGAATAATTTGCGTTCTCATTCTGTCTGTCCTGCTCCCGCTCTGTTTTATTTCGGGCTGTCTATCTCTGTCGCACTCTCATTAAGCGTTCGGGTGTTCCCAACAGCGCATTGACTTCGCTTTTGCCTATTTATGGGCATGTTTTCGGATCGTTCGCCAATCGAATGGTTTTCGTATTTCTTATCAGCCCTGATTACGATTTGTGTCGCCAAGTTGATTGCCCAACTTTTAAGCAATTGTGAAAGATATCCAACGATCGTCAGTGATATAAATTTAATTCACAACGGATATGTACTTTATATGGGCATTTCAGATTTCAGTTATCTAAGATAACTATGTATATTTGTAAAAAAAAATTTATTTTTGGAATTTGTTCAATATCTCCACACAGAACTCTTTGTTTTATGGACTGTTGTAAAAAATAATGTTATAAAAGCTAAGGACCACAAAGAATTGCGGGACATGCAACAAGGGACAAAGCAAGCTTTACGTTCTGTGTTTTCTCTCCATATTTCGTCAGTTGAAACTCGTTTTTCTTTTCCTTCAGAACCAAATTAACTCTTCTGCTTTCCCTCTCTTTCTATCCTTGCAGAGCAACAACAGCAACAGCAGCAGCAGCAGCAGCAAAAACGCCGTCGCTTCCATCCGCTCCGCAATTTGCGTCGCATCTTTCGCCGTCGCACGATCAACAGCGCGGACAGCGCCGCCGCTGCCGCTGGGCAGTCGCCGGGACCGGGCTCCTGCAACACGTTGCCGCCGCCGGCGAGCAGCGCCAGTGAGAAGAACCTGCGCAGCGTCGCGATATCCGGCGCCTCCGCAGCGGAGGTCGTGTCGGCATCGTCGCCGGCATCGCCGCTCACCCACCAGCAGCTGCATGAGAGCTACCAGACACAGTCGCTGCCCAAGTCCAAGTCCTACGGATCGCATCGCGATGAGCTGCTGAGCGTGCTGCTCGGCAAGAAGAGAGCTAGCAAGCAGGCGCACTGCAGCGAGCAGCTAGTCCAGCACCAGCCCCACTCCCACTCTGACGCCATGTACCAGACGCAGCGACAGCAGATGGGCGTGGCCGTCTTCCCCGACGCCATGAGCATGAGCCGCAGCTCGTATTTCGCCGAGAAGCGCCACCATCAGCGCCAGCTGCGCAGCGTGGGTGATTCTTCGCAGGATCTCGACGCCGAGGACAGCGGCGCTGTTGGCGGTGCTGCCGACATGTCCGACAGCCAGCGCAGCCTCAGCGAAGGACGCCTGCTCGACGTAGACGTGGACGGGTAAGTTGATGGCCATCAACCCGCAATGCCTGCGTGTTCGTCTCCCTCTACCTATCTCTCTCTCTCGCCCTCTCTTTCTTGCAGTGGTTACACTCGTGAAACCCTCTCGCAGTCCCATGACAGCGTCTTCTCCGAATCCGCAACCGCCAGCAGCCTCTCCATTGTACTGAAGGTGAGTGCAGGGTATTTATACGTTGTTTACCAAATTAGATTAAGCAACCAGTTTCTTTTACTGCGTGTGCTCAGTCTTTACTTCAGAGAGCGAACACTTGGCAATCGCCAGTTGGGCTTAAAGAGTGCCTGACCAGAGCTAGATATAATCTTTGATGGTATATTATAACTCGATTGAATTTGTAGTAAGCTAAGTAAAACTAACTAAAACAACGAGCTCTGAGCATAGTTTGGATCATGGTTAAAAACCCAATAAAAATCGTCAGTAGTTCAGCCAGGCTTAACACATTTTAATACCAGACTGAGGTTCGAACCTCGGCTCTTCACATGGTCCCCAATTGTGAGTCACAAGTTTTTATTATTTATAACAAAGCATATCTTTTTGTTATTAATACTAGCCAAGTAGATTAGCTTCGAGCAAATTCTCAAGCTCACCAGTTATTTATTTATGCTATGTGGCTAAAGATATGAATTACAAAATTCCGCAAAAAGGTTTTTTTTAGCTTTAAACCAATTTATTTTTTGTTTCCTATATTTTTCGGTCAATGGAAAATTCGCTGAACCTGAAAAATGTAGCTTTATTTCTCATCTATGTCGATTATTATTATTACAAACATCAAAAACACTCTTTACTATATGACAAGACTTTGTTTCAGTTAATATTATTAGGTACGGACTATTTACAATTGCACTTATTTGCTTTCAAGTCGATTTGATGACTTCCTATTTGAATGGGCATGCGATAAAGTACACAAGTGTTATAAATTATGGAAATAAACAGAAACACTTCATAAATAAGGCCTAAGGTAGCACATACTCGGTGAAGACTGATAGATTAACATGCACAGTTATTTTTGGCCAGGTCATATCGATCCGAATTCCCAATTCCCTCGCAATCGACCATGACTCATTTCGAAGGCTTTCGCCTCCACTCAGAGCACACCCTTAGTACGAGCTGTAATTCAAGCGGTTAACAAATCGGCTCGTAGCCAATGGAACTCGCAGGGTTGTTCAGACTACGGTAGTATATGCCCCACTCTGGCATATGCCCCACAACTCGTGCTGTTGTTGTTGTGTTGCAATCGCTTAAATTGATTTTAATCAAATTCAATTTGGTCGCATTTTTATATTGCGGCCTGGGGAGGCACCGATGAAAGTGGTCGTTGACTCAGTCTCCATTGTTTGCTGTTGTTGTCATCTGTCCGAATCTGTGACTTGGGTCGGGCTATGTCCAGGGCATGCATTGATTGCCTTTGTTCAAACACGCCAGACAATTGGGTAGTCATTGCTGTTGTTTAGCCAAAAATAAAGTAGGATAAAGTATTTAATCAAGAGCGCTCTATTGATCATGTGCATGTGACATGATCTCCAGGTCAAAATGTTTTTACGTTCACGGAAAGTGCTTTCGGATGGAATAGTATGTGTCGTAAAATATGGTAAAAATTTTCTATGAACATATTATTTATTTGACAATCAGTAGAAAATTATCTATATAACTTTTTAGAACACTTTAAGCTGTTTTTCAGATAACTTTCCCAGTTTCAAGACATAGAAATAATTGATATTGATTTTTTAAAATTATATATATATTTTTTATTATATATTATTTATATATTGAACATATTCTACATTTTATTTTATTATTGAGTTTTCTCCCAATGTTTGCTAATTAAATATTGGAAATACTTAAGAAAACAATTTCTATGAAATTAAAACTTTATTCCAATGAAAAACATATATTTATATACCTTACTTTCTTTTTGTTAAATTCAGAAAATATTTGTAGGTAATACAAATTTAGGGTAAAACACAGATTCTCACGTTATTTATTTAATTGAAAAGTACTTTAAATTGCCTATGATGAAAGTAAAAGTCTCTCTATATAATGTAAATTTTATACATCAAATGAAGTCTTGTTTCATTAAAATTCAAACTGAAAATTGTACTTTTATTATAGAACATTTTCTATGTTTTTCTCTGTAGCGTAGAAATGCTTTTCCGAGTTTTAAAGAGTTCGTGGTACATCAAAATCAATCCAATATTTCTGTGATCGAAAGTGTACTTTTTTGAGTGTACAATTGCATTACCTAACCTGGTCAGCGGCAGCTGTGGTGTCGACGTCCGCGCCAGTTTTGACTGCATAATCGGCAAGTTGGTGTGAAAGAAGAAGAAGAAGAAAAGCAGAAGCTGCCGCACGCGTCGCAGCGCAACTGCGAAACCGAAGCCGAGGCCCGGCCCGTTGTGTGGTTTGGATTGGTGCAACAGTCTAACGCTTCAATCGGCCCGCTGCCAGCTATCGGCCTGTTACTCCGGACAACTTGGTTATGCTGTTGCCTCTGGGCGCTTCGGGGCTGGCCAGCAACTGCAGCGCGTGGCAATATGTGGCTTCTCCCCTCTGTTTCTAATGCTTCTTCGGTTTCTGGCCAAACGAGTTACTGCCTGGCTCTGTGTGCTGTGCTGTGCTGCACTCGCCCGCCGGTTACCGCTGCTTCTTGTTATTCCACTTTTTTCCACTTGACTGTCGGTTAGCCGATTCCCTGCCTCTGGCTGCTCCCCGCCCATCGAGCAGTCCAGCTGGCGGCTTATTTGCCAACCTGGTTAGCAAATAAATCGCATTTCTTTCTGTTTCTATGCTATTGAACTCCTGCAAAGTTTTCCGCTAAATCAGTTTGCCTGTAGTCGCGCCGACGTCGACAACGCTTCTCGCAGTCCATCTAATGGCATCTGGAAAATAGAAATTGCCAAAGTGAAAAAGTTCAATATTCTGTGTGTGTTGCTGGTTGTGCAACTGTGTGTGAACTGTGTCCCGTGACCAACCAACTAAATTTGTAATTTGTTGTGCATTTTTGGTGCAAAGCTCGTCCACTTGAATATACTCGCATGTCATTTATATGCAGAGAGAACTATCAATCTCTCTGTGCAGATAAACGAAGATATTAAATTTTATTCAATACAAAAATATTCAACGAATATAAAGAAATAATATCTTTAAGCGCGTCTACTTGAATATACTCGAATATAGGCAGAAAGCACTGTGAATTTCTCTATGCAGATATACGAAGATATCAAATCTATTACATATACAAATATTCAACAGATATATAAAATATTTATCAGATTAGGTAAACGTTTGCGCTTCCTGCGAGGACTTTAGAGCCAGTCAAAGCACTTTTATTCCCGGCTATGGCTCGCAGCAACCGGTTCGACAGACGCTCTATGGATTGTAAAATAAAAAAGAAAAATAGAAAGAGAAAAAATCTAGTTGACGTCCATAATGGGAAAATTGAGCGACAGCGCAGACATTCAATTTTCACTGTACTGGCCGCTGGCCGGTGAAGACACGTCCATTCCATGGCAGCAATATGGTAACACGGTAACACGCTTTGGCACCGAACGAGGCTGCTCAGGAGCGAGCAGGCACGTCAACAGCGCGTCAGCTAGAGTGGGCGGTGGGGGGAACCGGGGGCTGGGGACAACGTGCGATGTCATTTCACACGCTCTGCTTTAATTGCTTTAACTGCCTGAAGAGAGAGAATGGGACGAGGAACTTGATCGAAACCTGTTGGCCAACTGGCTCTCCGGCTGCCTGCACGGCCTGTAGGACTGCCGAAAAGCAAATGTCCAAATCAGACGTAGAAACCAGGCAGTTAATGCGACCCACATCCAACGCAGAAAATATGCGTACAAAAATTTAAGTATTCGAATGCATTTAGTTAGTGGGGCATTCAGACTTCCTGCTCGGTGGGCTCGCATTGCATAAACATTTGATTTACATGCCTTATAGATTTCCGCGTCTATTAAACTGCAATGGCATGTTTTCAGCTTTTATAGGCATAAGAAGTTGTATCCTAAACATTTCAGATCGTAAAACCTTGCTTAAGCCCAGAAAGCTAATTTTGAATGAACTGCTTGAGACGAGCTCCGGTTTTTGTATCACATAAAAATAAATTTCAGGTTTGAGTTCATCTTTTTCCCAATTTTATTGGAAACTTTAAAACTCTTAGCTCTTTTATTACAAACACCCACAACATTGACAAATCTGAACCGATTTTCATGTTTGATGGTATTTTGGTCATGATTTGACCTTTAGATTAATTCTTCATTTAAAATTGTGCATTTTTAAAAATATATATAAATATATTTTTTTTGGTAAAAAAAAAAATTTCCCTTACCATTTTCAAAATTTTTCTTTTTCCAAAATTCAAAATCGAAAGTTTACATATTTCATCGATTGTGTTTGTCACAATAAGTATACAAAACAATATTAAAACCAATTCTGAGGTGGTCTTTTTTTTTTTAAATTCATGCCAAAAATGAAAAAAAAAATTGATATGTGAAGCTTTTGGAATCATACCTCCCACGCTTCAAACGCCTATAACTTTGTCAAAACTGAACCGATTTTCAAGTTTGATCGCATTTTGATCATGATTTGGTCCCTAGATTGATTATTGAAAATATTTTTTTTTTAATTTTTGATAAAAAATCATAATTTTCACTTTGTGAACGGTGATAAACAGTTAATTAACTAAAACAATTTTTTACATAATTTTTATCAAATGGTTTTGTAAAGCATTTGGCCTAAAGTACAGAGAAATTTGAGTGCCGGGTTCGAACCGGATCGGCTTAAACTCGATTAGCAGCCTCGATAAGAATATGCAACTGTAGCAATGTTGATTGGCGTTAAGTGCAGGTTTCTGTTTTCGTAATACGCTTTGCATAACTGAACAGATTCCGTTTGCTGCTGCAGGAAACCAATTTTCTGCCTCCATATGTTTGGCATCTAAAATGCACCAAAGCCACCAAAAATAATTCATGTTGCTTTGCACCTTGCCAACTGTTGCGCCGCAGAGCAGAGACGGGCGCGACTCATTTACTCGTCCCGCTGCGGAACAGATGGCGACGAGCTGTTGTAATCATCACGGACGGACGGACGGACGGACGGACGGCGAGCGGCAAGTTGCATGTTAGGCCAATGGCCACGAGTTGGCCCACTCGCCAAGTGTGCCAATAAACCATCGAATGTGACGAGCCAGCGATTCGCATCAGGCCGCCAACAGCTGTAGGTGGATGAGGAAAACCGCGAATACAAAGAATACGGTCAGGTAGCTGCGAACAGCCTGTTCCTCGCTAGATTAAAAAGGGTTCGAGTGTACTTGCAATTAAATCTGGAGACGCGTGGATTATTTATACATAGATATAGATAGTGAACATTTTGAAATCAGACTGATTGGGGATTCGTTTTAATTTACAGGCAAGTCAGTCGCACAATAATTATATAGATATATATAGATACGGAACATTTTCAAATCAGACGAATTGGGGATTTGTTTTAATTTACATGCTAGGCCGACGCACAATAATTAAAATGGGGCATTGAACTCTCTCCAATTTCGAAATGCGTAACAATTACACAATTGTATACACACATAATTTATGAACGAGGTCTTTAACCTGCGGCCTTTTGGCATTAAGTCCTGAAGATCGCAGCCAAAAATAGCAGCCGTAGACAGGAAAATGCTTGCTTAAGTGCAGAGACGCTGATTAATGAAACGGGCAAAGAAACTGGAAGCGGTGTCTATAAGGAAGCGTCTGCCAGATCTGTAAAAATAGAGCAAAGGGCGGGGAATGAGGAAGAGGGCGCAAGAAGTTGCATTTGTTTACGTTGCCTGATATACATATATATATATATATATATATATATATAGATATGTAGATATTCTTCCCTTGTACCCTTGAAATGCGCTCCCTGCTAATGCAGGTGACGACAATAAACAGATTCCCATTGCCTGCGCTGCGCCCAATTATTTTTGACTAGGTAAAAAGTCGGAGCTGCCATTTCACAATAGTTGCATTGTTGTTGTTGTTGTTGTTGTTGTGGCTGTTGCCACATCTGTCGAGGGTGCTGCATATGTTTTTCTGTCCGTCCCTCCGTCCGTCCGCCTTGCCCTGCACCACGTCGTGTTGTCGGCACATTATTTCAGTTGCACATTGCACTTGGAAGCGCTCACATCGTCTCCGGCCGTCGCTTTGCCAGCAGAAAGTGAAATCTTGCGGATCGCGTGCACAGCGCAACAACAATAACAACAGCAACAGCAACAACAATAGCCCTTATTAGTTAATTACCGCGAGTGGCGAGAAAAAGCCTCGCTGGCACTTAACTTGACTCCATTTCTCTGGCAACGTCAATATAGACCCGAAATGGTAGCCGGAAGTGCGGGCGCCCGCAACATTCAAGGCAATCCGTTCCAGCTTTCGTTTTCGGTAAGAGTTCGCAAGATTCAGACTGCGTCTATATTCAAGTAGAGCTTGTACAGCCGGAGTCATCTTTGCCATATGCACACTGTTCAAATCTCAGCAGTTCAGCGTCATTTGGGGCCTCGACCCCGAGTCGAGGCGGTTGAAATGATTGACTTTAAGCAGAATCCGTTCAAAATGAAACTAACTGGATCCTCCGGCGGCGAAAGTCGCCTCAGTCGCAGTTGCATGCGCGCCCGCCTAGTGTTCCGCTGGAAGAGCTGGGTAAACCCAAGACCGATCCCCAACAAAATCAAAAAACAAAAAACAAAAACAAAACCAAAACTGTTTTAGCATATTCAATAAAATCGAGTTTATTTTGTGATTGCAGGCGGAGCTGACGGATGTGCTGCGCAAGCGTCGCAACCGGCCGGACGCCTCCGATGAGGATCTGGGCTTGCCCCGCAGCCCGGCTTCGCCACAGCGCCATGTGGGCGTCGGTCAAAGCCGCAAGGCTGCGGGCTACCAGCCACGGGGCGTGGCCCAGGGCCACGAGGTGTCCTCGCTGAGCCTGCTGAGCGTGAACAGCACCGATGGCGAGGACAGCCAAAGCCATAGGCAGCACTCGACCAAATCGATCAGCTCCGCGGAGCACGTCAGCTCGGTCGTCCTGCGCAGCCACCACGAGGACGACGTGGACGCCGTGGGCCTGGAGCGACAGCGGCTCTCGCACGCCGCGGCCAAGCACAAAATGGCCATCCGGCCGGCCAAGAAGAAGGGACCCACACGACAGCATCGCAGAACTCTGGAGGTGAGTGAACCTGGCCATGTTGCTCTAGCCAAGGCTAATCCTTTTGACCCTTGCACAGACTTCGATACCCGAGGCCAACGAGGAGCTTACCAAGATGGGTCAAATACAGGCGCAGAATCCCAGCATAAGAGCTGTCAAGGGTAAGTCGGAGCTGGCGCTTGTCCGGAATGCAGCTCATGTTTACTCTCCACACAGAAGCTGATCTGAAAACCAAGACGCGCTCGCTGCCGCCGGGCAGCAGTCTGACTGCCAGCACCACCAACACCACCAGCACCAGCAGCACCACCAGCACCACCAGCTCCAATTTGCGTACCAAGACAATCGAGCAGAAGAGCTCCACGATCACAAACATCACCAGCAGCAGCAGCGGCAGCGGCAGCGGCAGCGGCAGCATCTGCGAGCGGACGACGTCGAGCGGCCTGCGGGCGCTCACGTTCAAGGCCAGCAGCGCCCTCTTCGATGGGCGTGGCGAGTCGTCGACGGACGGCGACGATGTCACCACCAGCACGACGGACTCCAGCGAGCAGGGCTTCCTGCGTCGGCTCATGCAGCGCAACTCCAAGCGCAGCATTGCCCGGGCCAACGATGGCCTGGAGGATCTGGACACCAGCCAGAACCTGGCCAAGAAGCTGCAGATCTCAACCTCGTGCGTGGAGGCAACGACCCGCGAGCCGCTGCCGCTGCCGAACGTGTCGCGCAGTGCGACGTCGCACGAGCAGCACATCCAGGAGACGCGCCAGATCATCCGGCGCGAGATTCACAACGAGGGCAGGCACGGCCTGAACGCCATGGTCAGCAACTATGGCGTGCATCCGCAGCCGCCCACGGCCGTCAAGCCCAAGTCGGGTCCGGCCGCCCGCCAGCGTTACCTGCCCAAGGAGCTGGGCGCAGGCTCGCCCGAGAGCGATGTTACCAATCTGCTGTCGAAGAGCTCGCGCGGCAACGACACGTTCCAGTCCACGGCTCTGGTGCGCGAGCAGGCGCTGACCACCGCGAGCCACTTTGACCGGAAGCCGCGGATCGTCGGGCTCAGCGCGTTCCAGCAGAAGCTGTCGCGCTCCAGCGACTCGATGGGCCAGCACTCGAGCTCCTCGAACTCGCTGGAGACCAGCACGGACGAGCCCTCGCCGCTCTACTACGAGGAGAAGCAGCGCAAGACCGTGGAGAAGTCGCGCAGCTTCCGCAACTATCCGGAGGAGCGCGACGTGGTCAGCGCGTCCACGTCCGCGTCCATGCACAGCAACATGCCCAGTCTGCCGGATCTGTCGCTCAGCTTCCGCGTGCCGCCCGCCTTCTACAAGCAGCAGCAGTCGCCGCAGTCGCCCCGCTCGCCGATGTCGCCCATGTCGCCGATGTCGCCGGGCGCCAAGTGCGTCTCGCTGGGCTTCGAGATCAACGACAACAAGCTGCTGCAGGCGCGCGCCGAGTCCACGGGCAAGCTGCCCGCGCCGGGCAAGGTGTCGCTGCTGCTGCCCAGTCCGGGCCCAGGTCCGGGTCCGGGTCCGGTTCCGGGACCGGTTCCGGCCAACTGCCAGATCTCGCAGATCGAGCAGAACATCGATCTGATCGTCAAGTCGCCGATGGTCAGCCTGCTGCGCAAATCCGGCACGGTGGCCGAGCCGCTCTGTGCGGAGCCGCCGCAGCGGCCCAAGGTGCTGGACCTGAAGCAGACGACGACCATTGCGATCGGCTCGCCCGCCAGTCCGCTGGCCAAGAGCGCCAAGCTGTCGCACAGTCCGCCGAGCACGCCGGCGAAGAGCAGTCGCCGCAACTCGAACAACTCGAGCGCGGACCGGCCGGAGTTTATGAAGATACAGCTGAACCGCGTCGACCAGGCGCACGTTCATGCCAAAACGAATCACCTGGTGCTGGCCAAGAACGTGAAGATCGCCGCCTCGCCGGCGGAGCGCAGCCAGAGCAGCGACGACCTGACCCTGCGCCGGCTCAGCGGCGAGAGTGCGCCCGGCATCCAGATCACGGAGCGCGCCCAGAAGCCACCAAGCCACCAAGCCACGAGCCCCGCACAGCAGCCCAGTATTAACCAGCGAGCGGTCAGCGCCAACAGCCTGCGCGCCAGCTACGTGAGCAGCAGCAGCGGCAGCGGCAGCAGCAGCAACGGCGGCAGCAGCGAGCTGCTCAGCGCTGGCTCGCCGGCGACCACGCCCAGCACACCAAAGAGCAGCGGCTCGCGGCCGGCGGAGAAGTCGGCGGGTGCCAAGCGCCTGTCGCTGGAGGAGCGAAAGCGGCTGTTCCTCAACGAGGACAAGTCGCTGGCGGAGCGCAAGCTGGCCGAGGTGCGCTACGAGCGCAAGAAGTCCGTGACCGAGGAGCTGCAGCGCAAGCCGGAGGCGGCGCCAGCGCCAGAGCCACTCTCACCTGGCACGCCGGAGGCCAACAATGGCAATTCCGTGGTGCTGCGCAAGAAATCCTTTGCCAGCGCCAATGGAAATGCCAATGGAAGCGCCAATGGAAGCGCCAATGGCAACGGGACCAGCAGCAGCGGCAGCGCTTCCGGCCATGAGGACGCCACGCCGGAGCTGATGAAGGTCTTTGCACGTCGCTCGCTCAAGGTGAAGGACGACGATGTGGTTGCCCTGGCCCAGGTCGCCGTCGCCGTCACCGCGCACAAGAAGTTCACCAATGGCAGCCAGAGCGTCGATAGCGACAAGGAGAACCACTCGAACAGCGAGGAGAAGCTGGACAAGCTGACGCCCAGCATTGAGCCGGCAAAGAGCACGCAGTCCAATGGCCACAATCAGAATCAGAATCACAATCACGGACACGGACACGGACACGCCCAGCCCACCGCCCACAATCGCAGCTCCGTGGCCGATTTCCGAAATCTCAACAACAATGTGCAGCCTGCGCAGCAGAAACTGGCCAATCTGCCGCCGATCAAGGCCAGCAATGGGCGTGCAGCCAACAACAACAGCAACAACAACAGCAGCAGCAACAACAACAGCAGCAGTAACAACAACAACAGCAACAACAACAAGAACAACAACTGCGCTAAGCCGGCCAACGAGCGCTACTCGCTGCAACTGAAACCAGCAACAACAGCAGCAGCAGCAGCAACAACAGCAACAGCAGCAGCAACAGCAGCAGCAATCGAGGCAGCTGCCACGCCCACAAAACCAATTGAACGATCGGCCACCGTGGGCGAGTTCAAAGGCATCCTTCAGCGACGCGCGGAGTGGGAACAGCGCGTGAAGGAGGCGCTCAAGTAGGCGCTGTTAACGCGCGCTGTTAACTAACAGGAGTGGGCGAGTGCTGTACGCAGCTGCGATCCAAGTGCTTTTGTCTAGTGATGCTCTCTAGTGTAATTGAAGGCGAATAACAATTAAAACCCAAAAGCATTGAACAACAAAAAACAAATGAAAGGAGAAGAAAACAGAAAAATAAATATATATATATATATAGATGCGAATAGCCGTGTCAGAACTTGTGGGCGTGTCCGCCCATCCAAAGAAACGAGTTGCGTCTTCGATCGATCTTCAAAATGATTAGTTTATGGCCTATTAAGTATCATAGTTTGAGTTTACTTTGTGTTTGTGCAAGTCAAAATCATATAAAATAATAATAATAAAAAAAAAAAACAACCACAACACAAAATAAAACTTTAAGGACTGTGAGTAAAATTTACAAATAATATATGTAATTGTTTATGATATTCGAAACATCTGATTTGTTTGTAAAGTTGATATTCTTCCTAATGTAAGCGAATTAATATAGAACAACTTAATCTAGATAATTGCGAGCTTTTAAACAGGAACAATTCCCATGCACCTAACATATATATCTGTAATAGCATTTAAACTATATCTGATAATTGTGAAATTTTCTTGGGACTTGTAAATCATGTAAACTGTTCAAGTTTGTGAAAATAACATATATTTATGGCGTATTTATCGCATATATGAGTTACCTATATACGATATATACAATACTTACAAATATGACATATTCATACAACTAAAAATAATTAACAACCTGCACGCTCGCAGGGCAATATTCCAACATATACAAATAAAAGAAGAAAAACCTAAACGTTAATCAAAGTAATAAATATTCTGTATAATCCATTTTTATAAGTAAGTATCCTTATTTAAATAGAGCGAAGCTTCCTTGTTAATACTCTAATGAGCAAAAAAAATTTTTTTATTCACTACATTAAGTTTAATATCAATCAAACAATTATTGAACTTTTCCCCAGACAACCTTTTTAGAAAATGTGTGAAATAAGTTTTCAATGAATTTTTAGACAAATTTTGTTAAGCTAATCGGGAAAGCCTTTTTCACAAATTTTCCACTACATGGTATACCATAAATTGGTAACTTTTGTGTAAAACCCAGATTCCTACGGTTCTTAAAGTTTACTGAACAATCAGTCATGAAAAACAGTTTTATGTACCGATTGAGCCAGAATGTTTAATAATAAACTTCAGTTATTTATAGTTTGTTTTTCTATATATTACGCATATAAAACTGTTCCGAGCTGTTTCTTCAGGGTATTAGAGCGTGCCACAGTCCTTTAATATTATTATTTATTTAGTAAAATTCCTTGATGTCCTATCGGGTTGCCAAAAGGCGTTGCCATGAACAAATTGCCACCAATTACAAAGCGTTCAATGATTTTGGCGGTCGGCTCGGTTGATTCTGGGCAAAATATTTATTTTTTTTAAAGAAAAAACGCAAAATTTGTTGAGAAAATTTGAATTCATTAGTGTCAAGCTATGAATAAATGGGAAAACATTTGTATAAATAACGATTTGTAGTTGCCTTATACATAATACTATATGTATATGTATACATACATAAATAAGCAGTATTTACGCATTAGCTTCTGGGAATTATTTAAATAATTTGAAAATGATTCATTGAGACTTGGCTTCATAATCCTCATTTTTGCCAATTATTATAATTATTCGACTGTTGTTATTGGATTGTTAGCCCGAGCAGACAAGTTTCGAACTGGCTTTGTGTTCGGCTACACGAGCTCTTAAGAGGCTATGTAAATGGACCTAATCCGTCTTCTTCGTGCGCGCTGTTGACGCCAGCCGACGTCCGGCCAACATCATTAACAGATCGGTCAACGGGCATTACTGGCCCGTCTGTCCGACTCGGTCGTCAGCTCGGCGAGACCCGCGCAGCGTGGCCAAATGGTGACCTCATGGATGCCGATTTGTGTGCCGGTGTCGTCATTGTGCTCGCTCCCTCGCTCGCATTGCCGATATTCACAGCGACACAAATGTTGTGAATACGCTTGCCTTAGTTTGAGTTGAAATCAAGAACGAGGCGGACGGAAGCGATCCGCAGTCAAATCGTACGGCGCCAAAGATCGCGACGCGAACGAAGTGGGCCAAAAACTTGTGCTTATAGAATTAAAAATAATACAAATATATTATCCATATACATGGAATATCGCCAGAAAAAAGTTAATAAAATACTTATGTGAACAAAGTTGTAAAAAAAGGTGTTATGCATCAATTGTAAGACGCACTCGATGTGCACTCGATCATACTCTCCGCAAGTAAGCCCCAGTACACATATCCAAGATGCAGCCCCAAACTCCGCCGCCTTCGCGTCGGTCGAACCGGCCGCCGCGCATCAACATCCACAATGCACCCAACCACTTTGGCGGCTCGGCCATGGGCGGCTCATCCATGCCGCCCAGTGCACAGACCCAGGCGCCGTACACCTCACAGACAAACTACACGGGCCCGGGGGCGGGCGGTCCCTACTGGCCACCGGTGGCCAATCCTTTTGGAGCTGACAACTTTATGACGAAAGGCTACGAGGGCTTTCTTGATCTCACCAAGTCCGGCATGAGTTTTGGCGAGAAGTTCACGTATGGTCTCTACAACAAGTTCGGCAAGTGGTCGAAACAATGGTTTACCCACATGTTCCTATTGTTGGTGCTCGCCCTCTACAGCCTGGGGGGAGCGCTGATTTTCCAAACCGTCGAAGGTGAGTGGAAAGCGAATCGGGGACTTGGTAGATGATTTATTTAATTATTATAATCAGTCGACAAAGCGGTTGTCTACGAAAGTAAATAGGTACATAAAGAGAAAATATTTATATATTTACTATTTATATTTATACATTTATATATATATATATATATATATATATATACATATAATGTTTGATGGATCAATAGCTAAAAATCTTCGGCATCTTTCCGGAGATGAGGCACTCGCGCCCGTGTAAACAATCACACAGATGATTTGTTTGCTTATCAAGCTCTTTGGCATTTGTTTTCAAAGCAGTAAAACCAAACCAGAGGCTAAGTAAAGTACACAAATATATCTGTCTAGCATCTTAGATACAGGTCGATTTCGAAATCTCTGACAATGCAAAACGGATAAGCGAACAGAATAAAACAATGAAGTACACAAGAATCACAGACGAGGGCCATGGAAAATGTTTAGTATAAACAATTAGCAAAGAAGATGATTAATTTTTCGCAACACAGACCGCAATAATTGCAACTTGCTGATTGGAAAATAGAAACAGCTTTTAAAGCTATTAGCAATGAACACTTAGACTGAAAAATTCGCGTACAAGCCTTGTCAAAATGCTCACTTAGAAAAATCGTATCCTTAAAAAGACACCATTATTTCAAGAACGGTTTTTTAATTCCACAATCTAATCTAATCTAACAAAATTCTTTATGGTCGATTTATTGGATTCTCTCATAGTGTAAGTGCCTACAATTTTAATTGTTTTATAAAGGCCTCCGTTTGTCTTCAGTTAAACCGACAATCTTTATTACTTTTAAAATCTTATTATGATGAAAGCATATATTTTTACCCTTCTCGAATTAAGCACAATGATTACTAAAAAATCTATAAAAAATATATAAAAAGTTTAATACAAATTTTACAAAAAAGAAATACAATTGAAATCCAAATCGGCAAAACGATAAGTTCTCTAAGCTATTTGGGTCTTAAGCCCACAAAAACGGAATTACAATTTTATTACGAAATATGTAATGCATCAAGGGATACAACTTCGACCCTATGAAGTATATAAATATTAATATATTCTTGATAAATACTAACAGCCGAGTCCATATGGTATTAAAAATCGTAAACTTTTAAAATGAATATCTCATTTGAATTGGGTAAATCTCTTCCACAGCTCGCCCAGCTGCCCGAGAAATAAAAAACCTGCAGGACCAACAGAAGATGTTTTTCAAAGAACTGCGGGAAATGGCTGCTAATCCGCATTTGGAATCGGTAAGTCAAATTTAAAAGTTTTCACAAATTAAATTGATTTGTATTTAAACATTCTTCAGCTACCACAAATTGAGTTTGATAGCGATGTTTTGCGAATTATGAACAATCATAAAGTAATTGTTGAGACTCTCTTGCGGTCTGGACTGACAGAGGAGGATACCGAAAACAAGAACAACCCATGGACCTTCTGGAATGCCATGGTCTACAGTTGTACAATCTACACAACAATAGGTGAGTTGAAATTGTTGGCCTGCCTAAGAAAATAATTTAAAATACTCGAGCCAAATGAAATGATCGTTATGGCGATTTGTCACAACATTTTTTATATATTCGCATTTATTTATATATGTACATTCATATCTTCTGTAAATACGCGACAATATATTAATACTTATTTTAAAGAACTTGTCAACATTTTCTTCATAAGTATGTGACACAAAAAAAAAACAGAAATAATGGAAATAGTTTTCGATATTTTTATTTTTCTGGCGAAAGTACCGTCGCATTTATGTATGTGTAGGTGTGTGTGTGTATGTTATTTATATAGAATAGGAGCAAATATATATATAAATACTCTTACGTACACATTTATATATATATAGATGTGTGTGTGTGCAGACAATATTAAGATGTCTGAAATTTTTGGAAAATTGTCATCGTTCTTAATAAAAGATTTTACGAATAAATTTAGATTCAGACAGCCTCAAATTCTCAGGAATCATTGCTTTCACTTAATCAAGCCTTAGACGTCTGTCTTTTATGCCATCTTACTTCCATTATATTTATTTAATTTATATTTTTATTTTATTTTACAAACGCTGAATGATTTAGGGGCATATTGCATAAACAATAATTTAAACAAACATATATTTATAAATTTAAACAAACTGCTAAAAATCAACGATTATTGCGCGTGCTTTAATCTCAATACAATTCAAAAAGGAATTCTATGGTTCAAAAAAAAACCCAACCTATCAAAATAAACACACTCAAGAGTTTAATGCGAATTCGATCCGTCATCAACAGAAAAGCATTGCGCATACGCCGCGTGTTCTTGGTGGAGCACGTCTATCAAGACTGTGCTAATTCAAATACACGGCCAAAAGTATGTGCCAAATTGGTTGGATATTAAATTCTTATAAAAATCCATTTACAATGTGTTTACTGATGCCAAAATATTTATGAACGCTTCAGCCGAGATGGCGTCATAAATGCTGATCGTGAAAATTGAATTTTCCTTCAAATTTTCATTCACAGTCAGAGCCATAAGCAATTAGTATACATGAAAATTGAGTGCGATTTATTCAATTTAACCAAAACATTTATGAGAAATAAATCACGATAAGCAGAGAAATCGGAAGGCGGAAGGAAACATCAGACAAGACATTTAATTGCGAACATGTTTAGGTATAAGAAAAGTTCAATAGTAAATGTTTTTATTTAGAGAACATGGGAAAGGCCCATAAAACTGATACGCAAATTTATATATAGACTGGATTCATCGATAATCATATATATATGATTGTCTGTCGGTTAAATTAAAATCGTCTGTTGTAAATAAAAAGCGTGCTTTATGTTTTTAATAAATTTGTGGCTCGGTTTTTAAGAAAGTGCTTGGTTAAATGGCCTCAAAATTCCGTGATGACATTGGCTTACTTTGCTCAGGTATTTGCTGTTTTATTTTTAAGAAAATTCTTTTAAGATAACCATTGCTCAGATGCATTAAGAATGTGTGCGAATAAATTTTTACTATCCAGCTAAACCGTGTAGTCGTATATCTTATATAGAATAAGCAATTTTGAAAATGATTTAGTTAATTAAGTAAGTTCTTAGTGTTTTCTATCTGCTGACGGGAGGGTTATGCAAATAAGTCTTAGCACAGTTTTTTATAAGACTTGGCTGATTTCAAACAATTGCAATTAGTTAAAAATTGGAAATCCCCGATTCGTTATTTGATTTACTAGCCGCAAAGAAGGCAACACTCAACCTACGAAAAAACGTACAAAAGCATTTGCCAAAAAACTGAATTTCATTAAAACATGTTTTAAAGTAACTACACTCAAAGAAAAACGCGGTGCAAAGTCAGATAGAAAATATAATTCTTTCGCTATGTTCTTCAAATTTCCAAAACATTTCGTTTTTAAATAGCCATCAATTAATTAGAAACAATTTTTGCTTTCAAAATCGAAAGATTGGGTTGTATGCATAAAACTGAATTAATTAATTAATTGGTTATGACAACAATTGTACTTGAAAAATGAATAAGGATAAAATAAGTTGTCATTCCTCTGGCAAAGGTATGTATATATATACAAATGTATGTATGTATATATAGGGTCGACATTTGCCGCCAACTGTTGACAAGAGCTTTAAGAGCTTTTTACAGTCGTGGTGTGAATATTGGGCAGAGCACAAAATGAACAAGTAAAAGCAGATAGTGTTCTTACTAACTATTTTCGACTATGATATACATTTTTAGAATTTTGACCTAATAAATAACAATTAAATTTTTTTATAAAATTAATTGAAAATAAGATTGTTGTGAGGAACCAACAGTGGTGGTCACAGACATAGAAACAGATTAAGACACTGACGCAGTCGGAAAAACAGCTGTTGGGTGGATAAATATTTTTCAAAAATGTATACAAGATTTTTGAATTTTTTCATGCGGAGCAGTTGGAAACCAGACGACGTCGTAGCCGAGTGCGCGAACTGTGAACACGAAAAACGCGCGACGTGCTCTAGAATAGATTTTAAAGCACACACACACATATATATATATATATATATATATATATTCTAAATAATTATATATATATGTGACTGTCGAATGAGCGCATTCAAAAATATGCATATAAATTGTGTTGCACAAGTTGAGATATTAAGATATTGAGAGTCAATTAAGCCCGTCTAAACCGTAGTCCAATTGCATTACCCTCGTCTAGTGAAGCGCTATAAAAAGAAATTGCACGCGAAAGTGATATAATTACATTTAGAAATCATTTTCCATTTGGCCAGTTCAGAAAAAATATGAACACGTCGTCTCCAAGATAAAAATAGAGCCATGAGGTAGAGAGAAAAACCAAAAGAAAATAACGAAAATTAGCTCAGATCGAGAAACTGGACCACGTCCACCATGGAAAGTGCTGCCGATCTCGGAGCCGCGGCATCGGGCAGGCAGATCCGACACCGCCGCCGCTTGCCCCGCAGCCAGCGCGAGCAGACGCCCGATGCCAGCAAAGCACCGCCGGACAGTCTGTACAAGAGCCAGGACCAATGTGAGCCGTCGGCGCATCACGTGTGCATGCAGATTCGTCCGCCCGGAGCGATGTCCGCCCACGAGAGCAAGATACTGCGCAGACGGGACAAAAGCTTCGCCGGCATGGCAGCGCGCAGCCATTCGCAGCCGCGCGAGGCGGAGAAGCTGAGCACTCCGGACGCACACCAGCTGATCAAGCACCGCAGCCTGTCCTCGCCGCGGCACAAGGACGAGTCCAGCGAGAGCGAGCTCACGGGCAGCTCCCAGTCGTACACGGCGCAGCTGGGACAGGCACAGGGACAGGGACAGGGACTGAGGCGGGACGACGACACGCTCAGCCGGCTGGAGCAGAATATGCAGCGCTTCGAGGAGGAGCGACGGCGCTTCGAGTCGGAGAAGCGGCTGTTCGAGCGGGAGCGGAGGGAGCACAAGGTGCGCCATCGCCAGCAGCTGGATCACGAGGAGCGCAAGCGGCTGCTGCTGAACTACCGCAAGATCAGCGACGGCTTCCAGCTGCCGCAGGACGAGGAGGAGCGCCGCCGCCTGGTGCAGAGCCTGCGCCTGCAACGCCACGAGGCGCCGTCGGTGCGTTCGCGCAATCGCAGCAGCGGCTACGAGGAGTCGTCCACGCAGTTCAGCTCCTCCGATGCGGACACGGCCGAGGAGCAGCACGCCCGACTGAAGCCGACTGCACGGAAATCAACAGCAGCAGCAGCAGCAGCCCCGGCGCAGAGCTACATAGCGGCGCCCATTCGTGGAGCACCACCTCCGCCACCGACCACGCTGGCACCACCTAAGCCGCCCGAGCGTCAGTCCGTCAGCCGCAACAACTCCTTGTCGCCGGTGCGTCCGCAGCGACGCTCGAAGACGCCGGAACAACGCGAGGCAGTGGAGCTCAATCGCAAAAACGAGTACGTGGAGGTGGGCGAATCTGCTGTGGAGCAGCCAGCCAGAGTAAAGCTCAGCGAGGAGGAGCAGCGCGCGGAACTGCGCCGCGCTTACGTGGAGGCAGCCGAACGGGCGGCGGCCGCGGAAGCGGCGCTGGCGAGGAGCCTGGGCGCCACCTCGGTGGATCGAGTGAGACGCAGCAACAGCCTAAAGATGCCGGAGATGGAACAATCAGCCAAGCCGGACACCAAGCGCAGCTCCAGCCTGGAGCGCCCATTGCGGCCCAAGCGCACAGCCAGCCTGGAGAGGCCGCAGAAACAGGAGCCAGAGCCACAGCCAATCAGCGACGAGGAGCCGCCCACACTGAAGGCCGAAGCGGAAGTGCTTCCGAGCCCAGCTGCAGCTGAGAAACCCTCAATCCTCCAGCGCATGGCGAACATATTTAGAGGCAAGCCGAAGGTTGAGGAAATTAAATCTGTGATCCCAACGGAAAATCCGGACCAAATCGAGCCCAGCAAACTCATGTCACTGGCATTTCTGAAGCGCCTTCGCCTGGAGGCTCTGCACGAGTGGCGACGCCTCAAACTGGACTACCCCGTCCGCATGGCGGAGATGCGACGGGTGCGCAACGAGTGCGTGTCCCACGTCATCCTGCTAATCCTGCTGCTGGGCTTCGGCGCTTTGCTGTTCCGCTACACGGAGGGCATGTCGGAGAACATCTACAAGTGCGAGGTGCGCAAGGTGAAGCGCGACTTCATCGACAATCTGTGGGCCGTCAGCCACAACATGAGGTACTTCCCACCTGATTTTCGAGTAGGTAAAGTCCTGATATTGATCGCTTTCGCCCGTTGCTAGAGAGGATGACTGGAAGTCCTTGGCTCGCCAGAAGCTGCGCAACTTTGAGGACGAGCTCAATACTCTAGCCGAGCTGGGTCTGCGCCGATTTGCCGGACAGAAGTCGTTTAACTTTGTCAACTGCTTCATTTACTGCTGGACCGTAATAACGACAATAGGTAAAACACGAAAGCCCGATCATCTGCGGGTCGAAGATCGGATTATTTGCAGACATGCTTTATCAGCCGTACGACAAAGAATCTTGCCGATACACGGCTTATGTTTATGAGACAGGTTTTACACGTCTATAAGCCGAGAGTTGGCTTGAACTGCGTTTGTCCTCCCAATTTTCAATGAAAATTTTCAATTTAATATTCCTAAAAAATATGTTCTTTGTCTTTAGTCTATGTTTGTTTTCATTTGTGGAATATGTTCTAACTGCTCCTGTTTAATCCTATTTCTGAAAGCAATCAAAGCCACTTAACAACAAAAAAGATCGATTATCTTCGGGGTGCCGAAGATTAAATACCTCTGTAGACACATGATATATCTATAGATAACTGTATTTTCCACAAAAACTTGATTTTTTTATCGATTATATACATATAAGGCTATATTATAAAGTAATGCAATGTTGGTGCTATTTTGCTTCTATGTATGAAACAAAGGCTCGCTTATGGATGGAAAATTTGGTCAGGACATCATAAAAAAAATTCAAAAATTTTATATTTGACCGATTATTTCTATGGCAGCTAAAATCTATAGAGTTTCAATCGTGATAAGACTTTAAATATATGTTAGGAGTTGGTTTCAATCTCACAAAGTTTGGGCCGGATATCTTTAAAAACAAAAAGTTAATCATATTAAAATAATGTGTTGGAAAAGTACATTAGTAGGCAAATCTTAGTAAATATTACATTTTAAATATATATAATATTTTGGAAATAAGTTTCATTATGTTAATAGTATTTCTAGCCTATAATAAAACTTTAAACATTTTCCCAACATTTTGGTGGGCTTCTTTGGCCATCAACCACGTCGTAGTATTCACACAAGATTAATTGATTTACTGTCTTTTCCGCCAGGTTACGGCCACATAACGCCAAAGACGACAGTGGGACGATCTTTGACAATTATCTATGCCATCATTGGAATTCCGATGTTCCTGATTGTGCTGGCCGATTTGGGCAAACTGTTCACGCGCTGTGTGAAGTTCCTCTGGGCGTATGTGAGGCGCGTTTACTACACGCGCTCCTGTCGCCGGATTCGAAGGCAGCAGCAGGTTCGGTACGCCATGACCGGATTTAATACGGTCTATGACATGGCTATACGGCGACCCAGCATGTTTTTTGGCATGACTGATCAGCCTGAGGATGGGGAGTCGCAGGCGGAGGGCGATGCCGAGGCGAACAAGTCACTAGGCACATCGCATCCGGAGACACCAACGTCGCCATATCCGGAAACCTTTGAGGTGGACGACGAGTTCAATTTGCCAATTTCCGTGGCGACCTTGCTGCTCATTGCCTACATATTTCTGGGCACCGGCGGCTACACTTTACTTGAATCGAACTGGACGCTCCTGGATGCCTTCTACTTTGTGTTCATCTCGATGTCCACGATTGGTTTTGGCGACCTGGTTCCGAGCAATCCGTTTTACGTGATGGTCAGCATGATTTACCTAATATTCGGCTTGGCCTTGACATCCATGTTCATCAACGTGGTGCAGATCAAGCTCAGCGATCACTTCAAGCGGGCCAGTGCCAAGGTCGGAGCCACCATCGGCATGGGCATCGCGAGTGAGTTCGGCGACGAGTTCGGCTCCCAGGTCAAGACGCCATCGGAGCTTGCTTCCGTGCACGGCTCGCGCCTGGGTCCCATAGAGGAGGATGGCCGTGAGACGCCGGCGAACGGGGCAGCTGCCCCTAGTTCCAGCCCCCCACCAGCTCTGACATCGATATTGCGAGCGCCACGCCCCTTGTCGCCAGCCTCCATAACAAAAGAGAGCCCGCCACCCCTGTTGCCCAAGCGCCAATTGGATCCTCAGCAGCCCGCACCGTCCGAGGGCGAAGCGAAGAAAAAGTATAGATTTTTCTAAAGATCAAAATCGGGTCTCGTCTCTTGGACCAACAACTGCATAAATCTCGTTGAGCTGCTTTTATTATCGAACTTAAGGCTAAATGATCATGAGAGTCCTCGAACCTGAGCAATACTTATAGGGAAATAAGAAAAATGACAATTATAACTGCAAATTTATACGAATTTATGCTTTACAATATGGGTTTATTTATTTTTTGCTTATCTAATAAATAATTTAGAATAATCGTATTTTTAATAAAAAATATATGAGTTCGGATGGCGTTTCATTTGCATTTAGTGATTAAAATTTATGTAATATATGTGACATCAAATTAATTAAAATTAGTGCACATAGACCAATTTTAATTAGCACAAATTTTAATTAATTTGATATACAAATTCAATTACAATCGTATAGCTGATATATGATATAGTAAGCCCAAAGTTCCGTCAATAAAGCCTTAAGGCTTTAAAATTTAATTTTTTTTAAATTTCAATATAATTATACTGGCTCAGTCTGTCCTGATCACGTATAGTATATACATGTATACAAAAACTGTCTAGTTCAATATCTTATAAATCGAATAGTATCTTCAGCATTTGCGACAACTAGTTGACTCCCTTGAATAAGTGCATAAGTGATTCGGGGCGATTTACGATACTCTATAACCAGACAACTTCACTCGAGCACTTATTCTATTTACATGCATTCCATCCAGTAACCAGCTTTTATAGTTTGCAAGCCAAGATTACTTCCATTACATACTGACTGCACGCAGAACGGAATGGAATGGCACACATACATGTGCACATACATGTACATACGTGCGAACAAATACGAATTCGGCACCCTCCCCGAGCGTGGATAGGAAGTAATGCACATCTGCCGGCCAGGAATGAATGTGTGAGGGCTGGAGCCAATCTGCTGTGAGTAGCGTGTCTGGCTGTGCGTAGAGTTCGGATTCGGATTCGGGTTCGGATTCGGGTTCGGTTAGAAGCAAAGGAAGTGCGACACCTGGAGTGCTGACTAAGAGAGGAGAGGGCCACGCAACTCTCTTTCTCAGTCTGGCTTCCTGCCGAGCGTCCTGGCGCTCGGCTCTGGTTTCGCGTTCCATTGCCGAAACGTTCCGCTCGCTGGCCGCTGGCCCAGTTGGCCGCTGGTCCGTCAGTTGTTGTTTTGAAACGTTCTCGTGCGGTCCGCTGTCGGAGCATTCGTCGCGCTGCCAAAGGAAAAGACGCGCCAAAACGTATCGCTGCGAATGTGTGAATGTGCACAAACAGAAGAAAAAAAACATACCTATTTCTGTGTGTGTTTGTGCAACGTCTTGTGAAATAGTGCAAATGCAAGCTAATTGAACAGTTGCCATAGAAATGTTCGAAGATGATGTGACCGCTGCCAAAGCCAAATTCAAATTCGCCGAATCCGCGACCACAACAAACCGAACATAATTTGATCGAAGGCAGAAAAACAACTGCCGGCTACTCTTCTCTGGTATTTGTTCAGTATTAGCCACATATTTACATATATATATATATATATATATATATACATATATATACATTCATGTATAGTTGTTATCGCGTGTGCTACTTGCAGAGGCAAAACAACGAAAACTGTTTCTACTACTACTTTTAACAAAACAACAACATTGTCAGACAGCCAGGTGTGCTGTGCTTGTATTTTTATTGTTGCTGCTGCTGTTGTTGTTGTTGCCGTTGTTGTTTCTGTTGACTGCAGTCCTTCCACATTTCGAGCGGGTTTGCGGCGCGTTTTCAGCGCCTTCGCCTTCAGTTTCGGTTTTTGTTGTGCTGCATTCATTTGCTTTCAAATAAATTTCCTTTTCAACAAACATTGCACGGCAGCTGCCAGCATCAAATACAGGCATAACACAAAAAAACACACACACACACATGTGTGCATATGTATGCATATGTGTTGCATACATACATATATCACACGTAGTTGAGCACATTGCACATTTGAGTGCTTGGCAAATTTTGTTAAATGCATCTTATTTTGTTCTCTAATTTGCATAGTTGAGTGATAAAAAAATGTTTCAATAACGACCGACTGCGGGCTCGGCAACAAAATCAGCTAACAACAAAAACTTGTCCAAAACAGAAATTCGTTCGTTCGAGCTACAGAAAAACCCATCTAAAATGTCTGCAATTAGCAGCCGCAATCAGAAAATGGAACAACAGGTAGGTGTCAATGCACACACATGAGTGTCAATATATCTGTACATAAGCAAAGCATACTTAGATCCATATATACATACATAAATACACATATATTTCCCAATGAATGAATCCTGCTTCAGCTTCTTGGCAAAGAAGTTAAAGCCTGGGTACGACCAGTATAGAGTTCGCACCGCACTGTTCTTCAAACCCTAAATAAATTTCGTTCAAGAATATTCTTAAATTAAATATAAATAATTCTTCAATAATTAATGTTGCATAAATAAGTATAAAAGTCTTGAAATATTCACAAAATATTTATCAAATTAAAGCTTAAAATAGAGTCTATTTAAGAGTATATTTATGCAGTTATTTAGGTTGAAATATTTTTTTCTTTTTTTTAGGGGGGCATCGCACCCCTAGTGCATACAAATATTACATATGATTATAGCACCGCAAAGCCCTCTTATGCTTCCATTGGTTGGCCCAGCTGCCTCACACGGGTTCTTGTCCCCCAGACAACGATGTCAAATAAAATCGAATTTCAACTTCGAAGAAATTCATGCTGACAGTTTGCCTACATAGCCCAGTGTCTCCCCAGTGGTCTTATCTCAATCCTCAACTGTTTGTTTTGCAGTCGTCAGTTGCCAGTTTCCAAAGGTCCTGATTCTCGTTGATTAAGTATTCATCCCGCTAGCTGTGGGTAATTCAATTGTTGCAGTCACTTTTGAAATTCCTGTACTTTTAAAGGCATAAACTATTGGCTCTTTTTATGTCAAAGTATTCTCTCTTAAAGGGACTTAATTTATGAGACTGCACAAGGAGTACAGAGTATTTCCTCAGTCGAGCTTTCAACTTTCTTTCTTCTATTTAGTGACGAAAATATTTAATCAAATAATGGACTGATTGAAAATAGCTTTTAAACCTTATTAAGCAACGTTGTAAAAATTCAAGCAAATAACAACCAATTAGAAAATGTAAATGTTCAATCTAAGGCAACTTTAATGCTTTTTAAATTAACACAAATAAAGCAACAATCGACAAACAGACAAAGTTAAATATAAGAAAGAATTTGCAGCTGGCACTTAGCATAAATCAGCAGGAGTATTTGGGACAGTCGAGCCGTATATTTCATCGTTTAAAACACACAAAGGATTAATAAAAGCGTCGACGAAACCAGAAATAAAATTTCAGGACAAGCGCCGCAAGCAGGAACCCCAATAGTTGTTGTTATGCCCAGCGTAACTAGGGGCAACTATCGTGTGCTATACAAATACAAACACACATACGTATATATTCTAGTACATATGTATGTATGTACGTACATATTTATGTTGACATATGTATATGGACAAATATTTTGAATACTTTTTTCTGTCTAGTTGGGCTTCAGCTGACAATGCGGTCCGTGTAATGATTTCGAGGAATAAGCTTGAAGCAGAAAAAATGAGTAATATCGATTAGATGAGTAATTTAACCATAAAGTCAGGCAATAAGTTACCAAATAATTTGGAAGGCGCAAGCAGCTCGTGACTTATCGACCACATGTGCTCAGCGAGAGCTCAGGACCTCGTCCTGAGACCATATCGTCGCCCTGACTATCGCTTCTCATATTAAGTGCTAAGTCTGCGGTTACTTAATATGCTGCCAAAAGTCAAACACAGTCTGCCACCTCGCCATTTTGCGATGGTATTATGGGCCATAGAACACACCTCAGCATTCAACACGTTTGGCAAATGTGGCCAACTTTAACCCCAAGCCCCACAGCCGGAAATGACGCATCGCGCTGACTTTTGTTTTCGTTGGCTTTGCCTTTTAGGAATTGCTTTTTCGTCAGGGCTGTAATTTCAGGGGTATTGTTTTGGGGTTCTTGACCTATTGCTGCTGAAAACGTGTCTTGGCGGTTAATGAAAAACATTGCTGCAAACCGTTTTCGAACAAAATACTCTAGGATTTTTTTTCCATGAGCCTAAAACTGAATGAGTTGTCAAAAAACAATCGAGCGTAAACAAAACCGTTTGTAAAAATCAATTAGTTACAATGATTAACGAAATTTCTTGGCGTCTAACATTTGCATTTGCGATTTGACTATCCCAGTTTCAAACCAACAAACAGATGAACGAACAAAAATTAAATGTGAGACATTGACTTGAACTGTGAACCAGACACATTTTGTGGTTTATTATGTAAACGTATAGTATCAAGAAATTGCTCAATAGAACACAACTTAAACTAACAACTAAACACATATTCACATATTCCGAAATCCAGTGCACACCTCAGCTTTGAAAATTTGGCACCATTTCACTAAAGAGAATATCAAAATCCAGCCAAACCACAAAAACTAAGCAAACTTTTTGGGCTTGTGGTCGACCCTCGAAGTCCATGCGAACTTGTAACGGGGGAATAAGCCAACACTGCAATTTGTAGCAAAAAGCCGTGATATGCACGCACAAACACACCGACCACCTTATGAGCCAGGGGAACACGAACACATAAACATAATAGAAATCCCTAGTACTACGGAGACATTTGTCGTAATTTGCAATTTATGCAATGCGTACGCGTCCTGCGGAGAGTCCCCATTTCAATTGCAGATTCACCATTCGTAAATTGCCTTTGCAATTTGCCAGTGAGAGCTCAGAGCCGGCGGCTGCTCTGCCAACTTGATGCAATTTATCAGATGGAAGAGCAGCCGCAAAATTTTTACCAACTGCTAAAGTTATGCATGTGCATCAGCGCCAAAAAACTAAACAACTCTGATAAAAAGTTTGTTAAATAATTGCGTTTTATACCAACTAATCAGCAGTATTTTTTTTCTAAAATTATATAGTTGAAAATTACTATGTATATATATTACGTAAAATTTTTTTAAGTTTAAAAATTTAGCTATGTTGATGGTACCAATTTTCAGCATAAAAAGGATCTGGAAATAAGAATTTTGTTTTCAGGTGTACAATTTAAAGATCTTGAATAGATTTTAAGCATTTCAAGCATGTTTAAATTTTGTTGGGTAATTTTAAAGTAAATAATAACATATACTTTATACGAAAATGCGAAAAATTCAACTGTGAAAAGGTGAATTTTCCATTTGAAATGTAAAAAATGTTGCTACTTTTCGCAATCTGTTTGTAAATTGAAGGTGGAAGCCACATTTGGTTGACAGTAGCGCTGATTAAGTTGTTTGTGCGTTGTGGTTTGTGGTTTGTTCTGCAACTGAATGACGTTCCGATATGTCCAAGTAATTACAAAATAAATTTATAGTCCAGATTGACAGTTGAGTTTCTTGATTACTCCAAATTGAATGTGGTATACACTAATTACCTATTGCATTAGTCCTTGTACTATGTGAATGCTATTAAAATGGATCGAATGGCACTGCAAAATCTCTGTTTAATGATTTTCACAATTTTTGCCCGCCTTTGAAAGCTGAGCGTGTTAATTCGGTTATTTAATACGCGATTGTGAATTAATGAACAATATTTGTGGTCTCGAGGCCAGAAATGGAATGGCCTACATTAAACATGAGTGCCAACCGAAATGCAATTATGGCTGCTATATTGCATTTTGATTGCAAAATAATTACGCCAGTTGTTAATGCAGGCGATTAAAATGCAAAAGTCTGCACAATTAGTGGCAATTGAAATGAAATCGCGTGAATACTAATTGAAATTTAGGAGCATAATACAAATAGCGTAATTCGATTTGATAAAAACACTCGCTCAAAGGAACCACAAAGAGAATAATGGATTATTAATGGCCTAAATTTGCGTTCTGTCGACAAACTTCACAACTCTTTCCACATAGTATTTACATATGTGTGCATTTAATTAAACCCAAAATCATTGGCATATCGAAGCAGGGAAAAAGTGAGCGTCGAAATATGCTAAAAAGAATATTCCCTGATTCCTTTATTCCTGCGTCAGCCACTTAAGTGCATTGTGACTGGCAGCTAATGGGGTCAGGGCTTATAAGCGTCTAGCAACAAAAACCAAAATGTGTCAAATCCACGTAAAAGGGGAAAAACACCAGCAGGGGATCTGCTGGCAAACACTCGACGCGGCTGCTTGAGGTTACCCACAATTAGCTGGCAGAAAAGCAACAATCAGACCAGGCCGCAAATTAGGAAAACAAGCGTCGGGGGAGGCGGCTTCGGCTGGCAAATGGGTGGCAAAAAAAAACACACACAAAATTAGCACGCGAAAGCGAAAGTTGCACGTGGTTTACGAAGAAACCTTCTGGAATTTCAGCCATTTCACGCGAATTAATTGCGGCATACTCTGGCTGGCAATCAAAACAAGTTCAACTGGCAACGTTTAGTACGCAGAAACAGAACAAATAAATATTTAAACTTAGCTGATGTTCTATATCAAATTATCCTATACATTTATATAACTGGCAATTCCTTTAAATGCCAATTTAAAAGCGTACACTTTTAGCTGGCTGCTTATACCGTTTAATGGGCATTTAAGTATAGCTTTGCACAAAAGGCTGCGATAAAACGGCATAAACCGGAGCTACAGTAACAGCACGGCAAATAGCAAATGCGGCGGACACGTCTGCCGCCGGAATATCAACCAGGCGATGCGTACAGGATTGTGGCAACATTTGCTGTTACCACGATGGACTTTTATTCGTTATATTTAACTCTATGTTCACAGTGTAAGGAGTATATTGGTTTTTACAGTTTCCGTTCTTCAAGCTTGTCTTTTTCGGCGTAATTGAAGCTAAAAACTGGAAATATATGATCAACTATATATAGCCCATTGTTTTAAAATAAGATTTATTAAATTTGACAGACTTTTGAGAGATTATTTACTTTAAAGAGCCCCCAAATCGCAAAAATGTATATTCCAAACCTTGGAGATTTCAATGAGTATGACGTTAGCAGAGTATTGCGCAGTCGGTTGCACTCGACTGTAGCAGTTTTACAGGTTTTTATTATTTTAGTTATTTTTTGCCATTTAAGTTTACTTTTAATTTAAACTCAGCTCACGAGAGAACCGAATTTAAATTCAAATTAAATCATTTTTCAACAACAAATTCAAAATGCTTGCATTTAACTCATTCTAAAATTGTTAAAACGTTGTTAAAACTGCTAAAATGTGTATTATATATATATTTATATTATATATATTGCCATAAATAGTCAAGTAAAGTGACTTTTAATTATAAAATTACATGCGCTCTGAGTCACTTTAATTACCAAGTTGTCGAATTTCCATATCCAACAAAGTTGTTGTCTACTGCTTTGGGCAGCTATGCGTCGTACATTTTCGACTGTCGACACAATCAAGTATTCGCTTCAGGCGTGCTGAGTGGGAGCTTTGGAGACTTCAATAACTGTTTCATTTGAATGTTGGCGACAAGCGCCAGAAAGTCGGCAGCAATAAATTGTTTATTGTCATGCTTTTAATTTTTGTGGGTCACACGATATTAAAACAGCACATTGATTGCGTCAAAGTTTTTTACGACAGCCAAGCAAAATCAAAAAAACAACAAATTCAAGCCGCGCATTTCGCTCCCTAATACACCTCAGCAAAAATTCCACTTAGCCACTTATTGATTGAGACTGTTCGAGGGCTCAAGTTTATTTTAAATAATGCAGATCTCCGGCAAGTAATAATCTCTCCACAAATCCGGCACTTGGTACAAAATGTGCCCGGGAAGTAACCAACTACTCGGATCTCACATCTTTTAAGACCTTTCACAACACGCTACATAAAAAGGGACTGCGAAATGCGACATTAGCAGTGGCAGGCAGCCACTAGGCATCCACGCCCAATTCTGGCGCCGGATTTTCATTCGCCCATCCGTGCGCCACTTCAGCACCTGTCGGGCCGAGGACTCGCAAAAAGACAGTTTGGCGGCAGTGTAGAAAGTGGGTTTGTAATAAAGCAAAGTGAGATAAGCGCTGAAATGCGAACGGAGCGTCGTGCAAGAAGTGACAGAATAAGCGCAGCCGTTGCCGTCACTTGTAGCGGCCAACGTGACGTATGAGCGATATTAAATAATCCGTAATATTAACGCTTGCCTGCCTGCCTTTGGCGCTGGCTTCATTTTTAATGCATTCGCCCGACTCCCGCAAAACTAAATTATGATAAGGTGAACAAATAAATGGCACCCCAAATTGAGGTCAGCAAAGAAGAAGAAATCGACTAGCGCGCATAGACAAGCCCGCCGACTGCACTCGTCTTAAAATGTGTGTTCACACAACAAAGTCAACTAATCAATAGACTGCTAGTGTAAACAGCTGGACTGGGAAGTAGTTAGGGCGCGTCCTCAACATTCACCTTAATTACGAGCAACACACTTAAGTTGAGTACAAAAAGGCGACCACTCTCGCATTCTACACGCGCAAACAGTCCATTGACGGTGTCCCAGGAAGACCTTCGGCTGGTGAAATTGGTCAAGTGCGTTGTCGTCTGTCGAACTACAAAAAACAAAAATCGAACACCCAACGATCCTTGTGGTTGTTGTGTGCAAATTATTAATGGTGTGTGACATGTGGGCGTTGTAGGCCCTGCCGACACTAGTACTACTAAATAATAACTAGAATAAACGCGCTAATCGAGAAGGCTGATCTCTAGGATACCCTGTTTTGTTTAAATTATTGCCAGCAGGCAATTCAAATAATACTTAATACTTTCAGCAATGTCTGGCAACAATGGTACATTCAATTAAATTAAATAGGAACAATCCTTGGCCATGATTTTCGAATTCTTCCTTTTCTATTAAAATTAAATTCTCTTTTCCTGCAAATGTATGCTTGACCTATGGAATACTTTATTATACCCTCTCTGCCAAGACTTTGATTGCAGGGTGTATTGACCATTGCCATCGACGACCTCGTCATCGTCATCGCCAGCGCCATTCATTCATTTAATCACTCATCCAATGGCCATCAATATGCGTGCCAGTTGTGTGGGCGCGTTTCTAATCATGACCTGTATGTAACCCACCGCCAGTCGCATGGATTTGGATTGTTAATAAACGTCCATACCATTGGCCGCTGCCAGTGTCCTTGCACCTGCACTGCATTCCTTTCTGTGGCTTTGTTGTGTTTTATCGATTATGTGTCGCGTTTGCTCTACTTATTTGTTTTGAGGATAAAACAATAATAACAAAACATTCCTCATAAATTTCCCACATAAGCGTATATTCACCTATGTGTGTGTGTGTGTGTGTGTGTGTGTTTGTAGCTCAAAAGGTCCACTAATCTAAAAGTGCACACGCTGCGTATACTTGATTGCAAATAAATTGGTTTGCCCACATGCCGACCCGCACTGATAACCGTTATTATACTGTATGGCTTTGTTAACGTGTGACACAAAGATACATAAAGAATTCATGGACATTGTCACTTTTTGCAGGTAGCCACAAAATGAATAAAAAATGACAACCATCGATTTTATATTGCAATTAACGACACGTTAGTGCTGTGGGACTATTAATTATGGTCGCAGTCTTGGCCTCTGGCATTAAAAACAGCAATAATTTTTGTTGTTTCGACTTCTTAAATGGTTTTGATTGATTATTAAAGATACAATTAAGGTTTTTGGGTCAATGAGAAAGCAATTTGCCTGGCAATCGATTCAAGTAACACGCGAGCATGAATACATCAATAACAAATAAAAGCACAGTTAGGCAGTTTTATAGTCAAACGATTGCGATAACATTTGTGCATCGAAAAGAACGTCAAATTATCCTGCGTGCTTTCAGGCGCAAGCAGCTCAGCAGCTAAGGGCGCATTTTCCCCAGTACAATTTGCATGTTTTAATCAAATTTTACCCCACCCATACACACACACAGACTCCTTTGAGTGTAGAAATAAAAAAAAGACAGTAGGAATGCAACCGACTGCACCATACTCTGCTCATAATCTCTTTGTAACCACACACTTTAGGGCATATATTTTTTGTTTGTTATTTGTGGGGCGGAAGTGCACATGATCTCAACTTTTTAGCTCGTATTTAGTCCTTGTGCCAAATTTTGGTGACTATAGCTTGTCATGTTTTTGAGGTTTGCCACGCCCCCTGTGCTTGCAGAGCCAAACAATCTTTATTTCTTATTTAATGCGGACATGTATGTTTTTTTTCATACGTACAAACTCATGTACTCGGTTTCATTTGGCGAACAGAGTATTGCAACTGGGTACCTATTCGTTCAAGGACACAAACGTCGATTGGAAACAATTCAAATGTGATATTGGCGTGCCATTCACACGCAAACACACACATAAGCACACCCATTCATACTCAGCCCTGCGAACAGATGCAACTGCATCCCCCTGGAAAGAAGGGCAGCGGGCGGCGGGCGGGGGCGGATGACTCGCGTTAAGTTGCTAGCTAAAAAGCTGCAATTGAATGCAATTTAAATGTTGCTTTGCCTTATGGCGAATCAAAAAGTTGCTGGCCATCAACAAATGCCCTGACAACGTCACGGCAATCCGTCTACTTGCCTAAACTGGGTGCGAGGACGCCAGTGAATGGCAATGGAGGAAAGAGCGTGTCGCCTGGCGTTGCTTCAGCCGACAGCAATTGCAACAATGGCAACAAGGGTAAAAACAACAATTTCATGTTGCCTGCAACCGCACTTTGAGCTGTTTTTATTGATAAAACTTTTATTCCGACGGCTGTTGGGGCCAAGGCGACGACGCCGACGTTAGCTGCAGACACACCACATTTGCATATGTATCTCATAATGCACACACACACACACACATGAGTGTGTGCCAGTCTGATGTAGTGCGCTGGCCAGCGCTTGTTTAGACAACTCTCCATTCACCACATACACTAAAGTGTTAAATAAATAAAGTACGGCTTGAAGAATTGCCAACAGCAACTGCAAGTTACGAGCTCTCCATCGTGCAGAGCCAACTAATTAGGATTTTGATTTGGCGCCAACGTGGCCTTAATTGGCAGCCGTCTCCTAATCTCCTCACAAAGCCATTCGACGTAATTAAAGAAAGTTCTGTCAAAACGGACGACAGTTTTTACTTGCTGCCACTTGGGCAGCTGGAAGGAAGTGAAAGACGGCCGACAAGGACACGAACATTAGCAGGATTATGATGCCAAGAAAAGTTTTTGGCTCAACGACAACACTTGACAGACCTGTTGGCTGTTACGGGCACAAATGAAATGGCTTAAAATATTCACAGAACTGGACGGAGCCCTGCCGGATAAGTTGTGACCAAGTCCAGCAATCGCTATACCTGTCACAATTAGCGTAATTAAGCGATTATTCGGACAATCAAATGAAGGTCCCAATCCACAATGCTGCGCGTGAATTATAAAAATACCCCTGGGCCGGCTTGCCGAGTTGCCGTATCCGGACCGTCATTCGGCTTTGATAGCCGGAGGTCTGATGACATGCGTTTGCGTATCTCGTACGTCTCCCTCGAGGACGCGTGTTCCGCAATCCGCCAGTGCCACGGCCGGAATGCGTAAATATTAAATCACTGCATCTTGCCGATGACAGACAGTATTTAATGGCTTCAAGCATTCGTTTCATATATGACCACAAAAAAACTTGTCGATTCCCCCATGGCCGATTCTGGCAGCCTTTCCGGTATTTATCGTGGCCATAACAAAGAAGGAATGCAGGAGACACGAACGGGTGAAACCAGTTTCCAATTGCAGTCTTTGGCAGAAGCTGAAGCCGCACGTGAAAGTCCGTCCCTGGGATTCTTGCCTGGATACTCGACAGGAATTGGTTTGGAAAGGAAATGTAACAAGTAGTTTGTATTAAAAGGCTTTGCCTAAGCGGATTAAATGCAAAGGCTTGACATTGTGGACATGTCAGGCTATCAGGAGCAGGGATTGAAGTCCTTGTGTGTATACATACAAGCAATTGATAAAACAGGAAGGATCCACCATCGAGGATGCCAATTTCACAAAGTCACGGATGTAATATCAGCTAAGTAGCAATAAATAGTCGAATATATAGATGCAAAAATAAAAGAAATGCAATGGGAAGATGCTTGCAAATAATCCTGCGAATCCAAATGCGACGAGAGGATGCAGGATGCGAACACAAATATGAAAGGTATCGATACACTCAGAGAAAAAACCAAGAATTGTATACATTAATCAGCATTGTAAAAGTGTGGCTGTGTATAAATTTCTTAACTTAAGAAAAAAATTGGTAGATGATTATTATATTATTAAAAATAATTTATCCTATATATTTTAGGAAAATGAGGAACATATTGTACTTGAAATTTTTAATTTCATTTGGATGTAGACCATAACTTTTCCCACAGTAAACACACACATACGCATGCACACACATATAATTCCATCTCCCACACTAACTCGCCTGCCTTCTGACATTTCATGTGCAATTCCCAGAAACTTTAAAGCTTTTCAAACAACATCGAAAGGAAATTGCTGGAATTGCAGTCCGCTCAGTCGTTAACTTTGAGCTACGAGACCTGAAGGAAAACCATTAGCCTTCAAATGCAATTCAGGTTATTCGCAATGTGACTTAAAGCCACGCAACTTTAAAAGTATTTTCCTTCGTATCGCAACGTTGCAGCTGCCGAATAAAGGCAACTTTAACGTGCAACATCTCAGCAAATGCTCAACCATTAATTAAAATATTTCACTACTATCGCTCGACCGCAAAACTTTCACGCCGTGGAAGTTTCTAGCGATATTTTTTTTCCTTTGCACCTTAAACTTCGCCCGTTGGCCAAAAACTATTGAATCAGCCATGCAGAAAAAACAATGCGCCAAAGCTATAATAATACCCTCTTCCAAGGCTATAATTATTACAAATAATTTAACTATATATAATAGAATAAATTTAAATGCTTTTATAAAAGTTAAAAACTAAACTGAATTAGCCTGATAATATTGTAAATTTAGGACGAAATCCATAAATCTGGTCAAAATCTTCTGTATATTCAAAATTTTGTTGATAGAAAAACAGAATATTTGCAATACGTAAAATATAAGACAAATAATACGTAGTTTTGATCAAAATATATAGAACTCACACAAAAATCTTTCTTTTTATAAAAGGTATATTATTAACGATTTCATTTTGCCAGTTTCGATATGACGAAGTTTTTTTTATGTATATATTATAACATTAATGT
Source organism: Drosophila colorata (assembly GCA_035041545.1). Classification (NCBI taxonomy): domain Eukaryota; kingdom Metazoa; phylum Arthropoda; class Insecta; order Diptera; family Drosophilidae; genus Drosophila; species Drosophila colorata. The sequence goes on along the minus strand of JAWNLD010000275.1, from coordinate 438,122 downwards.
GTTGTAACTGCAAGTCAGTGGACAATTTCTGAAAAGCATTGATATAAAAAGTTTTAAATTCAATTTGCTTTAAACTCATATTAATTTTTTTAATTATCTCCCGACTGGTTTGTCCAAACTTTTATAAAACTTCTCGTAAAATGCAATTTACGGCTATTTTAATGATATTTTAATACCACGAGCGGGAAACGGGTAAGAAAGTTGTAGCAAAGCTGGTTAACATCGCAATGTGTAGTATGACAGTATTATATATTCTTTCGTCATAAATATCAACTGCAATGCGTTGAATAGTTTGTACCAAAATACAAAAATCTTCTAAGAGGTTATATTAAACAAATAAGAGGGCTCTAGTCGGGAGCACCCGACTAGGAGTTACCCTGAACACAGCGGCGAGCTGTTATATACATTTAAAGCTCTTTGCATTCAAACACACATTCACAAAGTCACATACACACACACACACACACACAAACGCCGGCAATGCAAATGAATTCTTGAATAACTTCTAAACTCAGAGTTAACGATCATACTCTAACTTTAGAAGTTATTATGAATTTTCAGTGCTTAAGAAGAGCATAAGAGCATAGATTGATCATTTATTGTAAAGAATATAAAAAAGCAATGAATGCTTTTCATACATTTTATGCTCCAACTGAATATTATTTGAATACAAAAATATTCTCACAATTTTAAAACTGATTTCTTTGGGAAAATATATTATATAATATATAAAAAAAATAATTAAAATGTAAAAGATATAAGATGACCAGTGACCTTCAAACCTATAGACGTGTAACAAAACGGGCATTGCACAAACCTTATATACTCGGTTCACTTCGTAAACGAGTATACAAAAATATATAAAATATAAATTCAAATTAAAGAGTAAATATTTGATTGATATTGATAATCAACAATAAAAGTTGTATATTATTGCAGTCAATGGTCATGAATTTCTCAGACATAACAAGGAAAATATCTTAAGAATAATTTTAAATAAAGCAACGGTAAATCAAAACAATGAGATTACAGCATGTATATACATACACAACAACTAGCTGCAGCCCCTGTCATTTATTAAAAGCTTTAGCGTACTCACCACTTTCTTCCTCTTCCGTTTGCGCTTTCTTTCTCAATTCACATTTGCGCGCCATTTTATTATTGTTTAATTTGTTTGGGCAAAAACAACAACAAATATTAAACACGATTTTTACCGACTTCAATTCAGCTACACTAACGCAAACCCGACTTAACACGGATAAATTGAAGTTAAATAAACACAAATGCCACGCAGAAATCGCTAATATACACCCGCGCAAGCGAATGACACGACCGATCATCAGCGCAGACGCACAAAGACTAAATCATCTCTTTACTGTCGCACCTAAGCCAAGCCAGCATGCGCACTTAAACAATCGCAGCTAAGAGCAGCATGTAATTAACATAGCTCTCCTTGCCCACGCCACCCACAATGGCCGCTCTAAGCATTGGCGCTCACGGCTGGATGCATGCTTAAGAATTGCGTCTTCTGCTCCCACTAACATTAACAGTGGGCGCTCTCTCTGGAAGTTGCAGCCTGCAGTGCATGCAATTAATATAGCTCTCCTTGCTCACGCCGCCCACAATGGCCGCTCTAAGCATTGGCGCTCACGGCTGGATGCATGCTTAAGAATTGCGTCTCCTGCTCCCACTAACATTAACAGTGGGCGCTCTCTCTGGAAGTTGCAGCCTGCAGTGCATGCAATTAATATAGCTCTCCTTGCTCACACCACCCACAATGGCCGCTCTTAGCATTAGCGCTCACGGCTGGTTGCATGCCTAAGAATTGTGTCTTTCGCTTACAATATCATTAACAGTGGGCGCTCTCTCTCTGGAAGTTGCAGCCTGCAGTGCACGCACACATAAAGGGATCAAAATTAATTGTCTTAAATTGAGTATTAGGAATTAATCTCTTTGTTCTTATTACTCAATGGCTGACACCGTGTTCACTTTCCCTCTTTCTCTCTCTCAATATGTTGATTTCTGCCATTGCATTTCATGCAGCCAAAACACACACAACAAATCATACCGATTTTTCACATATTTTTTTAAATTAAAAAGAAAACTTTGTGTTTATTATTTTTAAATCCTGAATCCATGGAAAATGGGTAAAAAGGGCATAATGGTTTTTTTTTATAATTTGAGCGTGTTTTGGCTGCATAAAATGCAATGGCGAAATCAATATATTGAAAGAGAGAGAAAGAGCGAAAGTGAACACTAAGAACAGTATCAGTCATTGAGTAATAAAAACAAAGAGATGAATTCCTAATACTCAATTTAAGACAATTCATTTTGATCCCCTCTAGTCTGCGTGCACTGCAGGCTGCAAACTTCCAGAGAGCGCCCACTGTTAATGATAGTGGGAGCAGGAGACGCAATTCTTAAGCATGCATCCAGCCGTGAGCGCCAATGCTTAGAGCGGCCATTGTGGGTGGCGTGAGCAAGGAGAGCTATGTTAATTACATGCTGCTCTTAGCTGCGATTGTTCAAGTGCGCATGCTGGCATGGCTTAGGTGCGACAGTAAAGAGATGATTTAGTCTTTGTGCGTCTGCGCTGTTAATCGGTCGTGTCCTACGCTTGCGCGGGTGTATATAAGCGATTTCTGCGTGGCGTTGTGTTTATTTAACTTCAATTTATCCGTGTTAAGTCGGGTTTGCGTTAGCTGAATTGAAGTCGGTAAAAATCGTGTATAATATTTGTTGTTGTTTTTGCCCAAACAAATTAAACAATAATAAAATGGCGCGCAAATGTGAATTGAGAAAGAAAGCGCAAACGGAAGAGGAAGAAAGTGGTGAGTACGCTAAAGCTTTTAATAAATGACAGGGGCTGCAGCTAGTTGTTGTGTATGTATATACATGCTGTAATCTCATTGTTTTGATTTACCGTTGCTTTATTTAAAATTATTCTTAAAATATTTTCCTTGTTATGTCTGAGAAGTTCATGACCATTGACTGCAATAATATGCAACTCATGTTTTTGATTATATCAATCAAATGTGAGCGACCCGAATTTAGGTAAAAAACGCGATTAGTTTTAGAGTTATGACCATTTTAGAATTTCCATATCAGTTCTAGTAAAAACTGAAGTTTATTTAGAAAACAAGTAAGATTGCTCTAGTCGGGAGTGCCCGACTGAACCCAGTGGCGAGCTGTCGTTACATACATTTAATTCAACCCCTCTGCAGTCATACACACATACACAGAATAACACATACACAAATAATTGCTTGCGTTTCGCGCTCGCTTTTAATATTTGCATACGCCTGCGCTTGGCGCTTGTCAGATCGACGTGTTCATACAAACGGACGGACAGACAGACGGACATGGCTAGATCGAATCGGCCATTCGATTCTCAGTTTTGATTATTGCTGTTGTTAATTCTGACGCTTGTGTCTGTTCCCGAGGGCGGTAACTTGTTAGCTCAGCATATTCCTATCAGAGTTAAATATTTGTATACATGTCTCTCTCAGAGACCTGATCACAAATATGTATTTATGGTGCAAGCAAAGAAGTTTTCCTACTGCCTTGCAACTGGCTCCTCTGTATCCTTACAGGGTGCACCAGGCAGCTCCTTTCTGTTTGTTCCTCACAAATATGTTTGCACTAACGGTGAAACGCGACTCCCAACAAGGGACGACCGCGGCTTTAGCTCCCTTTGTTGTTGTTTGACTTGGCCTTTATCGAACTGGCCAAAGGACTGAGGAAACAGTTAAGTCATATTTGACCTTTTTAATAAACATGTTGCCAAGTTCCAGCGAGTTGCCGAGTGCTAACAAGTGAAATTCATGGACCCTTTGTTATTCAGCCGCCTATACACACACACACACACACACACACACACACACGCACACGCACACACCAAGCCACATACACACATGTGTGAACATAACAAAGGCTGCCATTTGCCCCGAGGCTCAGTTTCTTTGCGCCGCCTTTGCCTCGTTTGTGGCATTTGTGTCGTTTGTGTCGCGTGTGCTTGCCACATGCTCCGTCACTTGCCACTCGTCGGATTTTACTTTTACAGCATACTTTCAGGCGCTCGCAGCAGCCAATGTCGGATTTACCTTCACCGTTGTTGTTGTTGTTGTTGTGGTAGTTGCTGTTGTTGTCGTTGTTATTATTCAAAATTTGCATACCAAGTGTAAAGGCAATTGTGACACTTATGCCACTACAAAACGCTGCTAATTTCTGCCCCAGGGTGGCACGCCTCTCGAAAATATTGTAAGGAAACTTCGAGAGCTCAACCGTAAAGTGGCATTCTTTTCAGTTATTTTCTAATCCGCAGACTTTAGAGGCTTAGGGCCTCACTTTGCCCCGCACAACAGCTCAGGCAGCTTCAACAAATTTCCTTTTATGAAAGCAACCAGCAAAAAGAGAAGAAAAACATCAATGCAGGCCCACAAGAGGCAGTCTGATTTACAGGATGCAAAAAATCTACAGAGGATTGTTCGCATATACTACATTTTCCCATACGAGTTTTCATTTCATGCGTTTGGCCTTTTTCATTTGTAAAAGCTGTCTGAACACTCCGCTTAAAGCGTTAAGCCGGATATTAAACGCTTAATGTGTTGAGCGATTGACTGCTCTCGAAAGTCATATTACTTTATTTAAATCTTCATTATCTGGTGTGGGTTATTACATTCATAACTGAGTAAACTATATTTGCAAACTAAATATAGTTTGACTTTGCATAGAAAGCGAAAACTGCAAAGTTTTCCTCACAGTCAATTTTCTTTGCTTGGTAAATAAATTCTTGACTGGGGCAAAGCTCACTCTATGGAAAATTCGCATTATTTTAAGAAAATTAAAAAATGTATTAACAAACAATTTTTTTTTATTGTAAAAAAAAGTAGTATTTGGCTGTTAGTTTTCTTACCCATAAATTTAGGGCCAATCGAATTCCGTTTTAATGCATTCGATTCTAATTTCTTAAACGTATAACAAGAAAACAAATCTTTATTTACTCCATTTAAATTCAGCTATCTTTTATTTCCCCTTTCTACAGTAATTTTATTCACAAACCTTTAAATTTACATTTATTATATTATACTTGTAATAATTGAAAAAGGTAATACGGATTTCAGTTGTGTGCATAATAGGCTTATAAATTGGGATTACAAAAAAATCCTTTGTCTATCCACAAACGAGCTTGTAAGTCTTTATAATCCGCATTTAAGCTTATGAAGAGATTTGTGAGGCACTTTCCAATGACTTTATCCCCATGTCTCTCGCTGTCGCAGAGGACATGACATGATAATGTGTGCTTTACGTCCTGGGTTAATGAAGCGACAACTGAATGGACGCAAATATGGCCGAACAAAAACGGCCAACAAAAAAAAGGGAAACACACGCACACGGCTCAAAGGCAAATCCAAAGGTAGACTCGAAAGCTGTGAATAGTTTTTATCTCCCATACTTGTATCCGGTTTCCATTAACATCAATCTATTTTTTGGTCACCTCTCCGTTTCTGAGGTTAATCGTCGGATCTTGTTTGGCTTATAGCCCCATTGACCAGTCAAATCGATGGACACTTTTCCAAGCCGTTGGGCATCTGATTTTTTGCTACTGGACGCTTATCATCAGTGGATTCATTATTCAATAGTTTGGTCACCGCTGGGAGCGTGGTCCACATTATTAGGTGCGCACATTTGCCAGATTCAATTTAAATTGCAAATGTACTAAATATACGTATTAATCCCCCTTGTCCCTGCTCACCAAGCGCCCGTTGCTCTTTGCGTTTTCCTCTTTCCTCGTTGTTTTTGGTTTTCGGATTGCTCTTCGCATTTGGGCCAACCGCACTTAATCCGGCGTAATACATGAATATATATGTATATATGTGTGTTATCCCGAATGGCAACACATACGCAAGCAAGAAAAGGACCTCGCCAGGCTGCTTGTCGTGTTTGTCATTTAGTAATGTGGTTCGCACATTCATTCACAAAAAAACAAGTACAAATGCTTTGGTTGAAAGAACTTGCCTAGAAAGCACCCTGTAATTGCTTGATTTTAAAATTAAGTCTTTTTCAACAAATATTTATTAAGTGTGTGATGTGAAAGATATTTAAAGCTGATATCGTGCAGAAAACCAAACCACGAAATTCCAATTAAGAGCTAAATTTCATACGAGCTAGTGCTAGTTTTACATAATATAATATTATTTAATATATTAAATATTTGTTATATACAAAATAAATATAAAAATATTAACATTAATAAAAATAAAATTAATAATAATCGAGAAATGTGACATCTGATTTATGCTTAGAAAATACAGGGTATACAACACAGTATCTCAGGCTCATTTGGTTTTGTGGTGCTGACTTTATCAATTTCGTTGTTCCACGCTGCGTATGAGTAATCATTTTATTGCACGACCCCAAATAAAAGCTAAGCCAAATATCGTTGGCAACAATACACCACACACACACATACACACACACAGGCACACTAACACAAGTGCAGATACAAGTCGGATCATTGAAGCATATGTGTGTGTACACGTGCTTTTCATGGGCCTCTGTAACGCCCTTTAATTTTACGCAAATTTGTCTGCCTAAATTAAAATAAACGCGCTGAGCCAAACTGGAAAGACACCCAAAAAACATTGCACTGCATTTTCCATGGCCGACCATAAATTCTGGATATTGTGGAAAATTTTATGAGCGACATTGAATGTAATAACCCATATCAAATATGCAGGTACACATGAGATTATATTGGTCATTAACTTAATCCATAAGCTGCCATGCTCTGCTTGCTGCGTGTCAGTTTTCATTTTAATTGGAACACAAAAATATAATCTTTATAACTGTTTTATTAGGTCATAAACAAGGCTGCTCAAAAACGAAAATCTGGTTGTTGCTTAAATTCTAAATATTAAAATCAAATCATTCTGAAAATTAAATTACTAACAAAATGTATATTTTTAAATATAAAAACATATTCCGATTAAATTAAATTTTTTTTTATTTGCTCATTCTTAGATTCGGTTTAGTGTAAGGTCAATAAAAATAAAAAATAATAAAAAAAAAAAAAAACATTGGAATTCCGAGCTGAAACTGGCTTGATTCTAAACTGGTTTATAGCCTTGTTCATAATAACGAAGTATTGAACATGTTCCAATATGTAAAAGTGTATTTGTATTAAAAATGCCAATCAATTATTGGTAGTCAACAGGTGCGACGCTGTCGTCTTATCCTCTTACTGCTTCTGTCAGTCAATTTATTCAAATTCTACTCAATTTGTGTATCTTACGTTCTCTGATTGTATACTTTAGATAGCTAAATTCGGTTAAATTTGAAGGAACCGGCGAACTCTCGCTTTTTGATTGCTATTTTCCTGGCTTAACTTGTACTTATGTACCTATGCTCACTTCGCAAATTAGTTCCCACACACAGAGAACCCGCACAAATGTTACGAAATATATGTAATTGCAGATAAATTACACGGCCGTGGACAAAAACTTTCGCCATTTGAATAGAACGACGGGGGTCTAGCCCCCAACCAGTAGCCAGACAGCCGGGAATTGAGACCAGTGGCACAAACACAAGTACGAATGTAGCTTTGTGCACTCAGAGAAAAGCGACCGTATAAAATTAAGTGATATGGGACAGAATTCATAAAGTTATGCACCATAAATTTCAAGGAAATTTCGTTCTTAAATGCGCCTTAATAAAACAAAGATGGGAAAACATTCCGATAAATTTCCAAATAATTTTTATACGTATTTGCATACTTGTGAAAGAAAATTAAGTACAAAATGTCTTAGATTAAGTGCTGTATATATTTAGAAATTTTTTAATTAAAATATCCTAAAGCAAAATTGTTTTTTCTCACCTTGTCTCAATTTTGTCAAAACTTGCACTTGATGCGCACAAAATTGTTGAGTTTTTCTCCAAGTGCTTACATATATATCCATACTTATAGCTGCAGTATAGGGCGACGGACCCGAACCCCATCAAGGCGACGCTTTTGCGCAGCACTCAAAAACAAATTCATTAAAATTGCGCTAATACGGCGTTTGGGCTTGAGTTTCGGCTTGGGATTGGGATTGGGATTGGGATTGGAATTGGGATTGCTTTGCGTTGGGTTTTGCCTCTGGCTTTGGTGCTTCAATTGATGACGTAGGAGCGCAGAGCTTTCCATTAAAACGCTCGCTCGCCGAAGTGTCTGTAAAAAAAAGCACTACAACTACATGTATCTATTTCCGCATGTATCTGTATCTGTAACTGTATCTGTATCTGTATCTGTATCTGTATCTGTATCTGTGAGCTGCATGAGGTGGCACGTGCGAAACTGGCGTGACGGCCAGTCGAGTCCAGCACTCGAGCCTCACCATTCAGTTGGCAATTCGCACTCGCGCTGATAGCGTTCGCCGGGGTAACACTTATCGCCTCCATTTGCCATTTGCCTGCCCCCGAAGATGTCGTAAATCTCTCGAGCGCCAATTCTGATTAGCGCGTGGCCCAGAACACCTAAGTACTTGACGGCACCGGTGCCAGCTCTGGGCACAGTCGCAGCGCGTTCGTCGCCGAGTTCGGACCGCGTTCCATGACCATCTGCAAAGTATTCGTGGCGCTGGCCATCGCCGGCCTGGGCACGCTGTGCCTGCTGCCCGTGGCCACCAACTGCGACAGCGACTCCTACTACGAGAAATACTATGCGGCGCGTCGTTTTGTGCCGCTGAAGCGCAACTCGCCGCTGACCTTCAACTTCACGCTGACGCTGTCCAAGGCGGACCAGCTGGCGTCGCATGAGCGGCCCGCGCTGATCGGCAATCTGGCGGCGCTGGGCGGCTGGCAGGCGGATCGAGCCATTCTCTTGAATCGCACGGAGGTGCTCAACGTCTGGCGGGGATCGCTGCTCCTGCCGCAGAACAGCAGTGTGCAGTACCGTTACTTTGTCGCGGCCGTGGGCCGTTCCGGCGGCATTCAGGTGCGTCGCTGGGAGTCGCATGTCCTGCCGCACGCATTCAACACGACAAAGCTGGCGGGCAACCGCAGCGACGAGCTGGGCACCATCGATGGCCAACGGCAGCTGAGCCGCGGCTGGCTGCAGAGCTCCGGCTGCATCGTGCAGTTCAAGGTGTTCCCACGCGCCCTGAGCCTGGAGGAGCAGTCGATTCCAGAGGCAGCCGGTCTGCGCCTGCGCCTGCAGCCCGTGCACCCGGGCAATCTGTCGCCCATCCTGAGCTCGGCATCCGCCAACGTGGAGTACGTGCGCATGGTCTACAGCGACAGCGTACTGCGACCGCAGCCGGAGTACGGAGTGCCCTATGCCCAGGACAAGGACCTGCTCATGTTCCATGTGACGCTGGAGCAGCTGCAGCAGGCGGCCTACCAGCTGGAGGTGTACGGCGCCCAGCAGGACCTCGTCCGGCTGCTCGGCTATGCGCACCTGCAGCCCGGCTTCCTGGCGGGCAGCGACGGCAACCTGACGCTCCAGCTGATATCGCCGCTGTGGCAGCGCGTGGTGGGCGAACTGCACATGCAGTATCTCGTGGTGCATCCCATGGCCAACGTGAGCAGCGACTTCCGCACCAGCTTCGTCAACTACTGGCGGGCCAACTGGACAGCGCTGGAGATCGGCCATCGCGGGCTGGGCAAGAGCTTGTCGCTGACCGCGACGACGGCGGCGCCGCTGATTGAGAACACCCTCGGTACGATGCAGGCGGCGGGCGAGCTGGGCGCCGACCTGGTCGAGTTCGATGTGCAGCTGACCAGCGACCTGGTGCCGATCATTCACCACGACTACTCCATACGCGTGTGCATTGACTCGAAGACGCCGACGAGCCGCAACGATCTGACCGAGGTGCTGATCAAGGACATTACCTACGAGCAGCTGAAGCAGCTGAAGACCTACCAGATCGTGGGCAACAAGATCATCGAGTATCCGGCCCACAACAACGTCGAGCTGGTGGAGCAGCGCCTCTTCCCCACGCTGCAGGACTTCTTCGAGCGCGTGAACCTCAGCGTCGGCTTCGACATTGAAATCAAGTGGCCCCAGCTCCAAGCCAACGGCCTCTACGAGAGCGTTCAGACCATCGACAAGAACCTGTTCGTGGATCGCATTCTGGACGTGGTGCAGCGTCATGGCTGTGGCCGCCTCAACATCCTCAAGAGCTTCGACGCGGATCTGTGCACGCTGCTGCGCTTCAAGCAGAACATGTACCCGGTGCTCTTCCTCACCAGCAGCAAGGAGAACGTCTACGCGGATCCGCGCACCAGCACCGTGGAGCAGAGCATCAACTTTGCCCAGGCCTTCGACCTGGCCGGCATTGTGCCCCATACAGTATTCTTCAAGGCCGATCCGACGCTGGTGCAGCGGGCCAAGTCGCAGGTGCCACTGCTCCTGCTGTGGGGCGCCAACCTCAAGGATCGCGAGTCGATCGACTGGTTCCTCGAGCAGGGGCCAAACGGTGTCGTCTACGACCGCATGGATCTCTGGCTGCCCCCAAACAAAACTGGCGCCTTCGAGGCCGAGCAGGATCTGCCCGACTTCTTCCAGTTGCAGTGTGCGAACGCTGCCAAGCAGCCCGCCCCCAATGCCACCGTCGAGAGTATCCTGAGCAATGTCTACTTTTCGTAGACGCGACCTTCTACTTTGTATATTAACGCCAAGCAATAAAAATACTATCTCTAAAAACTGTTGAAAGTTCTCACTGTGCTCATTTCCCCGCCAGCTTCCCAACAGCTCGACGTGTCCGCCAACTTCTGCTGCCTGTCTAATAAAAAAGCGGATATCAAATTTTCACGTAATTGCCTTTTTCTTCTTGAGGAATAAAAGCGAAAAGTAAAACTTTTGCGGAATGTGCGCAGAGATAAATCCTTTTGAAGATAATACTTTAATTTCAAAAGGATGCGCCAGCAAAAAGAACGAAAAGCACTGCAGGAAATGAACCCTTAAATGTCTGACAAAATTGATGGGTATTTCAATATTCCAGATACGTTCGTAATAATAACAGCAGTACTTGTTCAAGTACATACATTCATTCACTTTACATAATAATAATAGTATAATATTCGTATAAACAACGCAGTTGATTTTGCCAAGAAAGCCTTTTTGTTTTTGCTTCGTGTGGCACTTGTTGTTTTTGCATACTGAACTTGAAATTGAAATGCTTAATGAAATCATTGCCATCAACGGCCCCAGTCGCGCTCGCCGGCGCTGTCATGTCAAGTCGTGACATGTCGCGTCATTCCACGCCGTAAACGCGACTGGGGGCGAGGCAAATGGTCAATCGCCTCTCCCAGCGCGTTGTCGACGGAGGCGTCGCAGCTGCCCCACGGTGATTTCTGTGATGCAACTGCCCTGCCCGTGCATCCGCAGCGTTGCATAAGTTTTGTAGGTGAGTGTCGCATTTGGATTAATATCCCCAGGCCCGAAAGTCGCAGTTTCACGCCAGGTTTCAATTGGTATCCGTACTTATCCACTTATAAGTGGCATCTACCTTATTATGAAATTACGCTTGGTCAATTATATAGCGCAAATGTTTTATGCAAATTACCAGCAACTAACTAATTGTAGCTAAAAAACGAAAAAATTGCGTTGGTAATTATATTCGAATAAATACAAATTGCATTTGAATACATTAAGTACAATTGCGTCTTCGACACAAACAATCATATGCGACTGTATTTACTTTATAAGTATATTAATGAAATTCAATTTATTTTTAAACACGGTACTTTTGCTCGTTAGGCTGTCGGGTGCATTTATTTAATTGCCTTTTAGCTATTAAATGCTAAATATAGACGATATTTATTTGCTCTAGACTTGGCAGAAAAAAACCGTTGAACAGATCTCTATTAAAATCTATCAAGCAATATTCTAACTATGCAAAGCTTTTTTATAAAGTTTCAAGTTCTCCCGATTACGAGATACGCTGTGCCAGTAGTGCCCCGTTTTCGTAGAAATAGACAAATGCCGTTTTCAAAACCTACAAAAATATTCTGGACCACGATAATTTAGTAAGGAAGTTTTTTAAAAACATACTGTACGTTTAGTGGGTTACGAAAAGAATTTTAAGATATGTATAAAACAAAAACAAAACAAAAAATTTGGTTTGAAGAACCTTGAATTTTGATAGGGATTATCGTAGAAGAGCACTCTCGACTGCTTCACAATTACCTATAATTTTTTCGCTTCTCATATAGACGTTTGTTGTTTAGATTTTAAAACAAAGTACGCAAATGGCAAGCTTATTGGTAATAAAGTAGATTAACAATTATTATGTAAAATATAGCAAATATGCACATATGTGTATGTCCATGTAGTCATTGTCATAAAGATATCGAAATATTTTTGTCCTTATCGCATTAGCTCCTATTAGAAATGCGAACATGGGTAATCTAAATCCAAAATACTTTCAATTAGCTTGAGGCAAAACACACACATTTGTGCATGTTCTTAAAGCTTTTTGCAATCTCATACAGGTGTTAGCGTTTTCAACTGTAATCAAAATAGTTTTACTAAGAGATATAAAAAACACAAGAACAAACAGACGCGCTTCAGGCTGAGCTTTTTACGTAGAGCTGATGCTTGGCACGCGCAATATGGAAAAAGTTTCAGGCACTAATATCAATTTATGTAATCCAATCTTTATTAACTTCAGCATACGAAATTGGCGTGCAGATGGTTGAGGAAGCAAAAATATATAGCCTTTTCTTTAAAATTGCGGTTGTACCGATTCTACAACCTTGCAGAGACTATTAAAATTTTGTCACGAAATCAGTAACGGATACGCCTTTTAGCTGCAGGCAGACAACGTCGTTCTAAATCCTTATTTCTTAAAATTTAAATCACATTTTCTTTTTGTTCATGTTGCTTTAATCAGAAAAATGTCATGAATTAAGTAGAAAAAAGTCTTAAAAATCATTTTAGAATTAAGAATTTCATCTTGACCGAATTTGAACAACGTTTGGATTTAATAAAGTACAAAACTATTGGCTTTTTCTCTAACTATACTATAGGAGTTATCAAAAATAACTTTAACCAAGCGCACACATTATGAGTTATTTTGAGCTCCCATTATGTTCTCAAATTTGGAACATGCTCGGACATCTATACTATATAAAGATTTTTCGAATATTGAGCTCTTGCATGAACAACGTAGTTTGCTGAAGATATTTTCACGAAACTTTCGTAAGCTTACGACATTTTCGGTTAACATAATGTTGACCAAAAGTAAGCAGCATCGGAAGGACACAAGGACGATGCGTCGAAAGTCGAACTAAATAGCTAACAACTTTAGTTATAAAGACAACGATGTGTGCCAGCTGTTATTTTTATTTTATGTTTTATTTTTTGTTTTAGTCTTTTTCTTTTTGGTTAGGGCTTTGGGTGTAGAGTGCTTCGTTATTCTAAAACAAACTTTGTCTGCATCTAAAGTACAAAACTTGACTCCAATGGTCGGGGTTGGAGATTCCCCCTACTTTCTGTTTCACACAGTTGCACAACTCTATTGTACACGCTGGAGAACAAGTATATAAATTTAAATCACACTCTAAAATGAAAAGTACAATTTATCTATTCAATAAAGTTAGTTAGGTTTAAAAAAAACTCAGTTTAAGGGGTTACTTTTTAGCAAGATGTTTTTTTTTTTGGTGTTTGTAAGTGCGGGACATGATTTTAGTTTGTGGTCCAAGTTTATGTTTTATTTATGTTCGATAATTGTGACAAGATAATGTGAATTTGGGAAGAACGTAATATTGTTGTTTGATGTGTTTACTAAGTATTTTGAAAGTAGCCAAGGCGTGTTGTGAACTTTTATTAATTGTTTAACATTTAAACACGCAATAGTTTATTATGAAAATTGTAATTAGCTCCAATACACAATAGATATATTTAATTTAAATATACGTAGTTTGAAGTATACTGAAGTATCTGTATCTGTAAAATAAACAATCGTATTCGGTTGAGAGTTTCCCTAAATTGTATGGCAACTGAACAAGTGAGCGTCATGTTGGCGAGTAATATTTACCAATAAGATACATAGTTAGAAAAAAATTATAATTATAAAAATAAATAGTTAATTTAATAATAATAATTATTATTTTTAAATTTATTTTTTATCATTATTATTATAAATTTCTTTTTCTAACTAAAAGTATTATTACGAATTAGGTACGTAAAAATACTTTTATTAAAAAATCTTCCTGGTAAGATTTATGCGATACCCACGATTAAGAAATTTCTTTAAAATTCAGTTATATTAATTCTTATTAACAATATGATTTGTTCTTTATAGCGCCAGCTAATGGACGCTTACATCCGGCAGAAGCGCGCCTCGCCTGGAATGGTGCAGGCCAGCGACCTGCAGATGAGCCGCCCGATGTCCGGAATGCGGAGCAACAGCCGCGAGCTGCACGCCTACGACGGTCCCATGCAGTTCATTGGGTCGCCGCAGAACCCGGACCAGATCCTGACCAACAACAGTACCAACAGCGTCCACTTGTCCAGCACCAACAACTCGACTCGCAACAACTCGAACAACTTGCGCAGCCTCAGCACCATCAACCAGGAAGGTGGGTCTCCTGGCCACATTGTCAAGTACTCCATTCAGCGTACATTTCTTGCGTTCCGTTGCAGACTTAATCGAGGAGATCTCGTCACACGAGCTAGAGGACGAGGAGAGCAGTCCGGTGACGGTGCTGGAGCAGCCGCTGCCGCCGCAAAGTGCCAACTCGGCGCATTCTCAGCGGATGCGCGTCGGCCAGCAATCCTTCAACGATACTCTGGACGAGGAGGACTACACGAATCGCAACATATCGGGCGTGGCTCCAGTGCGTCCTGCCGGCCTTGCCTCGCCCTACAAAGAGGACGCCGCCTTGGAGGGCAGCAACGGCGCTGCCAACGGCAGCGGCAGTGGCGGTGGCAGCGGCGAGTCCGAAGGCGATGTCATTGGCAACATCGATCAGTTTGTAATGCAGCCGGCGCCGCAGGGTGTCCTTTATAAGTGCCGCATCACACGAGATCGCAAGGGCATGGACCGCGGCCTGTTCCCGATCTACTATCTGCACTTGGAGCGCGACTACGGCAAGAAGATCTTTCTGCTGGGTGGTGAGTTCAGTTCAGTTCCCCGCTCCCAGTGAACCCCTGGTGACAACTGACCTTTGACAGGTCGCAAGCGCAAGAAGAGCAAAACATCCAACTATATCGTCAGCTGCGATCCCACCGATCTGTCGCGCAACGCCGACGGCTTCTGTGGCAAGCTGCGCTCCAACGTGTTCGGCACGTCCTTCACGGTGTTCGACAACGGCAACAAGGAGAGCACTGAAAATCCGCGACTCGACCTGGCCGTCATCATCTACGTGAGTTTGATCCGCTCAGCGGCTTTACTTAATTGCTATAATAATTGATGATCACTCCGGCGCAATTAGGACACCAATATATTGGGCTTTAAGGGACCGCGCAACATGACTGTGATCCTGCCGGGCATGACTGAGGACGATCAGCGCGTCAAGATCAGCTCAGCGGATCCCAAGCAGCAAGGCATTCTTGACTTGTGGAAGATGAAGGTAAGCCAAAATCGGCCAAAATCGGCCAAAATTTGCAAAGCTTAAAGTCGATCTGCTCCAGAACATGGACAACATTGTGGAGCTGCACAACAAGACGCCCGTGTGGAACGACGAGACCCAATCCTATGTGCTTAACTTTCACGGCCGTGTCACGCAGGCCTCGGTCAAGAACTTTCAGTTGGTGCACGACTCCGATCCCGAATATATCGTCATGCAGTTTGGCCGCACATCGGAGGATGTGTTCACCATGGACTATCGCTATCCACTCTGCGCCATGCAGGCCTTTGCCATAGCCCTCAGCAGTTTCGATGGCAAAATCGCCTGCGAGTGAACCATGAGCATATCCTTGAGCGTGCCACAAGGATGCCTTATTTATACGACAAGCAGCTACTCAACTTGCGAGTAGAAGCCCCAACTCAAATTCTATGCAGTCGTCTAGAATCTAAGAAATACCAGGTACCCAAAAGCTCGTGTCAGGCGCAGTTATATTAACTAACGAAAATGTTATTTTCGAGAAATATCATTAATTATGGCACTATCAATGTGTATGTGTGTTAAAAGATACTGGCTAATATATAATATATAAGTTAGGAAAATACTATGAAAGAGACAAATTATAAGACAAACACCACAATGAAATGTTCGATGATCAAATGATTAGGACAAGGACTTAAAGTTAGACTTCCGTGTTATTGAGTGGAATATCAGTGGAGTAAATAACTTCAGAAATTTAACATAAATTCTTGAAGCTCATATTTACAAATTTTACTTTTCCTTCAATCTAAATATGAAGCAAATAACTTTTGAGCGTAAATATCAAATATGTGAAACAGTATGTCAAAATATCAGATACATTTAATAAACCTGTACTTACACTTTCAAATGTCTCTCCATAAATTGTGTACTGTGTGTACTCAAGTGTTTCTGGTACAAATATTTACACCTTCAATTGTATCTAAGCGTGTACTTTACTTATCTCTTACTATTGAACGTGCATAGTCGACAATTCTAGTCAGCCGAAGTGCTCATCAGAGTGGATTTGTTCATTAGGCAACAACCAAATATATATATAAATGTCTATATGTATGTATTGTAAATTACCATTTATTCAAATGTGCTCACCGATTTTGTAAAGAGCTTACAAATGTACCGTAATAGCTCTTAATGATTCCCCATATACGCAAATCCGCATATGCAAATCAAAAGTAGAAAATCAAACAATTGCATAAATATATCGATTTTATAATTTGAATACAGCTCAAACACGAATATTTAAGTATACACAAATACTTTAAACAACTATTTATATTGATGTATCTGAGTCAAAAACAATTACTACTAGGCCATAAGGGAGCATTACTATTTGTGCCGAGCTCTTTTTACAATTAAGCAACAATCTGATTTAAAAATATTTATTTTCCACATATATTTATGTATGTATATCTTATAAAAAAATAATGTTGTAAAAAAAGAAAACAGCGTATAAGAATAAAATGTATTTATTTAAATTCACTCAACTGCACTTCACGCAATTCAATACAGAATTGACTACAGATGTGGATATCCATACGTGGGTGTCCATAATGGAGTGCAATTAATAAAGGAATATAAGAAGTAATTACTGGTTATTCAACAGATTACTGGCAAAGCACTGCACTGGACCGAACTTGATGTCAGAAGCATTAACCTACTATAGTCTCCTTCTGCAGCACCCACTCACTACACTGAGAGAAAAACCAAGAGAAAGAATTTTTTAGAGACTTGAAATATGGAATATAATAATATATATATATCCCGCAATCAAATCAATTCAATCAAATCTCTATCATTTTTCAGATTTCCGATTTTTTCAGACAGATTACCAATTCCTTCCTCTGAAAATCGCACGAAAAAATTAATATTCAATGTTTAAATAAATAATCCAGTGCAATGCGAATTTAAGTACAGTATATTTTATTTAGTGCCATTAAGTACAATATCATTTGTATATATTAAATGCAAGTTTTTCGGTAGTACGTGGTTTACTTAAAAAGAATTGGTTATATTTACAAAACAAGGTCAGGTTAAGATTACGTACATTGTGTAAAACTGTCGCAACGGATGCTGAATGGCAATCCGACAATTGAGATTCAATTAATTATCCTTAGGGCATATACAATTTGTTTGCAATGTTGCTTTAACTTAAACCGGACCAAATGTGGAGTAACCTGACGATGGGATCCGCAGCCGGTTTACGGCAAGAGCCGCTATGAACGTGTGCGGGTGTTGTGGAGGTCTCGATCGTCAGGCAGCTTGAATTCGAGCGGATCGTAGTCCTTGTAAGCTAACTGTCGCTCGGGCGACGTATCAGGTAACTTGTTGACTTTCTGCAGGCGTGCGTTCACAATCTGCAGGTGGCGCCCAATGTAATCCTCGCCGGGCGCCAGTCGCTGCGCGAACTGCAGACAGGCAGCCGCCTTGGCCATCCACTTGCGCTCCACGAACACCACGCAGAGATTGTGCAGGCCCTGCGTATTGTGCGGGTCGTGCTGCAGAATGCTGCGATAGCACGTCTCGGCCGCATCCAGGTCCTTCATGTGGTTGATGTAGATGTCGCCCAGCAAGATGAGGCCCTTCACATGCGTGGGATGGTGGCGTATCAGTTGATTGAGAAACGGCACCGCGTCTAGCGGCCGCTTGGAGTCCGCCAGCAGCAGTGCCAGATTGAAGAGTGCGCTGCGAAAATCCGACTTGAGGTGCACGGCGCGCTTGAAGAACTGCTCGGCTTCTTCGAAGCTGGACTCATCCATGGCCAGCATGCCCAGATTGAAGTACACCTTCTCGTTGTTCGCGTCCCTGGCCAGCACCTGGTAGAGGCGGGCGCGCGACAGCTGCCGCGCCTCCTCTCCGCCCAGCTCCTGCAGTAGAATCGCCGAATTGAGCAGCGCCTGCTCGTGCTCCGGATACAGCTCGATGGCCTTGTTGAAGTAGACGTGCGCCTGCTGGCTCTTGCCCTGCTCCAGGAACACAACGCCCAAATTGTAATAGATGTCCGCGTTCTCGCTGTCATAGAGGAGCGCCTGCTCATAGACCTCCTGTGCCTGCGCCGTACGATTCAGCTTCATCAGAATGTCGCCCCGATTGATGTAGGCCTGCAATAGAAACCAAAAACACCTGTTTAACCAATTCAGACTTGGCTGTGAGCATTATAAATTCTCACCTGGACGTAGTCGCTGCGCATGCTGATCGCCTGCCGGTAGAGATGATCGGCTTCCTCCAGCCTGGTCTGGTTTTTGGATATCAGATTGGCGAGATTAATGAAGACGTTCAAGTGATTGGGCGCGATGCGTGCGTGGTAGCTGACGCCGGCTTTGGCCTGCGGAAAGAGCGCCTTGGCGCGCATATACGCCTGCTCCGCTTCGGCGTAGCGCTTGAGGTTGTTGTAGGTGCGGCCGACGTTGATGTGGGCGCCAATGTCATCGGTCTGGATGTGCACCGCCTGCTGGAAGTAGAGCAGCGCCTCCTCGTACCGCGCCTCGTTCTCCAGTGCGTGGCCCACGTTGTTGAACAGCTTGGCGTTGCGCTGGTTCACGTGCACCCCGGACATGAACAGCGAGTACTCGCTGCGCCAGTCCCAGTTGCGCTGCTGCGTCTTCAGCCCGTGCGCCAGCAGCAGCCCAACGAGCGCCGCCTGCGCCACGCGTCCCCAACGCGAGCGCCTTCGTCGCTGAAACTGATGGTAGCCGTAGGCGACCAGTAGACAGTATCCCATCGAGGGCATGTAGAGAATGCGCTCGGCCACCACGAAGCCGACTGGGAAAAACAGATTCGAGGCGGGCAGAAATGGCAGCACCATCCAGCCGAGGCACATGAGCAGCGTGCGCGACTGCGTCAGATTGCGCGAGAGGCAAGCCTTGGCGGCCAGCGCGCCCAAGGCGAGAAAGGTGCACAATGTGGCCACGTTGCGAGCGTCGCCCAATCCCTCCAGCAGGGGCACGGTGCCTGCAAGGCAATACATTAATTAGACAGTTCCATTTGCTCGGTTGCTGACACTCACCCATGGTCCAATCGCAGCAGAGCATCGACGGGCAGAGCAGCAGCCAGCTGTTCAGGTAGATGAGGTAGGCGTAGGTGAGCTGGCGCACAGGCGTGGCCGCCGCCGAGGCGGGATTGTCGAAGCGGGTGAAGATTGGCAGCTGGGAGCCCATCACGTAGACACGGCCCACCAGCAAGGCGACGGTGATGATGGCCAAAAAGGCCAGCCGCTTCCACAGTGCGGACGACCAGCGTCGGGCGCTGGCCGGAGTCGTTTTAACCGGCGCCTGCTCCTCGAACATACGCAGCACAAAGTGGCCGAGATGCAGCGGTCGCAGCTGCTGCACCACGAACAGCTCGTAAACGGCGCAAATGGCGGCGATTGTGATGCCCTGCTCCTTGCACAGCATGGAGGCCAGCAGGCAACTGCCGAAGCACAGGCAGAGCGAGGCCCAGTTCGTGCGAGGACTCCTCGGCGAGCCGTTCGTTGCGTGCGCGTAGCTGAGAAAGGCGCCCAGGTAGCAAATCGAAGAGAGCAATTCAGCACGGCCCACGACGCCAGTAACGGCCTCGGTGTGCACCGGGTGCGTTGCAAACAGGAGCGAGGCGACAAAGGCGCATGTGTTCAACGAGGCGGAGGAGGACGGGGAGGCGATGAAGGAGGACGTTTCATTACTGCCAGCCGCACACTGGCGCAGCAGTAGGCGGCAGACACGACGCCACAGCAGGCAGACGGCGATGTGCAACAGCAGGTTGACGAAGTGGTAGCCGAACGGCTCCAGTGCGTGCAGCAAGTAGTTCAAGCGGAAAGTGAGCACTGTCAGCGGCCTGTAGGACTTGTGCGACTGCTCCTTGCGCATCGGCGTGCCCCAGAAATCGTTGAGGAACACGTTACGCAGCGGCGTGCTCGGCCGCAAATCCTTGTTGTCCCTTATCGCGCTGATATCGTCGAACACCAGGCCGCACTGCGTGCTGTTGTAATAGCAAAGCACGCAGGCAACGCAGATGCACAGAAACTCGACCAAGTTGCGTTCCGAGCTGCTCCCAGCCCTCTTCCTCTCCCTCTCTCTCGGCCGCTCCCTCTCTCGATTGCATGTGGCTGTTGTTGGCGCCGCAATTGCTGCATGTTGTTGATGTAACATTTGCTGCTGTTGGCCGGGGTTCGTTGACATGGCTGGCTTCTCTGCCCTGCCTAGTTACTTTCCAGTCCGTGCAAAACTTCAGTTCATGTATCCATAATTACTTTACTACACCAGATGGAATGTTCTATGCAACGCCTTTGAATGTTTGTATATAACTGGTATATATCTTATAAAACTTTTGTGAAGGCTCTACATTGCCTGCAAGGATAGGAAAATGGAAAAAATATTTAATATACAAAAGATAAGACACAATAAAATTAAATATCAAAAAGTAATATTTTTTATAAATCAGTTGAATATTATAAAGATTTCTTTGTAGTCACTGAATAAATAATGTAGATATTTTAATAATTCACCAAACTCAATTAAAAGTTTGATATTTACATGTGTACATATACGTTAATTATTGATTTATATTATAATTGGAATTAATTGGTAAAGAGGGCAGGTCAAACTATTGCCTACATCCCACTGCTGGGCGTGACAGTTATTTAAAATTTTACACACATTTAGATGTAAATTGACACGAAAGTGTTTTTGTAATTTTGGCAATAACGATTAAAATTCCTAACTTTTCTGTAAAGTACTTTTTAAAAATCAATCGCTTTGTTTATTGTCAAAAAACAGGTCGCAAATTTAAATAAGTCTTTTGTTAAACACAAGTGCAAAAAAAATAAAATCTATAACATTAATAACAATAATGTTATGCTGGTTCTAACTACGGTTCGTTTATATTTTGGACAGTTCAAATATTACATAGGCGAATTAATATAAAATATCGACCATTAATATTAATATTATCTATGGAAATTGAGCCTGATGACTAAATTGGAAAAATTCATAAAAACAATTTGCATTTGAAAAACCGGTTGTAATATCTTTGATTGAAGTAAATTTGTACATATGTACATATATGCTTAGTCAAAGTAATTGGTATTTCTAGAAAAACCCTATATAACGCCACCTAAACAATATTGAACTATACTGAACTGTTCAAATAAATCCATATATCATAATCAGATTCATTTCTTTCCTAGATAAGCAACAAAAATTAAATTATTACTTATATCTGTGTAAGCTACGGGGCAAGTCATAGATATATATATATATATATATGTGTGAATACAGTTTCCTTAAAAATTCTTGTAAAATTCGCTTACCAACACAAGTAGTTTAAAGTTCTGCGACTTTCTTTTGATAAGTAATTTAGTTTGGCACAACCAACAATTACTAAAAATCTTTTATTGTTTACAGTGTTCAATTAAATTAATTGTAAGGTTTAATTTACTTTGGTGTAGAAACAACTTGAACTATGACAAGGACCCGGAAAAAATCAATTAATGCGCAACAAAGTAACTTCGTCCCGGTTACTGTCCTCAATACCGACTGCATACACCAGAATCCCGAAGTTAACAAAGTTGTAAGCGACGCGGCGGCAGCTGCGTCGACAGAACGTCAGCTCCAATCATTTTAGCAGCGGCAGCCGGCAAAAGTTGCACGGAGAGAAAATTGCATAGTCAGCGCAGAACAGAGTGGAAGCTAGAGAATGCGATGGCAAGTGTTGGTGTTTGTGTTTGAGCTGTAAATATTTTGATAGGAAGCAGGAACAGGCACAAGTAGAGGTGGCCGCGGGCCTCATTTTTTGTTTAAAAAAAGCACGAGCACGCACGACACTTTTTTAGTGAAGTCGAACACGAATTTCCCAAAAAAAAAGTTCGATATTATAGTTTAATATCTAATTTGTCTATAATTACATTTGAAAACATTGTATGAATAATCTAAAGGGTACACGATCGATTTGTGATTTTATTTTGTTATAATAAGAGACTTCGGTGTGTTTCGTGCCTTAAAGACAGGCACGAGCCCGGCCCTGTCTGAACCCACCTCTAGACACAAGGACATTGGTATGCGGCTGGATGCAACATTATTGCTTCACATGCGCTGACCGAGAGACAGCAACAAAGTTGCGCTCAATGTCATCGATTTTGTGACGTCAGCCGACACAAACCGCCGCAGTTAACGACTGGAGAGGCAGAACGGGAGAGAAATACCGAGAGCAACTTTGTTGCACGACCGACATTTCGCAGCGGGCCCGAAGGACGACGGGCAGGATAAGCACGCAATATGGGCACACGTGCAGGCAGGCAGGCAACGCTTGTTGATTTCCCGCCATTGGACGCGCAGGCGCCTCGAAATCCTTGCACTTTCGTTTCGCACACGGCCTCTCTCAGCGGCGCTCTCACTAACTGTTTAGTGCTTGTTTTTGTAAAATTACTTTGACCGAGATCCGTGCGGTGCTGGCACTGCTGCTGCTGTGGTGCTGGCATCCACCCCCCTGTTGACGCGCGTTCTCTCACATAAAGCGAGTTTGGCGACGCCATTACATTGGCGTCCATGCGTATTGAACAAAACAGCCAACAACAACGACACCAGACATACATATACATATATGTGCATACATTTGCCAACTTTGTTGCAAAGTGCAGTTATTACAATGTTGTCAGTATAAATTCGTGCACATATCGCAATGTTTACTTTGGCGCCTACTTACCGCACTTATTGCGTGATTTATGGAGGTAGTTACATTTAAACAATATTATGTTACATTTTAACGCAAAACTCAACACGGTTTTGGCAAACTTGCTCGCAGTGCGCTATTCGCGTTGCCACGCGTGCATATCGATAGTCATCGATTCACATTTAGTGATAATTTATCGAAACCAAGTACAATGCAGCAACCCTGGAGGTAGCCGCAACGTTGTGAGTAAAAGTAATTGCCGGAGAAAAAACGAATTTTCATTTATTAAAAAATTGTTAAAAACTATTTGCACAACACAAAAAAGAACAATGTCAACGGAGGACTTCTATTTACGCTATTACGTGGGCCACAAGGGAAAGTTTGGTCACGAGTTCCTTGAGTTTGAGTTCCGACCAGATGGCAAGCTGCGATACGCCAACAATTCCAACTACAAAAACGACACCATGATCCGTAAGGAGGCCTTTGTGCATCAGTCCGTCATGGAGGAGCTGAAGCGCATCATCATCGACTCGGAAATAATGCAGGAAGACGACCTGCCGTGGCCGCCCCAGATCGCGTGGGTCGACAGGTACGAGGGGGAACATATCATATATAAATATATTAATCACAATCCGTTCATTTGACAGGAACTGGAGATTGTTATTGGTGACGAACACATCTCCTTTACTACCTCAAAGACAGGCTCGTTGGTGGATGTCAATCGTTCTAAGGATCCGGAAGGCTTGCGCTGTTTCTATTATTTAGTGCAGGATCTCAAGTGTTTGGTGTTTTCTCTCATCGGTCTTCATTTCAAAATTAAGCCCATATAAAATGTGTTGTCACCATGTTTCCAAGCTGTATTCAACTCATTTTTATATTTTATACATAAGCTTATTTAGCAGAAACATTTACATTTTGTAATAAAGTACTACACTTAAATTATGATTTTTAATTAAGTAAATGAAATGAAAAAGTGAAAGATTTACGTGAAGTGCATTACGAATGTGTAATATTCTTTAAAAAAAAAAAAGTCAATTGTCCATGCACGGAACGAAGTTTTTATAATATATATATATGTATATATTCCAAGTCAGCCTCAAAAGACGTGCCTGACATTTAGTTGCTTCTTTTCGCTGTAGTCGGCAAGCTTCTATCAAAGAAAAGATTCATTAAAATATTTTTGGGCATTAAAAACTAGTTGTAATATCATTTATTGAACAACACATTAATGTATAAATAAAAAATATTTAAGTCCTATACATTTGTACATATATGTCTAGATAATTGGTATTTATAGACAAACGCTTCTTACACAGTATTGGGCTATGCTAAACTGTTAAAATAATGCCATATTTCACAATCAGATTCATTTGTTTCATACATAGATAAGCTCAAAGATTTCAATTATTACTTACATCTATGTAAGCTATAAGGCAAATCACTTGAAAGGGATTCAAATCAGATTTCTATGACAATTTCGTGTAGCAAATTCGCAAATTGAAATGTTAAATACGCTTACTAAATTCAGTCTTTGGGGTTACTTAGCAGTTCTAATTAAAACTACGGCACTGCACTTGTAGAATGCACATTTAAACTAGCTAAAGAAAGCTCTTGTAGAGCCGAATGCGTAGATCTCAGAGTCATAACTGTGGCTGCTGATGCAGGGCGAGCGTGGCCGCAATGTTTGTGCTGGCCCGCTCCAGATAGCTGCCAGGCATTGGGCCTAGTCCCGGCATCTCCAGTTGCTGCTGCTGCTGCAGTTGTTGTTGTGGCGGGGCCTTGATCAGACTGGGCGATGCCTGCAACGGGGTGTTGGAGCCCAGGCCCGCACTGCTACCGCCCGGACTGGGTCCGCCCTCTTTCAGTGGACAGCCGATGGTGAGGCGTACATGCAAGCCCGACTCCTTGATGAGATTGACGACGTCGCCGTGCGACATGCCCGCAATGTCGATACGGTTAACAGCAATAATCCGGTCGCCCACCTTCAGCTCGCCACAACGATCGGCCGGACTGCCAGGTATCAGTTTGCCTGTGGAGAAGCATTTAAAATTGAAATACCGTCAATTGATCTCTTCCGTTCTGTTCGTACCGATTGTGGAGCCGTAGTAGTGATTAGAGGAGGAGATTATGACAAAGCCAAAGCCCTCGTTCTCATGCCGACTGACGATTACGTCGTAGGGATAGCGTCGGAGCTGTGCCAACGGCGCCTGCTGCAACAGCGGCGCCCGTCGCCGTCGCAGGATCATGGTCACCTGGCCGCGGACGGCGGACTCGCCCACCAGCGAAACGACCTTGTGGTGCGAGGAGTTCAGCTAGCCCAATTACGGAAACAAAGGGAAAAACAGTTAGGAAACGCGCAACCGTTTTAGAAGGCGAATCGACTCACCACATTAATGCCGTCGATGCTGAGGATCTCGTCACCGGTGGCAATGCGATGGTCGTTGTCCGCTGCGCCGCCCGGCACAATGTGGCCAACGGTCACCTGCGAGCCCTCCTCGGTGCCGCCCACAATGCGAAAGCCGAAGCCCATCGCCTGACGCTCCAACGTTACCTCGGTCAGCTCGCACTGATCGGCGTCCTCCGAGGCGTCCAGCAAGGCACCATTACGCCAGCTGGGCGAATGCTGCTGCTGCTGCTGCTGATGCTGTTGATGCTGCTGCTGGTGCAACTGCAGCTGCTGCTGCTGTGGCGGATCCAAATTGGCGAATCCCACGCGTCGCCTGTCGCTCAGCAGCTCGTTGACGCGTCGCTGCATGCGTTCGTTCTGAATATGCGCCGCCTGCAGCGGCGAGTACTGGCCGCTGGCCGCCGAGACGGGCGGCTGCTGGACGTAGTAGCCCAGCTGGGATGGCTGCTGCGGCCGTTGATAGCGCTGCGCCTGGCAGTCGTAGCAGTAGCAGGACTCGAGATGGGCCAGCGGCAGCGGCAGCGGCTGCATACTGGGCGGCAAGCCATAAATGGGATTATAGTTGCCGGCATCGCCGACATCGACATCGACGCCGCCCTGCAATGTGGCCTCGGCGAGGCGCTCGCTCAGCCGGCTGACCATCTTGGGATAGGGATCCATAAAGGGTATGTCGTCCAGCTCCTGCAGGCTGTTGTTTGACTTGCCCTGCGTCTGCAGGTGCAGCGATTTGCTCTCACCGAGCGCCTCCGCGTCCAGCTGCTGCAGCTCATTGTTGGGCGTCAGGACGCGGGCACGTCTTGTGTCCACCAACGGCGTCTTGGGCCGCATGGGCAGCACCTCCTTGGGCTGGGTGCTGTACAGATCGGCGGTGGGCGTCTTGCTGCGAAACAGACCGCCGCCCGTGCCGCCCACAAAATTCTTGCGCAGATTGGCCACATTGCCCACGCCCCCGCCCAGCTGAACGCCCTGGCCCGGTGTCGTCTGATCGGGCGGCGTGCGCTGTATCTTGAGAGCGGTGGCCGTCGTTTGGCTGCACTCCTTCAGCAGCTCCACGACGTAGAAATGGGGCTTGTTGCGCACGTTGATGCCGTTGATCTCGAGCAGCACATCGCCCTCCAGCAGCTGCGTGCAGCAGTTGCGGTCGAGGATCTTCTTCACAATTTGACCGCAAGCGGAGTCGGCGATGGTGAACCCAAAGCCCATGGCGCCCTTCATAATGGAGAACGTGTACAGCTCCGGCTTCTTCATGAGGATAAAACCACTGCCGGCAGCTTTGCTGACGCCTTCGCCGGACAGATCCAGGAAATTGTAATTGCCATCCATGTTCAGGTCGACGTTTAAGCGACGCTGCTTCTCCGACTCGCACGGCAGTCCGTCTACGGCCATTGTGGTCACCACCTCGGTGTTGGGATCGTTGGGATCGAAGGGCAGCGGGTAACCGCGGCACACCTCCAGCGCGGCCGTCTCGCCGGGCAGTATGGACTGAAAGATGTTCACCATGTCGTGGTGCGTGTAGCCCAGTACGCAAGTATCATTCACGTAAACCAGGACATCGCCCGTCTGCAGCTGTCCGTCCAGCCAGGCGGGTCCGTTGGGCACCACGGTCTTGATCTGGAGAAACTCCTCAACGTCGCTGCCGTTGCTGCCATCGCTGCCGACGATCGTGAAGCCCAGTCCGCGCGTGGACTTCAGCAGCGTGGTGTTGATGCGCTGGCCCTGCAGCTCCGCCGGATTGCGCGTAAATTGGTAGGGCAGCTTGGCGGTGGTCGCAATGGCAATCGCAGCTGTTGGGAGCGGCGTCTGCCGCGAGGCCGCCTCCTGCGCTGCCGTCGGCGTCTTTGAGCGCTGCTGCAACTGTTGCTGCTGCTGCTGCTGCTGCTGTTGATGCTGCTGTTGATGCTGCTGCTGCAACTGCTGCTGCTGCAGTTGCTCCTGCTGCTGACGTTGTTCGGCCGCGCGGCGTTTCGCCTCCAGCACGGGATTCTCGTACTGGGTGCGTCGATTCACATGGTCAATAAAATACATGCCGTACATGGAGTCTTCGATCTTCTCCCAGCCATAGGGCAGCTCGTCCTCGCAGCAATCCTCCAGCGACTTCTTCTGGTACTTGGACAGACGCGGATCCAGCCAGTGTGAGGTGCCCGTATTGTGGCTACACAGAGAGAAATGGTTATCATTGCACATACTGTTATATATTTGTTTTACTTGATCACTTACTCTATGAAGTAGAGCTCGCCACGCTCCGTGTAGGCGGTTTCCCATTTCGGCGGCAGCGGTCCTAGACCATCGCCGGGATCATCGTGGCCGCTCTGATTGATCTCTGCAGCGCCACACTCGCTGCCCATGCTGCTGTCCCCCCCTTCGCCATTATAGTAAGTGTTCTGCAAGAGGTTCTCTGCAAAAAAGAAAAGAAAAGACAAAACAGTTTAGAAAAGAATTGTAGACAAGTTGACTAAAAACAACTGAAAACTATTTTTGAAGAAAGGGTCCTTCGTAAAGAGGAAATTCTGTATATTTTTAAAACTTTCCACGTTTTCAAGTCAACTTCTACTAAATTTCCAGAAAGTCATCTAAATTATACAAGTTATCTAAAGACAACTGCCAACTATTTATAATACTGGAAGGGTATATATATCCTTCATCGAGGTGACATTCTTTATATGTTTAAAGCTCTTCACACTTTCAAGTCAACTTCTGCAAAATTTCTTGAAAGTCACATCCAATTTATATTATACAAGCTATCTAATCTGACACTTGACAACTATTTATAATACTGGAAGGGTTTATATATCCTTAAAATTCTTTATATGTTTAAAGCTCTTCACACTTTCAAGTCAAGTTCTGCTAAATTCCTTGAAAGTCACATCAAATTCAAATTCAAATTAAATCCATCAATGAACTAGCCGACCTCAAACCGGATATGTGCGCCCCGCAATTAGCTCTTGCTTGAATGATTTGTCACCCTAGTCCGGTGCTTGGTAATTTACCCGCCACTGGCGCGGTCTGCACAGGTGTGCAACCAGCCGAAAATAGTTTGGCCCGGCCCCTGCTTAGTTCGCTGCATGGTCAAAAGCTACCGCAGCGCGTTTTGTTGTCTCTGTTGAATGAACCGTAAACTGTTTGATCCTAGCCAACAAACAAGTGTTTTATCAGACAAATAGCCCCGAGCCGGGAGAGTGGCCCCAGAAAGGCTTACTTTAGCTGCTGACCCATTTTTTATTCCCTCGAGTAAATGCAAACCGAATCTTGAAGGGTGCAATTATATATAAATAGTATATGTATGTATATTGAGCATAGGAATAATAAAACTTCTAGAAACGTATTTTCAGGCTTCTATTATATTTTTTTTTTTATTTATATTATATTTATATTGTTGTTGCTTATATATTTCTTTAAATTAATTGAAGTTGAATTTTTTTTATACAAAATTAAATCCCCACAAATTGTTGATAATTAAATATGCCCTTATCTCATCTTATTGTTTACCTTTGCCTTAAAAGAAGGCTGTCAGGACACAGTAAAGCTAAATAGAACTTTCTGACAGACAGAAGCTTAAATAAATAACTGACTAATTCAGGTTAAAAAGAAGGCATAAAGTGCTTGCAACGTATTTATAAAAGTCATTGGACTCACATGATTTTAACTCAATCTCATGCTAAAATATACATTTCTGCTCATTAATGCAGACGCCAAGCTTTTAATGTAACTGTGATCAAGCAAAGCTGGCAAAAAGAAGCGGTCCAGTCATCGTTAGCCCATTTAGAGACACGTCCCATATACATGCTAATGGCTATAGGCGGATATATTCAGACATATTCCTACCCACTATGTACGGACAGCATCTCTGTGGACATCACTAAACGAATTGCAATCCAGAGTGAACCAGAAGAGAGTTCTAACAAACCCACACAGCGCAAAAATCAAATTTCAAAGCGAATCATTTGCATAGAGAAAGATAAATATTTATATATGCTGTAAGGGCCAGCGGGGCGGGGCGGTGCGGTGCGGTGCGGTGCGGTGCGGTGCGGTTCAGGTCTTATCAATAGGGAGCAGTCAGACGGCCAACGGTAAAAGCGCCTCACGTTCGATTCAGTCGGACAGCAACCAGGGCGACGCAGCTCCGTCAATGGGGCGCTTTTAACGCAAATAGAAGTTGTTCTATGCAGAATAGTGTGTGTGTGTGTGTGTGTGCCTGTGTGGAGGCTGCACAATCCACAAAGTGTGAACGAACGAGCCCAAGTACGGAAGTTGTTGGCGCTGCGTTTTTGCTGTGAATCTGTGTGGCACAGTTTGCTTCAACAGGCGCCCCTCTGCCCCATACTCAGCCAGCTCCCCATCTCCGTCCCCATCCCCGTTCCCGTCCCCGTCCCCGTCCCCATATCCGACTTCACTTGTCTGTGTCGACTGGTTGTGTAAATATTTGTAGAGCGAGCGAGAGCTGAGGCTATTTGATCACCAGATGTGGCACAAAAATACAGTTCTTTTCAATGCACAACGCTCTACAAAAGCGAGCCAGGTAAGAGTATATGAGAGTAATGAAAGTCGGTTCGTCGTTAAGCATTTACATCTCCACTCTAATATCTACACTTGGCTTTAGTTTATGTACTGCTTTCGATTCAGTGTATTTATTTATGAATAACATTAGCTTATCTGTGCAAAACATTTCTTATCTTTCCCGTTCGCTTTTAAGATAAGAAGGCAAATTAAAAACTTGCTGGGGAAATAACTGATTCAGCCTAATGAATATGAGAAATAGATACACAACGATTTTCTAACGATATACTTGTTCTGTTCTTGTCTAGCTCTCCAATTTATAATATTTGAATTGCAAGTGTCGCAAAATTAGAAATTCTTTTCATTCAGCTGCTTTGGACCAGATCTTCACTAGAACGGATGGTATTTGCTTTCATTTGAAGGTCAACGCACTCTCTTCCTGAAAAAGATCTAGCCCTACTTCAATTGTTGGATCTGCCGCTGCCCTTAAACTTAGCACGCCCCATCTTCAAACTGGGCGTGCACGGGGCGGACATATGCTCGGCAGAAGATCTCCGTTTATATTTAGCAGGGGCCTTTTAGACTTATATATTGAGAATGCATTGTTGATCTAACAATGAGTCGATGTTGGGAACTGCTCATGAGTGTATCTGCAACTCCATTCGCATCTCTTTGGGCCGTCAATCTCTTGTCTGCAATTAACCACCATTTTTGCGTGATTATCGTTGTCAATCATGGACTATACAAAAGAAACTCCAGACGTAACCTCTTATTATGAGTAATGGATATTGCTTGATTAGCACAAAAACAAAAAAGAACCGCTATTTAAGGAGTGCCGAAGATTAAATACCCTTTGCAGATACTTTTTTTTGAATAGTTGTTAAAATGTTGGTCAAATTTGTCATCAGTGTAAAAAAAAAAAAAAAAAAATGTCATATAAAACATAATTCAAATTATTAGAAACAAATATGTTTTCTACAGCATTTTATTAGAAACAATATTTTTTCTACAGCAAATTTGTTATTGTAAATAACCCACGTTGCAGTCGGGTATAACCGACAGCGCAATACTCGTTC
This sequence comes from Drosophila colorata, assembly GCA_035041545.1. Taxonomy (NCBI): domain Eukaryota; kingdom Metazoa; phylum Arthropoda; class Insecta; order Diptera; family Drosophilidae; genus Drosophila; species Drosophila colorata. The sequence goes on along the minus strand of JAWNLD010000275.1, from coordinate 406,913 downwards.
ACAGTGCAATAACAACCACTAAATATTTTTTTACAATTTATTTTATTTTAAATAATAAATGTATTTTAAATGTAGAAGCAATCTAGAGGCCAAATCATGACCGAAACGCCATTTCAAGTCTCTAGCTTCAATAGTGCTGAAAAAATTGGTTTCATAAGGACGGATGAACGGACAGTAAGACGGACATTGCACAAACCAAAATAACAATCGGTTATACTACATAAACTATACTACATAATGATCAAATTTGGCCGATTTCCACACCTAATCAAGAAAATACAATACAAAATAAAATTGTAGGGAGCAGAGCTTCTTCACTGGGTCACACAGTATATGACAAAACTGTAAAACCCATCGCAAAAGAGTATGAAACACTCATGCTTCGGATCTTCAGATTCAGCATTCAGCATTGTGAATCGGCCAAGTCAAGAGCATGACTCACGTTCAAGCGCGCCACATGCGAGGCACACACAGACAGACCCGCAAGGTGAGTCGTCATGGGAAGTCCATTATTTTGAAACCGGCACTCAGGGGTGGATCATGAAAAGCAGTTTACAAGTTACCAATTTCAGAGGAGGGTCAATGACAACGACGCATGAAACTGAACGCATTTCTCAAATTTACCTGAGAATAGACGTTCGATAGAAAGAGAGAAATTTCATATAGTATTTTCTCCTTCTTCGCTGCTCTTTATTCATTTCCAAGTTAAGAAATGGCCACTGAACAAGTTGTGTGTCGTGGAAAAATAAAGTGCTCGGCTCACAATTCAATTAGCTATTCAAACCATGGAATCCAAAGACTGCCCATCTCTTTCTATGTAGAAATAACTAGGCGTATATGCATTCGAAGAGCCCAACAAGTGGTCAACCCATTGAATTGAAGAGACTTTTTCATCCAGTCAAGCCGCTGAATCCACAGCAACTGCGCAACTTGCACTCCCATGTGCGTCACATACTAAGTAATTAATGTCATTGAGCCGAGCAATGTGCCCCACTTCAGGACGGCAAGAAAAGCAACAGCAATTGCACCACCCAGCCCCACAGTGAAGGCAGTGTCTTTGTTCTGAACGACGCTTCACAGGCGACCCGACAAGTATGCGGCCTGGTGGCACCTACTTCATGAAAGAAATGGCTCTGGAGCTGATTCATCATCGGCTGGCGATGTGTGGAATTGTGGCTCCTGGCGCAGCAGCAGAAGAGTGCTGCTCGGCAGCCGCATAATGATGGCATCTAATTGGCTTTGCTGCTTCGTTAACTTGGCTTGCACTGCACGCCATAAGCCAAGTGCGGCCCCTCGGTGGTTCCTTTTGCATGTCACAATGTTGTCGTAATCAAGAAATTAATAATCGCATCATATGACGCGAATGGCAGCAGCGGCGACGGTTCTGCTAATTGCCACTGACGTGACGCGTAAATGATAAGGCAACCTAGAGGTGTTTCCTCGTGGGTGACCATGGAGTTCGTTGCCATCCACTGAATGTCTTGGCATGACCGCTGGAATTAACAAAGTGAACATTTCAGAGTCTCAATTCAACTCAACTCAACTCAACTCCCCCTAATAAATTCACACATTTTACTGCTGCATGAAAGCGACGCGCTAATAAATAAGTTTTTAAGGCTTTCACGAATTTAGGCAAACACTGCGATATTACCAAATTCAACATTTAACCCCGCATGAAACACCTGCTAACAAACTAAGCGAAGCGAAACAATTTACATCATCTTTAGATGCTTCTCCGATAAGGAAATGTCGCTTGGCCAACTTCCGAAAGCGATTATTGTTGCCGACTCTTCTTTTGCCCCGAATCCATTTCGAGTGGCCTTTTAAAGCCTTGTTTTATATTTCTGTACAGATGATCTGGCCTCAGTCTTTATTAAATGAGTCTTTAAACTATAAATATCAATTTTCCACTTCATATGCATAAGCAGACTAATGTTGGCCACGCCCACACGCCCACGCACTCGCTGACATCGGCACCGAAAACAGCATCGAACTCGATCAAACTCGAGGCAGCCCCCACTCACATGACATGTGGGTCGATTCGGCTTTGGCGTGAACTCGTTTTGTTTATCGCGCTGTGGATTTCATGAATGAATGTGGCTGTGGATGTGGCTAACCCGCTGTTACTATACAATTTACTACGACATAAATTAGCTGGCAAGTGTTCGGAGGTGGCTCTATGCGAAACAAAGGCAAATGGATTAAGCGGCAGTGGCTCTCTCACATTACACTGTGAGAGAGTTCCACTCCAAAAGTGCCCGATGAAGGACACACAAGTGCGATTGTTATGGAGTGTCGAATTGCATGACCACCAGACACTCTCCAGACTAGTTTGCAATATCTCAAATTATAACTGTTACTATATACAAGTTACACAATAGCTAACTTAAATCATAATACGCCAGTTCTGCTATAAATTATATAGTACAAAAAATTTTAAATATTAATGTTACATTTATACTCAGAGAGAAATGCCTCTTTAAATCCAAGCACAAGGGACCTAGAGTTCGTAATTTGAAAAACAAGATATTACAAAAATACATGTATAAATAGTTAATAATTTCAATAATCAACTATTATACAAAATACCAATATTCTTAAATTAAGTACGAACTACACATAGCTTCAATTTTCGTGCTTAAAATAAGCGAATAACTTTCTTAATTTAACTATATCATTTTTTAAATCGGACACTGTTTTGAACCCTGGGAATTTATTTAGCAATTTTATAACTAATAAAAAACATCCCTGAAATTTATTCAAGTGAAGAAAAGTGAAACTAAATTTTTGTGAAAATTGTGATTTGATCTCTTTGAGTTTTTGAGTTCCGAAAAGGATAAATATAATTATAAAATATCATGGTATAGAGTATTATTTTTTCTATATTGTCCAAATGGGAATTAGATATGATGAGCGCATTTAACAGCTCCGAAGTGAACTTCAGTTGAACTTACTCTTGAACTAACCAACAGAGAGTAAACAGAACAGAAACTCAGTCAAGAATGCAAAGCCAACACCATTGAAAGTGAACTGTTGGGCTGTTCGGGTCGCGGTAGAGCTAGAAGACCCACAAGCAGAAGTGAGAAATGGGTTCGTCTTACAGCTGAGCCACTCATTGTCTCAAGTCTTGCAGTTGAGCATGACGTGTAAACAATTGGCACGTGTCTGCTTAAACAAAAGTACAAGACACAAGCCGTAAAACAAGCAAATCAATTGTACTTTTTTCTTACAGCCCGCTGGGCAGCGCACTCTTTGCTCCTAAGGGGGGCCCTAACGAACAAAGCCCGGGGCAAACAAATTAAATTGAAGTCTTTTGCTCATTTTGGTTATTTTGAACAAGAGCTAATTTTGTATTTACTCAGCAGCATTGCAAGTGCATTTGAAACCGAAACCAAACCCAGCCCCAAATTGAAGTGGGTGCACTCGTGCCGGCCATGTGGGCGGAAATGAATAGCTCTGACTACACATGTGGCTGTTATTTGGACTGCAATGATTAACAGCTCCATGTCGCTGCAGCAGCGAAGTGACCTCAATTTCTTTAAATTTGTTTGCCCTGCACAAACCAAACACATTTTAATCACCTATTCAAAGCTAGCAGCACGCAAGACAACGTATTTTTGGGAAAATAGTAAAATCTTACGGTAATTCGAAAACTAAACAATTTATTAACAGATCCTAGCATTTACCGATTCATTAGTTCTATTTACAAAACAAAAATTTTCCTACAGTTCTTTCAGATGCGCTGAAATCTTAAGAAGATTTTATAGTATTAAAAATATTTACATTTAATTCTTCAATATTTTTAAATAACATTTGAACATAATTCTTGAACAAAGAATCAAATACTCGATACTAATATCATAAAAATAAACGTTGAATGTTAAAAAAAAAAAAAAAGTACAACCCATATTCAGGAATTTTAGTTTCTGCTTGATTCAAGTACAAAATTCTTGATTTTTGCTCTGGGTATATATTTTACCTCGCTGAGATCGCACCGTCCGCGTGCATTTCTATAAATTTATATACATCTTGTGATAAAATGTGTCTAGCTAATTTTAGCACGTAATAAAGAAATTATAATTGATATTAAAATAAAAATCGCCTGTCTAAAATCGTGTACCCCACGATTCGCACTCTTCCCTGTGCCCTTTCTGCCCAGAGCAGATTTTATATTTATTTTATAAGACTATCTTTCAAATTTAAAAATCCCTAAATCTGACCCACTGGAGCTCGAATTTTAAGGAAATATATATAAGATGTGCGAGACCGGCTATATTTAAGTTAGTTAAAGTAAAACTGTTTAAATCAAAAGTATTCAATTTAAACAAGAAACGATTTAATCAATTGGTTCATGTTGAGGGCGATAAAAATATACAACTGTCAATACAAATTAAATTTTATAGCCTGGACCTTTGAAATACATCGCTTGGAAAGAGAGAACAGCTTTTTTAATTGGGGAACGTAGACTAAATACTTCTGTATTGTGATCTGGCACGGAAGGTAATTAAAGTTGGAACATTTAACTTTGAAGTAATTAAGTCTTCTGTTTTATCGCTCTAGTTCACAAAAGAAACAACTAAGATACTTCGGATCGGTAAAGCAACTATAAACCATTGTTAAAGGCACCTTTTAGGAATAAATGGTGTCTCTTACCTTTGCTGCCTTTTAGTATGCTGCTGGGATGGCCTCCAGTGCGTCCGCTTGACGCGTTGCCGTTGACTCCGCCGTTGCCCATGAACTGATGGTGGCCAGAGACCTGGCTGTTGACCGAGGAGGTGCCGCCCAAGGAGGCGACATCTTCGCGCGAGGCGTGCAGCGAGACAGACGTCGGCTTCTTGATGGCGGGCGGCGGCAAGCCAATGGGTGGTGCTGCTGCTGCCGTTGGTGGCTTCTGCATGGCAGCAGCAGCAGCAGCGGCCATTGCGTAACTGTTGCCGTCGCCATTGCCCGCAGCAACAGCAGCTAGATCGGCGTCGTTGCAATTGAATTTCTTGGCACGGCTGCTTCCGTTGGCAAGGTTAGAATTTAGACTTGAGTTTCCGTTAAATGCTGCAAAACTGGTTGAGGCGCCGCTCGGCGCAACAGCTGCTGCTGTTGTTGCTGTGGCCGCTGAACTGGCAACAGGATGTGGATGTGGATGTGAATGCGAATGCGAATGCTGGTGAGAAGCATTTAGCACAGCCGAAGCTGGCGCCAACTGTTGCTGCTGTTGATAATAATGGCTGTTGAACTGTTGCTGCTGTTGTTGCTGCTGTTGCAGTTGATGCTGGTGTTGGTGCATTAGGTAATCATTCGACGCTGGCGCTGCCGCCGTCGAGGTTGCTGCCTTCGCTGCCAGTGCGCCGCTTTTGGCCGCTGCACTCGCCGCTGCACCGCCCGCCGTCGTCGTCGTAGTCGCTGTTATTATTGGCATCTTCCTCACGATGTTATCGAAAGTAAACTTGTTTATTTCCTAGCTCTAACTTAATCCGCGATTACTGGGTATATATTTGCCATCGCTTCATCTCAGCATATTTGTTGTTTTATTCGCTTAATTTGTGAAACGCTTTGTCTAGCTTTTGCTAATTATTGTCTCGTGTTCGCTTTGTCATTGAGAACTCATCAAGCCCATTTGACATCATCAGGCTTTTTACGTTACTTCCAACTGCAAATAATCCGAATAATATAACATTAAAACATATCTGCAAACATTTGCACGAGAAGAAGAAGATATGGAAAAGAAGACAGACATAAGATGTGCCCAATTAGCCAAAAACGTTTTTATTTACATAGTGTTAAAAATAAGTGTATTGCTTTTAAATTGTATATTTGAATGTTATTTGAACCTACAGAATATTTTACTTTTCCCCTAAGAATTCAACAAAATTGTATTTTCAAAAATGCATATCAAACATGAAAATCAGTTCAGTTTTCACAAAATTATTTTCATGTCAAAATTTTTGTCAATTTTGGCATGATTTTTGACAAAATAAATTTGACCCCCTCAGAATCGATTTTAATATTGTATTTATACTAATTGTAACAACTACAATCAATTAAACATACTAATTCACAATTCTAAATTTTGAAAAAAAAAAATTAATTTCGAAAATGAGTAATGGTGGGGTAATTATTTAATTAATTTTTTCAATAATGCATATTTTTTAAATCCCGAATCAATAATGACCATTTCATGAACAAAATGTCATCAAACATGAAAATCAGTTCAGTTTTGACACTATCGGAGTATGAAATTAGAGTGTTATGGATCCAAGAGCTTTATATGTATGCCTAAATTGTTAGTCTATGCAAAGCTAAATCAGCCCTAGGTTACATTTCGATTTGACCTTTTTCATTTGGCCTTTAACCATTGTTTTTATGTGTAAATACGTCTGAACCAATACAAAAATACATCTAGCTTTAAACAAAGCATTTGCTTTGCTCACTAAACAGCCAAGGAAAACCTTAAAAACTATCAGTTTCTTGTTAAAAAGAAGGGCTTAACAATTGAGTATTTGTTAAATCCAAGTTAAATATATACATTTAAACTAAATGCTTTAAATTCAAGATTTTGTTTTGCATAAAACTGAATGCAAATAAAGCTCTATACAAGACACACAAATGAAAAATTTCCTCGAAAACCAAAACGTTGACTCATGCTAAAAAAAAAATATATAAAAAATATGAATTCGTATACGGGCATGAGTAAAAAGAAAATTAACTGTGCGAAAAAAGGGCAACAAGCACGGCAATAACATTAAATTCCTCAAGCGAAAAATTTAATCCAATAATAAAACAAAACAAAAAAAAAACACTAAAAAAATTTATAGGAACTGCGGCAACAATCACCAGCAAAGAATGCCAGCAGCAACAGCAGCAACAACAAAAACAAAGAGCACAACAAAGGCAAGAAACGAGTTTCAGGCCATGCCACCAGATCGACCAGTCAGACATGATGCCACAAACAACAACAACAGCAACAACAACAACACAGACAAAGGTAACCCCCACATAAACACACTCACACACAGAATTGTTTACACACACATACATACATATACATGCACATGTATATACTTAAATATCTTGGTATTGGTGGCATCTGCACTTGCCACGGGACGCAGACGCAGAAGGAGACGCAGACGGAGACGCAGGATAGCTGCAACAACAACAACAATGCGCTGGGCAAACGAGTCGCGACGCGACGCGTTGAGGCCTGCGGTCAAGAGTCGGCACGCTCTCTATTTGGATCGCTGGCGTTGCACGTTGCACGCTGCTGGCCACCTGTCGCCAAACCAAAAGACGAAAACTGCACGTAGCAGAGAGGGAGACAAAAGAGAGGTGCCAACTTCAAGCAGCGGTAAATAAGTTGCAGTTGCAGCAACCGCAAAAACAATAATTTCACTTCACGGGTGAAATTCAGCATTAACGTTTATAATTATAACCGTCTTTTACTTTTCCACGTAGAGACCACATTAGGCTTTTTATACCTCGTACCCATTGAAAATGGCTAAACAAGGGTATAATGGTTTTGTGTAAAAAGTATGTAACAGGCAGAAGGAATCTTTTAATACATCATAAAGTATATATTCTTGGTCTGCAGCAATAGCCGAATCTATTCAAAAGATATAAGAGTTATAGAGTAAAAGTTTGGTTTTTCAAATTCGTTTATTTCATATCACGAATATTTCACTTTAAAGTCCCCAAAATTTCACAAAGATTGGACAATAAACTTAGAAGTTATTCAAGAATGAATTTCCCATAGTGGGGCCAAGCGACAGCCGCTAAATAAAGCAATGTGTTTGTGTGTGTATCTTCGTTGCTAATTAAAAATTAAAAATTAAAAAGGCAACAAATTTTGACCTATTTTATTTCTCTCATCCTATTTTTGTGATAGGTAGCTGGCCACACGGACAAATTCAAAGAAGTTCGACGGGACGTTACGACAGCTCGCAGCTGGCGATCCCCTAGTCGGGCACTCCCGACACGAGCACCCTTGTTTTATGTTGACAAACTCGGCTGATGCGATGCGCTTAGTTTATATGGGAACTCTCGAGTGTCGCTGGCAGCATGAATATGATTAAGTGGGCAAAAAACTTTGCATATTTAGCAAATGTACATTTTGAATTGGCCGGCAGCAAACTTTATACAAAACTGTGTATTTACATGCATATGTATTCGTATACTTGTGAGAAAAACTCAAGTTCAGGGTAAAAGAAACGTTGTAGATATGTATGTTTGTAAGCATTAAGTATGTATATATGTAAGAGTGTATGTATATAACGTATTACATACGTAAAACAAGCCGTAGCTTTTTAGAGTTGCCATCAATCACACACACACACATTTAATCTACTTTCTATGATACGCTCTCATATGTATGTATGTGTGGAATGTGGTAAAACTCGCCACAAGGTAAACAATTTGCAATTTTCTAGTGTGTGGTGAGTGTAGCCAAACAACATCAACAAAAACAATAGCAAATACATGTAAAAAAAAAATAAAACAACAACAATCACTTTCATTCTTCGCACCTCTTTGTTTGCTTCGATTTGTGTAGATCGATTGGCAATCACAACAAACGCAGGAGCGGACGGGCACTTTCCATTTCGGAGCGTAGAAAACCGCAAACGCGTTTTCCAAATTGCGCACACTATCACAGGAACTCACACACACACACACCAAAGCGATATTATGTATATGCTTGAACTTGTTATTGCTTTGGTGCCTCACGAAGGCACGCAGTTACACCTGCGCCGAAGATAATGGTGTACAAAAAACTTGTTGCGAGAGGTCCAAATCAGCTCAATTCACGAAAATATTTAAAATAAATGTAAACTGAATTAAGAACAACTATGCGTAGTTTGCGTTACACTGAAATCTATTTTTCCCGCTGGAAAATCTTTGGAGCGTCGACACGCGCGGCTCAACCGAATCAAACGAAATCCCAACTACAACTAAACGATATTTCGCCTGATATTATCGATACTCGTTGCGCGTTTACCTGTTGCACATACAAAACACGCACACACACAAAATGACAAAACAAATCACTTTAAGCACATTAACTAAAGATCATAATAATTCAATTTAAAATAAAACGAATAAATGAAATACTCCACATACATTTATTTGATGTGCACAATTTTATATTTGTGAATTTAAAATAGCCACAGCGGCATCAACAATTAAACAAACACTCACGCACGAAAAAGATGCATCGGACATTTGTAACATATCGATATATCGATATAACTCATCGTTGTCCATTCCCATAAAAAGGCGACAGCTGTGTTCCGCATTTCAAGATTATGCTCTATTTTCAAATAAATAACGAAAAAACACAGTAAGCACATGCATTTTATTTGTTCGAATATATATTTTATTGCAATAAAATGTATTATACTTACGTACTAACGTACTTAAGATATTCTTAGCCATTTTTATAAAATTTCAAGTCAAACTTTAAATGCTAAATTACAAGTAGTTATACCAATAATAAAAAGAATAAAAAAAACATTTTTATAAAAGTTAAATTTACCTTTAATATGGAAATCGGCAGTAAGTTACAAGCGCTTTTTTTTGCAGTAATCAATCCAAGTAATCAACAACAACAATCGACAGTTCCACTTGCGAATGAGCTCGAGGTTCGCATTTCCGAAGCATTCTGCATTTTTGATCACCACGGCGATAAGTATATAGACACCCGAAATGTGGGGCATGTCCTGAGATTTTTGGGCTGTGTACCAACCGAAAAGGAAGTCAATGAAGTCATTGCGGCTACGGATTCCGTAGAGAATCCGGGAGAGACACATCTAACAAAGTTTATGTCCCACGTTTCTCACTTGCTGATGAACAGAAAGTAAGTTTCGAACCTGTTAATTTATATAAATATATTTGTATTTTTATTATACAGAATGGAACCCGCAAAACCGGAGAATATTTTAGCTGCATTCGAAGTTTTGGACCCAGAAAACAAACGTTATCTGACCAAAGAGTACTTTGAAAAGCTAATGCGGGAGGAGGGAGAGCCCTTCAGCGAAGAGGAATTAAACGCTATGTGGCCAGTGGCCATAGATCCAATAACAGGCAATATACCCTACGTCTTCTACATTAATCAATTAAAGGTAGCTAGAATTTCTATTTTGATTGATAATTGAAGACCTGAAATTTTACTAGCACAAAACGACAATTTACGATGTCGCCGAGGTGATAAAGGATGAGCTCGCTGCCAACGAAAAGGAAAAGAAGAAGGAACGCAACCCAATGCCGCAAATGCACGGTTTCTGAGCTATTAAGGTGTAAGGTATAAAAGATATAAAGTGTAATATTTGGATACAAAATTAGATGTTTGCGTATAAGGGTAAATAATAATTTATATAATCATTTTTAATTTTTTTTTTATTAACTTACCAATATCACTTATTATAATGTACAAACACGTTACGCGCCCCTTTCAAATAGTACTAATTGCTGCTGGCAATGCCAGCGCATAACAGTTGCCGGAATGTTAATGTTGTCGTCGCTGTCATGTTAAGTAACATTCTGTGTGACATTCTCTGCTGCTTGCCAACCCAACCACCAGTCATCGACAGCCACGTCAGCGTTTTGTTCGAACCCATTCAGTAAAGTCCACGACACTGGTTAAAAGATTGCTGCGCAGAATTACAAGGTGATTGAGGAAATTGCGTGAGATTAGGTTGACTAAGCCCGGGGCAATGAAGAAAACCAAAGCCACAAACAGCGAGCACATGAAAAACGCAGCAGAGACGGCAAAACTGGAGGCGGTGCTTCCAAAGTTTTAAGTTCGAGATCAGATAAAATTCAGCGCTCGTGCATGCAACACGGAAATTGAAATTGAAGCAGCCGCAAAAATGAAATATTGATTTTAATTAAGTTCTGCACTGCTATCGATTTTTTTACAACAACAACAACACATTAAGCAACAAGCCATGGCTCCAGTTAACGGAGTTCTATTATCCAAGTATGTGGCAATTGGAAGCACAAACTTGAATTTGGGTGTATTGCCCAAGCTGCGCCCCGCGCCCCTCTCGGCGACCGCGGTGCTGCTTAAGGGCGGCGCGTCGCCGTCCAGTTCGGGCTACGCATCCTCATCGAACAGCGTGGCCGAGGAGGAGTCCACAGCGATGGCGGCCAATGTGGCTGCGCCCGCCAAGGCCAAGAAGCGGCGCCTGGATCATCTGTCCTGGGAGGAGAAAGTGCAGCGCAAGTAAGTTGAACAAAACCCAGACCCAAAACCTTTACTTACCCATATGCTTGCTTGTTTGACAGGAAGCTAAAGAACCGGGTGGCCGCACAGACCAGCCGCGATCGCAAGAAGGCACGCATGGAGGAGATGGAGTATGAAATCAAGGAACTGACGGACAAAACGGAAATACTGCAAAACAAATGCGAGAGCTTGCAGAGCATCAACGAATCTCTGATGGCCAAGAATCATAAGCTCGACTCGGAGATGGAGCAGCTGCGCCAGGAGCTGGCCGAAATGAAGCAGCTGGCCAAACAGAAGCACAGCAACAGCGCCGGCGTCAACGCACACGCTGAGGGCTGTGTGTCCACACACACTGGATCTGCAGCATCCAATGCTGACCCTCTGCAGCAGGGTACACAAGTGGACACACAGTCGTCAGCGCGTGCCTCGACCTCGAAGATGTTGCCGCAGCAGACCAGCGCAACGGCATCGCTCTGGAGAATTGTGGCGCTCTGCCTTCTATACAAGACATGCTGCTCGTCGACGATGAGGAGTTCGATGCGCGAAGACTCGAGGAGCTGGCCGAAAGCCTGCTCGCAGATATCACCGCAGACCTGGAAACGGGCAATGGCGCATGCGACGAAGCTGCTGCCAAAGATGCAGGCCAAACAGAGCGACTGCCTGGACCAGTGGTGGGGTCCGCAGCAGAGTGCATGGAATCCGACGGGCATAGAGCTGATGGCTTAGTGGAAGAGACCAAAGCGAACCCGTTTCTAATATGCCCGCCCGCACCCATTAACACCCACAATGACAGCAACAACAGCCCGCGAATGCAGGTGTCACAGATAAATGGAAACATACAAAAGAAACCAACAGCGACAACAACATCAACAGCGACGACAATTTCAGCGGCTGCATTCCTGCAGAGCGCCACGCCCGACACGGTATATGGCACCTACGATGCCAAGACGAACTCCATCACGATTGTGATGGACGGCGATGCGGTGCCCGTCAACGAGGCGGTCGAGGTGATCTACGGCGAGGGCGTCACTGCTGGCGAGGACATCACCGATGCGATCATGAAGTGTCCGCCGCCAGCAACGTCACCCTCGCAGGTCTACCTCAACGTGATCAACGCCACAGACGACTCAGACGACGAGGCGACCAGCCATCTAAATTTCGAGCCCATCGAGAAGTTCCTCTGCCCGCGCATTAAGGCCATCTCGCCGCTGGCCAAATCACCAGCGCCGTCCGTGCACTCGGCCACTTCCGATCATGGCTATGAGTCCGTAATTGGCTCCCCAGTGTCCCATTTGGACAACGATGCCGCTCTGCCGACCGCAGACGAGGACTTCCCCTGGGAAAGTAATTTCGATGAGCTGTTCCCCAGCTTAATCTGAGCTCCCTTAAACATCAGAGAGGAGACGTTAATTTTTCAAATTGAAAATCCTGTTGAATTGACCAATTCGCTCTCTCTCTTAGCTAAGTTTATGTTTAATCTGGCCGGCCGCCCTCAGTTTAAGTGTTTTAGCTCGTAGTCGCAGCCGTAGCTGTTGAAAATGGGAAAATACCAAAGTGGTTTTCCCAGTGCTGTACAGAATTTGTCATAGAAGGCTTTATATGATATTGAACTATTTGTAATCTGTAATTTGTAAGTTTCTATTTATATTTAACACCTGTCATTCACATAGGCTATTATTTTTGTAATTTTAATATTTCAATGTGCTCAAAGAATTATCCACAAACAAGCAGAGACCACAACCAAGTGTATATGAATATTCAAAATATATAAAAAACCGCAACGGAAAAAACTTGGACTCCTATTTCATTCAGGCTTTGTTCTTTTAAAGGCCTTAATTATTTTATGAAACCAGTGTCGTAGAAAGAATTTTGTTTAAAGATAATTGCTTACGTTATTACAATATATATTACATAAACATGAACAGTACTGAAGGTATTACGTGAGATAGATACAAAGATGTTGATTACCCCATATTCAAGCTAATTCTCTTTTGATAGGGGACCCTAACCTGAAATTCCTGGCTTTGCTGGAATGTTCGCTAATTTCTCCCATTTTATGCCCTAAAGCACAATCGACCACAAAACACACTATTTGAGCATATGCAAGTTTGTTGGCAATTCCTGCTTAGCTAATTACAGCGTAAACCGCATATGTTGCAGGCGATACGCTTTAAATTGCGCTGTTGTGAAATCAGACAGTTGGTCGATAATCAAAATCGCGCCACTTTCCAGTGACGTCGGTATGCATACGTAGGGTCAAGCAGCATCAGAGCTGCCACCCTTTTAAACGAAAATAAAACAATGCATATATTATTTATAAACTTATTTGTAAAATTTAAAATACTTCAATTTTATATTTATTAATTGCTAACTTAAATTTTTAATTTAATTCAATCTATAAAAGCGTTGCGAAATAATACTTTCTACATTTGAAGTATTTAATAGTTATTGTGCAGCCCTGTGGCTATCAGCTGTTGTATAACAGATATTTGTATAACAAAAACCCAAAAGCCATATTACAACAATGCTGTTTTGTTTTTGTTTATAAATATTCAAAGTGTAAACAAACTCATAGTTGCATCTTTTGAATAATCGATAAGGCACGAAACAGTTGCTCGCAAGTAAATGCAAATTCAACGCGCAGAAATAACAAAATAAACACAATCGCAAAAAACATGGAAAACAAGCAGGATAACAAAAGTGTAAGCCAGGCAGCGCCTGCAAATGAGGACGCGGACGCCGTAGTCGAAGAGCAGACCGCATCTCTGCCAGCCAAGTCAACCAACGCCGACGAGGAGATTGATGTGAATCCCCCACCCGTTGGTAAAGTGACCAAGAAGAAGAATAAGGCAAAGGCGCGCAATGCGGTTGCCGGCACAGATCTGGAGACGGAGCTGAAGAAGCTAACGCAGCGCCGAATCAATGTCGCCGGCGCACCCAAAATGCCGCTGAACTCGTACGTCCGGTTCATGAACGATCGACGGGAGCAGCTGCGGCGCGAGCAGCCGAACCGCACGGCGCTGGAGCACACCAAGATGATTGGCGAGGAGTGGCACCAGCTGACCGAGGACCGCAAGGCGCCCTACCTGGAGGCAGCGGCCAAGGACAAGGCATTGTACGTCAAATCTGTTTAATTTTCGTTTTATCAGTAACATGTTTTGTCAAAATTTATAGATATCAGGAACAGATGCACAAGTTCCTCAAGGAGCACCCCGAAATTGTGGCAACCGAGTTGGCCAAGGCGAAGAAGGTGTTCGACAGCAAAAACGCCAGCACGCCCAAGGAGAAGCCCACCCACAGCGGCAACGGCAACGGCAATGATGCCTCTAAGAAAGCGAGCGTGAAGAGCACGCTGAACAAACAGCAGAGCACGCCCACCCCAGATCCGGACGATATACCACTGGCACAGGTGAAGCGTACGCCGACACCGCCCCTCGCATTTAACGCCTGCGCCCTGCCGCGTCCGTTCGCGGCGGGCGAGATACCCATCTATACGAACGAGTTCATCGAGCACAACCGGAGCACCGAGAACGAGCTGCGTATGCTACGCAAGGCCAAGACGGACCTGGAGCAGCAGAACGCGGTGCTGGAGCAGCACGTGGACAACACCAAGGCCGGGCATGCCAAAGTCATGGGCGAGGTGACCGAGCTGAAGGAGGAGAACGCGCGTCTGGCGGCGTACATTAGGAATCTGCGACACAAGATTGTGGCCACTTTGGGTGGCGTCACGCTGCCGCCCGTGCAGCCCGGCGGACTCAGCGTGGACAACGTCGACAAGTACATACAGCACCTGGCTGGATTGGTCAGCTCCGCACCAGCCGGCGAGCAGCACAGCAATGCCATGCTGCTGAAGGTGGGCGAGCTGCTGGGCAAAATGGACACTGCATCTTTGCATAAACCACAAACATAAATACAAACATCCACTGGGGACGGGGAAGCAGGGGAAGCATTAGTCTTAAGGTCAATTTCCGACATATATGTTCGTGTATTTTGCGTGTGCATTGACAGAGTAAATCATATGAATCCAACCAAGTTACACAAATACTGCATTAATTTAAATAAAAATGAAAATCATTGAAACACGTTACAACCTCGGTGACCTGGCGGTGTCCTCTTCATCGTAGTCGTAGCTTTCAATGCTGCGCGCCGAAATGCTGCCCATGCTGCGATACGATCCTACGCGCGGAGTGCGCGCCAGGTTGCGCACCGCGGCCGCATCGCCCTCGGCGGACGCGCGACGTCGCAGCCAGAATTTGCGAATCACATAGTAGGTGCCCAGGAGCATGGGCAACACCATCAGCGGATGGCAGGCGATGCGCAGCAGGAACAAAAAGCTGGACATCATCAGGTTGATCAGAGCCTCTGCGGAATACTCGATAAGCGGCTGCTCGCGCAAAACTGGAAGCGATCTTACCTTCGATCAGCCAAACAGTCGCCACTGTGCTAAAAATCGCAGTCGAAACCGCCTGCAGCAGATAATAGATCATTGTGAAAATTGGAATTGGTTTCCCAAGTCGATTGTACTTAAATTGGGTTGAGACTGATTTGAAGCCCACAGACATTTAAAGGTTACTTGGTTCGAAATAAATAAATATAAATGTTTAAAACAGAGACTAGTTTGCATAGAAACAGACAAGCAAACTTGACAAAAATATAATACCCTCTGCAATGGTGTTAAAAGTTATTTACAATGTTGTCCTTTAAATAAATAATTTAAAAATATGAATTTAAAACGAACCAAGATTCGAACTAAAACCTTTGTTAATTAATGCAGAAGTTTGTTAATGGCTTACAGCTAAGCGATATGGTTAATTGATAAAGCCAAGTCTTATAAAAAATGGCCTCTGTTAGCTACCTAATATAGTCGTCATATTTTTCAGCATAAACAAATGGTTTCTAAAGTATAAGCACAACTAACAATTAACAAAAAAAAAGAAACAGAAAAAAACAAAGATATGGTAGCTTCACGCAGTGAAATGTTTTTTTTTTATTAAACAAAATAGTCGTCGTTTTTCTTTTTCTTTGCAATTAAATTCTTCGCAAGTATTTTCAACTTGTTTGCTTTTTTGTTTTTAGGAACAGCAAAAAATAAATTAAAACTTAAAAAGAAACTTGTTGGTTTTTGTGTTTTCAAAATAGTTAATTCTACATAATAGGCGTACAATTAAAGTTTATAACAAAAATAATTTAATGAGATAATAAATCAAGGGCGCAGACTTCAAAAATTCCATTGAAAGAGGGCAGCAAAACTTGGCAAAAAAACATACTTTTACGCCAAATTCAAAGGCCATCACTAAAGTTGGTCAACTCTCACAGCGTTTTGTTAATATAAGTAGTAAACAGATCTAAACTTCTTCCACGTCATTCGCATTTCAATTAAAAATACAAATTAGCATTTTAGTTTTTTGCATTTTTCACTTCTTATTATTTTTAAAATGTTTCAAATCGTCCAAAAACTCGCGGTAGGAGTCTGCCAAATGTGTATTGTTAATGCGTGTGTGTGTGTGTGTTCCATGAACGGATGTCGAGTGGAGTGATTGAATTGATTTGACAACTGGATAACAACGTTATCAGTTGGGCTATTATGTAAACAATTTCAGTTGGTTTGTTTAAACACCCTAAAGAGTTTTGAATTGAGTTTGATTACATTTGCATTAGGTGGAATGACGTTCAAGGCCAGATCAGAAGAAGTCAAAAACTAAACTCCAATTGATGGCATATAGGAAAAAATGGGCATTCTGTCAAGAATTTGGAAAACAATCAACTGCTGTTGTAATCAGTGTATCGGCATCGGTTGTGTGATTTAAGAGTGGTTATGGAAATTGGTAACTGGTAATTGTGGTGTACGGTGTGTGATACTGTTGGTGTTGTTTTTGTTGTTGTTGTGGGGTGTAAAAGGAAATTGCTTATGCTTAGTACGGACATTCATTATATCATATGCAAACTGCTCCATTCGCCTGCTGTTGACTGATGTAGTCGAAATCAATCGGTTGCTGTTGCTTTTCCTGTTTGCTGTTGCTTTTCGTATAAAGTAGTGTAATCTCAAACTTGTCGTCTCAATAGCTGATGCGAGGATGATGCGGCTGCTGACGACTGCTGCTGAAGCTGCTGCTGGCGTCAGGCATCCGAACCATTGGGGTTCATGCCCACCGGCGCCACCGCCATCATGTTGCCCGTCTTGGGCGTATAGACGCTAGCATTTGGATCCAGCGTAGAGAGGCCGCCGCCGCCTCCACCACCGTTGACCACATTGGATGCTGCCACATGTAGTGCAGCAGCCACGCTTACGGGTACCATCTGCTGCTGAGAAACGGGCACAGACTGCTGCTGCTGCTGGTGTTGATGCTGCTGTTGCTGTTGGTGCTGCTGATGCTGCTGCTGTTGCTGGTGTTGGTGCTGTTGATGTTGTTGATGCTGCTGGTGTTGCTGATGCTGCTGCTGATGTTGCTGCTGCTGATGTTGCTGCTGCTGATGTTGTTGCTGCTGATGTTGCTGCTGCTGGTGCTGATGCTGTTGATGTTGCTGTTGATGCTGCTGGTATTCTTGTGCAACGCCCATGCTGAGCATAGGCGAGGACGGGCCAGGTCCGCCCGATTGGAGCGGAGGAGTGTCGTTCATGCGCAGCATGCTGCCGCCGCCGCCATGCGGTCCCGTGTTTAGGCACAGCGTATCCGGCATTACAGCCAGCAGCTGTGCTATCTTGGCCTTGAGATCATGCACCTCTTCCTCCTTGGACCGACGGTGAACTGAAAGCAAAAATAGATTTTGGTTTATCACATTTGTTCTGATCAGGCAGTAGAGCTCTACATACTGTCAGATATTTCGAGCTGGCGCTTGGCCACGCCCAGAGCCGAGAATAAGTCCAGCTTAACTCTCGTCTCTGCGGACAGAGTCTTCTCCAGTTGTGAGTTCTTGTCCTGCATGCCAGCCAGCGCCGTCATCAGCATCTCGGCATCCGCTTGCGTGGACTCGCGATTGAGTACCTTCACCTCCAGCATACGGTACTGCAAGACAAAGAATTAACCTATTTTGAAAGCTTTTCGACTTTTTGGAATAACCCACCTCTTGCTCGAATTTGCGTGCCTGCTCCACGGCCAGCTGCTTGGCTTCCTCGGTCTGTTTGACGTCGTTGCGCACGCGCTTGAGCTCCTCATCCATTTGCTGGCGCCGTTGCTTGCATTGGGCGCTGCACTCAGGACGTGCGGCCTTCTCCTCGGCAGCCTTCCGCGCCTTCTTTTCGTTGGCCAGCTGAGCATCAAGGGATTGCTTCTGGCGGCGCTCCTCGTTGGAGCGACGCTCCAATGTATTTATAGCGATTAAATCTAAGTGGCGTGCGGCGTTAAGGTCCTCGAGGCGCTTCTCCAGCTCATCGCACTCCTTTTGTTTGGCCTGCAAACTGGACTTGGTGGTCAGATTGACGTCGAGCTTTTGACGCAGTTCGTTCTCGATTTGCTTCATGTGGCTAATCTCGGAGCGATATTTCTTGACGTCGGCCTCCAGCTTGAGGCACGTTTCGCATATCTTGGATACCACTTTGCTGGCTATGTGCGAGATGGCGGCGGCGGCCGCATTGCTCGACGTTGAGCTGGCCGATGACGATACGGAACTGGCATCATTGTGGTGGTTGCTGTTGTTGTTGCTGTTGTTATTACTGGCAGCTGTTGCGACAGTAGCTGTAGCCTCTTTCTGCTGCGCCTGCTGCTGGCTATGATTGTCTTTGGCTGAATTGTCCTTCTTGTTGCGATTGCGACGGCCTGTCAAGCGCATATATTTTAGATAACAGTCTGTAACAATTTTACAAGCCTCACTTACCTTTCGGCACCTTCTCCACTTGAGGCACTGGCTCCACGGCCACTGCCTCTTCCACCTCGAACTGCAGGACGTTGCCATTGCTGACAGCATTGTGCGTCTTTTTGTCTGCAAGCAAGGGGGCGATATCAATTTGCTTTGCGTTAAGCGTTTTCTTTTTGTTCAATGCACCCTGTTTCTCCTTTGCCCCCTGTTGCTGCTGCTGTTGTTGTTGTTGTTGATAGTTGCTATTGCTACTATCCCAGTCTGACTTCTCCTTACTGTTATTACTTGTTGTGGATGCATTGCCGTCCACTTGGTGATAGCTATTGCTGTTGTTACTGTTACTATTACTGTTACTGTTGTTATTCTTGCCACCGTGCCGCGTGCCGTTGTTGTGCTCATGGTCGGCTGTGTCGCCTTTGTTGCGATGCTTGTCCTTGTCCATGCTGCGCCGATGATTCCTTGAGCCACCGCCAACATGACCATTTGAGGTTGCTGCAAGCACAGATGCATATGTGTTTATCAATATATGTGTATATAGAACATAATGGATGGGGAGAGGTATCCAAAAAACGTGCTTGATCTGATGGCTCTAGCTGTTATAAACTTCGAGATATACTAAGAATATCAAGTCTTTAAATTGATTTTCTTCAATACTAGTGAAACGGGAAAAGATATCTGGTATAGAAGAATCCGTTCTAAAAATTCAGCTTTCTAGTTTTTTTAGTTTCAGTGATCGCTGGGTTCATATAGACGGACGGACAGACAGATGCACAGGGCTGAATCACCTCAGCTCGATGCTTAATGGGGTCACAGATACCTGCTTCTGCCTGTTACATACAATTGCATAAAATCATCATAGCATTTTCAAGGCGTTTAGGGTATAAAAATGTACATGGTAGGAGCTTATCGAGTTTTTTAGTTTCTGACATATGTAAGTACATAGATAAGCCGCTCGACTGGGACGCGGGGTGGTAAGGTGGGTGGAGGTAATGCTAGTGAGTGCTGCACCTGTTGTTGTCGCTGCTGCTAATGTGGCGGCATTTGATTGCCTGGCTGATGCCGCGACCGATGTGTTACTGGACGATGACGAAGATGCGGGCGATGATGATGACGCTGCAGCGGCGGCTAATGCTGACGCCGCTATTGCAGTCGTTGTGCTGCTGTCGCTGGTGCCGTTGTCCTTGCTGTGATGACTGTTGCTGCTACTGTTGTTATTGTTGTTGTTGTTGTGATGGTGGTGATGATGATGATTACTATTGCTGCCATTGCTGCCGGCGCCGCCGCTGTGATGATGCTCATGATGATTTTGTGCTTGCGTCGCCGATGCCAAAACACCATTCGCCTGAGATGTGGACGATGTGGACGACGCTAGCGCTGCCGGCGCGCCGCCGGTGCCATTGGGCACAACGACCGTGCCATTGGATGCTGCGGTCGCCGCCGTTGCGGCCGCTGCCTGTGCCTCCTCTGTAGCCTCCTCAGCTGGCAGCGCCTGCTGCAGCAGCTGCATGTAAAAATCGTTCTCTTTGGCCACTTCGCGCTGCTTGCGCTGGCGCATACGATAGCCGACGTAGCTTTTGAAGCCAAACCCGAGCGTAACCACCGGATAGCCAATGCTGAAGAAAACATATCATATCAGTTAAAGCTACTGGATCGGTTTTCCTGGTACTCACCAGTGCGCGGCAAACGGCCGGCACAGATCCAAATGCGGCATATGCCGACTGTCTTTCCATCGAATGCCCACCTCGAGGTAGACAAACAACATCCAGAGTATTATAGTCGGCAAACAGATGCCCTTATCTGCGACAAGTTCATAATGTAAATACATTAATAAATATATACTTGCCATTAATATTATTATTATTACTATTATTACTCACCTGTATGCCAGACGTACTGCACCCAGACGTATGTGCTGGCCGCAAAGAGCAGCCAGTGCACGGGTATGAAGAACAAGCACACCAAATCAGATGTTATTGCTATGCACACAAATAGCACGGAAAAGGCCTGCAGCAAGTAGGCAAAATTAAATTTATTTTTCCAATTTCCAAATATATATTATTATATGCTTACCAGTCCCTTGTACTTGAAAGAATCATGCACGGAGCGGAGCAGCAGCCAGAATGGCCACAGGAATTCAAATCGGAACATGAACATAAAATCTGCCACCATGACAATGGCCCAAAGTATTAGAAACTTCATGTATAGAACGGTTGTGCTGCAAGAAACAGAAAGATTCAGCTTAGTAAATGTTATTCGACAACTAATGCAATGCCAGATTTCCAATCGAACCCCAGAAAACTTGGCACATCATTTGCTTATTCGTGGATAAATCAATTAACCAACAAATTTGACACATAAAATGCAAGAAACAACTTCGATATGATTAAATGTATTATTACATCTTTTCGTGATAAATCTTGATAAATCATTCAAGCATGTTATTACATCTCCAACAGATTTGACACATCAACATCGGCAATCACGAAAGAAATACAAAGCAAAAGCCCAAACGAAAAGCGTCCAAATACTCATACACACAGACACAGGCACAGGCACACTCACAACAACTACAATGCACAATCAAAAAGTAAACAAACAAATGAACGATCGCGAGAATCTATAGATGCTAAATTGTGGGATACCCAGGAGAACCCAACGAGCAATGAAATTGTGGAATTTTAATTCGATCTGAATGCGTAATTGTTGCTGCACCTTATGTTTATAATAAATTCAATTGAATACATGCCAGCCTCCGGATCTCAATTTAGACAGTTAAAAGTTAAGTGTGTACAATATTAAAAAAAATTTAGGAAAAGTTGAAAGCTGAAATTGTTCGAATAACTGAATCTAATTAATAGCGTTACAGGGTATTTGACAGTCACATTCACCACAACAAAGCGCTTTCAGTATTATTTTTTTAATGATAACAAAAACAATTTGGCTATACGCAGCTTAATACAAGTTTTGTATAAACCAACCAAATCTAGAATTATGTATTACGCGATCGCTGCGGTATGCGTACGACCAGGCTGAGAACGTTAGCAATGCGATAAACTGGATAGATATGTGTATGTAAACGATTGAGAGATTTAAAGATTGCCCAAAAATTCCGATATTATATGATAAAGAGCTCAGAAGTCTTTGCATAACCTGTGGCTCTCTCAATCGTGGTGTATGTATTTGTATTCCCATGCGTGTTAAATTATAACAACACGAGTATTAACATAGAATATACTAGGTCTTGTTGATGTTTTGTCACCTACCTGCCGTACATGCCCTCTGTGATTTTGTTCCGCTTCATAGGGCGACGTAATTTGCCACAATCCGCATTGCGTCGCTTCATTTTTGCTACACGGTTATAATTTGCCTTATTCAATTTGTCGCAATGAACTTTTTGTTTGTTGGGTATCCTAATTTATTTTTTTATTTTTTGTAACTTTTGCCTGCTTGAATTGTATCAGTTAATTGTTCGCACGCTCTTCGCACTGTGCTCACTTTACACTTAATTAATTAGTTGGAGATCTGTTGGCAATTATTTAATTATGCTGGGGGTCGCGATATTCTTTAAGTTGCTTTAGTTGCTGCTTCTGCTGCTGTTGACGTTGACGCTGTCGACATCGATGTGGCTGCTGTCGGCGCGGCATTTCCTCACATCGCACGCGCACGCAAAATTTACCTCCCGCTGAGCCGGCTTTCAGTTCTTATCTGCAAATACGCACATACGAATATATCAAAAAGAGAGAAAAATAAAAACGGTTTTCTTGTGAGCACACATATACACACATATATATGTGCATGTGTGCACATAAGCTATACGATTTGATTCCTTTATAGTATCATTGCATTTTAGACTACGACGAAGGCATGCGACGCTCTTAATTATCTATTCGAAGGCTATTTTTAAGCAAACCGTTTTGTTCGCAACACTTTCGTTTTGTTGTGCGTTGACCGACTGCTTGTAGAATTATTGTTGTTGTTGTTCTTGTTGTTATTGATGCTGTCTAAGTGCAAGTGTGGGCGTTGCAATTGCCGATGAAATACAAAAATAATCACATTTGGCTCTACCCGAACTGCAACATTTTAACATTTAGCGTCGCCGCAAAAGGTAAAATAAACCAACATAAAAGGAAAGAAAGAAAAACAAACAGAATATAGCGAACCGTTCTTATTGCGATCAGCTGCAGAGAGCGATTTGTAGTGTGAGAGGTGAACTCTAAGATAGCCCGTAATCGTATATCGATTTTTATTGCTTTGTGTGCATTCACCACAACTGCTCCTCACTGAACTCAGCTCCTCCGCATTTAACAGAACAGGTGACGACATTCAACTTGAACGCGCAACTATTCATAATAA
The DNA here is from genome assembly GCA_035041545.1 of Drosophila colorata. Lineage (NCBI taxonomy): Eukaryota > Metazoa > Arthropoda > Insecta > Diptera > Drosophilidae > Drosophila > Drosophila colorata. The sequence goes on along the minus strand of JAWNLD010000275.1, from coordinate 383,557 downwards.
TAGATATGCAATAAAGACAAAATAAATTTTCGGTTAATGCTGCCTATGAAAATGTATAAACAATGCTTGTGTATTCTTCGAATGTATTCGCGTAACAGGCTGCCAAGAAAAATAGAGAAGATCATTTCGTGTGTGGCCCCCCTTTCTAATAGGGCTTTCTAAGGTCAAGGCGTGCTTTGACGTGTGTTTTGAAGGGGAAAATTAGTTCAGTGTGTGCGTATATTATAAAATAATTATTTTTAATATTTAAAATTTTGGAAAACTATTTAGCTAACATAAGATTTTTCTTTATTTTTGTTGATATTTTAATGAAAGATTTAAGCAAATTGATAAATGATCACATTTATACATTAGAACGCTGTTAAAATGTTCTCAGATCAAATAAATGCTAAAGAGAAATGCGATTGGACGGAATAACGAGTGAATAAAACGGCTTATTTAGTTTGTGACACGAAAATAACTATTGAAGTTATTCAGCTAGAATTCCTCACTCTACTGAAGATGATAACTTTTATGTCTAATAAACTTATCAAAACAAAACAAGAAATATTTGGTTCTCTATCATTTTCGTCTTCATTTTTTTTATTTTTATTTATTTTCTTAATTTGTTAAGCTAATCTTGCGAAGAAAAAAATAATTAAAGTATAATAGTTGCTCGTTATTAATTTGAAGTGCGCGCAAGATAAGAGTAATCAAAACCGTTCAATCTGATATGCATATCCGTCCATTGCCGAGGCAACTAGTTTTTTCAACTTCTTTCCCCTCAGCGAATTTGGCTAATGTATTTATTATAGGCTCGGTTGGGCTCATATGAAGGGATACTTAAATTATGTATGTATGTAGAAAATGGAAAAGTAAAGAAGCGGCAACTGCACGCGCTTCAACATGTGGATGCTGCCCGGTAAGTTGAATGATTGTGGGGCTCTCTCCCTCTCTCTCGCACACACACAAAAACACGCACACGTTACTTCAATCCGTTTTACATTGTGGACAGTCTGCGACTGCGCTGACAACACACACACATGCACAGACAATTTATTCATTTGGACGGAAGCGGAACTATGTATGCAGATTTGAAGGAAGCAGAAGCAGCTTCCCAGCCAGAAAACCATCCTTGCGCATGTGTTTGTTTGTGTGTGTGTATGGGTTCTACATTTATGTCTACAAACATACATACGTACAAGGAAAAACGTTTATAAATAGCATCCAAAAGTGGAGCGCGTCATGCGAGAGTCTGAAACTGACACGACAACGAGCAACGGTAACGGAAGCTGAGCTTACCGATGACGTCTGGCTACACACATAAATACATACATAAATATGTATGTGCAAAGATGTACGGTTACCGACAGAGGTCTAAGTTATATTGAGAGGAGGTAATTTTCTTTGTTTCTTAAAAAAATCAGATTTAAAATATGACTACATTATTTGTCGGATTATGCTTTTGGGCTCGTCAGATATCGAAAAATGATGGCCGTATATAGACTTTTGTCGGTCACTGTATATGTACATATGTATGTAGATAGGTGGATAGGTGGTAAATCTATTGGCAGCTGCACTTGGAATGATTTCTATGGATGCCTATGGCGCTGATTTTGATGCTTAGTAAATTCGTCGCCTGTAGCAAAAGTACCAAAGCTATATACACTCATTATGCTAAATATACATATTAATATATATATATTTATATACATATATGACTATACAAACAATAACATCGCACCTTTTAATTTACATTAGCTGTAACCATAAATATTTATATGAACGTATGTATTGCATGCTATGTGCATATACATATACATCTAATTTAGTGTGTTGCTTATAAGGCCAATAAGGCCAATTATATCTATCGAATTATTCTGTTATTGCACTGTTAAGTCCTGTGCTGCAAAAGAATCTTTAACAGACTGCCTGCACTTTCTAACTGCAAATATACTAAAGCAAAGGTGAACTCACACACACACACACACAACACGCAACGATCATATTGGCAATGTTCGCAAATGTACAGCTGTTTGAGCAACATGTTACTGATAGAGTTGCACATCGTTGTTCATTTTAAAGATCAATTTCTTTGAAGGAAACGAATAGTTCACATAGATCGTTTGTTTTATTCCCATTATGTAACATATTTTCAAAGAATGCAATAAAAAGGATCATACTTACCAAACTTGTTATTATACATTTATTATTATTGAACTACGCAAATTAAAGAATAAAAATTATGATTCTTTTTATTGCATTCAATAATTAATAAATTATGTTATATATAAACGATAATAGGAATAAAAAACGATTAACTACAATCTGGCAACTAGTTCGTTCGTTTAACGTTCAAAATGATTCAAGACAACTCTACTTCAAAAGGCTAAAGAACTTGATGCAGATGTACATATACAAATGTACATAAGCATGTATACGATTGTATGTACTTTTTGTTGCGTGAGTGCCTTGCGATAATTTTGCATAAGGTGCGCGCGTTGCGATTATTTTATATTTATTTGCGTTTGTATGCGATTGTAGATTATCGTGTGTACTTGCATGTAATATTCTTCTTCTTTAACAGGCAGTAGTCGCCGGTGTCGCCCCGATTGCAAAATAAAGCATAAACCAGATATCAGCCCGAAGTTTGCATTTAATTCACACAAGGCGAACGAAATGTGTGAGCAGCAGCAACAATAACGAAAAGAGCGAACAGTGAAAAGTTGTTTAAAATACACAGCGGGCTGTGGACTGCGACGTTTGCGGTTGGAACTGAGTCTGCAGTTGCTGGGCTGGCGATGGGGGGTGGGGTTGGGGTTGATTTTTGAACAGCATCCACATTTGCAGACGGAAAGCAACAAGAGAGCGCGCGCTTACAGGAAAGGAAATAAGGATGCTGCTCCTGGATGTCGCAGCGGTTACGTTGCTTTTTCGCATCACATTCACGCACACAGACAAACTGGCCCGTGCATGTGTGAGTGTGTGGTTTGTTGGCGGCGGTCCCCCTATGTATGCACATAAATATGTATATTTTTCACACTCTGAATACACGCGCGCGCTCTTTTATGTACATATGTATGCATGTCTATGCAATTACACATACATATATGTTCATGCATGCACTATGTTTTATTATATTATAGCATAAAATTGCACAATATTTGTGTATTTGCTCCGTTCTCCTACTTTAGCACCCACTGTATTATCAACAATTGAACAGAGTGGCCAACGCGTTCCGCTATGAATTTCAACACTTTTGTATATGGTTGTTTTATACAATTTTGCACATTTCTTACAGCAGCTATGGGCACCCATGCACATATACATACATATGCATGCACGTTCGTATATGTGTGCTCGTGTGTGTAAATTCTTTGGCACAGAGAAACCAAATTTTTTCTTTTGCACGTCGTTCAGCGCTGTTTGGAGTTGTATACTTTTATTAAGCAGCTTTAATCATACGCATGTAGTCCAAAATGCTATGCCTCAGTTTTTCAAACATTGATTGACAATATTGATTAGATTTTTGCGTTTTTTACCGAATCGAAAATTCACGCTCTAAAATGACGCGCACACACACATGTATATGTGCAAAGACTTTTTATTTATGAAAAATACCAAACAGATATGTTATTTAACATAACAGAGCCAATATCATTAACATTTGGCAAACTGTTTTCAACAGCAAGCGAGTATGTTTCTACAAAATTTTTATTTTTTTATATGTATTTATATTTATTTAATATATATATATTAACAAAGCTAATTAAAAAGAGGCTCTAATTAAACACTGTTTTTTAAGAAAGAGTGCAGTGCATTGTATTTCGTATAATCTATCGCGCTCCTCTTATTGGAATCTACAAAACTATCGATAGATACAATTGTCGAGAACACGAAGTGACTTCTGCATGAGAAGCTAAATAAATACTCAAAAATCTGGTATGCACGGCATAATCATAACAAATATATTTATAATAATTTAGTGCAGGTTTCCTTTTCCCACCTATTGCCTTTAATGAACATGATTTAAATAGGAGTTTAACAATTTAAGTTAATGTTTGACAGTTGAATATAGTACCACTTACCGAATGATTCGAGTAGGGTAATGTCCCAAGCAGCCTTATCAAGATGCTGACGATCGAAATTTATTGCCAGGGTATTAACGGCCTATGAACTAGGCATTTTGATGTATGTGTACTTTATCCCAATTTTTAACGTTTTAAGTTCGGTTCAGTCCAAGTACAAGATGTGTTGCTATAACTATCTCCTGTTCTCCCATTTTTGATATGCATACAAACATTCGTTTTTAAGTCAACTGTCTGCTTTTGTTTATTTTTAATAGTATTGATAATATTTTCATATTTAAATTGTACATTATTATACGTGTACTTATAATCTGCGCATAAGAAACAATTTATGTGTTAAATACCTGCTTAAAATTATATACATAACAAAATTATAAACATTTCAAGCGTGGCTGTTTTCTCTGTCTATCAATTTCGTCCATACATTTTTTATTTTCTAATTATTTGCTACAGTTTGTTCCTTTGCGTCTTCAACTGTTTGTGGTGTTAAGATTGTTTTTGTCCTTTTTTTTTACATACATGTTTGTATCGAAAAGAAAATTAATTAGGGATTAAATCAGAGACGCCCTCTTTGTTGGCTGGTTGTGGTTTGGCGGCACCCAAGCCTTAACATAAGTAAATCGTTTAATGATAGTAAAATTAAGCGCCTTAGCCTAGCAAGAATGGTGCAGACTCGTCGCGTCTCAACAAATGCGTAATCTCAAGCTAAAATTTGAATGTTGTAAATGGTTGCATGTATGCCGTGTGACAGAAACATATGAATCATATGTAAGGAAATCATAAATTACACATTTCTCGACTAACACGTATCCCGTCGAAGGTTCTTTTTGTTGCTTCTCATCGCTCGTCGTCGGCATTCTATGAGTCTGACTCGGAGACCGCTGGCTGGGCACTGGCGACGGGCTCAGCCTCCGCTATCTCTTTCGCTGATTCGGCGGCAGTTGCAGAGTTGTCTGCGGGCGCTGCTTCCAACTGTTCCACTGCAGGCGCTGGTGCGAAGTCTTGAGTCACCTGATTTTCGATCTTTGGATGCGGCTCCATAGCTGTCTCCTCCTGGGGCTGGGGCGGCGCTGTTGTTGCAGCTGCCGATGCCGGTGGCGGCAGTTCGTCGTAGAGCGGCGTGCAGACAGGCGACGGTGCCTTTGGCTTGGACGCCTCGCTGCTCTCCTGGATAGTTGGTCTGGCAAACATCGGTTCTCCCTCGGTCATTGTTTCTACTTGCTGGCCCTCGGCAGCAGCACTTTCTGCTGCCTGCTGCGCCTCCATTCTCGCATCGTATTCCTGCAATTCTCTGTCCCAATCCTCCTCGGTATCTACCGTTCCCGATTTCTCTGCACTGATCTCGGTTGGCGCTGCCACCGACTTGTTTTTCAAATCATCGGTCTCCGCCGACGACGACTGTTTGCTCTGCAGTGCATTCTCATCCGTGGAGCTTATTGAGTGGCGATTGCTGTCATCGCGCGAACCACGTCTGTTATTGCTGGGTGCGCGTTCGCGCTCTTCGCTGCGCGGTCCGCCGCGTCCACCACGTGCATTGCCGCCGCGACGATCTTCGCCGTCGCGCTCGCCACGGAATCGATTGCCAGGGCCACCTGGGCCACCGCCTCCACGACGCTTGAAGTTGTTGTTGTTTTTGCCATTATCATCTTCATCGTCACTCCAGCGGCCGCCGCGACCGGCAGCGCCACCCATAGCCCGACCTCCTCCGCCTGCTCCACCTCCTCCTCCACCGCCACGACCCCGCTGGTTATCGTTAAACGGATTGCGTGGATTGAAGAAACCTTTAAATAAATTGCGGAGTTAGTTATGAACAATAGTTTTCGCTTGAGAATGCTCACCTGGTCCTTGCTGTCTGCCGCCTGGCCCGCCACCTTGGTTCCGCATAAACATGGGCCCAACTCCGTTTCCCCCATTTGGTCCACCCATGCGCTGATTGAACGGCACCGGCGGCGGTATGCGCATTTGCATCAGACTCGTTGGCTGATTGAAGCGATTCTGGTTCATATTGGGCTGGAAGAAATCGCCTCCACCATTGCCACCGTTATGATTGCCACCTCGTGGTCCCGGTCCCGGTCCCATGCCACGTGGTCCACCGCCAGCCCGATTGTCAAAGTCTGCATGGAAAAAAGGATTGATGTAGGCGTGACTATGTGACTCAACTCTGGTTGTCACTTACCCACGGCACCTAAAAATTCTGGTCGCGGCATGCCGGCATGCTCCATGCTGTTCAGGTTGAGGCGCGCGCGTGCCTCGTTGAAGGCTCCACTAAGCGGAGGCGGTCCACCTCCGCCGTTCTCATTGCGCCAGCGTTCCGAAGCTTCGGCAATCTCGTCGCGGCCACCCCAGCGTGAGCTGGCACCGGGGCCACGTGTTCGATCCCTTTGGAACAGCTCACTTGCGGCGACCGTTGCCGTCACATCGACACTGTTGGGTGGCGCGGCGCCACCACCTGGGAAAATCGGTGGCGGCTGGCTGAAGTTAGGTGCCTGTTGCTGCTGCTGCTGCTGTGACGGTGTCGGGACGGACTGCGGCGCATCCTCAAGCTCCATTTCTATGTCCATTTGATCGTCGCTCACATTGCCAGTGCCAGAGCCGGCAGGTGTTGGAATAGCCATGGGCGGCGGTACTGCTCCGGGTGGGGGGAACTGTGCGCCCGGCGGCAGTCCTAGGGGATGTGGCGGCGGTCCGCCCATGCTCGGAAACCCGGGCGGCATCATGTTGGGCGGAATCATCATTGGCGGCGGCATACCTGGCACCATATTCGGAGGCATGGCCATGCCGCCCATTGGATGATTCATGTGACCGATGGGACCCAACATGCGTTGCGGTGGCGGTCCGCCCAGGGGCGGTGCCATCTGGAACTGACCCGGCACCATGCCCATCAGTGCTGGGGGAGGCGCCCCGGGTCCGCCATGAGGTGGCGGTGCCACCGGCGGCGGCTGCGTTGTGTCAATGCCGAAAAGCAAGTTGGGCGGCGCCACAGGCTGCACCGTATTGAGGTCCCCAGCATGGGCGGACGTTTTGTTTTCTTTTACATTTTTGGCCTGGTTGATTTTCTGCTTCATCCAACTGGGCATGGTGTCCTCGTCAAACATACCGCCTTCCTCGAGGCTGTCAAAATCGGTGTCGGGACTCAGCTTGGGCCACGGCACGTACGTGACGCCGAGATCGAGGTCCCAGAAGTCCTTCCACTCCTTACTCTTGACACCCTTACCGGCTGCCCACGATATGGTAATGGCACGCCCCTGAAGCTTGTGATTTTTCAACGCTTGCATTGCCTTGTGCGCGTCCTGGCGACGGTTCATCACGATAAAGGCGCAGCCCCGCGGCACAATTTGATCGATGCTCACAATATCGCCGTACTCGCCAAAAGTATCGGATAACTCCTCTTGGTACACCAGCTTCGAGAGATGGCCCACCCACAGCGTGGTGCTGCAGACTGCAAGAATAAACATAAAATAACGTTATAATAATTATACTTTTAAATAAACATTTAAATAAGAGCCCAATTCCTGTCTTCAATTAGGACATGAATACATTTTAACTCATTTGTGATTATATTTAAACAGTTCATTCCATTAATTTCACAAATGGAGTAAATTGAAATTTAAATAATTTGAGGAATGAACGAAAATAGAATAAATGAACGAAAAATATTCAACTAATTGATTTATATTTAAATAAACCCCGGCCAAGGTTACTTTGAACAATTATATTCCCGAGAAATATTTCCCTCGTTATTTCTATGATGATATGTGATTATATTGGGTTATAAAAATGATATCTGGTCTGTGGCCAAATTTAGAAATATCGACTCTTTTCGCAAAAGTATGGTAAAGTTTAAAAGAAATTCAATTTTATAACTTTCTTTTTTATAAAACCTTTATAGGAGGAAGAATTAATTAATTAATTCATTTTTTCACGGAGTCAAAAACGCATTGAGGTAGAAAAACTAATAAAAAATATGTACATATATATAGTTATATACGTTTTACAAGGACCACAAGCTGAATTAATATAGATTTGGTCGTGTGTTAGTTTTTATGCGACTTTGTTTTTCAAACTATTAGAAACACCATACAAACAATCGGTAGAAAATAAGTTAATCTATAAAAACAAGTGTGCTCAGGTCAGAACTGCCCAACTAGGGGTACCCTGATCCTATTTTTATCTTCCTTCCTTCTTCCCTCAGTCCGACCAAGGAAAATGCATTTTTGAATAACTTCAAGGTCATCAATTATAAACCTGTGGCTTAGGAGCTCTTTTAGTGTAAGGGAATGGTACGTTCATACAGACGGACAGACCGACGTCCAGACGGACATGACTAAATCGACTTTGCTAGTCGGCCTATATAGACTTCGAAGTAAAGTTAAACCCAATTTGACTGCGTATATATCTATATTTTTCACGCGATTTTATGTCAATTGTCCAGGGGGCGAATAATGCGCCTAAAAAGTGAATTAAACTTTTCAAAAACCATATTTTCACGAAAAAGAATCAATAAAAATATTTAAAATTATAAAAATGTATGTAAATCTAGACTCTCAAGGCTCTCTGCGTGGAGTTGTAGCTTTAGTATATATATAAAGTATATGTATGTATTCTTTTGAGTGCACAAAGTGCTTTACACCGTCACCTGGAACGCACAAAAGATATTGTTCTGCGTGCCAAGTGCTTAGCTTATTTGCTTATTTACACGGTATTTGATAGTTGTATATGGTTAATGTACACGGTTCAATAATAGTATATAAAGATGGTTATTATTAAATTAAGTTTCCAAAAACTTTGCTCAAAAACGCGTCAGGGGCAGTTTGAGGATATTATGTGGGGTAAATAATGCCAGAGATTAAGATTTGATCAAGAATCACTAAAGCTAAAACACACACAGATACACACACACACGTCAACCGAGCCAAGGAGCTGCAGAATAAAAAGATTTACGTATTAGCATTAATTACAAAGGTTAACTGAAGAGACAGCCGGAGAGTAATTGTGAAACGAGAAGGTTTGCAAAAGAAATTCAAGAGGTTTTCTATTTTGCAAAGCTTTTCGCTTGCGACAGTTACGATTTACGTAATGACTTACGTAATGTTACGCTACGCTACGGTTATGCATGGATAGTTACCACTTAGATGATCCTTCTTAATGTCGGGCAGCCCCTTCTTGCGACGCTCACGTTCATGCTCACGATCCCGCTCCTTGTCGCGCGTGCTGCGCTCCATGCGGTCACGATCGCGCGATCCGCGCCTTCGGCTGGAACGTGGTGAACGGCTTCGTGAGCGAGAGCCGCGCCGGCGACTTCCACGGTCACGATCGTTGGCATTGCCACCGCCGCCGCCGCCGCCTCCGCCACGACTACGGGGTGACCGGCTGCGGCTGCTGCGTCGGCTGCGCTTGTATCGGTCGCGATCCGGCGTAGGACTACGAGAATCGGCACCATCCAGATTGATAACCTGAGCGTTTGAAGTTTTGCAAGAAATTTGAGAGAGAGTGATGTGATATAAACGTTAACTTTTTAAGCATAAAACAAATAATGGCGGAAGGAGGTGGGTTTTTTTTTTTTTTTTTTTTGTTAGGATTTGGTTAGTTTTAAGGATGGGATAGGAGAAAACATTGGGGTGGATTTGTACAACTACAAATTATAGAAATACGTATTTTATAACTGCATTCTTGGCGTGTTGACGTGTGGTTTGGCCTTTTAATTGGTCGGCGGTTCTTTACTATTTCTTTGGCATTTTCTTATCGATGCGTTTTCGAGCAAGTTTTTGTGTTCTTTTATGGGAAATTGAATTTGAATCGACTTGAATTGTGGTTTACATATTAAGGAACTTACCAAACGTTGTTATACGGGGCTTCTAGCATCGTGGTTCGCTTCCATCGGTATTTCATGTATATATTAACCTTACCTTTGGTCATTTTTTTTTTTTTAAACCATATTTATAGTTTTTAATAAACGTATATGCAAAGTTCAAATTTAAATTTAGCTATGGCCCTTTAAACAGTTATTTATTGGCCAAAATCATTTTGAAATAATTATTAATTATATTTAGTTTTTCGTTCTGCACATTTAATTATTTTTCCCCATCATGATTTGTTTTCTTTTGGTTTTCTTCATACAAGTTTCGTTTTTAAATCTGCTCGACTTGATCAATCGGAACTTTCAATACTCCGCCCCGGTATAACAACATTTTGGGCACGTCAGCAGCACTTGGCACTATGAAAATGGAACTACGTATATCCTATGAGTTGAATCTCTCAACAATAATTCCAATTTCATGTGTGCATTCAATAATATATGATATATCAACGTAATCAACAAGAACCACAAGATTGCAGGTTTGTTTGCAGCTTGAATTGACTTCAGTTTCTGAGTTCAATTAAAAATGCACACAATCCCTGCCTGGTGTACTAATATAGAGTAATAGTAATGTGTTTGTACCTCAATAGGTTGCTGTTCCGATATGAATTCCACGTCCTTATTCATGTCCGTCACATCGTTGTGGCCCATGCTCATGCCCATGCCCATGCCCATGCCAACGCCCGGCGGCATGCCAGCTGTGCCCTAAAACGTACAAATACACGTGTTATAAAATAGCCAAGATAGTTGCCTGTTTATGCAGAATGCGAGGTTGGGCTGGAACATGCGAACGCACCTTGAGGACGTTCTGCAAATGCTGCTGCAGTGCATCATCCTGGTAGCGATGTTTTTGGTTTTCTTCCTGCTGCTTGAATTTTTGAAAGTTTTGAAGTGTTTGCAGCTGACGCAGCACATTGGGATCGTTAAGCAGCTGCTTTAAATTGTTGTTCTGCAATAGGAGTCGTAAATTTAGATATTAAACAAATATATTGAAACGATTTTGTGTAAAACAAACTAAATAGGTAATCTTAAACCAAAAATATATAGATTATATATGTATAACGATAGGGCGCCTGCATACATCTAGCAAATTCGACGAGCCCGGCGGCGAATCATCGCCCATACAATGATGATCCTCGGCCATCAGCATGTCACCATCCTCATCATCAATAATCTCACGCAGATCGTAGTCCAGCTCGTGCGAGCTGCTACTCTTGCCGTACTTGTGATGATGCGATTTGCTGGGACCGCCGCTATCAAAGCGGCTCTTCGATCCAGAAGCAGAAACACCGGACGCCATACTATGCTGATGCTGCTGGCGCTTCATATAATGCTGCTCCATGTGCCGCCGACTAGAGCTTGAGCACTTCTCATGGCTTAGCTGCTATATTGCAAGACATGCAGCAGAGAGTAAACAGAATAATGGTAAATGTAACAAAAACAATAATAGCAATTGGATTAGCATCGGAATACGCATACATATACTTATTTACTTATACTATATTCTACTGGAGCACTGGAGCCTGGCAATGAGCATAGCCTGCCTAACAGCTGGTGTTTTTCATTTTATTATAAATTTGGCCTATCTTATTCCTATTCCTATTCATTGCCAGTCTCCGCAATCCACTACTGCAGCAGACAATCATCAATTGGCTGCTCCACCGGCCACTCACCGACAGATCCGGCATCGCACCGCCCAGTTTATCGTCGCCGGCGGCGCTTAGATCCATATTGCTCATCCCAGTGGTATTGAGACCGTTAGCCGCATTGCCACTCGAAATGTCCGAGAGATTTAAAGCACCGCTGCTGCCGCTTGGACCGGGGCCTGCATTGAGATTGCCCGTCCCAACTATTGGCGGCATTTGATGGTATATAGGATGGTTTGGATCGGCCAAGTCAAATATCGGCTGTATTACGTCCGATTTGAAGACATTGTTCTTTTGCCAGAGGTTGAGAACACGGATAATGCGACTCTTGTCCTCGGGCGCGCAACGAAACAGATTGGCAAACGTTTCAGTCAGATTGCGCTGGAAGCGCGGCGCGAAAACGTCCTTCTCGGTGCCGTACTGATGGCGCGACTGCCGGACAATCGAGTCGATGACATACAGACCCGGCACTTTGTACTCCGGCTTGCATTTGAGTATGAACTTTTCGACACTCTGCACGACATGCTTGTAAAACTTAATTGCGCGCATTGCCGACTTTGTGATGGCGGCCATTTTAGCCTTCGAGATGGGCGGCCGGCTATCATAGAGCCCGGAGAGCTGAAAATACACACATACATAGAGAGAGAGGGGTGAGACAAATGGGTTCAGGACAATTGGCGCTGCAAGTTGTCCGCAATTTACAATTGTGTACGATCCAAATTACACAACTACATATGCCATGTATGTATGTAAATACCGTAGTGTATGGGCAGATACATATGTAGATATGTACTCATATATGTACATGTGTGTGGCGGCGGCCTCATCTTACCTCATTGTTGAAAGCAACGACCGTCTCCATGTTAATTTCAATGCTCACACACTACACGCACGCACAAAATTCAAATACGCATACTATTTCAATAAAGAGGCTCTTTATAAATTACTTTTTTGCTTGTTGAACAGCTTTTTACTTGAATTTTCACAATTTTTCGCATGAAAGCGTGAAAAAATGGCTGCCGATAGCAGGGGTGCCTATTTTGTATATCAACTTATCGGTCGTATCGATATAGCACACTTGAAACGTCAAGCAAAGCTATCGAATGCTTGTTAAAATTGTTTAATCAAAATTTACGCATTTAAATCATATATTATTTTTAACTTTGATTTATTGAGACAGAGTTTTAGCGATTGCTTTTCAACTGTACCATTTTAGTTTAGTTTTTATAAAAAAAATTTCATTTAAATTAATGTAGATTAAAAAATATATTTTATTTAATGAGAACATATATTATTAAAATTAAAAAAACAAAACCGCATTCACAGTTAGGATTTGTTAACAATTGTCAAGTTGTTGGCGTTGCCAGACTGCATAAAATGCATCAGCTATTGTTTTTTGTTGGGTATTACTGCGTTTTCCCGTTGCACGCGCTGGTCACACTGGAAAGAAAGCAAAACGAAAACATAAGCTGCTAAAAATTTAACAAAATTAATGTTCAATAGTAATTAACGAATAATGAGCGCCCACCACAGGCCACTCGACGAGTCGGACATTGTGCTAATACGCACCATCCGCTCCACGCCATCGCTGTACGACCACAGGCATGGCGACTTTCGCCTCTCGCAGAGGAAGGAGGAGGATTGGGCTAAAGTGGCGGAGACCCTAAACATTTCATCGCCCGACGCACGGCGCAGGTGGACGTGTCTGCGGGACCGATATTCGCGCGAGCTGAAACAGATGCGTTTGCATCCGGCCTCCGAATTCGGGCGCAATGAGTTCTTCAGGCAAATGGACTTTTTGCGAGAGTTCGTGCGAAAACGGCGCGAGCGGAGCCGTCGCGATGACACGCCTACTAGTTGGCTGAAAACGGAGGTGCGAGCGCCAAAGTTGAAGCCACGTCCGGAGCCGGATACGCTCATCGAACAGGACCTGGATGACTCGCAAGTGTACGACGAGTGCGAGCACAACTACGATGCGGATGCCAAGCTAGAGGTGCAGACATCGCAATCAGAGAGCTACTCCGTGCTCGTCGAGGCCGACGACGGGGACGGGCACGATTCGTACGAGGAATACATGGCCGAAACGGAGTCCACCGATCAGAAAGTCCTGCCCACGCTGCAGCCATCACCCGAGCTGGTCACGGTCCACACGGAGGCGCCGACGACAGCCACGGTGTCCACGGCCGGGGCGTCGCCGTCGGATGCTGGTCATTCTCAGGCGGACATCGACTACATGGTCTGTATGCCACACGTACGCATCGAGCCACCAATCAAGCCGGAGGCATCGCCCGGCTTCGAGGCAATTTCGGGGCCCGCGGCCACCGGCGCCGCCAACGAGACTGAAGATGACTTCTTCTGCAAGTCGGTGGCGGCATATTTGCGACAACTGTCGCGGCGACACAAGATTAAGGCAAAAGTGGAGATGTATCAAATACTGGAGAAGTACATAATTCTCGAGGAGGCGGCGGCGACGACGGGCACGCCGGGCACGAGTCACACTGGTTAAGCAGGGCTACATAGCGACATATGTACATATAGTTTTTAAATAGATTTTTATGGAGTACAAATATACAACTGACAAAAATCGATGATCTCTCTTAAGCTTAGTTCTAAGTGTGTTTTATGGTTTAGCAGAAGTCTTCGTTGATGATGTCCGCGTTAACTGCCAAACCGCGTTCCTTGAGCGCCTTCGACACCAGTCGATGCTTCTCCTGCCGCTGTTCCTGCTCCCGACGCTGTGCATCGAGAATCTCATCAACGGAGATCTCTTTCAGCGGCAGCTTTTGCTCCTTTTCACGATCCTGCAACAGACAGAGTAAAACAGAGTGCGCCCAAAAGAATCTGCTTCCGTTCCTACTCACAATCTCGCCCAGCAGCACCACGTTCTCGCCCCGTATGATGAATACGCCTCGCGGAATGTCGCCGTACTCGTTGCCCACGTGTATTCGCTCGATGGTCCGTTGCAACACCAAATTGGCGAACTGATCCACGGACCGCAAGTAGCCAATCAATGTACGTCCGTCCCGCAGCAGAACCATAAGCTTCTCTGTAAAAGGCGTTTCCCAATGATTTTCACATTATGCCGGTAGGTAGGTAAATACATACTGTCCACTTCCTCCAGCAGATGTGCTGTGCCAGCCAAGGGATTCAGGTCATCCATGGGGCGTCTCTTTTTAGCTTTGTTAGAGATGTTAGTGGTATTTACAGCGAATTTTGATTAAGAATTTGGTTTTGGAAACAAATCTACTCAGCCTTAAATGCAAAAATAATAAATACTGAAAACTTGTTTTTTGCCTGGTACGCTGATGCCTGTAAACATTTTGCTGCGCTAGATTTTTATTTTGCTTTGCAATTTGTGCAACAAAAGCTATATTCATATAAATGCTTAACTTCAAGCAAAAAAGAAGCTGTGTTGTTGGTATACAATTAAAATTTAATTATTTTTTCAAATTTCATATATAGGTGTTTAATGGTATGGTA
Source organism: Drosophila colorata (assembly GCA_035041545.1). Lineage (NCBI taxonomy): Eukaryota > Metazoa > Arthropoda > Insecta > Diptera > Drosophilidae > Drosophila > Drosophila colorata. The sequence continues at coordinate 368,507 of JAWNLD010000275.1, read as the reverse complement.
TGGTTGTCTTGTTTTTCAAGGAAATTACCAGCGTACGCAGCATAAAGCGATATAGCAATAAATGCACATATCGATTAATATCGATATTTGCCGGCATGGACGTCGTCTCAGCAGCCAGAATTAAACAATTAAACAACACAACGCAATTTTGAATAAAAAATACCCTTTTAAGACTTATTAAGGCAAAATGAAGTAAACTTAATAAAATTGTAGAAACAAAGAGTGTTAAATTATTATATTTACATTTCTTTCACTTTTTCAGGCTCAGCGTTGACGGGCTGCTCGTCTACTTCCCCTATGAGTACATTTATCCCGAGCAGTATGCGTACATGCTGGAGCTCAAGAGGAGCTTGGACGCCAAAGGCCATTGCCTGTTGGAAATGCCCTCGGGCACGGGCAAAACGGCGACATTGCTCTCGCTGATTATGGCATATATGATCGAGCATCCGGAGACAGTGCGCAAGCTGATTTACTGTTCACGCACGGTGCCCGAGATTGAGAAGGTTATTGCCGAACTCCAGAACCTGATGGTCTACTATGAGCGCCATGCGCCCGTATCGCCGGGCTTCACTGGGCTGGTGCTCAGCTCCCGGAAGAACATGTGCATTCACCCGGAGGTGAGCAAGGAGCGGGAGGGCAAGGCCGTGGATGGCAAATGCTACGGCCTCACGGCGAGCTATGTACGAGAACGTCACGAAATGGATGCCGAAGTCCCAATTTGTGAGTGGTGTCACTGTTCTGTACCCATCTTGGATATATAATTTTACTCGTTCAGGAAGTGAAAAGCGTATATTGGATTTGTATGTCCGTCTTGCAGTCCGCCTGTCCGAATGAAAGTTAGAGAGTGTGAATTTGGAATATATTCTCGTCTATACCCGCGTTAGCTCTATTATTTCGATATACTCGATATATTTCCCTCAGCTTAAAACATATATACATAAAACGTAAACAGATTACTGATGACGTCTTCTAAAGATCGTACAAAGAATTTTTGGGATTCGCCCACTGGGAGCGTAGAAAACGTAGAAAATTAATATCCTTATAAGAATAATAGCTAAGACCGTGTTCGACTGTTTTAAGCTGTTATACTGTGAACGAGTATCGCGCAGTCGGTTAAACCCGACTGCAACGTTCTTAATTGTTATATATTGTGCCTGCAGGTCAGTATTTTGAAGGGTTTACATTGGAGGGCAAGGAATCGACGCTGCCCGTGGGCGTATACAGCATCGATGATCTTAAAGAATATGGACGCTCGAGAAATTGGTGTCCCTATTTTGTGGCGCGCTACGCTGTGCGTTATAAATATAAAAACACTAAGATATTTGCTATAATTAATCCCCCTTTTTGGCCAGATTGCCCACGCACACATTGTGGTGTACAGCTATCATTATCTCCTGGATCCGAAGATAGCGCAGGTCGTTTCCAAGGAAATGACGCGCGAATCCTGCGTGGTATTCGACGAGGCTCACAATATTGACAATGTGTGCATCGACTCGATGAGCGTGAAAATCAATCGACGCATCGTGGAGCGCAGTACCAACGCTCTGAATCAGCTCACGAAATTGGTCCAGGAGTAGGTGTTCCAAATAAATAAAAATAAAATATTCTTAACTTTATACTTGGCTTTTGCAGCATGCGGGATGAGGACGCGAACCGTTTGAGTGAGGAGTACCAGCGGATGGTGCAGGGTCTGAAGGACGCCAGCGTACAGCGCGACACGGACTTGATATTGGCCAATCCGGTGCTGCCCAGCGATGTGCTCACTGAGGTGGTGCCGGGCAACATACGCAATGCCGATCACTTTCTCAGTTTCTTGCGCCGTTTTATAGAATACATAAAAACTCGGCTGCGTGTGCATCATGTTGTCCAAGAATCCCCCGCTGGCTTTCTCAAAGATGTATCTTCTAAAATATGCATAGAGCGGAAACCGCTGCGCTTCTGCGCCGAGCGTTTGTCCAGCTTGTTGCGCACCCTGGAAATTAGCGACATGACCGAATTTGGTGCTTTGACGCTGGTAGGTGTTAGATGATGATCATAAATCTTAAATCTTATCCACAAACTGCCCACAGATCACGCATTTCGCCACATTGGTCTCAACTTACACGAAAGGCTTCACTATAATCATAGAACCCTTTGATGACAAGACACCCACTGTGTCCAATCCCATCATGCACTTCAGTTGTCTGGACTCGTCCATTGCCATGGCGCCGGTATTCTCGCGCTTTCAAACGGTTGTGATCACCTCGGGCACGCTATCGCCCATGGATATGTATCCCAAGATTCTGGACTTCGATCCCGTGGTCATGAGCAGTTTCACAATGACGCTGGCGCGTCCTTGTTTGCTGCCAATGGTAAATACGTATAATAATTATTATTCTTGTTCACAAAGTGAAACGAGTATACTGTTTGCCCGTATGAATGAAATTTTTGTCGGTGCTATTTAAGCTAGAGACTTGAATTTGAGAATATATACTCGTGCGTACACGCGTCTGATAAAGTGTTAAGATTTTTTGGCTACACCCACTGCGGGCGTGACATTTTGATAAAATCGATACATATATCCAACAGTTTTAAAGCTAGATAACCAACTCCCGCCACCACAAATTACAAAATCGATAGTTTTTCCCCAATAAGAGTAATAATTAAGACCGCGTTCGTCTGATTCAAGCTGTTATTAACCGGTGAACGAGTATTGCGCAGTCGGTTACATCCGACTGCAACGTTCTTACTTGTTTTTTTTTAATATATTTGATATTTACATATTTTTAACAGATTGTATCTAAGGGCAACGACCAGGTGTCTATTTCATCCAAGTTCGAGACGCGCGAGGACACTGCTGTCATCAGGAACTATGGCCAGCTGTTGGTCGAGGTGGCCAAAACGGTGCCCGACGGCATTGTTTGCTTCTTCACGTCGTACTTGTATTTGGAGTCGGTGGTCGCCTCCTGGTACGATCAGGGCATCGTGGACACGCTGCTGCGCTACAAGCTGCTGTTCATCGAGACGCAGGACAATGCCGAGACGAGCTATGCACTGATGAACTATGTCAAGGTGAGCTTAGGCGCAGCTCCAACTGCTATGGCTTCCACGCTGTGCTTGGCACACATTCACCTCGATCTTCGTTGTGTCCCCGTTTAGGCCTGCGATTGCGGTCGAGGCGCTGTGCTGCTGGCTGTGGCGCGTGGCAAGGTCTCCGAGGGTGTGGATTTCGATCATCACTATGGTCGCGCGGTGCTCATGTTCGGCATACCCTACGTCTACACGCAGTCGCGCATACTCAAGGCACGCCTCGACTACCTGCGCGATCAGTTTCAGATTCGCGAGAACGACTTTCTCACCTTTGATGCCATGCGGCATGCCGCACAATGCGTCGGCCGGGCGCTGCGCGGCAAGACGGACTATGGCATCATGATATTCGCCGACAAACGCTTCTCGCGCCAGGACAAGCGATCCCGACTGCCAAAGTGGATACAGGAGCATCTCGTGGACAGCTTCTGCAATTTGAGTACTGAGGAGGCGGTCCAACTGGCCCGTCGCTGGCTGCGACGCATGGCGCAGCCGTTTTCGCGGGAAGACCAGCTGGGCATCTCGTTGCTGACGCTGGCGCAACTGGAGAGCATGGAGCAGGAGAAACTGGAGCGGCAGGCGCAGGGCAAACAAGGAGTGGGTGGCGAGGTGCAGGAGCTGTAATAAACATTGACAGGCGCGTGGTGTGCGGCAAACTGGCTTCCCATCTGGCGGCGGCTTCCTTCCGCAATGTTTTTTCGTTTCGACTGGCCATGTTTGTGTCTCATAATTAAAATAAAAAGTGAATTTGTTGCCAGCTAATGGCATTGAATGCCATTAAACGGAGCAGCAAAAACAACAATTAAAACTCAAATCTTTTGGCTGGCTGGGCGGGTTTTTTTTTTATTTATCATTCTGCTTAGCCAGGCAAAACTGACGCAAATGCCTTATTAACTGTTAATTAATATTATTTATAATTTAGCGGTTGCTCATTCGAATGACTCAATGCCCAAACTGCGGCGGCCGTTCAATGTTATTGTTATAGATGCAGAGAAGTATCGAGATTTAAATTGACCTCCGATTGGCACTGACAGCCATAAAGTCTGTTATTAACATGGCTGAGAAGCAATCCTGCAAACCGGGTTTAAACCGAACCGGTTTGAACCCGGAATCTCCATTCTTTTATACATTTTGAGCCAAACCTGCAACCGAACTGATTTGAAAAAAAGACAGCCGAACCTGAACCCAAACCAATATAAATTTTTATTATATACAATTTTTTTTTAATTTTTTATAACAGTTAAAAATGAAAAAAAGAAAAATCAATAGCAATATCACAGCTTATTTGGTTTTTGTTGATAAAAGAAACATTGGTTCGAACCTTTTCCTTTTTGAGCTTACAGCTCTGCTGAACTTGCCCTGGATGGCAATAACTCAATTGTGTTCTGATCCGTGCTGACCGAACATGTTTTCATTCAACCTGCAAATCGTGCAAATTTAACGCTATCAGTCCATAATTGCCAATGACTTGTTAATGGTGCGCAGCCAGGTTATCAAGAGGACACGTGGTAGATACATATGCATGTATGTACATACATAATATACATATATTTTAGCAATTTTACATATTTAGCTCACAATGCGAACGTCTTAATTATGATTGTGTTTGCGTTAATAAATGCCTGCAAACATTTGTGCACACAACTAAGAAAATTACATTTGCTTTTCAGAATTCGAACTTAATGTCAAGCTTCTTTGTAACGGCGAACACATTTACTACCAATTTCCTGTAGTCCTCGTGTGAGCTTGAGAGTGCGCTAAACCCCACAGCGAGAGAGAGAGAGGCGGGAGAGTGAGAGAGTGTGTAGCCCAAAGCTTTGCAATAATACATATACAATTACATACGTATATATATGCATATAACTAACGGCCACGGCCAGCACTCAGAGAGCAACAAGTAAGCGAAAAGTAACCGAATACAATTACAGTGCGCCCACGCTAAAATCAACTAACCCAATACAGACTCGTATCGTAATAACATGTTATAAATATACGAGTTGGCAACAATGTCACAAAAGCCAATTAACAGTTGTTCTAGCTAATTGACAACTACAGTTAATTGTTGCGCATGGCAGTACAGCCAAGCGGGAGTGTACTGTGTTGGCAACGGCAGCAACAACAACAAACAGCGGCAACAAAAGGCAAGCGACCGCAAAAGCGACGCTGGCAGCGTCGTCGTCAGTTGTATCTCTCGTTGAACAAGAACTTTCGATTTTTCATAATAAAAAGGTTACAACTAAATCTCCGGCCGTTTAGTCGGGTGTAGCAAATAAAAGCGGAGCGCGCGCGCATTAACGTCAAACAATAAAACAATTCAATAAATTATAACGAAACAGTTAGAGCCAATTTCGAATCCAATAAGCCCGCAAGCCACGCGTTATTTAGTTTTTTAGTTTAGAATCGATTGTACGCGCTAGTAAACCAAATCAAATCAAACACACGCATATCCTTTTTAATATTAACACACAAAGTTCATCAAATAACAAAATGAAACCTCAAGTGAACGAACAAAATGGCAGCACTCAAAATGGCGACATTGCCACCGATGCTGCCAGCGTCGCCATGGACGCAGCAGCGATCGTGCCAACAGCAGCAGCAGCAGCTGCGGCGACAGCAGCCGGCGCGGGCGCGGGCGCCGTTGTACCTGCCAAAAGCAGTCAACAGCTGAAACTGGAAATGCTCAACATGGGCAACGGAAACGGTGAGTGTGCGTCCGTGACGGATGAAAATCGACTGGAAAGGATTGCAACCATTTCCTAGTACAACCAAAGACAATATAAATATTTTTTATATTACTATAAATACAAAGGCAATATAAATACTATTTAGTGTATTAATATACTATTATTATAAATACAAAGACAATATAAATACTATTTAGTATATTTATATACTATTTATATAAATATAAATAGTATTTAGTATATTTATATACTATTTATATTGTCTTTGGTACAACGGCTGTTAGTTTATCGTAGTTCCTGTCTTTAAGAAGATCTTTTGCAACAGCAACAGTTAGTATTATAAGCTTTCCAGTTCAGTTGGAGATATATCTGTGAAAACATATTTAGATTGGATTTTATTTTATTTTTTAACTGATATTGAGGTAAAGGTAAATTGAGTAAAGGAAGCATTATTAATTAAGTGTCCTGTCCAGGTTTGAAACCCCCCATTATTTAGCTACATATATCCTATACTGCTAATAATAATAAATAATCAGCCCGTCCTAAATTCTTATAAAACACATTTAGTTCAGCGTCGATCGATTTAATTTACTCTCGTTAATAACAAGGCAATGTCCGCACGTGGGAAATATAGAGTACGCCGTTCTACGCGGGGGGTAAAAGGCGTAACATAAAACCCAGACTAGTTTCTCCGAGCAATACGGCACACACATTTCATCAGGCAATTTGGCACACTACATAGATGGGATCAGGTTAGTTCAGATGCAAGAGCTCGGATTCGCATAATGTGACCCTCTGGACGTAGCTCTGATTTCCGGCGATGCTGGCACATAAAGCCAATTGCACATAAGCCGCAAATGGAAAACTAAAATTTCTGCCAAACCAAAATTCCAAAAGTACACATACACAAACACACACACTCACAGACACATAATAAAACCAAACAATGGCAGATCGAAAAACATTAAAAGACATACGAATACTAACTGCCAATGATCGTAATAGACGTATTGACATTGACATTGAAAGTTTCGCTGGTCGCTTAATGCAGATCGGCAGATTCAACGTATGCGAGCTGGCTTTATACTGGGCACATAAGCATAAACTCCTCGTCGTAATCCGGTATTTGCCCCAAAAGCCAGCGAGTGCGAGGCGGGAGCGCGGCCCGAGGCTAGACCTGTACTACTTTTTGAAGGTTAAAAGCATTTAATTGGACGCTCTGCTGCGAGTACCAACGCAAGCCGCCGTTTAAAACGGTTTAGATTTGTCGGTTTTGTATTTTTCATTTTCATTTTGTTTTTGGTTTTTTTGTTTTTAATTTTTGTATTTGTTTTTTTTTTGTCTTTGGGTTTCTGTTTCTTTCATATTGCATGAGTAACTGAGCAATAAGTCGCCGTGCTTCACATTTGAGCGATCGCGGTCAATAAAAAAATACACGTACATACACGCAGAGAAAAACGACGTTCTAAATTCCAGTTCGAGCGGGATGAATATTTTTTAAATATTCATATTCTTGAATTAAATACGAATCATACTTGATGTCCCAAGCGACCGTTAATGTTGTCTATATAGGAACAAAATTTTTGAACTAAGAGCGAAATATTATATATATGAAATTTTGTACCTACAAAAAAGCGTGAAATATTATTAAGTTCTATATTTGAGTTTTAATAGGGAACTTTGGGATTAATTTGGGAATTTGTTATAAGAAATTTGTTTTAAAGCTAAGAAAATTTCAGGGGTCCAAATTTTTAGTTTTTTTCTCAGAGTGTACATTGTTCCTACAACAAGAACGGCATGCAAACATTTCAAAATATTTTATTTGTAATTGTGGCGTATAAGGAATAAAATCTTATTTGATTCGATAGTAAATACATTTAGATTTATCCAGCTATAGGTTCAAAACCCCATTAGCCCAGCCTTTTCGTAGAATTCCGTAATGCGTAATTGTTAACTATGACAAAAGAAAAAACACCTGCCCTGTGGAAAATGTTAATGATGACTTACCTTACTTAATTGCATTGCATGCTTACGATATATTTGCCAACAGGTTGGCCGCGCACTTCTCTCACAGAATGCGGCATTGATTTGTGGCATTCATTAGTTCAATTCGTGGTATCTGACTGCGCTCACATCCAGTCGCCAATGTTAGTCGGTTAGACAAGCATCCCGAGTCAATAGGCATTCGCATCAGGTATTCAGTTCACCATTTCGAGGTATCTAATCCAGCCCGATCGCAGAGGTTTCACTGTACTCTGGCTGAACTCATGGCGATCTTGTGTACAGCTCGCTCTCAACTTCATGTACATATATGTTAAATAACTAAACTCGCGCTATTTCGCAGTACGAGAATTCAAACCAATGTATCCTATCCCTAAAACAAGTAGCAACTTTGCAGTCGGGTGTAACCGACTGTGCAATACCCGTTTAACAGCTTTATAGAGACAGTAACTTTTTAGTTATAATTGTTATTAAAAAAAATTTTTTTTTTATTTTAATTTGTGAGGGTGGGAGTGTTGGGGAATTTTGCAGCTCGATATTTCAAGAAGGTCTTCAGAAAATTACCTGCCAAATTTGGTGCTTCCAGCTCTTAAATTGTGGGAGGTGTGGATTTTTATCGGGTTATCCGCCCCCAAGATATATGGATTTTATCGATCATCAGTATTCTGTCTCAAAAAAATGTATGAATCTATCTTTAAAACCGAGGGAGATATATAGATTTGATCGAATTGGTAACCGAAAAAGTATATATTCCAAATTTCAATTTTTTCAAAAACTGCGTTCTTGCGGACAGACGGGCGGGCGGACAGCAAGACGGACATTGCACAAACCCAATATATTCTTTTTGTTTCGTGAACGAGTATAAAAAATACTTCTAATTTTAAAACGAATTCGAATACCGCAACCATTAGCATTCTCAGACTTTCGGAACGCATACATTGAATATATGCGATGCTGTGCGTTCATTGACTCATTCGGGGACATTTTCTATATAACTGAGGGTCTATGTTTGCATACGTTTAGATTCGTTCCTATACAAGCTATATATCTTTAATTATGTCTGCCTTAAACTTTAGCATAAGCCATACAAGTTTCCTGTATGTACAATTAAGCATAAGTAACATACACTCAGAGAAAATAGGTACAAATGTTATAAAAATAAAGTCAAGCTAGAAATATCTTAGCTTAAATACAAAATTCTTAAAATTGATATTGATATTATTATTCATTAATATTTTAATATAAATATGTTCGTAATTCAATAATTTTTCCTATTTTAGTAGCATTAACGGTCAAAAGGTTAGCATTAACGTGAAAGGTTTTTAAAAGAAAACATGATATCCTTTCCAAACATTCTAGTATTTAGACATTAGTTTTTCGCTTAGTGTATTAAGCTTATAGGCAACGAGGGGAAGACTCTTTAGTGGCTTCCCAAGCTAAAGTATTTTTCCCTTCTATATCATTTTGTGTTAGATTAATTTAGGCACTCTTTATTCTGTTTTGTCTCTTTGTTATAGTCTTATAAAGTTACTCTGATTCAGATCCGTTGAATTCTGAGGCCCAACAATAATATGTGAAATCCCAAACGTTCTAGTGTTAGCATCTACATGATTGTCTCCTCTTCCAGCATGTATTCGGTCAGATCTCCGGGACCGGACAATAGGGTAACTGGCACACGATTCATCTGAGCCACCTTCTGACTGGGCCAGACCATGATGTCGCAGCAGTTGGTCAAGACCATTACGTTTGTATTTTCCGTAGGAGTACACGGCAGATTCGACGTCTTTTCAGCGTCGCAGCTGTTTGCCTTCCTGCGGAATCGAAACTTAATGGGCTGCGAGCTATCCATCACGGTCTCCTCATCGAAGTACGGCGGGGAGCCCAGGTTATAGACTGGATTTGTGGTAGCCGGTTTCGTTAGCTGTCAAACGGCATATATTGGTCACGGGGATTATCAAAAAATACAAGGAACTAGACTAGAATACTATAATTTTTTAGTAGGGCCTACGCACCTCTTCTATCACTACGGAGGTTTTAAGCCGCCGGCAAGGATCACAATAGTTGGGCCCATTGGCATCCGGTGGCGTAGTACTGGCGCAGGGATCTGGCGGGGGCTGTGCGGGTGCATCGCTGCCATTTTGTTGCTTCTTCTTTTCCATCTTCTTAGACTCCGCACAACTGTCTACGTTCTGTTCGGCGCATCTCTTCAAGAAGTTCTCTTCAATATCTATTAGTCGCTTCACGGCACAGTCCCGTTTGAGGAAGTTTTTTATCACTGAGAGGTCACGTGGAACGGCACCAATGACATCGAAGTCATCGCAGCGGAGCTTAATTCGATGGGCCATGCTGGCAGAGAATTTGGAATTTTGTCAGGTCAGGATTCTGGGTTGGGCTTTGCTGTCTTTATGTGTGTGAGTAACTTTCAAGTTCTGAGTGCTGGCGCTTGGGTAAGCACAAAAGAAAATCAAGTAGGAGTGCTCTAGTCAGGAGTGGCCGACTAGGAGATACCCTGTACTATGCACTGAAAATATGTATGTTTAACCAAAAACTCACTGGAATTATGCCTCTTTATTCATCAGTCCGAACCTATAAAAAAAATAATCCTATTGTGTGTACTAAAGCGCCCTTAACTCTTGGGAAGTGGGAAAAATTTCTAAAAGGTGATTCTTAATTGTTGAACCTACATACCAAATTTGGTGGCTCTAGCTTTTCAAATCTCAGAGATATGCTCAAAAAACATACGCAAAAATCGATATTTATCGATATAAAGGTAACGAAAAGAAAATTATATATAGCTGCGGTCAAAGTGCCTTACAAAAAACTAACAAAAAATATATTGAAAACCATTGGAAATTTTTATATTATTTTTTTTAGATAACTTAAATATCAGCCAAAGACATATGAACAGAAAAATTGTAGAATTTACAAACAAAAATGTATATTTTGATCAAAAAATGAACGGTCAAAATAATATTAGTGTTTCATTGATTAATGTTTTTAATATAAAGATTATAGTATAACAAATGTAACAACTCCAGTTGGTATAGTTTTCAGCGCAGTGCAGAAATTTCGGAGATCTTCTATGTGTTACATACATGTGCACAAGCACGTTACACCCATTTTTAGCCATACTCATACAGGGTGCATAATAGAGTTAAGTCGAATCTTAAACAAAGACCAAGAACTAACCTTGGCCATTTCGAGTTGGCGCCAGCCGCAGTCCACCCACCACCCACCGCCCACCGTCCACCGTCCACATGCACTCACAAGCAACAAGTTCGAAAGTTAACACAGCAATGCCACAGTTTGGCCATCACTGGGCATCAAACTGTAGGCGTGCGCAAAGCTGAGCTGCTTGCTGCTTGTTGCTCGCCGTTCGCAGCGCGAAGCTTTTGTCGAAGTCAAAGCTCTGCTCGAAGTTCTTATTAGCATCGCTGAACCCAACTGGCAGCCAGTTGCCGAAAGCAGTTCCCAACGCAAACACACGCAGCAAAAGCTAGCCCGGCCCCAGCTCGGTTTTAATTCAAAGTCTACATTTTTGTGTACTTATAACTTTTTTTTTTTTTTTGGCAACTTTTTTATTTGCTCGGCCATTTTTTGTTTTGTGCACCGGACAAATATTGAAAGTTAAGGCAGGCAAAACAGCATGAGCTTCACACGCCAACTGTCCGAGATGAGCGCCAGCGAGCTGAACGATGCCATTGACGACACCAACTTTCCGCAGGCGCACATCCTGTCGCGCGGCCGCAACAATAGCGTCGGCTCAACAAGTAGCACCTCGGGCACCTCCTCGCTGGTGGACCGCGGCGTCGCCCAGCCAGAGGACACGGCCGTCGCAACGGCAACGGCAACGGCAACGACGGCCGGCGAGGAGCCGCCCGCACCGAACAGCAATCGACCGCGCCTGATACTGAAGAGCAGCGTTAGCATCCCGGAAAACGATGGTACACAACCGTTAACACCAATGACACCGCGTACATCGACAACGCCAGGTATAGGGACACTTAGGGCCATCTAGGATACATTTTGCTAGCCGTAGGGAAGTTCGTGTTTTTACACAGTTTCCACAATTGTCCCGCATTTAATCATTTGTTTGTTGTGTCAGGGTTAAAGGCCGGTGTTAACGCCCAACCCCGAGCTCAACCCTATTCTAATCATTCAATTGAACGAGATTATGCTAGCCAGGAACTTTGTATGTCGGTGCCATAATAACAATTAAAAACCACGAGGCGCCTTACAACCGTATTACCAAGTCGCGCCTAATGGCCATTAGCCATTGGTATTGGCGATAAGCGTGTTCAGGTCCCAGTCGCTGGCACTGATAGCTAATATGCACAGAGGCAATCATTTTGTCAAAGGTTCAATTGTATTGTAAGCTGATCTGTTTTCAGCCGGCCCAAATGGGCCTCGTGTCTGCTGTACTCGGGGCCCAAGGGGGGAAACTTGGGGAACTCGAGGTTGGCGGGTTATCTCCAATGAATGCCGAACACTAAACTCAACTATATATTGATTTCAATGTTGTTGCAGGCCATGAGAACTGCACTTTCCATCACGATCTGGAGCTGGATCACAAGCCGCCAACGCGGGAGGCCCTCTTGCCCGATATGGCGCGCTCCTATCGCCTGCTGTTGGGCGGCCTCGGCGAGAATCCCGATCGACAGGGCCTGATTAAGACACCGGAGCGTGCCGCCAAGGCAATGCTGTACTTCACCAAGGGCTACGATCAGAATCTTGAGGGTAAGTGAACGATTTCAGATCGGTTTATTTGCAAAGTCACTTTTATGCATAAACTTAAGCGCAATTAGCACCCGACACACTTGGTCTCTTCAATTAGCGCCTCGCATTACTTTAATTGCCTGGCGTCCGCAGCAGCGATGAGTTATTTATCTGCGGTCCGTTATATAATGCGACACGGCTGTAATTTTACAGTTCGAAGCATTCCAAATGGGTATTGGAAGCATCCGAAATGTTAACGTTATCTATGCTGTTTGCTCGGTAGGTGAGTTGCCTAAGTGACCCCTGAACAAACAAGTGAGAAGGTTGCAGTCCGATGTAACCGACTGTGCAATACACGTTCACAGTATTATAACAGCTTCTTGGTATATTGGTAAAATATCGGTTCTTATAATTTGTGGGAGTGTTTGGAATTTTTCGATCTTTATAGGAGGTTAGAGGACGTCATTAGAAAACTGTCCGCCAAATTTGGTCACTTTAGCTCAAAAATTGTGGGAGTTATGGATTTTCGCGGTTTACCTGTCCCCAAGTTATCGTGTCAAATAAATGTTTTCTTGTTTTCTAGACAAGGTCATTAGTAATCTGTCTGAATAAATTGTATGAATCTAGTTTTAAAACTGAGGGAAATATATAGATTAACTCGAATTACCATGCCTCCAAAGGGCGAAGTCAACAAGTTTTAACTCTTTATCTGACGCATATATATTTATATGTATATACATATATAAACCAACCAAGATGGACATTGCGTAAACCCAATATACTCTTCTCAGTTCGTGAAAGAGTATAACAAAATCAGGTTATTACCTGGGTACGGGCTAGACTACCAAATATAACAATTATTTCCCATACTAATAAAAATGATAGTGTTGTAAGTTTTTAAAAATTTTCCTTAGACGATTTGCTACCCTTCTGTGATTACAAATTTTGCATAATTCATATACTCAATGGCTCAGCGATTTTTTGAAGTTAAATTGCAAGCATGCAGACCGGTTTTTGAAATAGTCATTTCGAAAAGCAGGTTCTACACTTTATTTAATACAATCGCAAAAAGTCAGCGTCGCATTTAAATTGGACAGCGGCAGCAACAATGTCGGCCGTTAGCGAAAGTAAATCGCCTCGGGCCCGATACTGTTGCGTGTGTTATCAACGAACATCCCTAGAAATATAGGCAGTCAACTGCGAAATAGAATTAACCCATATCTGGCCAAAATGAAACCAGCCAAAAGTCAAACCAAACCCTGGGCTGACATTGAATGTCTGTGGATGCTGGTGCGAAGGAAAAAGTTAGGGTGAAATTGACAGGAAACCCACTTAAGCTTTTAAAATTGCTGCGAGAGCGAGTAGGGGGAGTGTAACAGAGAGAGCGAGATAGAAAGCGTGGTCTGCTGCGGGCGTCAAGTGGGTGGAGCACTTAAGGCCCCACACGAAAAGTGTGCAAAAATCACAAGTGTGGGCAGCATTTAAAGCTGAAGTAGTGAAAGCTCAAGCTCCCAAAGAATGGCCAACAAGTGGCGCCACACGTACACACAACAGCCACACACACACACACGCACACACACACGCACACATACTGCGAGTGCCTCACATTAACAGTCAAGTGGAAAACTTCAACTTAAGATTCAGTTATGCCATTGCCACACATTTTATTGAGCAAATAAATCTAGCATAAAATATGCCAGCCGTCAACATAAACATTAACAAGTAAGAACGCTGCAGTCGGGTGTAACCGACTGCACAATACTCATTCACCTTGTACTAAACCAAACTAGACAAACCCAATATACTCTTTTCACTTCGTGAACGAGTTTAATCAGCGACTGGCTGCGGGGCTGCCAACTCGCTTTTAGCTGTTTAGCTAAAGTGGAGCGTATTAATATTTGCAATTTCCTCCTTTTATTTTGATAAGATGTGCTGAACGGCGCTGTTTTCGACGAGGATCACGATGAAATGGTCGTGGTCAAGGACATTGAAATGTTTTCAATGTGCGAACACCATTTGGTTCCTTTCTACGGCAAAGTTTCCATCGGTTATTTGCCATGCAACAAGATTCTGGGACTCAGCAAGCTGGCTCGGTAAGCACAATTGAAAAAGAAATAAATACTATAACATACATAAGAAAACTTAACAAATAAACTGTTTTTTTTTTTTATTATTTTGTAGCATCGTGGAAATCTTTTCGCGTCGTCTCCAAGTCCAGGAGCGTTTGACCAAGCAAATTGCCGTTGCTGTGACCCAAGCAGTGCAGCCAGCAGGAGTAGCTGTTGTCGTCGAAGGCGTGTAAGTACATCAGCACAGAAAAATATTTATACTAAAGAATATATCTATACAATATTTAAAAAAAAAAAAATTAAAAAAATTTGTTTGCATCGGCCGGGAATCGAACCCGGGCCGCCCGCGTGGCAGGCGAGCATTCTACCACTGAACCACCGATGCTTGTGCTAGACGAGTTGCTACGACTGAGTTAAAAGAATAAAGAAGTTGCTCAGCTATGAACGCAGACTCGTTTTTATAATTTGATTACCATAGCTGTATTATTATTTAAACCGAATGTTTTATGAATAAATGTATTTTTTTTTATTTTCAGACACATGTGCATGGTCATGCGAGGTGTGCAGAAAATCAATAGCAAAACTGTTACCTCGACTATGCTGGGCGTGTTTCGCGACGATCCGAAGACGCGCGAGGAGTTCCTAAATCTAGTCAATAGCAAATAAATTAATTATTTTTTGACTTGTGTAAAAATTTGTTGAAATTTTAGTTTTGTTTAGCTAAATATGCAAAATATATGTACGAAAGCATCGCGAATTTTGGTGTTGGTAGTTTTACATAAATACGTTTGTTCATTTTAAATGCAATTTATGGCACATTAATAATATTTTTTATAAATACATACATATACAATAAGGGAACAACTAATAAGACGTCATTGCAAACCGTTTAGGGAATTTACAATTAAGCTAAAAATTCGTTAACAAATAATCTACACATACAAATTTATATATATTTACATACACGAATGAATTGTACTTCACACAGATATGAACTTATAAAAGTTAGTCAACAAAACAAAATCGTTCAAATTGCTTGTTATCTATATACAAAAGTATGTATATATGTATTTTAATGACAAATGTGTATTTTAATTATGGCATTTATGGAGAGAAACCGAAATTCACCCTATAAATTTAAAATAGATAAACGAATGGTCGTTTTGCAAATGTTGTTTCTTGCACTAAACAGAATCTGCTTACAGTTTACATTTAAATAAATGTTTGAATATTGTTAAAAATATTGTATGGGTTTATTTATATTTCAGAAAAAATATACAAAACAATACAATAACATAAATTAGAAAAACAATCAACTAAATGCAAAATAATCAAACCAATATATGCTTGAAATACAAATATATAATAATCGATTTAATTAAAAATAAAAATGTTAAAATATATACAAACTAAATGATTTTTTAATAAACAAGGAAAAAATAAATCCAACTTGACCCCGACGTGAATCGAACACGCAACCTTCTGATCTGGAGTCAGACGCGCTACCGTTGCGCCACGGAGTCCTTGCAGAGAAGTCAACCAAATGCCTTATAAGTCACAACACACAAAATGATAAGTATTTATCCTGGTTACAATTTGCAAAGAAAACATAAATTCATACATTAATCGATTAACTTATGTATGTATATCGCAGGAAATTGTCATTTATAAATAAGGACCCTCATACTAGGACTAAGTTTCGATTTTCCCAGTAAAAAATTAAAGAGTTGTATAAAAGTAAATTTATTTTCTCATTTTATAGTAAGGCAGCGGACTATGAAACATTATTAAAGATATCGCGGGAAATATTAGTGAAAGATCCGATTTGATATTTGATGTGATTAAGCCGTTCATTGTAGGAAATTACAACTACTTATTTATTTGGTTCGTACAATTTAACTTAATTGTTATGTAGAACAAATAGAGGTGATTTTCACTTTGGCGTAATCTAAAATCAACAAAATGCATATATTTTTGTACAATAGAAACTATAAACTAGACAGAAAGATAATCGCTGCACACTCTTATTAAGGAGGGAATGAAAACTAAACGAATATACATATATACTTATAAATTGCAGATATTTTACAAATTGTACGGCAGTAAGGCTTTATCTGTGCTCATAGTTATCCGTCCAATGGTGAACCCAAATAGACCATTGACACCTCAGTGTTGCCATAAACAGCAGATACCGTAGGATAAAGCTTCTTATCTGGCAAACCTGCAATAAATTCAGCATATTATTTAGTTGTCTCTCTGTACATTTAACATAAGAACTCACCTCTGAACGCCACTCCCAGAAACTCGTAGTTTTTCTCAAATGATAGAGTATTGTCATCGCAGTCGAGTATAACGCGAATGCGTTCGCCCACCTGATATTTGGGTGCATTGTTTAGCAACGGATAACTGCCCTGCATATCACCGTTGTGTAAAAGATGGTTCTCGACCAGGTTCCAGCCCCAGCTTTGATCATCGGAGCCCAGCAGCGCCACATAGCCGTGACACTGCAGAGCCGCCTCCTTTGTTGAAATGCCAATTACGGCTACTGTGCCCAGTGGACCCTCCCAGATGACTTCCCACGCATGGCGACCTTGTCGAAAGCCTATTTTGGACCGTGCTGCATCCGTACTCTGTGCTACCGGATTGCTGTTATAAAATAAATTATCATAAATGGGCAAATTTACATCAAATTTAATTGCCTACCGATGCAGCGTAAATCCATTTGGCTTAATGTACACGTTCCGTGAGCAATCGTTGGGACTCCAAGCATGAAGGTACGCCCGCAGCTTGGTCTTGTACGTGGTGACGGACGCTAGCAGGTCGGATTTGATGGACTCCTTGGGCAGCTTGCGAAGGCAGTGCCAGCGCCAAACGTCGCTGTTCTCATCGTTCAGGAAATGGTACCAGCTTTTACAGACTTGTGAACATCGATTCAAGTCGTTGAGCTCCAGATATGAGAATATTGCCTCCAATACATTGTAATTGCACAGCGGATCGACCATTTTGTTGTTGTCTAGTCGTGTTCCAACCGATCCGGGTGGTGATGGGTACGGATGGAGATTATGCGATTCTTGTGTTTCCTGCACTGCTATGCTTCTTATATTGATATCAACTTTTCACTTAAGGTATTGCCAATTCCCGGTTTTGTCATTTTATAATATCAATACTATGTTTATATGATACTATTTGGCAAAAACAGCCGTGCGTTTGTAGAGTTGTATCGCAACGTTCCGAACAAGCTCATTGGTACGACTCAGTTCACGGAAGGAACGATTAGTTCACTTAGTTCTTTCAGATTATTTGTTCGCATACTCGTTCGTTGTGTTCATTTCATATTAATAATAATATTGCATTTATTTTTATAAGCACTTTTTCAATTAAAAGAAAAAAATAAAAAATTAACATGTATCAAACATAAATCGGAGTATAGAAATTTGAATTAGTTTGGTTTCAATAATAACTATCGATATGTCAAAACAACAGTGCATAGCAAATACAACAGATGTTGAGTTGGCCACAGAATTGTTGTCGATTTTAGGGTGAAACAACGATAACAGCTTTGTTTACATTTTACAGAGTGCTGGATAACGTTGGAGATGTTAAAAGTTATTTACAAAACATGCGATACTTTTCATATTTTTTTTTAATGAATATGTCGCTTGTAAAGGGCTAAAAAAGAGTTCTGGTTGGTTTAATTTAGATTATATTTATCAAAATACCTAAACGGCATTGACCTTTAGAGCTGCTCTTCCTTACACGAGCAGCAGGTTGGTGTGGACTGGTGCCAACATGTGCAGGTTGTCATATAAAAAAAATTTTGTAGTCAGCAATGCCACATTCTTTGCATATATATAGGTATTAATAACGATGTGGGGATGAATATAAAATATTTAACATATTTATGATAGCCGCTAACCTCATGGCCATTACACAACACTGAGTTCGATTGATGCGTAAATTTGGCGCGCCGAGCCAATCAGCTGTTTAACGCGGTGTCTGCCATTTCGCTCGCACTCGCACGTTGGTCGTTTTCGTAGTCGTTGTCGTTGTCGTCGTCGAAAAACCAACGACTTGATGGAAATTTTGTGCATATCGTGCTGCGACAAAAACGAACAATAATTACATTTGAAATAGTTGAGCAGCAAAAAGACAATTTGCCGATCCTTTTGCAAAAAAGCGCTGCAAAATCGAAACCCCGAAAGTGCACGAAAAACGCATTTGAAAAACCCGCATTTCAATCATTTTCTGTGTGTGCGACAAGAAAAAAATGCGCTGCTGCTGCTGGAAACAAAAAATGCGCTCGCCATTTTGACTCGAGCGATAGCCAAATTTTCACTTGCTGCTATCAAAATAACAGTGCGAAGTGTGCCACCGGTGCAGGCAATCACGCCCCAATATTAATACAAGTCTGCAGTGTTGTGCAAAGAATATTTTCTACACGTGTTGAAATTGTGCACCCAACAAAATACGGATTTCATAGTTGGCGGCCGCGCCACACACAAACACACATTCACTTGCACACACACACATACGCACGCTGTTCTTTTGTTGGTATTGATACTTTTTTGGCGGCGTATTAGTGAACGGCCCCCACCCCACCCCCGAAGCAGTGCAAGAACAATAATAGTAGCAAATAGTAGGAGTACGAAAAGGTACCATCAGCTCAGCGGAAGGGTGCTGGACACCACCACAGTCGCTACACCTGTTTCTCCCCTCGGCAACACCTGAAAAAATGGCGCATACCTCGGCCACAAATCAAACGACGAGCGGCGCAGTGAAGACGGATGAAGTCAACTACTTCTTTCAGGATGAGCACGGTGAGTCCCCCCTCCGCAAGCTGAGCGGCTTATTTACATTGCAGCATTTTATGTTGCAGTTTAATTTTGCTTTAATGAATGCGTAACACATATATATAAGTATATATATAATGTATATATTCTTACGTACTTGTACACACACACACACACATGCAGGGACTTGCGTATCACAATAGTAGTGGCGGGGGAGCTACTACTAACTTGCATGCTCGCACACTGGCGCGTAAACGCCATCTTTTTCTTTTTTCGGTTTCCTTTTACATACAATATTTATCGCTTAATACGCTTTAAGCGCATACACAACGCCGCGGCGAGGCAAACCAACAACAACAACTACCACAACTGCACAGCAACACGTCAAAAAACAAATAAAAAATAAAAATAAAATCAAGTAAAATCGGTTGGTTTTGTCTGCTGCTGCCAATATACATATGTACATATGATTGCTTGTGTGTTTGTGTGCATATGTTGTACATTGCCGGGCAGCGACGACAGCCGCGCTTCGCCCAGTTGGCGCTCAGTCAAACACACACACACACACACTCAAACACATTTGATACCCTATTCGTTGACTACAACTATAAGATACTTCCCCAGTTTTTTTTAGTCCCAAACAGCTGATGACAGCGCAGCAGCCACCAGCAGCGCAGTCGTCGTTAAAGCGCCTTTTTTTTTATTAAATCCTTTGCATAATAAATCATCATAAATTTAATATATAAAAACAGGCTGAGAAGGTGTGCGCGTGTATGCGTGTTGGAGGTGAAGCAGAATAACGAAGACTGCGTGACATTTTGCTATATATTCGTACATATGTATATGTATGTACATATATATATGCCATGCATACGTGTGTATGTAAGTGTGTGCGTGTAGATAGAAAAATAGTTAAAGCCCAAAATGGGCAAACACCAAACATGTGTAGCAGCGGCTGCGCAGCGACGTTGACGCCAGCAGAGATGGCTGTTGTTGTTATTGCCGCTCTGTTGGCCATCAACCATACATACATACATACATACCACACATTTAGATGCGTGTGCGTATGTATGTGTTTGTATGAATGAGCGAGCAGCGCACCGGCTAACCGGCCGAAAGGTAAGGCTAAAATGTTTGACAGTATTTAAGCCGTGAGTCACGTGTGTGTGTGTCCGATTGGTATTTATAGTTTAGGCCCTTTTCGCGGTCTTACTCTCTATTCATAGGAATAAAAATATACTTATGTATGTTTGTATATATTTTCTTTGCTCAGCGTTCGTTAATAGTTTAATTATGCAAATTGTTATCGCAGCAGGTGAATAATTAGCATAACGGACAAATAGACAAATGTAAAATGCTTGAAGAGAAGCCGGTTACATATGTATGTATGTACAGCATATACAATTATGCATATAATTACATCGATCCTGTTGCATGTGTGTGTGTGTGATCACGTGCATGCAAACATACAAACATATGTGCTTATATCGGCTTACTGCTTCTGCGGTTTTTTGCTTGTGCTAATGCATCCTTGCAGACAACCGCAATTTTTGGGAGCCCCAACTATCCCCTGTTGAGCTTGTGAGAATTAATTCGTTTTGCGCTCATTCTTTGTCGTTGCTGTTGGTATTTTGGTTTTCGCACTACGCTTTCATTCTCTATATTCGAGGTACAAACATGTGCACCTAAATGAAACAGCAAAAAACGACAAGAGAATGGAGACTGCTGCATGCGTTTACAAACTTTCATACATACATACATGCATACATATGTATTAGAGTTGTGTCGTTTAGTTCAGAATAATTTCGAATGAACGGTCCATTAATGTGAACTACTGAACTTAGTCACTGACAAAATGATCGAAACTATTTAAATGGTCAGTTTTTGAGGTGCTGTTCAGTAGATCATAAAAGATACTTTCATTTAGTTTAGTTATCGTTGAACTAAATAATTAAACGAAACGAATCAACTGAATAACAGATCGTGTGAATGAAACGACTGATTTAGTTCATGACTAAAAAATTAACATGGGAACTAGTATTCCCCACTCTAATGTGTATGTAATACATTAAATATATTTGCATTTGCGCCGGATCAGCCCAACTGAACTTTAGAGTGTGAAAATGTTCCTATAAAGCCCCTCTTTTTTATGTCACATGTTCTAAGCTATTTTGATAGCAACTTAATAAAATAAGTAAGAGATACCATATATATACTCATAACTGTATTTACTTAAATATGTAGTTTAATCAGCAGATCTGCTTCTTCCATCGGCAACCCACTATGAAAAATAGATACGTTTTTTCTTTGTTTATTTATTATACAAATATGTACATATATTTTATTTTTGATTTGGTGTAGAACGGGGAATATAAAAAGCGAAATGTGCTTTAATCTATTCAGGCCAAGTTTGGGATATACACTTAGCAAATAAAAAAACTAAGTCTGCAAATTGATATTAATCGGGTTTTTAAAAACAGGAACAGGGAATTGTCGGAAAAAATTAAATTAAAAATTTGTTAAATTGATATGCGTATGTTAAACGAGAATTTGTGTAAGCATCTCTTAATGTAATTTCCTTGTTAACATTTTTTTATGTTCATCTTTCAGGACAAATTGCCAAAATGCTGAAGCCAATGCAAGTGAAGCAAGCACAATCCATGGACAATTCAAAGTCTAGTTTGGTCTTTCCCAGCAGCTCGACACGCAACGGCGGGGGCATCTCCAGTGGCGGTTTCGGGAATGTGGGTCGAATGGGCGCCTTCAGTCAGATGGTAAGATCAATGGATCAAATAGAGTAACCAATTACTGAACTTTTTCTAATTGCGCGCAGAGCACAACGAATCAGGGACAATTCATTCGTCTTCAGGAGGGTTGCATAACTATTCCAAAAACCGAAAGTAAGCCGTTAAATTAAAATCCAGCATTAAAAAGAATTAAAATAATAACTTTGTCTCTGATTTGAATTTTTACACACAGATACTTCATATACACCTGTGTCGACGCAGAAAGGCAGCGGTACTGGAGGAGGGAGCGGCGGCATTCACGAGGTGGTAAGTAAAGAATGTTCTTTACTCCCAACTGCACCTGATACACCGTGACAAGAATAACAAAAAATGTATTTGTAGATAAAAAACGAGCGATATGTCAAATATACGCCAAATAACGCCATGAAAATTAAATCGAAATTGTAAGTAAGCCAATAAAATATAAAGAAATGATAATTAAAATAACTCCCTTGCGGTTCTTTTGTAGGCACGCCATACAGAGCAGTCCCATGCACACGATGTCCGCCTCCTCGTCTTCTGTGCAAAGGAAACGAAAGCCGGACAAGGCCGGCAAGGGTCTGCGTCACTTTTCGATGAAGGTGTGCGAGAAGGTGCAGGAGAAGGGCAAGACCACCTACAATGAAGTGGCTGATGATTTGGTTACTGAAGAACTGAAGAACAATTCATATGATAACAACTGTGATCAAAAGAATATCCGGCGCCGTGTCTACGATGCGCTCAACGTACTGATGGCAATCAATGTTATTTCTAAGGACAAAAAAGAAATACGTTGGATCGGTTTGCCCGCCAACTCGGCTGAGGTATAGCAAGAGTCCTTCCTTAAATCGATATAAGCATTGTACTCATGTTGTTCTTTATGCATTGTTAGCAATTTTTGGCTATAGAGGAGGAGAACAATTTGCGTCGTGAACGAATCAAGCAAAAAGAGGAAATGTTGCGTGAATTGGTTATGCAACATGTGGCATTCAAGGGTCTTGTGGAGCGCAACAAACGGGCAGAGAGCCAGGGTATGGTGCCATCACCAAACTCCTCCATTCAGCTGCCGTTCATCATTGTAAACACGCACAAATCGACAAAGATCAATTGCAGTGTGACCAACGACAAGTATGTCAATTCACGATTAGTTTCTTTTCCCAATAAATTATCATTCTGTTTATGTTCTTCGCAGATCCGAATACATTTTCAAGTTCGACAACACATTCGAAATGCACGATGACATCGAGGTCTTGAAACGCATGGGCCTCCTGCTGGGTAACTATCTCTATTTGGCTTCTGTCAAAGATTATTTAATAAACTTGTGTAATTTGGCAGGTTTGGATAAGGGCGAATGCACGGAGGAGAATATTGAACGCGTCAAGGGATGGGTTCCACCAAATCTAGCCAAATATGTAGAAGGTATGCAGAACTATTCTTCTGCATTGACATGTTAACCTTTAAAAACGGGACTCATTGTTAATTTAAATTAATTTGTTTGCAGGCTACGGCACTGGTAAAATGGCTGATCCGATGTACGATTCGGATGACGATGACAACGACTTCAATCCGTACCTCGAATCAACTAATGAGTCTCAAAGCTTTGCACAACACACACAGCATACCACCGATGTCGAGTTCAAGCTTGAGCTGGACGATGATGAGCTAGAGGATGACATCGATTGAGCTGACGATGATGCGGGCGTGTCATGGGCGACGGGGTCACCTGCGGATGCTGGAGATGTCACCAGTGGCTATGCAGAGGATACATTTAATTTTACGTTTATTAACGCTTTGTTAGGATTGCCAGGCCCATTTGGTTAGGCTGCCCATTTCTCACAATTGTCTTTCTTTATACATATGCAACACAAAAGCGTTAAACTGCTTCGATTTCGTTTATTTCTCAATGAGACTTGATTAAACTATAAATAAGCTAAAAAAAATCCACATTTAATAATTATAAATATTACTTGGCGTTCAGTTTGTATTTGTATTTTTCAACTTAATTTTTAAGCGCAAAAATTATAAATTAATGTTCTAATTAAGCAAAAACTTGTATTTTAGTGAAAATATACAAAAAATGCCTGTCTTCTTTTTAGTTGTTAAACAATTGCTTAAACAAACTGTTAAGAAGCGAACAGAAACGTTTTTAAAAGTTATACTTAAATGTTGTAAGTGTAGAGCAACTTTTAAAAATATTGTACACCAAAACCTTGAAATGACAGCAATAAATATAATGAAAATATTTTTAGAGCTACAACTTGCAGTGCAAACTGTAGACAAAAGCATATAAAATATGTTTATTTGCCTAACATTAATTTTTTAAAACAGTTGTTTCACATTTTCAAAAAATTCTCAAGAATTGTTCAGCTAAAAGTAATATAAAAAATATGTTTATATATACATACAAATACATATATATACATATATATATATGTATATATATATTCATATATAATACATATAAATTACAACTAAATGCTAAATAATCAACCTACCTATTTAGTAATAACTATAAATTTCTAGAATTTATATTAAACTTCAAATGAAAACAAATGCATACAAATTAGTAGAAAGTGAAATATGTACATTTAAGAGTCGAGCAGTAGTAATAAATTTAAAGTCTTTCATTTTGAAAATGGGAAATCGACAAAGAGCAAATACAAAATGCATAAATATACAACTAAAACCAACCATAGGTAATAAACTGAATACATATTGTAAAATATGATTTAAAAAGAAATTAAATTGTTTAGTTTTCTGTTTGGGGGAAAATAGTTTAATGTTAATTACATCAGCCATATTTTAAAGTAATACATTTATCCATTTATTATTTCGTTAAATATATCTATATATTTTTACTTTTAGAGGCACGCATAAATACGACCTATAAGCCCTTTTAAAACACCAACTGTTAAAACCAAGTAAATTAATATTTGGAATTGGATGCGCATTTGTATTTGTGTTTAGAAAATACCATCGTGTAAGAAGCTATTTTGTACGTACAGCTAAATTCTGTTCAATCACACCTTCAATAAAGCGTTACTGGGAATTGTGAGGGCGGATATATCGGAACAATTAAATTAACTTAAAAAATAACAAGCCAAAGGTAACCTCGCATTTTTTCAGACCGTATTTAAAACAAAAATTCCTTTGACTTAAAGCTAAGTGTTAAAGGCGCCGCCTTACTTCAAGCAAATCCTTCTTCGAACGCCGCCACTGTCGTAGAGGGTGGACCAAGTGGTTGCTGCTGTTGAGCAGCCAAATTGAATTCGTAGTTCATTTGTTGATCATTGGGCGGGGTGGGGAATGCATTTGCAGACAGATTCATCAGCTCGGGCTGTGGTTGCAATGGCTTAATCGGTTCTTGCCGCTCTTCGCGCATCTGTTGCGGTGATTTCACATAATTAATTGGTATTAAGCCCGAGATCTGACCATTTGTTGACGCCAGGGCCCATCCGGTATTCAAAAGTTGAAGGGTCTGTTGAATCTCACGTGGGGCCACCTGCACCGTCTGGCCAGCACGCAATGTCAATTCACTTTGGTTGCGCGCTTGAAAATCATACACGGCCTGCGTCTGAATAGGAGCTGTCCACTTGGAGGGATTGCGCGCTGTTCGGATTAAACAAACAAAATTGAGAATAGTGCAAATTAAATAAACGTGCTTATCTCAGCACTAGGCAGGTTTATCTGGATGCGCTGGGTCAGAGCAAAGTGCTGAGATTAGATAAGCGGGGTGGGCAATGTTCATGGACGTACCTTCCTCTTGCGCCGTATTCGTAACGGTGCCCAGCAATTTCATTATCAGATAAGGTGCAGTAAAGATGAAGCTAAGGAAAGCCAGCACTGGCCACGGGGATGTGCCTTTTCGGGGTGGATGCGGCGCTCCACTTTGCTGAACATTATTATCGTTGAGCGCCTCGGCAAAGGCTTTTTTAAAAGCATCCGACGAAGGATCCAAATTCGACAGGCGCAGCCAAAACAATATTCTAAAAAGAAAAAAAAAACATCAATGAAAATATTCCAATCGAGATTGCAAGTTACGAACTTTCTGTAAATCCATTTTAGGCCGCGAAAGATCGCAAACGTTGTCCAGAACTGTGCAAAAACACTGCGGAGGCGTCCAAAGTTGGCAGCCACGCCCAGAATGGCACGAAACGAGCTTGTTAGCGCAAAGAACGTGGAGTCCAGCATGGATGCAATGTTGCCAATAGCCGACACAAGCGATTCGATGCTTTGGAATGCGGGCCGCGAACTGGCCTCGGCCATTTGTATGAAACGCTGCTCCGGGTCGTTGGCATTCATCCCGCCGAATCTGTTGTAGGCACCATAGCCGCCGCCGCCGGCGCCAAAGCCACCCAGACCACCCATTCCGAAACCGCCGTAGCCGAATCCGCCTGCATTATAACCCCCTCCTCCGTTATAGCCACCAAATCCTAGTCCATAGCCGCCAGGATTTCCGTAACCTCCCCCATATCCATAAGAGCTCTGTTGCAGTGGGGACTGTGGTACGGGCGGAGGAGCTGCGAGCGCCCTAACGTTACCGTAGGGTGTTGCCAGCATCGGCGATTCGTTTATAACTGCGCTTCGCAGATTATTGTTGTCCATGTTGCTGTCGACTGATTAACGTTTATTTAATGAACTTTGGCCCAACCTGTGAACATTGTTACCACTTACCTGTGTACGCACGTTTATTTATTTCTCCTTTGCTATTTTGCTAATTTGTTGTCTTCAGTGCAGCTACAATTTCACTCTATCTCTTCTTTATATATATGTAATATAAATACTTATTTAATAAAAAAATACAAGTGTTTTTTTCTGTACTTTCGATATCTTATCGATTGCAGACGATGCTTCACAGTTTCGATACAATTACATATAGCGATTTTTTGCAACGATACATTTAGTTATCGAATACATTAAATCGTTTGACAGGTTCATCGACTTGTGCTTTAAAATAAATGTTTAAATAACAATAATTAAATCAAAACGGGTTTCAACGTTAATTTTTGTCAATATTGTGTATTTAATTTAGTGAAATTTCAAGATGCAGCTTACATTCGATTACAATACTTTGAAACTGTGGCAACTCAGCAACTTTATACTGAGCTGTTGAAATTATCGAATATAAACAAACCGAATGTAAATAGTTGTTGTTTACGAAGCCTGGCACGGAAATTGGATATAATTTGTTTTAAAACATTATTGAGCCATTATGGCCAACAGCAAAGAGTTCTGCTTACGTGAATGGGCGCCGCTAAGCGCGATAATGGAGCTTATCCCAACAGCCCGGCGCGGTTTCTTCCCATCCAATCTCAATATAACTTGCGTCGATGCCGTTGAAGATTTCCTGGCACTTGGGAGTGACGCGGGAATTGTCTTTTGGTATAATCGTCGCTCGGGCGAAATGCAGAAGCTTAAAGCCGAGGTAAGTAGTGGACAGCTTGGGTCATGACTCACCGAAGATATTGCGTGCTGTAAACTCATTATGTTTTATGTGCTTCCCCTTCCAAAAAAAAAAAAAAACACCACACTGACCAAGGTTTCCACAAGGATAACGTGCGTTAAAATCGTTAATTCAGTGGAATATATGGTGGCAGCTGGCAGTGCCAACGGGCAGGTGAGCGTGTTTCTTATTTTTATTTGTTAATGCTTCATTTTCAATAACTTCTTACCAAGCCTGCAAACCGGGTTTGAACCGAACCGGTTCAACAATATTTCTTTTCTGGGTTTGCAGCCCTGCTTACTACTACAACAATAAAAATAATTGTTTCATAATTTTAAACTCCTGCCAGGTAAGCGTTTTTCAAATACAAAAAGAGCTACCGCCGGACTTGGACCTGGTTGCACCCTGCACACGGAGCAAGCCCATCGAACGGTACACCATACGGGACCTGCATCGTTGCGTGGTCAGCTGCTGTGAGTGGTCCAAGAATGGCATGAAGCTGTACTCGGGCGATCGTCAGGGCGTCGTGGTGCTCACCGAATTCGACTATCAAGCGGTACGTAGAGATGCAGTAATCCTTTCGCCTTGATGCCTAATCCTTACACTCCAATCCACAGCACCTGAGTAAATCGCTGGAGATCCTGAGCGAAGCCTATGAGATTGTGCAGCTATGTGTGCATCAGAGTTATTTGCTGGTGGCTACGCTTTATCGCTGCATAGTTTGCAGGCGTGATGCCAAGACCCACAATTGGCAAATCACCCAAGTGGGCAAGAAGGATCGCAAGCAGCTGATCGACTGTGGCGGCGTATTCCTCAAGCAAACAACAACCAATGATTGTTTGCCACAAATGATCTGCGGGCGACCGAACCTGCGCTTTTGGGTGGCCGATGCCCTGGGCAATGTGTCCAAGACGATAATCTTCAACGAAGCCGTACTGCGCGGTCCCACCTGGGAGATACCTCTGCTAAACCCCAAGCAACGTGCTCCGACAGCAACTGGAATCAGTGCTATTGCCAGCAGCAGTGAAACCGTTGTGGCCAGCAAAAACTTTCGCGAGTTGGATTTGTACGATGGCCGGGATGGATTGGTGGTAACCCACGACGATGCTGCCTTGTACATTCTAAATCTAGAGCGCCTCAAAGTTGAGGCGGTGGCGCGTGGTTTTCGCAAAATAATAGATTTTTGTGTTTGCGGCAAGGAGATTTTTGTGCTTGAAGGAGAGCGTTCGCTGCTACGTCTGGGTCCTTTGCCGGAACGTCCTAACAAAATGGCCACTGTGATTTTCAATCCTCTACTACCGCCGCCGCTGCCCATGCTGGGCGCCTCCTATTATTCCAAACTGGAGGTGGAATCGCCAGTAGAGCTGGAGCCGGCGCTGAACAGCGCTGAGGAGTGCTTTGAGCTGCCGCCCATCGAAAAGCTCGATTTAAATGTGCCCATTGAGCTGGCCGTGGAATCACCGCTGACGCAGCAAAATCGACGCCTGGAAATCTTTCAACGTATTGGTGAAATGGACTTTGAACAGTCAATTGTGCACGCCAGCGGCACGATGACCCACAAGAGGCGCAGGGCTTCCGTGGGCAAACAGAGCGCGGGAGGAATTGTAGAAATTGGACAAGAGACACACGAGCGCAAGTTGCCCCTGACTAGCGCAGCCACACTCATGGACGCCAGCTACTGTCAAATAGAAAAGTGAGTAATTGAAATTATCGGAATAAGTTCGTTGAAAAAACATGAAGTTTTCAATATCTCCACATTTCTCTTAATTTAAAGATTTGCATATTTGTCAAGTATTTTATTTATATAATTTATACTATTGCTCTCTTATTTCAGCAACGGCCTGGTCTCACCTGTGGATATTAGGACCGCCTTTTTACAGCACCTGCCCGATGCGCTGACTCCGACAACGTTGCAAAAAACGGTTGCGGAAAAGGCTAAAACGTTGGCCGTCGAATTGGACTTACCAGAGGTGCACCTTGGCCCGGTCAGCGAAGAGGAGTTGTGTGCGAAACAGACGCTTCAGATAAGCAAGTCCCTAATCAACTGCTATCCCGCCAAACTGGAGGAGATCACTGTGCTGACAACGCCACTTAAGAAGCTGGAGATAAGTGACCGCACAGATTACAGCGCTGGACAGCCTATTGATGGCATTTGCGCGGGTACCTCGAAGGCGCCATTGAAATTTGTAAAAACCCAACCAAAACCCACATCATCGCCAGATAAGGAGTATAACAGCTTTTTGCCCGATTTTCGGTGCGCGGCTGATCCTTTCATAAAGCAGGATACACCCGTGTCGGGTGATTCTAATACATCCAGCGAATGGGAATTTTTGGATAACTAAAATTATTCCAGCCCAGTATTATTAATATGCATAAATTAGTTGAGTTTTTTTTTAGTGTTAATTTGTGTTTTAGTTTGAGTGCACTATTCGGTTCTTTTGTATTTACTGTTTTTCTTTAGTCGAACAAGTTGTGATTTTCGTGTGTTAATGTTATTAAATTATCTTAAACTGTACATAATGTTAAGCCCCTTTTGTTAGCTTTAAAATTGCAAAGTAATATAATTATCTCAGTCAACGGTTTTTGCAGCATCTGTAAAACGCACCCCTTACTTATTTAATTAGCTAAGCTTATATTTAGTATGAAAGCACATTGTCGATTCGCATAACGAAATATACACTTAATTGTTTTTATTTTTCTTAAAACATAAATTGTATTATTATTATTATTCCATAGTATACCAGATCTAGCCGCAGGAAATGGAAACCCGCTGATAATCACTGTGAATTTCTATGGCACATGACTTGGCTAAATGCAAACATGTGCTTAACACATTCTCCTGATATCGATATGTGAGGGAAACGAGACGCCCACAAACCCCGTGGCTGCTTATGATACTTAAGCATGTGACGAGAGATTATCATAGCGAAAAAGGCAACATCGCTTAAATAGTCGACTAAATGTTTTTTTCTGATATATAAGTACAAAAAAAGAACTTTGCGTCCAAATGGACATTGCAGAAAAGCCAATTTATCCATTTTCACTTTCTGATCAGAGTATTGTAAACGTGACAAAATCGATGCTGGAATATGCAAATGGATCTCATCTGCATCTGTAAAAACACAGGTCTGCGAAATTCTACCGTGTTTCCTTATTCATATTTGTGTTGTATTTGCCTATATTCTATATTTTTAGACAAACCATTATATTCCGGACGTGACTTGAGAATAAATTTATTAATTAAAGTTCTCATGTTCTCTTTGCATTTCGTCATATTTTGACTTAATTGAATCAAATTTTTTAACACATCGTCAAATGAAACCAATAATTATAATGAATTCAATTTCAATAAAAATTTTATCGTATGGCCATTTTAAAATAGCTATAAAAATGTTTAAATAAAATCATTTGAGTTTATTTCGTTGTTATTATTAGAAAAGACAACTTTTTTTAATGGCTTAATGCAGCTTTTTTTTGTATAGCATATATTATATTTAAATATTAAGAGCTGTGAAAATAACAATAAAAGCAACAGAATAAATCAATTAATTCTAGGATTACTATAGCTACTATCAATCCACAAATATTACAAACATGTCTAAAAAATGTACCAGAAAATAATTATCGGCTAATTCTATAGCTCAATTTGCTCTGGCGGTACCAAAACCTAAAAACACCTTTTGGCTAACGGTCGATATTATAACATTTCAAATATGTTATGTGTTAAATATCAGTATAATTGCAGTTACATAAATTACTGTCAGGCTCTTATCAGAAAGTTATGGAAATTTACAGAACTAAAGCTGGCAATAATATTTCTACGACGATTCATAGGCACCTAAAAGACTCCCGTGCCTCAGTTAAAAATCCAACCCACATATATTGATAAACAAATTGTAATTTGAACGCAGCTTGCATTCAATTGGCTGCAATAATGGAAAGTTTTCCGGTAAGCCGCAACGTCTGTGCATCTAGAAAATTCGAGTAGCAAAATTTTCATGGAAACAAACTTCTTATAAGCAGTAGTACAATGGGGCTGAAAACCTTGAAAAGCCAAGCCATCCGAATCATAACAAAAAAATTTGCGCGCAAAAATTTTCCACAACTAGGCATTGCCAGTGGTTGAAATTGAATTACCGAGTATGAGTCTTACTTGTAGTCATGAATGGAGAGCTCTGCTCTCGAGGTTAAAGAAGAGTCACCCAATGTAGCCAAGGAAATGGGAAAATTAGGTGTTCACTTGTCGTTTGATTTGTTTGAAGAATGTTTTGTTTGCATTATGCTTTGACTTGATCATTCTGACTCTGAGCTGCTCTGCATTTTTCAAGCGTTAACAGGTCCATGCTAAATTCTGTTAATTTCTCCGTCATCAAGAAATTACTCAATTACCGTTCAGTAATACATACATAGTACTCGTAAATATATGATATTATTTTAAGAATGCATATGTAAATAAATCACGTGACAAATAAATTATTACTTATACTATTTTTATCAGTATAGAATATATAAATAAATTATTCAAGTAACTTTTTTAAAAAGAGCTTTATCTACATCCATAAATTAGCCTGGAACTTGCAGCCACATTTATACAAATTAGTATGCATAAAAAGACTAGTTAATAATTAATTAATAAATTATATTGCATTAGTTTAGACAAATCATTTAATTGCTGTTTATAACACTCAGTAATAATATAATATAATAATAACCTTTAAAGATTAAATAACAAAACAAAAAATGTTAACTCAATTTTGATTAATATATATATTTTTTACAGAAAAAATATAATCAATAAATAAATATAAAATATATAATTTTATATCCGGAGCCCCTTGAAAATGTGCAAAAAGGGTATTAGGGTTTTGTGTTGATGTATATTACAGGGCAAACAAAGCACTACGTTATATATATACGTTATATATTCATCTAATTAACGGTAGCTAAATATTGCAAATCTCAGAGACTATAAGAGATTCGGCCATATAATTTACATTATAACGTCTCGTATACCCTTTAATTTTACATTATCGAAAAATCTCTCGAACTCGATCAAAATAGATCAATAATTATTGAGTTTTAATTCTGAATTGAGAGCTTAAGTCAAGCTTTTACAAAGAAGTTGATCATTTGATCACATTTATAAAAAAAAAGAGTATTACAGAATATTAATATGGCATTGTGAATACTCGACGTGCTGAAGTTTCGATCTAAACTTTGGATTTGAAAGCAACAACCATCAACTTAAAGCTACACACTCGCACACACATTCGATTCTGTACGCTCTTTCCGGCTTTTTGGCGCTCTGTGGGCGCCGAAGCCGGCAAAATGAAGGTTCTCTTTGTGCGACTCTCTTGCCAGAACAATGAGTGAGTAGAGAAAATAATGTGCCGCTGCGGTAAATAAAAGCGGCCCGCATCTGGCTCTTTCAGCTCATTCGAACTTTTGCTTTGAGCAGACCCACAACCCAGACCAGAATCAGTGCCCAAAAAAAAGCAAAAAATAAGTCAAAAGTGTGGGAGCCATCAAATTCCTATAACAAAACAAAACACCCGCTAAATCAGAAAGAAAAGTGTGTGAGACGTCAAAGGCAGCAAAGTAACCTGCGAAACATACGATACAAAATGAAGCCAACCAAGAATTCGACACTGGAAATCATCTCGCCCAAGGTACACGTGGACGATGAATTTATTGAGACGGACTACGAATACCAAACGTCGCATGTGAAGCGCACCGCCTCGGGCCAACTGCAGGTGAGTGGCCCGGCCCGGATAGCCGGCCGGCCTGCTATCGATTTAAGCCAAGCCGCTTCAAGGCCATTTCATATTTCAAAGTAGAATGTAAGCGTTGCATAAGGATCTAATGAGCTTAACCTCGTGAGACGACATTAGTGTTATGGATGCAAGTGCTACGTACTGAGAAGAGGGTGAAAAGTCATTAAACAGTCAAATGTTTTTTTTGGTTTTTTTTTTTTTTTTAAGTAGAAAGTAGACTGTGCAATTTTATTGCCCAGAACCTGACCTTCACACTGAACTTGCGGCAGTCAGGCGCAGAAGCTCGCAACAGTTCTCGACTGTTCTCCAGCTGCGGAATTGGCACATAGAAGCAGATACATAAATAAATAAAAAAATACAGGGTAACCGAAAAAAAAAAAAAAAAAAAAAAAACGGAACAATTTTCCAGTGACTAGCTCAACATCAATATTGACATGGGCCCAGACCCAAAGTAAATTTTCGATGCCAATGTGTGGGTGGCGGTTTCAATATATTGACTCTCGCACATTTTCCGAAAACAGCTGATAATATAAAGTCAAATGCTGATAACTGGCCATTACAATTCCCACTAATTACACACACAAATCCCCCCTATTCATTAATGGGCCTGGCGACAGCCAAAGCGACTTTGGTGGCGTGTTTTCCCCCGGCAATGCGCAGGCGTCGTCCATAAATATATTTATTTGAATTCAAGTCCAAGTATTATCGTGTTTGGATTGTGGATTTGATATGTTACCTTATCGGCTAGGTATATATGTACTTAAGCGTGTAAACACAAAGCGGGCTCAAGAGAAAACAAAGTTGTCTTTAACTTCGTTTGCCACACGATGCGGCTGTCGCTGTGGGATTACCGGGAAGAGGCACCCAATGGACATTAATGCACTTTCTGTGCTCAAGGTCAATGTTGCGGTCGGGCGTGCCAGCTGATAAGTGCAAGAGCGCCCAAAGGGTGTCTCTTAGTTGAGAACGAGAACTTGGCGCTCTTACGGGACCAGATTTCGCTGACGTGTTATCCCATTTAGCACTTGACTTTGCATCTCTAAACGTTCCATGAATATTAATTTATTTTGCTACGATATCGGTCCATAAATATATATATGTATATATATACATATTTTAATGTGGACCGTCTAAGCTTTTAGCTGTTAATCTGTTTTTACACTGAGGGAAAAAATTACAAACATTATAAACTTAAATCAAGTCATGGGAAGTCAAAATTATTCTAAATTTTTCGAAGAGGAAACCGGTTTTTTTTTTTTTTTTTTTTTTTAACATTTGCGCCGGGTTAGAAAATAACTCTTGTTTTAAAAACTCTTTTTTAAAGCTCCATAAACTCACAAAAAAGTACAAAAATTCATAAATAGCTTCATTATTGTTTTAAAATGTTGTTCTTATTCATCTAATTATTATTATTTATATTTCATTGTTGTTATTACTATAATTATTATTATTCTGAACTGCAAGAATTTTACCATGCTCGGAGTTTGATTTAGAACAGCATTTTTCTCTCAGTGTAGTGTGATGAAATTCTCACATGTGCTTATTAGTAAGCCGGCCGGCAAGTGAACGACAACAAGTGGCTTTTTGCTCAACACGTTTATGAATTATTTATACGTTTATCGTTACATACATATTTATAAGTATGTGGCAGCCAAAGCACACGTCGGCGGCACTGCCAAGAATCAGGTGCAAAGTGAAATCAAATCTTGCATGAATTAAAACAACGAAACCGACGTTTCAATACCTTAACTGAAACCATTTGTGGCCAAGTTGATACGCCTAAAGTGAAGTCTTTAAAATATTCTGATGCGTATTATGATAATTAAATGATGTAATATAAAATTCGTGAACATAAATTTGAAATTTTCAATATACATTGCATATTTCATTTGATGAAACAGTCATGACCAAAAGTCGTTTTTTAAAGAGCATTCAAATTCGGTCAGTCTTTAAAAGAGTCAATAAAAATCACGCGTTCGCAAAAGTTGATTAAAATTTTAGGGATGGTCTTTGCAAGCCACGTCTGGCTGATGTGACCGATAAAGTTGTTGGCCAGAACAAGAGCTACTTATTTATGCCCTATACCCATTGCAAATAGGGGCAAAAAAGGGTATGCAAATGTTTGTAACACGCGAAAGAAAACACCTCAGACGCGTGTATGTAAATAAGTGCAAACGTATATTAAATAAAAATAAATAAATAATATAATATAGTAAATATAATAATAATAAATAATATAATATAATTTATATTTTTTGATAAATATTCTTTATGCCCTGAAAATATTATAATAAACCGAAAATTTATTTAAGAATAAATGCATATTCATAGCCATTTACAGCTTAGTACGGGGTATCTGCCAGCCGAGCACACTTGTCTAGAGCACTCTAACTTTTGTATTTTTATTTGATAATTTCGTGGCATAATCAATTACTTATATTAAATACTGATATCGCCCGCCCTTGGCCACCCTTGCAGGTGCACCCGCAGACGACGTCGCTAAAAATACGCACAGCTCGCCAGGTGCCCACGCTGGGCGTCATGCTGGTGGGCTGGGGTGGCAACAACGGCTCGACGCTGACGGTTGCGTTGGAGGCCAATCGACGCCGTTTAGAATGGCGCACGAAGTCGGGCATGCAGCAGGCCAATTGGTTTGGCTCCATCACCCAGGCCTCGACGGTCTTCATTGGCTCGGATGAAACGGGCAGCGATGTGTTTGTGCCCATGAAGGAGCTGCTGCCCATGGTGGAGCCAAACGACATTGTCCTCGACGGCTGGGACATAAGTGGCCTACACTTGGGCGACGCGATGCGACGTGCCGAGGTCTTGGATGTGGGCCTGCAGGAACAGCTGTACGAGCAGCTATCCGCATTGAAGCCGCGTCCATCGATCTACGATCCGGACTTTATTGCCGCCAATCAGCTGAATCGCGCCGATAATCTCATCAAGGGCACCAGGCTGGAGCAGTACGAGCAGGTGCGTCGCGACATACGCGACTTCAAGCAGCGCACCGGCGTCGAGACCGTCGTCGTGCTCTGGACAGCGAACACGGAGCGCTTCAGCCTTGTGAAGCCGGGCCTGAACACCACCAGCCAGGAGCTGCTGGCCTCGCTCAGGGCCAACAAATCGGAGGTGGCGCCGTCGACCATCTTCGCCATGGCCAGCATCGCTGAGGGCGTAAGTATTATTATCTATTATCATTATTATTGGCGTCCAGTTTGGTTCCATGAGTAACTAACTCGGGCTTGGCTCGTTCGCAGTGCACCTACATCAACGGCTCGCCGCAGAACACCTTTGTGCCGGGCCTGCTGGAGCTGGCGGAGGAGAAGCAAGTCTTCATTGCCGGCGACGATTTCAAGTCGGGCCAAACCAAGATTAAATCGGTGCTGGTGGACTTTTTGGTGGGTGCCGGCATTAAGCCGGTCTCCATTGTCAGCTACAACCATCTGGGTAACAACGATGGCAAGAATCTCTCTGCTCCACAGCAGTTCCGCTCCAAGGAGGTGTGTAGCAGTGCCCCCTTCTCCACCCCCCTTTCGCCCTTCTCGGCCTGCTTCAACTGCCAATCATTTTTCAGATATCCAAGAGCAATGTGGTCGACGACATGGTTGCCTCGAACAGTGTGCTCTATAAACCCAACGAGCATCCCGATCACGTGGTGGTCATCAAGTACGTCCCCTATGTGGGCGACAGCAAGCGGGCCATGGACGAGTACACTTCGGAGATCATGATGGGCGGCCACAACACTTTGGTCATACACAATACGTGCGAGGATTCGCTGCTGGCCACACCTCTAATACTGGATCTGGTCATTCTGGCCGAGCTCAGTGGCCGCATCCAGTTGCGCAGCGCCGAGCGGGAGTTGGCCCCCTGGGTGCCCTTCAAGCCGGTGCTGTCGCTGCTCAGCTATCTGACTAAGGCGCCTCTGGTGCCCAGCGGCTCGCAGGTGGTCAACTCGCTCTTCCGCCAGCGTTCTGCCATCGAGAACATTTTGCGCGGCTGCATTGGCCTGCCGCCCATATCGCATCTCAGCCTGGAGCAACGGGTACGGCATATTGGCATATTTGATCGGATTTGTCTTTAAAACGCTTTCTCTCTCTCTCTCTCTCTATCGCTCTCTCTCTGTTTTGGCAGTTTGACTTTGCGAGCATTACAAACGAGCCGCCGCTGAAGAAGGCCAAGCTGCTTGGCCAGCCCTGCAGCGTGGAGTCGAAGGCCAAGCTGCATGCCAATGGACACAGCAATGGCACCAAGCTGGCCGCCAATGGCAATGGTCATTAAGGACCCCAACACTTTGGCGCTAAGCTGGCGTAAAAACTAGTAGAATATATATTTCTTCATGTGTATATAGAAATATTTATATACAGTATGTGTACTTGCTAAATTACAAACTAGTTTTAGGT
The DNA here is from genome assembly GCA_035041545.1 of Drosophila colorata. Lineage (NCBI taxonomy): Eukaryota > Metazoa > Arthropoda > Insecta > Diptera > Drosophilidae > Drosophila > Drosophila colorata. The sequence continues at coordinate 330,796 of JAWNLD010000275.1, read as the reverse complement.
TATTACTATCAAATAAACTTCAAACAATCTTACATGTAAGCTCTACAGTTTGGGCAGCACAACAGTTTGAAAGTTATTGGTGTTGGCGGATTTATGTGCCGTTAGTTGGCCTACTTTCTACGCATTTGTTTCACTTATAAATACACAATATATATTGGGAAACATCTTTGGATTCTATTGTCCAGCTGCGCACATTTGATGCGATTTTAGATGAGCGAATTTTAATTATTATAAAGTATAATAATCAGCGATAGAACTTCGATATCGTTTATGAAGCTGATATTTAAACTATTGGTAAAAAAATAATAGATTTTATATATATCCTTATTTACATTATTTATCCATTTAGCAAAGATAATTTTAGAAATATGCCTAGTATCTGCCTGATGTCTGCAAGGGTATTTAATCTTCGGAACTCAAACAAAAAATGTTCCTCTTTGTAAAAAAAAATTTTTTTGTGTATTTAACGCCTTATTTCCGACATATGGCGCCTTTTTGAGTAAATATTTTAAATTTTATATTGTTGATGTATTTTATTATTTGTAGTTGAATTTGAATCGCTCTTGTCGGGAGTGCCCGATCGGAAAATACCCTGTTCCCAGCTGCGAACTGACGTAACATACATTCAAATATCCTTGTATATACGAGAACATATGTACCAAGTTTATAGGTTCTTCCTTTTTCATAATCTTAGTGATTTGTTAAAAAATCATGTATTAAAATCGACATCTATCGATTGGTGAGCTATTATAGAAATATTTATTCTACTTCTGCGTATAGTATAGGAGAATATATATCGTCTTGATCAAGAATATATATATAATTTATGGGGTCGGAAATGCTTTAAACTGCATGATTTACCTTTATTTACCCTATTCAATCGCAAAATAAGCCAAAATTTTACCCTTATAGCTTTGTGATCAGCCTAAAAGTATGCTTGTAAAGACGGATTTCTTAAGAGGAGAACAAGAACTTTGTGAGTGACGCGGTACATAACGGGTTTAAATGTTGTATATTTGAAACATTTTAACATTTTATTTAATACTTATACATAGTATCTGAAGAAGTGTTTATATTGGTAAGAGGACACATTTCATATTTAATTTTTTTATAAACAAATAACAGGAAAATTGGAGCCAAACTCTTAAATATTTCTAAATATTTCTTTTCTAAAACTCAGTTTTTTAATGATTGATTATATAGCTTTCAAATAATGAAAAGACAAAAATATGTGACAAGAAATAAATGAATTATCAATTAATATTTTTGAATGGAGTTATGTTTTATAAAAATTCGATATGGCCAGTTCTGGCATATGCACGAAATGAAATAAATAAAATACAAGAAATAAATAAATAAAATCAAGAAATATTATGAAAAGTTGGCAAATTATCTAATCTATCCGCCTACACCAAAAGGATCTACCTAGGAACAGTATTCACCATAAGTGTGCGTACACCTCAGAGTATGTTGGTATTACGTGCGTTGTTATCAAATTCTTTTCGATTATCTGGTAGCCACAAGTCTTATGCGTCGTGTTCAAAATAATGAGTTTAGTACCGAATGCAATATGAATCAGCCATTTTATTGGGGGCTTTTGTTGTGGTCTCATCAGCTAATGGAGCATTACTCATGCGAAGGTATTCCTGCTCTCGATCGGGTCCGCCCCCACCTGTCGTTTTATTTGATTGATAAGTTTATCACATTGACCATGTCCATTGCTGGCATAATTAGTGCCGCACTGGGCTCTATCCTAATCACTTACAAAAGCCCAGCACTCCAGTTCCTTTCACTCGGTTACAATTAATTAAGCGGCAGCGTTAAAGGTCGGCTAATTGAATGCTTCAGCGCTTATTGGGCATTTAAGTACGGAGTCCGTTCAATATATGAGTGTTTGACAGTTTGATATAGTTTGATCCATTAAAAGGAGTATAGCTGCATATAGTGTACACACAGAGAAAATATTTCGTTTTTTAAATACCTAAATCTTGAATGTTCTGAAATTAGGCATTGCCTATTTTTGACTTCCTGATCCGCAAGGACTCCGTTCATTATATGAATGCTTATAGTTTGTGATAGCATACACCCATTAAAAGGAGTATAGCTGCTTATAGTGTACACTCAGAGAAAACGTTTCGTTTTTTAAATACCAAAATCTTGACATCCTGATCCGTACCGTTAAGGCTCTTCTCTAAAAATTAAATTTTCTTCTAAAGTTTTGAAATATATACCTTGTCCAGATTTTGACTTGATTTAAGAACAAAATACTTCGTTTTTTCACAAAGTATGCTTGAGACATATAGCTGTACATATGTGGAATGTAATTAACGGTGCTTCGACCCCGATTACGATTTGCGACAAATGTAGAACAACTAACCACTGGCCAAAAGGCGTAGCTCTGGTCAAAAAAAGGCTTGGCGTGTCAATGTCAAATAGTCAGGCTGACAGCTCCCGTATCTGTGTATGGCACCGCGTGTGTGAATGTATGTGTGTATATGTGTGGGAACGCATAAATTTCGTAAAACAGTCAAAGGTGTGTCCCTAGTTGGAAGAGCTTTGAAGGATTTGCTATAATTTCGACCAGGAAAAATAACATGGTTTAAGAGCTTTCCTCGCGTGCAAAAATGTCAAAGGACAGAGATATATGAACGGAAATTGGTGTTCACACACGTGTCCTGTGGTGGACAACCCCTCAGCTCTCAGGGTTCTTAAAGGGCGGCCTTGAAGGGTTATTTAGCCAGAGGCCAGCACATGTGTTCCCTAGACCCTATTTGCAGCTAATCATTTATTAATCTAAATCGCAGACATATTATGTTAGTAACCAAAGATCGGCATTCAATGAAAACACTTTGTGTATACCCTGTAACCATTTAAAGTTCTTAAAATACAATTATGTTGGTTTGAGGGAAAACTGTAAAGAAGATATATTCTTGACAAAAATCAAAAGCCGAGTTTGTTCTACCTTATCCATCAGTTGATTGCAGAGACAATTGAAATGAAGACTCAATTCAGTTTTGTTTCAAAATTTTTAAAACTTTTACTGTTGCTCTTTAATCGCTTAGTATTAATTTTTTTATTACTCTTTTATATCTCTCGGAGATTATAGAAGCTTCATAATGCTTTCCCTAATTCGAAAAAATTTTAAGAATATTGTTATAAATTGAAAAATAATCTTATTTATTAATGCCATTTTATCATCCCAAAAAAAGTATCTTTTACATTGCACATTAAAAATATGAATTATCTAAGGAAATAATTCCTTTAGTCATTTTTAAACAAGAAGAACTTATCAATTATATTTACTTAGGGTAAAGGGTAACTTTAAGTCAAACTCTCGCGACTAGAGCACACTTTCCTGTCCTACCGGTCTCTTTGTGGCTCACCGTGTTGGGCAATTCGTGGCCACAGCACTGAAACTTAAGATCTCTTAGATGTTGGATGCCTTAGAAGTGAGTTCGTCGACATGGTAACCCATACTAAATGTTGTTTTATTCTTGTTTATAATCTTTTAGTTGCAAATTCCGCTATTTGATTTTTTATAACGCGCTCAAAAATGATTTCTTAGAAGCAATCGAAATCGCCATTCAATAATTAAACATACTATGAATTGTGAAAGAATTGTGTACTTAATACAAAAATTCTTGTAATAAGCATATAATAGTAATTTAGACTTTACTCTAGAATTTTAAATTATTCAAGCAACATTAACATATCCAGAATTTTTCATACGTAATTTAATATATTTTGAATATGTATTTTAAATCTATAAACACAAATCAAAACATTTGAACACTAGAAAAACTATGTCTAAATTATACGAATGATATTTGAGCGTATAAAATATACATGTATGTATATGCATGCATAAAATATTATTAAATAGTGTACAAGCACTTAAAAACATTATGCGATTTTTGTTCAGATTTGTATTGGAAGAAGTGCTGATTTTCGAGCACGTGCTTATCGCGAATTCTGAGTCACAAAATCATAGTTCCTAAGAATCTGCATGTCACTAATCAGTAATCGAGCGATTTAATAAAAGCACCAATTATAGTTCTTATCGGATAAATAATCTTCAGCGTTCTGACTCAAGTTCATGCTGTTCAAGAATTAAATACGGTCTGTCATCTATAAAGAATCTCCGCATCTCTGAGAAAAAACTCAGAATTTAATTCAATTAAGGACAACGTATACATTTTTTAACTGGGATTACAAACTTGACTTAGAAAACATTATGTAAGCCCTATGGGTTGGTGCAAAAGTTTGTAACAGGCATAAAGAGGCATCTCCGACCCCATAAAGCATATATATATTTTTGTATGGAAAAATTCCTTAATTCCCAAATCTTATACTCAATCTAAGAAATGAATCAAACACATTTTACGCTGATTGCAAAAAAGCAACTTTTTCTAATAACACATTTTTATGAATTTAAGGATTTCTTTTTACAAATATGCAACATTAAGAATTAATGCCAAGAACTACTATATTTGTTTAAGAATAAACAAGAACCAAATATTTCTAAAATTTGAAGAAGAAATCGGTACAAAATTCTATCCAGCATAGTACTTGAATTTAAAGCGTCGTTTTTCTTTGAGTGTGGCAATATCAGTTTTTATGTTGGGTTTCATTGAAAAGATTTCAGATTTATTTTTAAGAATGTTTTGCATTCTTTAATAAATTTCTAAAAGCAATAAATAAATAAATAAATATATATGCATATGTATATCTATAGAACATAGGCATTACGGGATTTACGGGCATTTGAGCAAGACTTGACAACTGATAAGGCTCAGTGCTCAATAAGAATAGTTAGACGCTAGTGGTACCGGGTTGAAAACTCTTTGAAGCCCACATAATAAGGTTCGCAGCTAATCTTATCACCGGCGCGTTTATCTGATGGCATAGCTTGTATACTAAGCAACGATAGTGGTTCTAGTCTGGCAGCGCTGACAATGTCGACGTCAGCGTCGCAGTCGCAGCCGCAGTGGCAGCCGCAGTCGCCGCCAACGGTGTTCCTTTAAACCATTTGGCGCTCTCTTTCTATTTTAGTTGCGAGTTGCTTTGCGTTGCGTGCGGTCCGTCAGTTGTTCGTGTGGGTTGTACAAATTACGCATACGCGCTGTTGTCAGATGCAATTTGATAAGCCAAAAGACGCGCTCGTTTCGCTGGAAATCGTTATAAGCTATAATCTACAATAATAATAATAATCTATAAACTACTTTTGGTCTTTGCTAAATAACTCATTTCTGAGTCCCATCCAATCCTGTGCTGCAATTTGAACTGATCTCCTATTATCCTTAGTGGTATGTGCATATACAAAATTGTTTTTCGGTAAAAAAAAACCTGTTTACTTTGATCAACTTTGGCATAAGTATCTTGCTGAATTATAATCAAACTGTTAGAAGTTTAAGAAACTATCTAAGTTGACTCGCTTTCTTCCGTAACTTTTTATCACGCTGTCGCTTGAACTGTAAAGCAATTGTAATAAAAAGTGTTTAGTTTATAATCATAAAAAAATATTTTTTTTCTGTTTTGAATAAAAGTTTTTAAGTCTTAAGTTTTCAGTTATGTTTTGGTTATAAAAAAAAAATTATTTGGTTTAATTACGATTATAGTAAACAAAAAAAATGTTAATTACAACAAACAAGAAAATACACTACAATTATACGAATGTACTAATAATTTGTCATAAAAACGTAAAAGTAACTTTATATCCAGATTGAAAACCCCACTTTTTGTAGACTATGACCAATCACAAACACAATTTTTCACCTCTTGGCCGCTTTGACACGCCTTGATTTAAAAATGTATCAAAACCATTCATATATATGTATTTATATATATATATATATCTGAAACATATTGTTACAACTAACCCCAATAGATAACACTTATCGATAAGAGCAAGCATGTTTAACATCACGATTCCATAAATTAGGAGCAAACATGTCACAAGTTAACAGCATGTCAGAGCAGGCGAGTTGACGAGTTTGGAACGCCTCAGATGGTAAATCTAACAAACACCCTTGCCGGTCTATGGCAGTGTAATATTGCTGGCTAGCTGTCGCCCTAGAACAGATAATGACAAAAACCCAATAATGCCATTGCCATAAATGCAGCAGATAAGAATTCATATAAGGTATATAGTAAATGTGAGTAAATATACAGTTCCTGTACGCCTATTAATCGATTTGACGGGCAAGAAGACAATCGCATGACTCAGTAGCCGTACTATAGCGGGTACTATCTATGCGGTACACCTTGCCCATGTTTAATATGGCTTACTACGGACTTTGACAAACGACCGACATGGGCCTCTGGCCGGGACCTGGCATTAAAATGGCACTATCAGCGATATCGCGATAAGTGATAAGTTGCAAGTCTCTATGCTTAACATACCCACCTACATATTATTGTATAGTTATTGCTTTTGTTTTAATGAAAGAGGTAACTTGTTTTGCGTTACGTTCCATTTGGCGCGTAGTCACAAAATCAAAGCCAAGCGAGGCAATGAATAGGAATACCCTATGTATGTACTCAAATTGATGTTAAGGTCAAATTCAGGCACACTTGTGCGTATTTGGCAATGAGCTTGTGCAATCAGTCCACTGCGAACATCTGGTTCCCATTCGAGGTATGCCATATGCATTGAAGAATATCTATACTGACCTGCATGCCAGAACCAAAGGCCGGACATGCCTGAGTCCGTTCCGTGCACTCTGTGGGAATAGGTATATTGAAATTTGCAGCAGCTTGCAAATTTTCACATGCTCCTTTACAAGTAATTACCAACTAATCATTGCGGCCACTATTATATAGGCCAATTTACATACATTAAAGGAATTTCAGACTGGCGAACGCAAGGACCGAAAGGAAAATGTTCATATGTTTCAGAGTTGATTGATTTTTGAATGTACTGCGAAGTTTTTATTTTTTTAATAAATCGGCAAGTTAGAGTAAAAAGTTTTAAGCGAGTCAAGGTAATTTATTTTTAAATCAAACTGAGGTATTTACTTGCAAAAAAATTAGAATTAATTTTTTAGTTTCATAGTAAGTGAACACAATTATAAAACTATTTGGTTTTTTTATTCAATCGGCTTTAGGTTAATTTTTAAAAATCTGGGATTGAGATCGCATTTATAAATTCCACCCCTGAAGCTCCCAAAATAAGTGGAGAAATAATCGAAATTGGATAATAAAACCGTATGGCATTTCATAACTACCTACTTGGATTGCAGAATACATCATAAACTAAGTGTGACTGATATCATTTTATATACCAAAATCAGCTTTCATAGGCAATAGGTCAGTACAATCGTAGCGCAATAAATTCACGTATTTTCTTTAAAAAATTACCAGCAATATGTCCATGAAAATAATGGACACTTGAACAGCGATCGGGTGTTTCGTTTAAACTTATCTTCGACTAACTTAATTATACTCATATTTATAATCTAATAGAATGTATATATGTATGTACGTATGTTAGGTACAAAAGAGCATAGTTTGCAGTTAACTAGATTTGAAATTTGTTAAAGGAAAATAATATTTATAGTGCAGCGAAGCCATGATTAAGTAACTATTCTATATAGTTAGTTTAATATAGAATTTTACAAGCGCCCTTCATAATTCTGCTGTTCACGGCAGATGATAATTACAGATGATACAATATAAACTATTTTATGTGCATTAGCTACAAGCATTCAATTCAAAAGTTACGAATCTACTACAATATTTAATAATAGTTTGACGAACTCGTTTCGTTGCAGTTGAACATTTTCGGCCAATTAAAATGGATGCTTTGAATGCAGCGGAGCAAAGTAATAAATTCATTGTGAAATATCGTCAGCAGTATTATGATTTGTCCGACTTTATGCACAAACATCCGGGCGGAATAAACAGCCTCAAGGGCCTGAATCAGACAGATATGACATCCCGTTTTATGCGGGCACCGCCACATTCCGACGCAGCCATGTACCTAATGAGGGAATACAAGGTGAGCGCGAAGGATTACGAAACCAAAAAAAGGACAAATAATCTACGTACGGCCAAGTTGGCAGAAAACGGAATTGAATTGCTAGAACAGCCGAAGGAGTCGGAGGACAGCAACAACAATCAGTTGGACGACAGCATGGAGGTGAGTGTGACATAATCATGTGCGTATGTAGTTCTCTTTTCTGGACTGGTTGAAATCCTTCACCCCTTTTCGCTCCAATAAATTTTAATTTTGTTTTGGGTTTCACGTGTTTGCGTTCGTGACGCAAATTGATGATTTGTTCGAGTTACAATATTAAATCTCGTGAAATTCGCTGTTGAGCATGCAACCAAGAGAAATGCACGAAATATTGCTTTAATAGCATGATTAAAAAAGTTAAAAAAGTTTTTTCTACGAAATTTTGTGTTTTACTTGTTTATTTTTCTTCGGAAAATTAAAATGAATAAAAGGATTTGCTTTATTAAAAGCATGCAAAATTATAAATTATAAACATTATTGGAAACTCGCCCATGTCTTACTCCAAAGCAGCGAACAAAAATGGATCCAATCCGGATAACTTAGCATGTATGCAGATATTCCTGAGTTTATTTTTACATATTTTTCTTTATTTTTCTTCTTTTTTTGTGGTTTGGTGTCTGTGCTGTTGACAATCTGTTTTTTTTATTTTTTAGATTTTTTGATGCTCACTTAAAAAATATAAATACTTTTAACACAAAAACGACTAGTGTTCGTTCACTTTCCCAATACAAAGTTCGTATAGTTCGGCTTTTATTGTACCAAGTGTTCTTTCCTGTTTCTCTTTTCCATGGTAAAGTTTCTGTGTTTGCTTTAACATTAACGAAATTTAGCATCCATTAAAGATTTCGCGAATTGGCTGCTCTCACATAAACCTTGGGCTTAGAAAAGATGCGTATTTCGTCCTCGACAACGGTCAGCTCCTTATCAATCTCAGCCTTACGTGAACGCACGCGCAGCGTCTGTGCGGTCATTGGCATATGGTTTAGCTCATTAATGAGCATATCAAAGCCTAAAAGTGGAAATTGCAAATGTATAATGAACAAGTAAACACACAGGCGGGTGTAACCAATCGCGCAATACCCGTTTACAGTGTCATACAACCAAATCATATACCTTAGCATTATTTTAACACATAAATAAATAAAAAAAAGTAAGTTTTAACTAACACGTAAACTGCGTTTTCGACAGCAGCGCCATCAAACAGTTAATTTCATGTGTGAGGAAACTCAAATTAAGTTATCCAAAAAAATGATTAGAGGCGTACGTGATTTTTGTACCAAAAAATGAAAAAAAAAAAGTTTTTTTAAACAATAAATTTAGAGTACAAGTCATGAACAAATTTGAGAGCTTCGCATGTCAAAATTTTGACAATTTGGCATGATTTTTGACAAAAAAATGTATCCCCTCGGACTCCGGCTTTATGTTGTTTTTTACACTAATAACAAATTATTCAAATTATAAATTTGCAATTAAAAATTTTGGAAAACAAAAATTATTTGAAAATCAGTAATCATTTTTAAATTTTTACCTAACAAAATTATTTTCAATAACGCAAATACTTTAAATGCAGAATCAACACAGAGGACAAGTTATGGCTAAAATGCCATCAAACATGAAAATAACATTGGTTGCCACTTACGTTGCTTTGCGGTAGCTAGCGCTGCCAGGCGTTCCGGCTCACTCATCAGCACGTGACCGCGTGGGCAGTCTGGATCGCGCGAATCCATACGCTCTTGAGCCTCGGCCTTTTCGCGCTTCTCCTTTTCCAAATAGCGCGGCAAGCGCAGATCATCCCGTGCTGCAAAAGCACCACAGCAGTCAGAAAGCAAGATGCATAAATTATTTAATGGGTTTACTCACAGCCCAGCTTGTATTCGCGGCGCTTCGATTTGGTTGTAGCATTTGAAGCCACGGTGGCGATTGTCTCGCGGCTGCGTGCACTTAGTGGTGCTTCCTCATCAGTATTATCCAAAGCCAAGTTTTCCATCTCTGGCAGGGGCATTGTTTCGTTGTCATCCATGTTAAAGTGGCCGGCCTTTGTCAGCGCATTCGAGCGGGCCGACAGTGGCTGCTCATCGTCATTGTTGTACTGGCTGTAGCTGCCGTAGTTGTCATCGTAGTCTGCGACAGGATCAAGGCATAACTTACGGCCCTCACTTAAAACCGTATTGCTGTCGACGTTGCACCTGAAAACATGTGTTTGTTACATTACGTGAAAAGGTTAAAGGTTTATTATTGTTATTCGTGAGTTAGTCTCACGCAGGGACTTTGGGGGCTCTGCGACCGAAGGACTTTTGTCAAAGGTAGCTAGTTACTAACTTTTTAAGTGCATTGGTCAGATAAAGCTCATCCATAATGTCCTCTGTCTGTATGCCAATGCTGGTGGAGCTGCGCTCAGTGCCACACGACTGACAACGGCTCGATGATTGCTGAACCGGCTGCGCTGTTGGGATAACAATTCTCTCCTTTTTCGGCTTGCGTTTCTCGGGTGGTGCGTTAACCTCGAGGCGTTCGTCCGGCTGTGGCGTGTCCAGGCAATGCTGTGAGCGCGAGTTGCTTTGGCTGCGCAACAAACAGACCTCGTTCTCATGATGGCGTGATGCAGACAGCCGTTCAGTTTCGCAGCGCTTCGGCATGTTCTCTGGATCACGGGCCTCGGAGGCGGTGCGACGCAGTGGCGGCATCCATTTTGGACGCACGGGCTCTTTAGCCGCAAGCTTCTCTGTAGTTGCCTTTTCCAAGGAGCGCAGGCTCTTCTTGTTTTCCTTTAGGAAATTACGTCCCGGTGTTGCGCCTGCAAAACAAACGAAAACCAATCGTATACGGATTTCTATGTGGTTGCCATGGCTGTTTGGAAAAGGTGATACTTACGCGGCACCGAAAACATGCCCTTTAATGTGGGTATTGGACGTATTGTGGTGTTCGACATGTCTCGGCTGGATTTCGGTTTTTTGTGTTGAAAAAAATTGATTAGAAATTTGAAATATTGCCGTGTTTGCCAGCTTACAAAAACGGAATGAAATCAACCAACCTGTTCAAATGTCAGCTTTGAAGTAAAACCAACCAGCTGCTCCAGACGCCAACTTTAGATAGTTTTTAATGTATCGATAGGCCGATAACACAGTCGGAAGGAGGGCTGCCACAGTTCAAAAGTATTGATAAGCTTTAACGGAATTTTCTTTGAATTTACAGCACCTAGTGGACTGGTCGAAAGCTATGCTGCCACAAATTGCAAAAATAACAAAACACTACGACGAATGGGTGCATAAGCCGGTAGACAGACCGCTGCGCTTGTTCGGCCCATGGTATTTGGAAATGTGCACGAAGACGCCATGGTGGGTTGTGCCAATGTTCTGGATCCCAACGATTATTGGCTGCGCCTGGCAGGAGGTTCAAGCGAACTCGCACAACATGAAAGAAGTAAGTTCAAAGCATTCACAAATCATACATTTCGACACTCACCACTATCTTTACAATCAGATAACAACAATCTTCAGCCACATTCTTTTTGGCCTGATATTATGGACGCTGCTGGAGTATACGCTGCATCGTTGGGTGTTTCATGTCAAGTTGACCAGCGACAGTGGACCCTGGGCTTGTACACTTCACTTTATGATACATGGACTGCATCACAAAGTCCCCTTTGATCCGATGCGCCTGGTTTTTCCTCCATTGCCGGGAGTTGTGCTTGCTGTTATTATTTATACGCCGCTGAGTTTTCTGCTACAAAATAACCATCCGCGTTTAGTACTTGCGGGTGCTCTACTGGGCTACCTGTGCTATGACATGATACACTATTATTTGCACTACGGAAGTCCATCGGTGGGCCATCATCTATACCATATGAAGAGGTATCATTACCAGCATCATTTTGCCCATCAAGATCTCGGATATGGCATTAGCAGTCCCTTGTGGGATATTGTTTTTAAGACACGCATAAATCTGCGAAAATTAAAACACCAGCTGCAATGGTCGTAGTAGCCATGTTACAAATTGGCTTTTAAGAACAAATTTATAGTGTAGGCTTAGAAAATAAAATGACAATGTAATAAAACTATTTAAGAATTAATATATTGTACATAAATGTTTAATTTTAATGATTTGAATTTGTATTTAATATCATGGTAATAAACCAAATTGTAATTCAATTTGCACCTTTTATTTATTAAGCCTTTTTCAAGTTTCAAATTTAAAATGACTTATCGCCTTGGACAGTATACACAGAGCTGAAACTAACTTTATATCGATAGTTCACCTATCGATATCTTGATATCTTGCGTTGAGAATAGTGGCAACGCTGAGCGCAGTATTAGAAAGTAGAGACTTATTTATTAACTTTGTTTTGATTTAAGAAAAAATGCTTAATGCGAAAATAGGTAAAGTTGGCAAAGTCTTGGTGTGTGGCATGAAAAATGTGGGGAAAACAGCACTCATCGAGCAATTGGTCTATGGCAACATAAACACCGAAACTGTATGTGTGTCATTTGATTTTTCACTGTTTCCCAATGTAAACAAAAATAAAACAAATCTCTGCTAGGAATTGCATCCAACCATCGAAGATATCTATGTGGCAAGCGTGGACACAGGACGAGGCGGTGCTCGTGAAACCCTGCGCATATACGATACAGCCGGTTTACAGGGCGAACAAGCGGCTCAGCTGCCGCGACACTATTTGCAGTTCCCAGATGCCTTTGTGCTCGTCTATGATCCCACGGATCCACGCAGCTTGGACATGCTGGCTGATATCAAGACGGATATAGACAAGCACAAGGAAAAGAAAGAGGTGCCCGTTATCGTATTGGCCAACGTTCGAGTACGCAGCAGGAAGGACACGCCGCCCGCCACGCCGAATCCTGTGGAATCGATCATGGATCGCGCAAACAATTGGTGCCAGCGAGAACGCATTAAGCACTACACTGTCAATGTTATGGAACGCCCCTCGCTGTACGAGCCCTTCACAATGCTGTGCGCCCGCCTCCACCCGCCGCAGACGAAGAGCACCTTCCCCCAGCTGCGCCAGGTGATGCAGAACCGCCAGAAGAGCGAAGTCTAGCATGTGCAATGTACTTTGTTCCATGTGTGTACGGTAAGGGGGGTACACATATGAAACGAAATTTCAATTTAGATTTAAGTTGACGAACGAAATGACTAATGGGAATATTATACAAATATTAATCGCCCCCGTAGCTTATTTTTATTGCTATTCATGCAAACATGTAAAATATACTTAGTATAGACTACGAAAAAATGTGTGAACTATCAACAGAGCCCATCAAATGTCGCCATAAAGCCTAATCAGCGTTTAAGCAGTGTCACAATTTTCAGCAAAATTTTGGACCGCTTACGGATTTCCCCTTTAGATTAGTATAACTTTTGCCCTCGAACAGAACATGAGCGCTCCCAGTTTCATTGTCGCCTTGGCGGCGATACTCGCCTGTGCACATGGTCTCGGCATCACAGTGCCCGGCACCAAATGGTGTGGCCCCGGCAATATAGCGGACAATTACAACGACCTGGGCAGTGAAGTGGAGCTGGATATGTGCTGTCGGGCGCACGATCACTGCGAGGAGAAGATTCCGGCTCAGGAGGAACTCTACGGCTTGCCCAACGACGGCGTATTTCCCATGTGAGTGCCGGAGATGAAAAATGCCCATTGATGTGCAACTGGTGAATGTCCACAGCTTCTCGTGCACCTGCGAAACGGCCTTTCGGCAGTGCCTCAGCTCGTTGCATAACGTGGAGTCGGCTGCTTTGGGGCGCATATATTTCAGTTCGAGAAACGTGTGCTTTGCCCATGGTCCGCCCGTTGTGTCCTGCCAGGAGCAGCAGTGGGATCTCTTCATGAAGCGCTGCCTGAGCTACAGCGAGGATGTCTCGCAGCCCGGACGCTGGCAGTTTTATGATCTGGCATTCTACACGCATCCCAACGGGGCGGAGGAGGCGCAGCTCGATTGAAGTGAAGCGTAACTGCGCGATAATCATTTAATTTGATACTTCTAGCAGCTACACATTATATAAAATCATGTCTCGAATTAAAGCTCTCAAGGTCAGGAATGCAAAGCAATTGAATAAAATGGCATGTCGTAGAACTGCCAGAGCTTGGCCGCCCGTTTGTTCACCGTGTAGCGGATGCAGCGCCGGCGAATGGTGCCCTGTTGGTACTCCTTGCAACCGGTCGTGGGATAGCCCTCGGCAAAGCACTTGCTGCGCGTTGCGTAGTAGATGCGACCCAAGGTGTTGGACGTCATCGTGTTGACCGCCTGCAGGCAGTTGATGAACTGCTGCTCGCAGCTGCACTTGAGTCTGCAAGGAGAAGGCGCCGTTGCAGACAGAGACACAGGCTATTGATTTTTCCCGGCCACTCACATGGGAAACCAGTCCGTATTGTTGGGCAGACCGTGCAGCGAGCTGTGCGCTTCGATGATCTCGTCGCAGTGATCGTGGGTACGACAACATTTATCCGTTTCACGCTGCCGGCCAAGGTCGTCGTAGTTGGCCGCCGTGTTGCCCGGTCCGCACCACTTGGTGCCGGGCGCCGTGATGCCCGTGTGCGGCACGGGCGGCAGCGCCTGATTGTAGATGTCCTCGTCCTCAAAGATGGCCTCGTCGCCAAAGGCAAATGACGCACCAATCGAGCAGCAGAGCAGCAACAAATGGAACATTATTACGCGCATGCCGAAACTTTGTTGCTCAACTGAAAGCCAGAAAACGGAAACTGAGCTATCAGCTGCGGCTGGGATTGAGTTGGCCAAGCGCTCAGCTGATAAATGTCGGCGATAAGAATTTGTTTACAATTTTGAGCTTTGATGCATATTTTTTTCTCGTTGAGGATTGCTTCTTAATTAATAGGTAATAGTTATGGAAAATAAATTCTAAGTAGAAATAGGCATATATTTTCTTTGTTACAGATCTCACAGGCTAGCTAAGTATATCCTTAAATAATTCGTTCGCTGTCCTCTTTTTCGTGTGCGCCGATTTTTCCTCCGGCTGCGGCTGCTGTCCGAGACTGGCCTGCCACTGGCTGGGCGACAGTTTGTAGGTATCCAAGCGGTACTTTGTGTAGATCAGGCGCCCAAAGGGGGAGCCCTTCAGCATGTTGGCCTTGCTGCACAGCTCCTTGGCAATATGCAGCTTCTGCGCTTCCTGCGCAGCCTTGAACAGCTGCTCCAGGGCACGTGAACCATGCCGGGTGATGGCCAGATCCACATAGAAGCCCTCCAACAGGCGGATGAGACGCTCGCGCGACTTCTCGCCAATGTATTTGCTCTGCAAGAAGGCGTCGACAATGTGCGAGCCGTTGGGCGTGTTGAACACTTGGGCCAGCTGCACCGGCGGCAGGTCCAGGATGCAGTTGACCAGGAAGATGGGCTTGTTGAATTGCAGCACATGCTGCGTGATTAGGGAACCGTGCAGATGCACAAAGCCCGATTGATCGTTGGCAATGAGTTCGTGAGGCTTCAGTTTGACCAGACAGGTGAAGAACATCTTGGACTTCTCCTTGTCGCCTGCCACGTGCAGAGCGGTCTGAAGAGCGGCTATCATCTGCGCCTGCTTGGCGCCCAGACGCAGGCAGGCGGCGCTAAGGGCGGACACCACGCCCGTGTAGCCCATCTTGAGCAGCGGCTCAATCTGCGGCTGCAGTTCCGTAAAGACGGCCTCAAAGTCGGGCACCTCCTTCAAGTGCTGCAGCAGACGCTGCACGGCAAAGTTGGTTTGCTGCTGCTGCGCCAGGTGAGCTACGCGACCGCTGAAGAGCATGGCATAGAGCTGCGTCAGCAGCTTGGCGCCCGCCACGCTCAGCAGAGTCTCGAGCAGGATGACGGCACATTGGTAATGGAAGACCTTCGGCAGCACTACCTCCGGCTCGGCGACGGTGTCTTCGGTTACCGGTGCAACCTCATTTTTGGGCTGCTCGCTGTCGTCTTCTATTTCAATTTCAATTTTAGACTCCTTCAGCTTATCTGCATCCTCGTCGTTTGGCTTGAGTAAACTTTGCATCAATATTTTCTTGCCAAAGTGCTTCAACATGCTCTTGTCGACCACACTGAGGCACAGGCAGATGACGCCCAGTAGTGCTGAGGAGTGCTCTTGGTAGGGAAAGTCGACGAACTGTGGCCACATTTCCAGGCGCTGTGGAAACTCCTTCATGACCTCGTGCCACTCGTCCGGCACCGTGTAAAGCCTGCGATGCTTGGCCAGCTCCGCGCCGCCTTTCTCGAACGCAATCTTGGGCACATGCATGCCCACCAGGCTGAGGATAGCCGTGCGCATAATGTGTGTGGCGCACGCATCCCACACAAAGTCTTCCAGATTGTTGAGCATAAACTTCGATATGCGCAGCACAAATTGCCGACACTGTTCACGATGTTCATCCTTGAACTCAGTCTCCAGATTGTACTGCTCCTCAATCTGTGCAGCGTCGGGCTTAGCCCGCTTGGCCGTGACCATGCCATCGGCATCGGCCTGGGCCTGAGCTGCTGCCTGTCCCAATCCCCGCAGGAATGCGATCTCCAGCATTTTTTGCAGCACGTGCGAGGCGAAACGGTCGGAGCACATGGGACGCAGGTTGTCGCCAAATTTGCTGAAGAAACGCTCCAGCTGAACATCGTCCACGAATCCAATTAGAGACTCGAGCGCTTTGGAGACAATTTGATTGGAGGCCAAGTGAATTTCCTGGTCCTTTGTCTGCTCGAACACGTTGTTGGCCATGTTAACTATTGATTAACTACATATTAACAGTTTCTATTGTGCAGCAATAAGCACTTACCGCGCTCCTCCACATCCTCGAGACCCGCCTTCATGGCATCCAGGATATTAATAAAGTAGCTGAACTGCTCGTCGTCAATGTGGGTGCCGCGCCCGAAAATGCCCTGTTTGGCGAACCCCTTTGCATTGCGCATAAAGCGATTGCCCTTTTTCTTGGGCCGCTTACGTTTGCCGCTGTTTTCAGTTTGCATGATCGTTTAAAACTTCTATTAAATTAAAATCCACTAACAACGTGCGCCGTACAACACGCGCTGCACGATTAAGAGAGCAACAGGTTACGTAAAGAATTCTGAGCTCTTAGCATTGTGTCGTCACAACATTGGATTTTTGGGTGTGAATGGAAATAAGTTGGCTAGTTATCTTAATGAATGTAGGCATAAATTGGTATTATTAGTGAAAATAGCACATATATAAATTGCCCCGATCGGACCACTATATCGGATAAAATCCCAATGTTTTTGTGTTTAAAGATGTTTTTATCTATTAAACCAACGTTGTTGTCGAAAAATCTTTTAAGTAAATTTTATATATGTGGATACCATCTAATAATCTAACAAATGCAATGCAATGTTACATGGTACAAACTGTTATTGTGACGTCACAGTCTTAATAACGGAACTGTGCATTGCACAACCTTTAGATCTCTCAATCGCGTTCGGATATGCCAATCAAATGTTCCGTCCGTTGTTATCGATTAATAGCGTTGCCAGACTGCGAAGCATTGTACATCTCTAATAAGTACAACAACAAGCGTCGCTTTTCAATCAAAACGGTTTGAAAATGGAAGAAACGCACGATTTTCAGTTTATTTTGCCAATAAAAAACAATGATTTACTTAATTCACGCGGCGATCAGTACTATGTACAACAAATATACACACCCAGCGAAATACCAGAGCAATTACTTGGTGAGTACACAGTTATTAACAGTGCGCCAAACTGCGCGCCTGTATTTCAAACAAACAAAGTTTGTACGACAAAACAAACGCTCTCTTTCTTCCGTTTTATGTGTTTTTTGCAGCATGTAAGACAAAGGTGCACCAGCGGGATCCATTCTACATATTCGAGCACTTCGACACCTACTACTCGGTCATAGAGGCAGCAGGAAACGATGCCGCCACCATACGCAATCTTATGCGCTCCTTTGACCTACTGTACCTCACCGTGGACCGATTGGGCGGGCAGCTGGTGCCGCTGCTGACTAGCGCGGAGCCGCCGTCCTCGCAGGATCGTGTGCGCTATCTCAACCTGACCAAGATGACGCTCTACCTGTTTGTCAACGTGGTGAAGCGCATTGACGTCGTTGTCCAGCAACTGCTGCGGGATCAGCAGCTGAACCAGCAGAAAAAGCGCGCCAAGCAGGCTGAAGGGCTCGAACAGTATCCCGACTGGGATACGAAGCGCGGCAAGTTTCTGGTGCAGCTCTACAATGTGCTGCAGTGTCCCCTCGAGAAGCTCTGGAGTCCGCCCGTTGCCGAGGAAAGCTTTGTGACGTAAGTTGAACATGCCTCTCCTTCCATTGATGCTCGTTAACGCCTTCACTCCCTTCCGCAGCATGTTGTGTGACATTTGCTATCGCACCTTGGAATTGGTGCCGCCGCGCCCGGAAAACCGAAACGTTATCGACACGCTCTTTCAAATCTTTGGCACCGCCATCAAGCGGTATAATCATGCCATCACCTTTCCGGCCCGCATCCTGCAAATTCTGCGGAGTACCGAGCACGCCGCAACGGCTGTGGCAAATGGCATTTTGTTGCTGCACGAGCAATACGGCATTTCCACCGTCTTCTCGGTGGTTATGAAAGATGTGGTGGAGGCTCTCACACTGGACACCTCGGATACGGCGGTCTCGCGAAACTTTTCCAATTTCTTGGCTGAATTCTCGGGCATTGCACCCGCACTGATGATACCACATCTGTCCAAGCTGGGCGACGAAATGCTGGACTGCGAGTCCCACGTGCTGCGCAACTGTGTCCTCCAGATCATGGGCGATGCTGTCGTGGGCGAGCTGACTTCCGAGGAGCTCGACGAAGACATGAAGGAGGCGCGCAATGAGTTTCTCGACAATCTACTAGCCCATGTTAATGACATATCCGCTCACGTACGCTCCAAAGTATTGCACATCTGGCATCATCTCAAGGAGCAGCACGCTATTCCGCTTAGTTTTCTGATCAAAGTGCTGCGCGAGGCAGTGTGTCGGCTGGAGGACAAGAGCTCCATGGTGCGCAAGGCAGCCATACAGCTGATAAAGGCTTTCCTGGAAAACAATCCCTATTCGGGAAAGCTAACGTTGGAGGAGTTGATCAAGAAGCACGAGAAGGAGGTGCAAGTTATGGAACAGTTTGACGAAGTGCTGGCGGAGGAGCGCAAGCAGATGGATCAGCTCGACGAGCAGTGGGAAGCCATAACGCCGAATCTCTTACCCATTATCGAGAAAAACCTGCGCGAGTGTAAGTAGAATCTGAAATATTATTATTATTTTTATTTATTTATAAAAGAAGATATTAATTATATTATTAAGAAAGTAAATTAGTACTAAAATCATATTCAAAGCTAAATGCCTAAAAGAATTATAAACATTTCCCGTATATAGTGTATATTATTGTCGTAATATCCATAATAATTAATAATTTGTGTTACTTCTGCATTTTAGCTCCAGAGCTGCAGTTTGACAAGGAGGAGGAGTACGAGGAGCTGGTGCAAAAGATTTTGCCACTTCTGTTGGAAAATGACTTCGAGAAGGCCATCGTGCTAGTGCGAAAGGCAGACTATGTGGCAGGCAATCAGGATCTAAGGTGAGCACTTGATCGTCCTAATTAAATTCAACATTTAAATGAAGTCTATTTCATTCACAGCAAACTGCTGAAACCAGAGGAACGTTGTGTGTATTTCTTAGCGCTATTCAAGACCTTTCTTTCGCTGGCCAATGGTTGCAAGAATAGCGTGAGTGTCAACGGGTTTTCCAAAAACAACATCCAGTATGTCCAATTCTTGTAATTTCCTTTTTTTAGAGCGAGGAAATGCAGAAGCAAATAAAAACAGTCGAGTTCCTCAAGGATAGCATTGAGTTCTCGCTTGTGGCGACTTCCGCCATGCCGAAAATGCTCGAAATGCTGCTGTCCAAGACGAACTCGGATGTGTTCGAGGCTGTGGATCTTTTTACCACGGGCTATCTCTTCGGCATACACGGCACCCAGACGGGCATGCAGCGCATGTTGAACCTGGTGTGGTCCTCGGACAAAGAGAAGCGGGACGCAGTTTCCAATGCGTATCGCAAGGTGCTCTTCTCCACGGATGCGACAGGACGCACCCATGCCATTAAAGTAGTGCAGAATTTGTCCAAGTTTCTGTCCGAAGTGGATTACGGCCACTACACGGCCATGGAGACGCTGATGGGCGAGTGGGTGGCCAGCGAGGACATCGATGCGCTCATTATCCAGGTGCTGTTCGAACGCTTCACGCTCAAACTGGAGGGCACGACGAAAAATGAGGCCCGCTTGGCGCTGCAACTGCTTATTATGGCCTCGCAGGCGAAGTCGACGATCGCCTCGGCCAATCGTGCGCTCATCGAGGACATTGCGACGGGGGAGCGTGTCAAGCAGGATCCACGCATCTACACCAGCTGCCTGCAACTGCTGGTCAACAGCATCGATGCCAACAACAACAGCAAGTACTACAAACGTTGCGCCAGCGATGCCAAATTCGTGCAGCAAATTACGAGCCTGTTTCTGGACTTCTTCTTCCATCCCCAACTGCCCGACTTCGATGGGTTGGCCATGAGCCTGTTCGAGTACTATTATCGCATGTGCCAAGCGCCTGATGAGCTGGCCCAGCATATTGTGGGCGAACTAATTGGACGCTTCAATGACCACTGGCTGGTGGCGACAGCGACCGAGGAGCTGCCACAGACGCAGAGCACGGACATTCCATACTCCCAGCCGCTGCCCCTGTCACAGACGCAAACACAGACACAGACACTGAACCAGTCGCTGTTCAAAGCCGTCGAAGATCAGCCGAGCCGGATGCCCGTTTATTTGGTGTCCAGGTTTGTGTTCTGCGTTGGCTACATGACCATCAAGGAGATGATTTTCCTGGACATGGATGTCTACAACAACATGAAGTATCGCGAGGAGCTGACTGCCGTCGAGGAGAAGAAGAACAAAAAGGACGCGGTGAACGCACTCCGCCGCCAGACGATGAATGTCTCTGCCATGGAGGTGCGAAAGCGTCTGTCGGGAGTGGCCGCGGAGCCGCAGCAGGAGCCGGACGATGATTTGGTGGGCGCCACAGCGGAGGATAACATTGCCGAGGAAATCAATGCCATTTGCGAGGACATGCTGCTCTACGAGCCGAATGCGCTCATGTCCAAGATCTATCCGATTATCATTGATATATGCAAGCGACCCGGCGAGTATCGGGATCAGCAGCTGCAGCAGTCCGCCACGCTGACGCTGGCGCGCCTGATGACCGTCTCATCCAAGTTCTGCGAGTCGAACATGTCCTTCCTCATGAACATCCTCAATATGACCAAGAACTTGAAAATCAAATGCAATACGGTGGTGGGCTTGTCCGATCTGACCTTTCGGTTTCCAAACATTATTGAGCCCTGGACCGGCCACTTTTACTCGCAGCTGCACGAGGAGGACACCGAGCTGCGCCTGACCGCCGTCAAGATGTTATCCCATCTCATACTGCACGAAATGATTCGGGTCAAGGGCCAGATAGCCGACCTGGCGCTGTGCATCGTCGACGAGAGCGACGAGATCAAAAATATCACACAACAGTTCTTCAAGGAGATCGCCAACAAGTCGAATATCCTGTACAACGTGCTGCCCGATATTATCTCCAAGCTAGGCGATATCAATCTCCATCTGGAGGAGGATAAATACCGCACCATTATGCGGTATATACTGGGGCTGATTCAGAAGGATCGACAGATCGAGACGCTGGTGGAGAAGCTGTGCCTGCGATTCCCGGTCACCCGCGTCGAGCGGCAGTGGCGCGACATTGCCTATTGCCTCGGCCTGCTGAGCTACAACGAGCGCTCCATCAAGAAGCTAATTGACAATGTGCAGCACTTCCGGGACAAGGTGCAGGTGGATGAGGTCTATCAGTCCTTCAAGCTCATCATCAGCAACACTTCAAAGCTGGCCAAGCCGGAATTGAAAGCGGTCGTCACGGAGTTCGAGACGCGGCTCAACGAATGCCTTCAGGTCGTCGAACCGGGCACCAGCTCCCAGTCCGAAAAGGGTCCCAACGAAACGCGCGCCAACAAGACCAAGACCGCGAAATCCGGCGCTAAACAGCAACGCGGACGCACGGGCAAGGGCGCAGCAGCATCCAACAGCAGACGTGGCCGGAATACGCGTCAAGACAGCAGCTCCGGGGAGGAAAGCTCCGAGAGCTCAGACAGCGACGAGCCGGCACCGACACGTCGCCAGCAAGGAAATCCGACTCAACAGCGTCGAAAGAATCAAGTCCTTGCCTCCGACTCCAGCGAAGAGTCCGAGGAGGAGATAACACAGCCTAGCAAGAATCAGAGCTCCAGGCGATCGCGCAAATGATATCGCCCCAGAGCTGTGCATTCATTTAATACTTGAATTTGTATTTGTAAACCCAACTTATTAGTCTGTAAGGTTCCCAGTTCACACTCCAAAACATATACCTTTAGATCTAAGCTTCTTTGTATTGAGAAGAAATGTTGACAGGCGCTGACAGATTAGGAGATGTAAGGAACGGGAATACACACAAACACTCATCACATGTGGTTGTGTGTGTGTGTGTGTGTGTGTGTGTAGGGTGCACTAATCTGCCTTGTGGCCATTCACAAATTGTTCATTGAGTCCCGTTTTCCATGTGTCTATTTTATTTTGAACATCGTTTAATGGTAATCCCCTTATATTGTCACTTTCGTGGAAGGAGCTCAGCAGCCGGTGAGGTTCGTGCTGTTTAAGGAGGCGTCTTTTGGCTTTTGGAGCAGGTACTCGGCGCATTCTTTGGCATTTACGAGGGCCTACAAATCACAGTAGGCCTTCGGGGCATTACTTTCAAGCGTTTTGTCTACAATTTATATTGAAGTCGAATAAAATAGATTTTATAAATTTAAATATAATAAAGGCAAATTTAATATGTTAACCAAAAAACAATAGATAGAGTCATCATTGGACAACTATTTAGTTTGTAAATAATCGAAAATTGCAACCGTAAATTTTGGAAAATAATAATAGTAATCAATGTACAGTGGACGCTCGATGGTAGGACTGAGGAGAGCATATTTTCCGCACTTTTGTTGTTCAATACAAATACAATTCTTAAGTGCGTTGAGAAAATGAAATTCAAAAGCATTTTTTGTAAATCGCCAATTATAATGAGGAAAATTTAACGGAATCGAACCGGTTCGAATGCGGAACTTCATTCTCGAACCGAACCATTTTCTCTTTTAAAATGATTCAATTCATTTCAGTTATTACAATCTACTAATTAAGATAACAACAGAATTCAACACAGATCCTCATTACACTCACCTACCAAGAACTGCAAAATTTTTAAAATTTAAACAATAATAATTTTAATTTGTACAAATTTCATTATTTTTGAAGTTGAACTAAAAAAAAAATTAAAAAATAATACTTTATAGTAGGCAGCGTCTTAAATTTTTAACTAAATTGCTTTTGGTTTTTAATGCCGCCGCATAATATTATAAAGATGCGACAATTTAAGGCCGTTAATTAAATTATTCACAATATGGCCCGCCAGATAAAAGAAGTCAAAATATTTGGGTAACCGGATACGCAGTCACAATCAGCGACGCCGTCCCCAGTCAGACACGTGTGTGCTGTCCGGGCAACGGGGGTGGCTGGGCGCCGGCTGCGGCGGAGTCTGCAACATATAACTTTAGTATCAATCAGCAAATCAACGAGAGCTGGCAAGTCAGCCAGCCAGTCAGACAGCAGCCAACCCCAACTTCAGAAAACTTCAATTCCGGGGCGCAGGTCTCCGGCAGGCTCCGGCCATGGCAACATTGCGCATTTGCCGATGGACGGTTGCCAAGCGCCGCCCTTCAGCCGAGACCGTTGCCAGGTGGTGCTGAAGGGTCACCCACAAGGCAGACGCTGGTGCCATTAACATGCTCATTACATGTGTCGCGACGCCGAGGATGGGCGCGTGTGGAACGTGTGTGAGACGCACGCGCGCCCTGCAGACGACCGAGCCCATTAGCCATGGCTATTAGCATTGGCGGGTTTACCTGTCGCCGCGGATTAGTGTCGTCTGCGCGCTGCTGCGGTCAGATTTGACTAATGCGGCCAGAGTGTGTCTTCCTTACGGCTAATGTAAATTGTGATATTATTTCAACATTCGTTCGTTTAATATAAGTATTTGTATTTTTTTATATATTTAAAAATAATAATTATAGTTACATTGAAAATAATTTAATAGAATTTATATATATAATTTTTGCACATTTCGATTTGATTTGCATTTGCGGTTGGGCGGAGAACGGTCAACTAATTCGTCTATATATCCAGCCAATCCGTCTAATAAGTATGTGAGTAGAATTCTAGTTCCGTTCGCCAAGTCCGACTGCTCTAAAACTAAGGTCTAGCTATTTACACAGATCAATGAAGTTTAAGTAATCCATTCTGTTTATCAGCTTATGCTGCAACCCTCTCTCTCTCTCTCTCTCTCTCTCTCTCTTTCCCTTTCTGTCTGTTTGTCTGTCTCGGTGATATTGAAATGCCATTTTATGCGCAAAGTGCTTCTATTTGATGGTTAAATAAAATTTGTTGCTGCTGCTATCTTTTCCACACACGAAATAGTATCTTCGAGATTGCAATCTTATCTATTGCTGATTCAGAAGTAAAAGCTTTCGGGATGCTGCTGATGCTGGCTGCGCTGCTGGCGTTGTCGCAGCATCGCTGGCCATTCGCTGGCCAAGCTGTTGGTGCTGTTGCCATTGCTGTTGCTGCTGCTGCTGTTGTTGCTGCTGCTGGCCGCAGCAGCAGCCTCCAACTAGAATCATAAGTGCTGATACTCGCCCATATCGTACATGGGCATGGCGCCCATGACGCTGTGCAGATGCGAGTAGGCGACGGCGGCGGAGAGCGGCGGCATTTGCGAGGCGGCAACAGCAACAGCTGCTGCGGCTGCGCTGCTCTTGCTGGCGGCCGCCGCACTAGCAGCGTGTTGCTGGTGCTGATGGTGTTGCAGGCTTTGCTCGGCGGCAACATGTTGCAGCTGCTGATGATGCTGATGCAAGCTGTTGCTGCCATTGCTGTTGTTGTTGATATTGTTGTTGTTGTTGTTGCTGCTGCTGGGCGACTGTTGCTGCTGCTGCTGCTGCTGTTGTGAGTGGTGCGAGTGGTGCGGGGTGGCTGCGTGTTGCTGCTGCTGTTGTGCGCTTTGACTGGACAGCATGTTGCCCTCCATTTCGGAGTCGCTGGACGAGTCCAAGTTTTGTTTGTCCGTTGAGCCGCTAAAATGATAACAAAATAATAAAAGCATTACTAAAGGCAAAGAAGTACACTTAAAACGGGTGTAACCGACTGTGCAATACTCGTTCACAGTATAACAACAGCTTAAAACAGTGGAAAACGATCTTAACTATTCCTGTTATTTTACAAAATAAAGATTTTTTAATTTGTGTGGGCGAGAAAATTTGTTTTTCGATCTGTGGAGGAGCTCATCAGAAAACAGCTCCAAATATGTGAAAAATATAAATTTTCGCGGCTTACCCGCCCCCAGAGATATAGATTTGTTCGATTTGTCATGCACCCAGTAGGCGTATTCAATAACATTTTTGTTCGATCGTTGGAGGAGATCATCAGTAATCGGTCTGCCAAATTTCATATGTCTAGCTTTAAAACTGAGGTAGATATTTAGATTAAATCGAATTGCCACGCCCACAGTGGGCGTAGTCAAAAAATCGTAACATTTTATCTGGTATATTTACATATGCATATAAACTTGCGCTCATACGGACGGACAGACGGACAAGACAGACATTTCACAACCCCAACAACAACAACAACGAACAAACCCCCCATGAAAAACATTTTTTTTAGATGAATTAAAATACCTAAATTAAAATTTAAAAAACATATAATAAGGACTTATTTTAATTACAAACATTCCTTAAAAATTTGATTTTAAGAACTTTTTGTAATAATTAAAATACCTAAATTAAAATTTAAAAAACATATAAAAAGAAGGACTTATTTTAATTACAAACATTCCTTAAAAATTGAATACAAATTTTTAAGATTGTTGGCACAAAACGTTATATATATATATATATATATATATAACTTTTACTTTGGTGTATAACCCTTAGTACTTATCTGTCATAGCTCAAACAACAACGCAACAAACAACAAATGACATAATGTTGCCGCTGTGACAATTGATGGCAATCCTTATGCCCCCCGTTTTTACACCCAAGCAGAGCAATTCGTCGAACTTTGGCTTCAAAACAGATGTTTGAGCCGTCAGCATCGTTTAAATTAAAATGTGTCAATTGCTGTAACTAATTTAGTGTTTTCAGCAGCAGCGGCAGCAGCAGCGACAACAACAACAGTTATGTGTTTATGTGTGTATTTATAAACAAATGACAAATGACAGGGCGGGCAATTGAAAATAAAACCGGAAGGAAATTGTCTGCTTGAATATTTTTACTCGCGATGGCATTTCTATAAATGGTTTCAGTTTCATATTCGGGCAGTCGCAGCAGCCGTGAGCTAGAGCAGCACAGCACGTACGAAAGGTGTCGCACACACATACACACACACACAGACTCGCACACCCACCACAAATGTACACGAGAGTACGTAAACAAACAAGAGAGGGGCAGCTCAGTGCATTCCCCCAGAGCGCCGTCGCATCTGATTTCAGTTATTTGAGCTGCACGCGTGTGTGTGTGTGTGTGTGTGTGTGTGTGTGTGTGTGTGTGTGTGTGTGTGTGTGTGTGTGTGTGTGTGTGTGTAGTTTGTCTGTCTTTCTCGCTCGCAAAAGTTAAGCAGCTTGACTTTTATTATTTGCGGCTGATTCTGTAAATGACTTTCAAGTGTCGTTTTTATCGCCACCGTTTGCCAGGGTGGCGGTAGCGCGACTCTCATCGCTGGCCCAATTCCAGACACCGCTGGGAATTGACAACACTCACACACACACGCACACACACGCACACTCGTGTTGTTCGTGTTGCTCAATTTGTTAGTGCTAAACTGTCCTGACATTTTAATGGCTAATTCGTTGCCATGGCGATAACAAGGCGCATTTGAAATTCGAGCAACTGACATTATCGTTGCCCAGTGCGAGTGTGTTAATCTGAATCTTGTCGCGGATCCCAATTGCGAACGTAGCGCACCCAGAACCAGTTTCAAAAAACAAAAAAGTATATAAAAAAAAAAATTGATGACAACAACATCGACGAGCGGCGGCAAACAAGGGTCCACGGCCATGGAAAACATTTAAGCGCACACTCGACAAATTTGCGGCCAGAGATCATTGGGTACGATCTGCCAGCTCAGCTGCAGCCCAGCAACCTCTGAGCAGCTCCATGCAAGTTATTTGCTGACTCGCGCGCAATTCGAGCCGAGCCTTTAAACCCAGTTGCAGACCTGAAGCTCCGGTCACGGCCACATACGGCGCAGTCTCAGACGCAGTCTCAATCGCAGACGCAGACTTGCCGGCATCTCGAATGGGCAGCCAGCTGTTCGGTTTGGGCGGCAGTCGTGTAATTGTAGATTCATCTACATTTGCAGCCAGCCACTTGCAGCGAACACTTCATAATTGCCAAGCTGCCCAGTTGGCTTCTTTTCGCAGCCCGCTGCGGATCTGTTGGCTCGGCAACACCCGCCAGATTCTTTGAGGGCGGGCATCGAAAGCTTGGATATGTAGCAGTTAGTAGGAAACATGGCACTCGAGTCAGCATCAGAAGCTCATATTAAACTCCTACACGAATACACAATGTCATCATTAGGCTCGGCTCATATTCAAATTTTTGTTATTATTTTATTATATATAAAAAACTGACTAAAGAACAGAAATATTAAAGACTAACATATTTTGAGTGTTGTAATATCCCTGCCTAATTGTTTTTCTTCAAATTATTTATGTTAGTTCTTCTCCATTTTTATAATTGGATAAATCAAGGCTGCACATTGAACCGTACCGAACCGGTTCGCAACGGGAGTGTAAATAGTTTTAAAATCATGAACCAATCCCAAACTAAAAAATTAGCCGAACTTGAACCCGATTAAATGTAAATATATGCTTATATATAAGTAATCAATATCAATATCAAGAAAATCTTCCCATGCAAAATAATAAATAGGAAATGTGTGCTATATTTTTCGGGTGTGGTATTTTTTGACCGATTGTTCCTATTGGAGTGTTTCGATGCTGATAAGATTCGACGCTCACAATTGCCAGGCTTGATCAGGATATCTTAAAAGTAAAACAAAGCATATGGATATATCGACTAAGTTGTTGTATGGGTTTTATATAACAGGTGGGAGGATGTAGAATGTCGAATAGGGGTGTCGGCAAAGGGGTACGAGAGCAGTACTAAATAATAATAAAAGACTTTCGTCTATATTTAAACATGTATATAGCTTGGCATATTTTTCTAAATTTTATTTAATAGTCGACTATTTTAAAAACCAACTATCTGCCATCGAAGTCATATTCGTTCCCGTTTCCAATGGCAGCTCTAAAGATATTATATGTCTGACAGCTCCCAGTTGTAATGAAAGTAAACTTTGCTAAAAAAAAAAAAAAACTTAAAGAGCAATAATTTATGTTGTTTATTTCCAAACAAAATCGATAATGGCACTTGGGGAGAACATCCACCCAAACGGCACACACACAGATCTGCATGCAAACAGGCTGAGCAAACACAAAACAGTAGAGCTAACCTCAAAATGAGAAATGGCTGAAATGTTGCCCATCCCTGGCGCTGCCCCTGGCCCTAGGCAGCCATCCAGCCATCCAGTCAACCAGTCAGCCGAGCAAAAGTGGGGAGCAAACAAAGGGCAGCAGCATATAAACAATGATATCAAATTACCAGAATTTCATAGTTGTTGGCTTTGCTCGCTGCTGTCTTTGGCTCACTGCAACACTTATTAACACGGCCAGGGACAGGGTCAGGGAAGAGAGAGAAAGAGAGAGAGAGAGAGAGAGAGAGAGCGAGAGCGAGAGACAGCGCCTACTCTAATGGCATATACCTATATTTTGCCAATATACTGCGAGTATTTTCAACTGATTGCATTATAAAATAAATACACACATTCAAGTTTTATAACTGAGCAGCCTTCGCGGTAGCTGCGCCCCAAGGACAATCCCTCAATACATGAATGTCACATAGAGTTTATATAAAGAATGACAACAACAAGAAACACAACCAACTTGACCGTGGCTGGCCAAGACTTTGGGTCTGTGTGTGGTCCCAGCTAAAAGTTCTTGGACTTTTTTGGGGCTGCTCAATGATGAGGAATTAATTTTTACTTGTTTGCTCAATTGACTTTTTTGTTGTTGTAGTTTTAAGCCACTTTTGTCAGCGTTGTTGTTGCTTACTGGAGCTGCATTAAGCAGATTCATTAGCTTGGCAATAATGCATGATCGGATTAAGTTGGGCTTGACCAGCTTTGTTAGCCGAACTGCGAAAACGAATGCGAATCCAAATGCATAGCTAAGGAGCACCATGAGATAGCACTGCGATAGTGTTATGGAAGCGAAAATACAACTTAATTGTAGGTTCGATCCACGGCTTGAACCTCTGTCTCGCCTTTACGGTGGGCAACAGCCATGAAACAGAATTAAATTCGAGCCTTGCTTTCTGTTTTATATGGAATAATTCAATTTATTTTATTAATATATTGTTATATATCGAAATTAGTAATTTTAACTTATTCAGAATACTGAACAAATCGTCTGTGAAATGTCACAAAATCAAAATATTTTTTTATTTATAAATTTTATTTTTTTTTAAATTTAGTTAAGTTTGAATTTTAGGCTTGGCTCCAAACCAGTTGGTAGATTCGGATGGAGTAGGCAGATTGGAATATATATGAGGGTGTAGTTACTATTATAAGAAACAATAGTAACAATATTCAATGGAATGAAATGCAGCTGGCCAACACTTGAGAAGAGACACGAAACAGAGATTCGGGAGACGGCAATCTTATCGGCCAGCAATCTACTGTGGCATGCAATTAAAAAGCAACAAAATTATTAAAAACTGTCAAAACAAAGCGCAGCCAGCATAAAATGCGCCACACGCCAACCGAGGGCTAAGGCCATAAGATAAAATATTTTATAACGATGAGAACGATGACTTTTGGTTAATCGTTCAGATCTACACGGAACTCGTACATACTCGAATACGGCGGGGGAAACCGTAACTGAAACCGAAACCGAAAGCGAAACATAGTTGTAGACAATGGGACAATGCTTAGGGACAACTCTACTACTAGATGAGCTCGGGCTCGAAGCTCGGGCCCCAGAAACGAGCTGACACCAACAACAACAACAACAACAACAACAACACCAACGAACAACTAACAACACTAACAACATTAACAGCAACAACACACCACACACATGCGTAAATTAAATGATAATTTATGATCAACACCTTTTCAGATTCTTCTTATGGTTCTCTGGCCCAGGCCGGACCGGGCACCGTTTAGTTGGGTGTCCTGCTGCGCACACGTCTCGAGATTTGTGTACCGATCGCGCAATGCGATAACTCAACCTGTTCGTCGGTTCCCCCCGCTTAGTTTTGGTCAGCTTCGACTTCGATCGATCGTGATTCCCGGCTTTTGGACTTGGGGTTCAGTTTTTGAAACAGCGTTTCATTTTCTCCAACCATCCAACCATGTGAGTGTGCGTTTGTTTATTTGTTTTTACGATTTATTGGCTTATAATTTTTATTAGCAATGGAATTTCTTGGAAATCCTGCAACGATCTACCATATGATGTGTCGTTGCGACCACCCCTCTATCCAACTAGAGGCCCCTTATCGCTACCGGCTGTTTTGTGATTTGTTTTGAGTCTGTTTATTCTGTTAATTTGCCTGAGTTTACCAAACAGCTGATGGCTGGATCTTGATCGATCTTGAACTTGGTTTGCCGTAGATCGATGTGCGATGGTTTTTGCAGGGAGTTAAATGAGATAGTAGGAATCATGTTGATTTTATAATGAGCAAATAGTGAAAGCATAAAAAACAGTTGTATCTACATAATTATTTCGGAATGATCACTAAGTACATATTATCTAGAATTCTGTTTCCTACACCGTTTATACATTAGCTAATTCCATATAGAAAATATTAAAAAAAAAAAATAGCTAATTCTCTATAAAAACTATGAACAAATATTTTTTTTTTTTAGAGAAATCTACTTAAAAAAATAAAAATCTTTTTAGAAATATATCAAAAAAATGTTATATAGAATTTGCTAGCGTATAAACGGTGTAGGAAACATAATCCTAGATAATATATATTTAGTGATATTCCACTTTAACTATTCAATTCCAATTCTGTATAAAAAAAACATTGTTCAAAAACTTACAATTTCAACATTAGTTTAAATACGAAAATTAGTTCATATTTAATTAATATCTGATCAATGGAGTTATCTAAGTGCTCGAGAAGTAGGACAACTGAACAACGACGATTCGGGTTCGAATCCAAGGCTGAAGAGTTTGTCTTAGTCGAAGGCGACTATTTAAAAATAGAATGGTTGACAGTTTTTAACTACAACTACTAATTAAAGATATCCTACACCTAAAATAATAGTAATGAGAACAGTGTATTCGAAGAAATTTTAGATATTTCTCATTCATAAACACATAAGATTCCATTTCCAGCGATGCCACTTGACCAATGAACTTGCTGTTTCCCACTTTTAAGTAAGCCTTAACACTTTTTAAGACCTTAAGCAGCTTATGGCAGCTCAGCGCAGGCGAACTTCAACTTGGAAACCGAGTGAAACCCTAGAAATTGAAACATTGCCATTGGAAAATGTGTCAGGCCAGAAGTGCAACGAGCAGTCCCGAAGAGGGGCGTTCAATAAAATGCCCATCTTTTCGAACTTATTTACTCCAGATTCGGATCGATAAGGTGCAGGGATTTTCTAATTATAGTTGGGCAAATCACTTGACACAGGCCCACCCGACGAGTACCCCACATGCACACGTTGTTCAGCTGTTCAGCCACCCTCCAAGAGCGGAGTCCATTGGCATGCCGATGGCAAGCGCCTTCGCCGTCGCCTTCGCCGTCGGTTGAGGTCTCAGTTCCATACCGGTCCATCATCACCAACGACATCATTATCAACGCCATCAGTGGCGGCAAACTCAACTGCCAAATGCGTCACGGAACTCCAGGAACGGGCTCGGACGGACGAGAGACCCATATAGGAACGTATATATGTATGTGTGTAGGGGTAGAGGGTAGGGGAAGGGAGCAGCAGAGGCAGAGAGACGAAAACAAACACAAGCACAAAGGCGAGACAGAGACAGAGGCGGGCAAAAGCGCAAAATACATAATAATAAAAACAGAATGTACAATAAAACGAATAAAAATGAATAACGCGCTGCGACGACGTCAACGTCAACGTCGGCGACGGCAACGGCGACGGCGCTGAGGCGAACGAATAAAGAACACACGCACATTTTGTGGTAACTTGATACTCTTTCCAGCTACCCTCCAGCCAACCGTGGCATTCGACGAACGCAAACGCAAACGCAAAACGATGAGCCCTGAGTTGCCCGAGATCGACATACAAACACACACACACACACACACACACACACACACATGCACACGAGCACTTATACACACAGTTACAAGCACACACATTTAGACTGGGACTGAAACTGGGGGATTGGCACTGGAACTGGAACTCTTCTCTCATTTGAAGTAGTATTAAGGTTTTTATGTTGTTGTTTGTGTTTTTATTTCGTGGCTGCTGTTGCTGTTGCTGCTGTTGCTGTTGCTGCTGGTGATGTTCTGCTCATTGTTGTCGCTGTGGAGCGTGTGCATTATAAACAATTCAAGCAGGCACTACGGATCACGGATCGGAGCATAATCAAACTATGACGAAGGTGAGCCAGCAATACAGCCTGAATTGAAATCCTGGAAATGCGCTTCTTCACAACTGTCAATAGTTTACGCTATGATGGCTCAAACTTAACAACGCTCTTTTATATACAAATACTTCTCAACATACATTTCTTCAGATGTATTTAATTTTAGTTTTCATACAGCAATTAATGCTCTAATTTTATCACAAAAAAACAAATGCAAGTAGACACCTTCAGGTCCATAAAGTATACATAAATTATCTTAATACAATCAACTCGATATAGTAATCCAAATATTGCAAATCCAAAGAATTAACAAGCCAAGTACTGTCAAAATCGGGTCAAGTACATAAGTTAAAAACTAAATTTTATATTCAGGAAATTTTTTCAATTCGCAAATTCCCAAATTTTCTACTCAGATACTGAATGCAATTTAAGAAACGAAATTTCAATAATTAAGAAACGTTCTTAATTTAAATACCAAAATTCTTGCTATGAAGTATTAATAAATAAATAGTATATCTTTAAGTAAATTCTCATTAATAAACTTTATAAGATTTTATGTTTATAATCAAATTTTTGTTGTAAATAATAGTTCAGTTCGATCACATTTTTATAATTATTAGTGAAATATGGAAACTTTGAATGGTTAAAGCATCGACAACTATTTATGTAAGACTCTAAAGCAGTAGGCATTTTTACCAAAAAATTTTGAAAAACTAAATTTTTGCATTTTGTTGAGAAACAACAAAAAAAAAACAGAATAAAAACCAAATTGCCTGTCAAAATGCGCAAGACCTGGAAGAAACCACTGCACAAGCGCAAAGTCGTAAGCTTTACACCCACTTCTTTTGGGAACCCGCATCGCCCCCTCTCATTGCAATCATGCGTTTCGCTTACAGTGGGCGCACGTTTCGTGGGCAGGTCGCTTGGTCTACTAGGTGCAACCTCTTGTTGAGCACCTGTTCGATATTTGGTTGCAGCAGTTGCCCTTTCCGACGCTACTTAAATGCATTTACACGTGCGGCCTGCTATTCTTCATACTGCTTCCCATTCTGTATCCAATGATGGTTTTGGGCCTCTACTACGCCATCTTGCAGTACGTCGGGGAAAAGCATTTGGATGTTGTCTTCCCGCACAACTGGGATCTACTTGGCGCCGCATCAAATCTGTGGCACTTCCAGGTCACCAATAAGAAGTATATGCTGTTCGTTACCATGTATATAGATCGTTATCGCGTCATTATCACGGCCATATCGTCCACCGTGGACTATATGCGAATGGCATTGTGCTTTGTCTTTGGTTAAGGCGGATCGTGCTTAAGTTGAGCACAAATGTCACTTCTTCCATGGCAATTAAGATTCGGAACAATAAATTCACTATATGTATTTTAAATTTATTGCTACTTCAACCATTTTTACCGTACGTACGTGCCGCATACATAACATAATATTATATATATGTATGTTCAATTTAATTTGTCGAAAAAATTAAATTTTGAGATTAAACTTGTTTTACGCATTGAAAATGCCAAGTAGAATT
The DNA here is from genome assembly GCA_035041545.1 of Drosophila colorata. Taxonomy (NCBI): domain Eukaryota; kingdom Metazoa; phylum Arthropoda; class Insecta; order Diptera; family Drosophilidae; genus Drosophila; species Drosophila colorata. Next base: position 296,392 of record JAWNLD010000275.1, on the reverse strand, counting down.
TTTAAAAATTCCAATATCCGAGTGACCACTGTAAATTGAATAATTAGATCTAGATCTGTGACTATAAATGACTATATATGGGAATATTTTGTTGATCAAATTTTGTTATAAAAATAAACATTTCATTTTTCGATGCTTATTTAGAAAAAATATATTTTTTAAATGTTGCTTGCCAAATAAAAAATAAAAAATCACATTAACTACAAATCTTTGGACGTTCGGACAATTGCAACAAATTATATTAATATATTTATTAACAGCATAAGAAGAATACTTCCATAACTTATCCTTATTTTCAAATATTTTATTGAAAATACAGAAAACAACGTAAAACAAAAAATAAACATCTAATTTCAATTTCATCTAATTCATCTAAGCAATTTGCACAATCTTGTATTTGGTTTTTAAATTTAAATAAAATGTTGCTGTAAGCTATGTTTTCTGTATTTTAAAGAATTATAAATTATTACCATAACAACTTTCAATTAAATTTAAAATATATTAATATAATGGCATGTTATGAGTAAGTGTGTAAAAAGTTTGTCATAATTACTAACGATCTCTGCGCAGTGCCCAACGAACTTATAGATCCTACTTGGATTACAAATTGAATTAAAGTAAATTGGACTTGAAATTGAATTTAAGTAATTTCGAGGTGTAAATTAAGTATGTTGATTGCGATCTTATCAACAAAGTTGTAAAGTTTGCATCCATTTGCCAGTTGTTCGAGGCCCGCTCGACAGCTCGTAGATTTGTGGGCTTTGGCGTCGTTATGGTTGGTGGACCGTTTGAGAGCTGCCATGCACATTAAAGCCCAGCTACAATGGGGCACACAAACGGTTGCACAAACATAAACACACAAATGTATATATATATATATAATATATATATATATGTAGATATGATGTGTGCATGGTACAGTGTGTACCTATATAGACGAGTCTTCAAAAACCAAAACAACAACAAAACTATATGAAAAGTTAAAGTAGCAGCGCTGAGTTGCCATTGCCGTTGCCGTTGCTGCTGCTCGACGCGGCAACAGCCATAAACATATATCAGGTTACCAGCAACAACAACAATAATAATATAAAAAGCAGTGAGGACGCTACGTAGTGCAAACTACCGTAGGTACGGCCTGCCTATAACAACTATATGTAGAAGTATCTGTGAGATACTTCTGTCAGCTGCATATCGGTGTCTAAGTGTGTGCACATGTGTCTCTGTGTGTGTGCGTTGCGGTTGCCACGGCGGCCAATTTTTATTTTTATTGCGACAATTTTTCGCTGTTATTATTGTTTTAATTTTCTTCTTCTTTTTTTTTTCGAATGCGAATCGCGATTCGTGAATTGTGAATTGAAGTTCTTTTGTGCACTTTGAGTAACCGATATGCCGTTTAGCCTAATAGAATGTGCGATGCGCAGATACGAGCCCAGCTTATGTAGTCTAAGATTGTTTCGGCCACTTTAAAACCCATTTTTATTTCCATTTCACATTTCACTTTTCACTTTTTGTTCATGTTTGCGCTTCACATGACTTCTAACAGCCGTGCGGCAAGCCAAGACAAAAGAGAGAGCGAGAGAGAGAGTGAGTGTGTGAGGGAAAGCAAACAAAAGGATGCCCGAAAGGATGTTCAATATTTGAAAAGTTGCCTATCAGCGGCCTAGCATCTAAACATAAGCATAAGGCAGCAAGCCGAAAACCCCAGAAGAGTTTCACAAATGTTGTCCTATTTGCTTAAGCGGAAATGCAGATGTTTCTTCAAAGCATCCAATGTCCTCCCGCAAGGACCATGCATTAGTTTTAGTTAGTGGCCATGTCTGCTACGCATCTGACAGCGGGCCTATGAAAACAAAGATCAACAAACATCCGAATATGTGGAACAAGATGTTAATGAATTTGTCAGCCAAATTTCCATTTCCATATCCATTAATACTCATACTTTGTATATGATATATGCACATTATTCACATGTGTTTTTCACAGTTTTTTTTTCACGTGAAAAACGGCCGTGTCCTTGACACTAATTAGCCCGCCGCACCCCGCCCACAATGCCACAAGCCACATCTTGGCCTTGTCAGAAGTATGTAAAAGCCAAGTAAACGACGCGTCGTCAACTTTTGTAATTGAAATTTAAATGCTAATTCATTTCGCACGCGTTGACGTTCATCCAAATAATTTATAACAAATTCACAATTACGAGTACATAAAAGTATACAGATATATATATGTGTATATATATGAATATACATATGCATTTGCCTAGAGTATAATATAGTATTATCTGAGAGATGTGTGCGAAAACTTACTCTTTATGCTCGGCAGCGCGATCTCTTTGTCGTCTATTCTTGAACCAATTGGAAACCTGTAAATGTGTAAAATAAAAGTGAACAGTTAAAAATAGACGAATAGACATCGTTTCAAATTCTTTCTCATATGATTAATGACATGCAATTAACTTGTTGCAAGTGCAAATTTTAAAGAAACCCAAACGAAAATTGAAAATTTTCCAATTAGATCGGGAACTCACCTGCGTTGTGGTCAGTCCTGTGGCCTCGGCCAAGTCGCGCTTCTCGCGGGGCGATGGATACGGATTGTGCGCATACCAGTCTCTCAATACCGAACGGGATTTCTCCTGCACAAATTCAGAGAATAAAAAAGATATTTATAGTATATATTTAATTGATAATTATTTTTTGTTAGTGGAATATTAATTATATTCTACTCCTACTACTTTAACCTAACGAATTCTATCACAATTGCAATGGTTATTTACGATTCAGGGTGATCCCTCCTTAATTAGGTTCCTTCTTGGAACTAGAAATTACTTTTAGCTGTATTTACTTATATAAGTACATTACAAACATTATGATGAGGTGCAAAATATATTTGATTTTACTTTTATATTTAAATTTTAAAAGTTATTCTATAACTCTTATATTTTTTTTTAATTTTAATTTTTTTTTTTATTATATTTTGTATTTAAAAAAGTTAAAAATAACTACTACTTTTAATTAATTGTGTTCTAAAATTAAAATCTAAAACAAGAGTTACTCTACAACTTTTAAATAAAATCAAAATTAAATTATTCATTTAAAACTTCAAAATATTAATCTAAGAGTTGCAAATAAAAAATGGCCTCAATAATTAGCAAACAATTTCTAAAAGCCAATTTTTATTTTACTGCTTATATAGAACAAAAAAAGAATTTAGGTAAATTGTTAATTTCTTTGTTTGCCTGTGTTTTGTAACTTTTGTAATACCCTTAAATATTTGGCATGAATTCAAATGTTTTTAATCAATTGAAAGCCCGCACAGATAAAGCCCAAGTGCAAACAGTTTTCATCAGGAAATGACGGCGAGCCCACAAGGATCTCAGGACAGGAGGCGTTGCCCAGCAGTATGCCGTGACCGCTCCCGTTTTCGTTGCTGTTCTGCTTACCGCGTAGAGCCGGGAACGGGACGAGCGGACATTTCTACGATTTCATTTTGTGCCCCTTTGTTGCCGCAATTAAAGTGGCACGGTGAAGGGAAGGCCAGGCAAGAAAGGAGCGCAGCGGAAGGGGCAGCCACTGAGCGGGGAAGAGGTGTCTAGAATGGTGTGTTTACTCACCTTAAAACAGTAGCTCGTCTCCTCGCCATCCCAAATGGTGCGGGGCAGTGGAAATTTACGACGAACACGATATTTGCCCACAGCACCCAAAGGTCTTCCGCGCAGTTTTTCGGCTTCCACGTAATGCGCTACAGTGAAAGAATTTCGGGTTAGCTCTGGAGAGAATATGCACGAATTTACGTGTAAGGGAGGAAGTCGGAGAGGGAGAGATGGGAGAGAGAGAGAAACACAGAGAGAGGGAAAGAGAGCGGAGGGGGTTGTTGTCTCACCTTTCAACCACAGGGCCTGCAGCTTGGCGTGATTCTGGGCCGAGAAATGATGGTGTTCGAGCAGCCGGTACAGCTCCTTGTACTGGCCACGATGGAATGCGACGACCGCCTTGGCCTTCAGCACAGACTCGTTCAGTTGCAGTTTATCACATTGTGGCAGCGACCAAAGGAAGCGCCCCAGTCTTTCGATATTGCCCGCCTGCTGCAGAACCTGAAAGCGGACCAAGACCGATAATCATATTAGCCAGCAGCTCGTCAAGCTCGAGCTCGGGCTCAATCTCAGCATCGCCAGCAGCTCACCTCGCACACGCAGGCCACCTGCTCTTGCGTGAAGCCGAAGCTGGGCAGGGTTTCGCGTCCGGCTGTCGCTGAGCTGCCGCCACCGGCGCCGCTGCTGTTCAGGTGTAGTCCGGTGGCTGTCACGCCCCCGCCCACGCCGACGGCCACGCCCACACCAACGCCGCCCCCATTGTGCGTAAGCATATCGAGATTATTGTTGTTATTGCTTGTGCTATTGTTATTGTTGTGCAACGCAACCACCGACCCACTCAGCCCCGTGGGGCTGTAGGGGGGCGTGTGGCGTGCGGTGAGCACGGCCGCCGCATTGGCCGCGGCCAAGTCGTAGAAATCGGTGGCGGGATGTTGCAGCATGCTTTGTGTGTGCGGACTTGCGGCCCGAACGGGGAACAGGGCGACGCAGTGGCTCGACTGATATCCGCTACGAATTGATCGGCGACAGCCGCCGGAAATGGATGTGTGAATCCCCGCTTACAGCTCACTTAATTCATTAATAGCCTAGTGGAAGTTATGCTTAAGTTGTCTTTGGTATTTTGAGCGCTGCAAAGAAAAAGGATTGCGAATTAAAGATAACTGAAAGTAGATCCTGAATAAAGGCTTAGGTTTAATCAAAAATATCAGCTCTAAATTATTAATTATTATAATTATTAATTATTTAATATGTATGTCGAAATTATTTTACAAACTTCTAAGTCTTATTTGGATTTTTCCAAAATATTGCTATTTCGGAAAGAACTTTTCTATATTATTGATTTTATAATCAATAACACTTCATATAATGCATATATACTCGAGCACTTATCTCCAGTTTAGATGTCTATACAAAACTGAAGTTGCAGTACAAAAATTAAAGAATTTAATAAAGCAGAAATATCAAAAGTTTTTCAAATTCATTTTGGTCGAAATTAAAAACTTGAATTTTTTCCGACACTGTCTGTAATTTTAAGATAGATTCTTTTTTGAAGGCTCTCGTTCAAACACCTAGGCTAAGAGTAAATTCATAATAGTATTCGATATTTTACAGACCCCAATTTGGTAGTGATGGCTCCCATTACTCAATCCATGCAGGGAATATTCTCAGGACCCAATTACCTAGCTAATTTGCAGCAATATTTCATATTTTTATTGCCATCATTTTGTGTGTTTTGTTTACCATTAAAATAACGATAATTGAGACACATAAAACTGTTGAAACTGCTATTAAAGATATATATATATATATATTCACATTTTCCACATTTATGTTAAACAAAACATTTCCGCGCAGTTATGAAATATTAGCAAAGCTCGTTTGGTTCAACAAAACCAAACAAATCGAAAATGTTGAACTTCCAGCTCTGGACCCCATGTTGTCAAAGTCAATTAGTCGATCGGTTGATTAGTTAATGGGCGTGGGGCAGGTGCACATGTAATACAAATTCAACGATTATCAGGGTATGGTTTTCTATACACACAGGTTGGAACCCCCCGCCTGGCAACGACGACGACGACAACGACGACGACGGCGACGACGACGACGACGACGGCGACGGCGACGTCAGCTCGCCGAACAGTCTCAACGAAAATAAACTTTTACACAATATTATTAAATGGGGCGCATGGTTTTCAGTGTTGTGTTATTGCTTATGTAGAAAATTTTCTAAAATTACCAGCGGCGACGCGACGCAGCCTCATCTCTGCTTACAGGCAGAGCCGGCAGCCGCAGCAGCAGCAGCAGCAGCAAAGAGCGCTAGCTGCAAGTGTATCTTTCAGATAGAATATCTGCAAAGGTCACCGCAATCGATCGCTGGCCCACGCATAGTAAGAGATATACATAAATTCACATAAGATCTAAAATCTCAGATCTGATGAGTGTTTCCATCCCCCAAACCAAAAAAAAAAAATAAAAAATAAAAAAAAAAATTAAATTCAAGCAGCTCGCACCTCGTATACGTTTTCAAATTGAGGCAACTGCGCCGCAGCGATTCGAGATATTCTTGGATCTGTTTTCAATTTTCAGCTAGCATGTCTCTCTGTGTGAGGCAGATTATATATACAAAGCATTTCACTTGGCTGCCGTTCCTATTGCTGCTGCTTGCTGCTGTAACAAAAATACCAACGCCAAGTTGGTTGCCCGCTCTTGAGTCATCGGCCTAGGCCGGCCGATCCGCTGGCCCCGATCCCCGTTCCCCGATCCCCCCGATATACATCGCGATCCCGCCGCGCCCATTTGGCCAAGCGTCAGATATTTTGGCTTGTTTTATGTTTGACGCAAGTAAACAAGCAAAATGCTTGCTGCCAATGCGAATGTGAAACGAAATACGCTATATATTTTCAAATCCGCCCAATGCTCGTGTGCTAGCCATAATTTATAGATGCAATTTTGTACTGTACACAGTCATGCGATATACACAATCATACGAAAGCCCAGTAAAGGCCAACACTTATTTGGTTCAGATATCCAAAAGAAATTGCAATCAATATGTTGTATTGTTGTTTATACCCTCTACTTATTGTTTGTCCGTACTGCTGTACAAGCTAGGGACTTTAAATTTACAATATTTGGAATATATTGGAATTGCATTTATCCTCCGTAGCTCTAATTTGATTAAATCGATAAATATCGAATTTCAGCCTACGTTTTTGATCAGGTCTCGGAGAATACAAAACACCAATATATGGCCACCAAAGTGTAAGTAAGTTCCAGTATAGCATACACAGATTATAAATATTTGACTAATTGGATACTAATACTATTCTCCTATACCCAATAATAATGTTACTACTTACTGCATTAAAAAATCTCTGATTTTATAACACAAATATCTTTTGAATGTTTCATGACCCGGTTTCAATTTTAGAATCAAGTAGCACATTGATACAGATGATATAATAACGATTCTCAGTTAATAGCACTTCGATATGATCTGTGTTTAAATGGGGAAGCTAGCATAAAGATGCCCCACACGGCAGCAAGTCTTGGCGAGTATTTACTCAGCTAGTCGCAGCAGCAGCAGCAGCAGCAACCTCAAAGATAGTTTATCTGATGTGAAACGGCTGCTGGCTGTTGGCTGCCGTTGCCATTGCTGTTGTTGCTGATGTTGCTTAGGCAGCAGTTATTCACACGTTGCCGATAGACGTTTTATCGGGCCTGGCTGCCTCTTGTGGCATTCAAATAAACTAAAATGAATTTCATTTATTTTCAGCTCGACTTACACATTTTTAATTTACTTTACAAACGCGTCCATTCGAACGTGTTATCTGTCAGATTTCCGATTTCTTCTGTTTGCCCGTTGATTCTGTAGTGTGCGAGTGTGTGCGTGTGTGCTTGACTTTTATAAGCTTTTAATTTGAGTGTTATTGTTATTGTCTTCGCTTGTTTGGTCGCCTGTCAATTTAACTGCATGCGGGAGCCTCTCCCCAGCCCCCAAACTGAAAGCGGACACCTTGGCCGTAGCTGGGTTCTGTGTATTGTATTGGATCTAGTTTTTTTTCGATTTTTTTTTTAGTTTTTTTGTTCGATTTGTGTGTGTTTATAGAGTTGTTGTGTGCTGTTTTGTTAGTCAAATCGCCTCCAATCGACTCTTTTGTTGCCCGAGCCTAATTAGTTTCTAATTAAAGTCGCATCTAATAAAAGTTTTTACGTTTTTAATTTACTGCATAGTTACAGTGATTTGTGGGCTAACCGAAACACGAGATGAAATATAGAGAAATTTTTGGCTGTCTTCAAATTCAAACTTTAAATGCCTTTTACCTGTCGCTCGGCTGGGCTGCAGTTTTTAGGGCCTTCCACCTAATCAGTTATCGGTATTTTAATAGCTCAGCTTTATTCACGCAAACTGAGTTCAGCTAAGGAATTTTAAAGTTAGGAAGCACTGCGACACGTTTGAGCATTGAAACCAAACTGGCCAAAGAACAGATGCGGATTCCGGCGCAGGGCCTAGTTAGGGTAGACGTTACCGTTATAGTAACCAAGTGCATTGGTTCCGGTACCATCCGAATCCAGAGACGAGGACTGTTTTGTGCTGAAAGCTGAATTATCTGCAACGGCGTCTGTGTTTATACAATGTAATCGACAAATTCAACAATTCGAAGCTGTTATTGCACATTTCCGTCGTTTCCGTTGAAGTAAACAAAAGAAAAACTCCACCTGACCGCTTACTAAGCGCGCCCAATGGAGAACAACGCGGCCAGGCCATTGTATCTGTGAGATAAAACTTGAAATTTACGCGCGTTTATGCCATTTGCTATTTAATTGCCAGCTGTACTCGGCCCAGAGATTAAACGCAAATATGTAATGAATGAAATTTGTCAACTTAATGTGCTGCGCGCTGGGGCGTGGCCAGACTGAATGTGCTCGCATTTGTATCTGTATCTGTATGCCTGGCATTTTTGCGCTACATTTGCGCAACTCTTGAATTTGAATGAATTCGCCGCAGACCAGGCCAGGCCAGGCCAGGCCAATGCTGATGCTGATGCTGAGGCACCGCATCCCGATCTAAATTGGCCAAAGTACCGGCCAACGATTCGCATCTTCTTGAATGAAACTTATACAAACTTGTACGCAAATTAAAACTAAATTTCTACGCAAGTGCGTAAAATCATCAAAGCCACAATTGCAATGCAATCGTATCGTGAATTATGCCCGCAACTTGGTTAATAGGAAAAAATGCGAAATAAAACGTCATGCCAGGTCAATTTGCAAATTCACTTGTGCATCTTAAGTACAGATACATTTATAGATGAAGTTATATGCTTCTTAAAACTTTTGTGAAATATTAAATTTTTCCTTAAATATTTTTAATTAGAAATAAAAAATTATAAGCAACTTTTAATACTGAAACCTATTTGAAAGTTTTGAACGTAAAATTTATTTTGTCCTTAAATTTTTGAGAATTTGTGTTTTATTTTATTTATTTTTTATTATTTATTTTTTTAGTCGCCAAGCAAATGCTGTCGAAATATGTAAATTAAATTAAAAACATATGTAATTAAAGCTTTAAAGGCAATATAAAAATTTCCAAAATTAAAAAATTTGCATTATCAAAATCAATCCCTTGATTTTGCGAATTTTTGAATACAAAATATTCCCATAGCAAAAAGTTTTACCTATGTATCACCAGAAATATATATCCTGTAATCAGGGCTACAGATCTTACATTTGAACTAATTTTGCTTTTACTATGAGCCAAACTATCAACTGGATCAGTTGCCTAAAATATTAATTTTGCATTTGCATATATTATTTTTAATTGAATAAAATTTGGCAAATAGTCACAGTTCCAATGCATTATTAACTTCGACCGCAAAATATATATATATATAATATGTTTAAGAAATTAAGGTAGAAGGAGTAATTTTAGCAATTAAATGCCATTGAATATATATTTTCGGATCTTAAGAATTTGCTAAAGGATTTTATACTTTATTAACAATAAACGAACAAAGACGAAATGAATTTTTATTTAAATAATTACTTAATTTAAAAATGCTCAGTTTTAATCCTGTTATAATACTCTAAAATGAATTTGTTAATTAATTTTTTTCAATATATAAATTTGGCAATTTTTTTAAACTTTATATGTTATTTCCTTGAAAGAAATAAGTAAATGCCATATATTATTTTTATCCATAAACACCTGCCAATCTTTTAATTGGTATTGTCCTTAGATTTTGAAAATATATTTAAGTATATTTAACTATACTTATGGTATTAGATTCTATGATGTTATAGTACAGGTTTCCAACAATCTGCGTTATGTGAAAAACCCAATCTGGAGGCGACAACTGCGTCCAGCCTCTCACTTTATAAATCAAAATATGACGACACGCACGCGCTGGGCAATAAATTGGGGGGCTGTTTAAACGTTCTTAATTTAAATGCTAAACCGAAAATCGAGAAACATGTTCCGAGAATACTTATTAATAAACTATTTGCATGCAAACGACAAGACGACAAGAAGACAGCCTGACACCAGCTGAGACCCACCCGCAAAACTTATCTAAAAAGCGCGAAACAACACGAAAATGGAGGTGTAGCCAGTTAATAATTTTCACATTTCTGTAGAGAATTTGCATGATAAAGCAAATATGAGTTGCCAAAAGTTTTTATAAATAAACAAAGCTGAGCGAAAAGTATCTCACGGATACCGCAGACGCTCGATGATGTGATGAATGAACGACAACTGGAATGGCCGTGTATTTGTTGCTTTTAACGTCTAATTAAAGCCAAAATAGCTGCTTACTGGGGGGCACGAATCGGAATTGGAATCGGAAACTAATCAGAACCCATTGGTTTTGGTTGGGGAAGGGGTTACTTGCCGTGCAAATGTGTAAATTTCATGTTATGCATTTGATATTGCCTTTTGCAATTCGTGTACATTTTCCAAATGTGCAATTCGTTTGCTTTTCATGTTATTCGGTTGTATATTCAAGTGCTGCCAAATGAATTGGAATTTGCTAATTTGAAAGTTCCCTTAAATGGCCTTTCAAAATGCATATTTAGGAATATCGCTGGCAAATCCAAAATGAAGGCGATTTACAAGTTGCAGCATTTGAATCACAGTCTGATGTATTACTCATAAGTGCAGTAAAGAATCGATTATATTTCATAATATTAAAGACAGACATCCATATTTGTGTGTGTGTATCTTTTGTTTGCTTATATAAGCAGATGACAATATCTTTATCAATCAATATACAAATCGATTGTTAAACAATTTCCGATTGGTGTTTACTTTGTCAGGAATATAAGAAAAATATATACAAATTATTTGAAACGGGCATATAAAATTGTATATATTTTTATTATTTATTTATTTCTAATTATTATTAATCTTATTAACAATGAAATTATGAAAAAGTGACAATATTTGTATCCGACCACAAGAAATTTCTCTACTCAGATCACCTTTCATTTTACTCTATCAACTTAAGTCAATAAATGTCACTTGAAAATGGGGCCTATAAATCCGTTTAGTTGAGCTTAACCGGCGGCATTTGCAACTCACCTGTATATATTATGAATATGTATCACTGTCGCAGATGCGTATCCGTGTTATTCTTTTATTTGTTGTTGCTCTGTTGGTTGTTTTGTACATTTGCTTGGCTTTCAGTTAGCCACGATGAACAGCAACAAAAAGGCGTTGAGTTTGTTTTTGTTTTGTTTTACCCTTCGATTGGCGAAACTTTTCAGCGGATTTTCAGACATGTGCCACACACACTCACAGGCACATTCACTCACGCGCACACACACTGCCGCGTATTTCGTTGTGTGTATGTGTGCGTGAATTCGTGTGTATTGCGGCATAAACGAAAATAACTGCGACCGCAGACAAGCAACAAATTTTCATACGCACTGTTAGCAGAAACACGTGTTGCAATTCTTAGCGAAATTTTCCGCTTTCGCGACTTAAATTAATTGCGTACAAGGGTTAAAAACAACAACAACAACGAGAAGAACGAACACTAGAGCTAAATTTGAACGATTGATTAAACTTTGCAGTGGCTGTCGCCGCTTTTTATGATTTTGTGTGCGCACGTTTTCGACTTTAGTGCTCGGGCATTTTCTATTTCTATGCAAACTTTTGATTTATGCAGCGGACATTTGTTTATTGCTGATGAATTCAGATCGGTGCCGGCGGTGCCGTCGTTCATCGCACGGGCGACATCAACGATGGGCAACAAATTCGAGCCAAGAGCTGTGAACGACAATCTGCGAACCGCACGCGAGCAACGCAAGAGAGAAACTGAAACGCAGAGCGTTGGGAAAAGAAAAGGCCGCTGAGGCCAAATGCAATGGCCAACCAGTCGAGCGGGCGCTGCGCTTGTGTTGGTGTGCATGCCAATGTGTGTGTGTGAGAGCCTGTTGGTGGTTGCTGTCGCCAGGCGGTTGCGGAAGGGAGAAGGCAATTGCCAGACGTAGCTTCAGTTCATGTCAAACTGTTGCTCAATTAGAGAGAGGCACCTCTAAAGTGATGGCCCCAAATAAAGATATACACAGTCAAATATAAATATGACATTTAAATACTTGCAATATATATTTTTGGAATTAGTAATCAGAAAAGTATGCTTTCCTAAAATTGTGTTATTTGTTGTCAAAGGCTAATAAATTAGTTTTTTTTTTTGGTTTTACATTACAAAATAAGCTCAACTTTCTAATAAGGCTTGGAATCTGTTCAAAGTATGACGATCGTAAAACTCACCCAAAGCACGTTTTTTTGCCCACCACTGTAAAATTTATTTAGCTCACGCGATATCGGCATCTGTTGCTCTCTGCAGTCTGACAGTCACTGTAAACTCTCCGCTAAAGAGACAGCTGTGTGCGAAAGAGACAGTAAGCAAACAGGTTATGTTCTGTAACTAACCTACACATTGTTTTTGCTGGCAACGCCTACTCCAAGCTACCTGTTTACACACACGCACACAGACACACGCACACACACACACAACGCACGAGCGCTGGCAATAACAAAGCGCTGATTGGTCAGCCGTGCTGGCACCCGACATGCGCAATGGCCGCCATATTGATATTGATAAATGAGAGTACATACACACACACATACATAGGTAGGACGGTAAATGTACTTGTATATGCAAGTACATATGCAGTGTGTAATTGCAGTGTGCCCCGTAGGCCTGAATGCCACCTTGCCACATCAAGGATGGCAAGGATGCTACTGAAACTCTGCTCCGCTTGAAATTTCGCTTTAATTATGATAGTCTTTGTATTTCATTTCCATTGCAATTATTGCAAATGCGTCCCGTTACATTTGCCGTTGTCTTTCTACAATAATTTGTGAGGATAATCTTTGTAGCTGAGCCTTAAAACTGTGGTTTGCTGTTGCGGCTTCTTCTCTTCAATTTGATCAGGTTGCAATTATTAACCGGGAAAATCCTATTCTCTGCTCTACGCCTTTCATTGTTTGCTTTTCTTTAGGAATCAGCTAACTAATTACTAAAGACTATTTTATAGTACAAAAACAAGTATGTACTTATTTACAAAATTATGAACTTTAACTTTTTTTCTTTACTTACACTTACTTTTTTTACTTCAATGAAAAAAAAACATTCACAGCTTTTTGAAAATTTAAAAAGATTTAAGTACTTGACAGAGGTTTAAACTGATTGTAAAAACAATACAATATTGTTTTATTAGGTTATTACTATTCATAAAAATAAACTTGTTACAAATCTTCTCATATCCTTACGTTCTGATAATTCAAAAGCCGCACCTTGAACCTAAGCAACAAATCAGTTGAACCTAAACCAGAATCGAACTATTTTCTTAAAAAATATAGGTTCGCTAACCGAAAAAAATAGTAAATATATTCTTGAGCAGGATCAACAGCCATTTAATCGAAGAAGTCATAATACATACACATAATACATACACATATATGAATATATATAAGAATATATATATTTAAAAAAATTTCTTAATAGTTAAATGAAGAAGTGACTTTTTGGATTATGTTAAAAACAACATTTACAGATCATCATGGACCACCCAAGTGATCAAATAAATCAGAAAATCTAAACGAATTCGAGAAATCACAATCGAATACAATCTATAAAATTACAAATTAGCGCGAAGCTCGAAAACAAAACAGAGTTGATTAGATAAACGGGTGTGCGACAGGCGCCAGGTTGATCGGAGACTCGCTGTACGTATGTAGGAGGCATCTGGAGATATGGGAGATCTTCAACAAATTGCATATCGATTACACTGCAGAGCCGAGAAATGTCCAAAAATTTGGATGGGCCCATTCAACAAATTTTGGCGCCAGCCTCAATGCCAACAATGGCCAAATAAGTGTTAGGGAATTAGGGAATCATCAAATTTACATAATAACAGATCACGTTTCAATGGCAATGAAAATCCCCCAGACGGCAACTGGCCAATAAAACGAACGCTGCGACAACAGTTGGAAATGTCAAAATAGCCAAAAGGGACATAAAAAACGACGTAAAAGCAAGACGAAAAGAAATGTTCCCGCAATATGTTAATGAAAAGGTGCGATAAAAATCTTGTACAACATGAATGAGAAAACGAGATGCAGCAGCGATCAACACCACATTCTGTGGTAAACGTGCACCAACGAGCAGATGCGGAAAGAAAGTGCCGGACAGACGCGTCGGTCGCGACGTCGTCATCTGGTTGATGGGGGCCCCTACTCCAGCCCCTACTCCGGCCCTTGTCCGGTCCCTGTTCGCGTCTATTCCCATTCCAATGCCCAAATCTTTGGGTGTTAAAAATGAAGATAATAACGAGTGTGGCGCACGCGCGCGCCATCTCTAGGAAAGTCACCTGCTGTGCCGTCCGAGACCTCGACCCGCAACAACTGTTCAGTAAACAAAGCGTTTTTTTAGCGTGCCCCTCGCCTAACGAAACGGCTCCCCCACAACTGCGGCACGAGCATGAGGAATCGTCAAGAAATTATTAGAAATGATAAACAAACTGAAGAGATCCATAAATGTTCATAGTCTTGATTTCTACTAGCAGCCATTCCCCAAATATACGCACATTGTAAATCACTTGGAACTATGTTTGTAGTCGGGTCCGAGTCGTTATTAATTTAGTTGAAACGATTATTAATTTTACGTCATAAATCTCGGCCATGCGGACGCCGCTTGAGTCCAGTCCAGCCCCAGAGATCAGCTGCCCGTGGAATCGAACTCTGCGTGATTTTGGGGTACGTGTGGGTAATTAGCGTTGAATAGCTGAGAGGCCTCTTGACCAAATTGTGGGTATTGTTGGGCTTGAAGTTAACCAGATTTATTCGTGCCAAGCAAGTTATTAAAAAGCTGACTATAGAGATCATATCATATAATAACACAGATGTCTATTTTGGACTCGATCTATGAGATAGTTCAACAATGATTAATAGGATTCCTTTTGCAACATGATTGGTCATGATAAAAAAAAAGAACACTGAAGATGGGCTTTTTATTTTAATAGCTAAGGAAGCAAGAGATAAATTTCTTTGTGCAATGTCAATTTATTAATCCGTGTGACTTAAATTTTGTTAATGCTATTAATGCTGGAGGGCGTCGATAAAGTGCTTTGATTTTTTATGATTTTTTTGCTACGCCTACTATGATCGGGTAGATAGCAAAAATAGATATCTCCCACAACTTCAAACTTAGATTCAGCCAAAAAAAAAAACATCCGAGCTACCGTCAATAATCAATAACAACTTATTTTAAAGCTATACACTAAGAACAGAGTATGGCACAGTCGGTAGCAATCGACTGCATTCTTCTTATTTATTATGGACACCACCAGGTGTTTAAAATGAATCAAAAGCGCTGATCTGCGTAATAGATAGATAAATTAACTCTTAAGCCTGATTAAGATTTCAGTTAAGAGTATCTAGAAGTCGGCGAATGTGGTAAAATCTAATTTAAAAGATCGTAATATTGTTTATTTATGCATATATTATTATTATAATAATATTTAATTTAGATTTCTTAAAAGTTTTAATTTTAAATATAATAGTTAAAATATCCATATCATATTCCGGTATTCAAAATCGTTGTTCAGGTACCTTGTCGATATATTCCCTTGCAGACAGTTTAACAATCTGATAAAGAATATGTATCGCAGTACAGGAAATCCTTGCAACTCCTTAGGGTATTATCATACATATATACATATATATATATTCTTAGTCCGATCGAAAATTCTCTTCGTAAGCTCCACACAAAACAGGAACCAACCTTTGTATTCAAACGAATCCCAACTCCGACACAAGCCGCCTTCACCGATGAGCGGCTACGTGAACCGGAAATTTGAAAGTTCACTCACACGCCCCCTTCCAGGAGGCAGTACGCTTACAATCGCCGCATAATTGGTCCGGCAATTCAATTACCAATCCACGTTCGACGCTCCCAGAGAGCAGTTGGCGAGGTGTTCGGGCTCGGGTGATTATGCAATTGCCATGTAATTTGCCACAATTATTCATATTAAAAATGAGTTAGGCCCTCCGGTTGGCGGGCCTGGTGGACGGTGGGGGTGGGGGAGGGGTAGGGGTGGTGGCAAGTAAGCAATTTTCACGCGTAGGTAACTTTAAACGGAGACGGGCTCGGAATAATAATCGCCGGCACATAAATATTACAAGCATCTGACAACTGAAAATTATCTGCTTCACTCACGAGCCATTTAAATCAATTTTACACTTCGGATTTCACAGGCGGCCCAGCTAGGCCAAAGGATACGCAGCGACGGGTTGCGGGAAATTGCAATTTATTGAAAAAATGATGACAAACGAACGAAAATAAGCGCATGCGGCAGCTGCAAGGTGGTCCCGGAGGTGTGACGTGAGAAGCTGAAATTTAAGGCCAGCTCATGAATATACGACCAAGATAGGCCCTGATTAGGGTTGTCAGGTGTGCCGCACAAAAAACATTGTTGCTGATTCCGTTAACGGATCAATGGTTTATTTCTCTTTATTTATTTATTTTTTCTTTTTTGTCAACTACGTTAATACAAAAATAATAACACCAGAAATGCATTAAATACCCTGTATATATTTTTAGCCTTAAGTTATATTACATTTTGTAAATGTAGATTTGCAGATATTAATTTCTTATTTAATGTGCCCTAATCTCCATTTTTTTATTTTTGCCAATATTCGAAAACAAAAAGATATTTTGCTTTTAATATCTTTTCTACTTAAAGATACTTTTTCTTTTGTGGCCTTCAATGGGGCTAGAAAACCAGCATTAAACTTCGGTGTGGTATCCAAAACAAATTTTTGGAATGTATGATTCAGACCTTTAATATGCATATAAGAAAACGTTTCTACAGAACTTATATTGTTTTGTTTTTAAATGTTGAGTATGAAAATAATCTTTCTTGACTTCATAATCAAGTACTTATTTGGTGTGAATAAAAAAAGGTTTAAGTTACGTACAAAATCTTATTAAAAGAGTTTAAATTATGTTTAAAGTCTCGCGATAACATTCTAAAAATCAACTCAATTAAATCAAACCACTTTTGAGGCATTGGTTCGAACCGCGAACCAAACTAAACCACCAACATATATTTATGTTTTGTGCCCATGGAAAAATACGAAAATTGTTTTGAAGTTAGGAAACGTATTACTTGGCTGGATTTTGACAAAGCTTTTATTTAATTAAAATAACAAATTCTTGGGTTTTTCTCTTAGTGTATGCCAAGCATTGATGGGCCATCAAAATCAGATAATCTCAGAAAAGTTGCCTTAGGAACATGTGCGATTTTCAAGATTTGCAAAATGTGAAAAAAGTGAAGCCTTTAAAATTAACTCATGTAAACTAGACGCTTTGCGCGCGCTTGGCAACTCTGGTCGTGGCTCACATTTTGCTCTGGTGTCATAAATGCTGCCTGCCAGTCGCCGTCGCCATTGCCGTTCCACGCCACGCGGCTGGGCCCCCCAACTTGGACACTTTGTGAAACGTTTAAACCAACAATTACGCGAGCATAAATCAAACAGTCGAGTAGAGTGTCGGCCCAGGCGGGCGGTCCCGGCGAGAGTCGCGTGCAGCTCGCCGACTGGCGATGGAGGCGACGTCAGGAGCTGGCATCGGGACTGACTGGCGATGGTGTTGCTGATGATGCTTCCTCTGCTGCTGCTGCTGCTGTTGCACGCCGCGCCTTCTGCCGATGACGATCTGAAAAGGTTGCCTGGAATGTTACACCAGCAGCCGACTGCAACTCCGACACCGACACCATCTGCTGTCACAGCGGCAACGCCTCAGCCCCAGTGGGACGATGGCAGCTCCAGCCTCAGCTCCAGCTCCAGTTCGAGCTCGAGCTTCAGCGTCAGCCGCAGCTCATTCCTTATTGGTTTCAGGTGTCAATAAATAATGGCGCAGTCGCAGCTGGCGCGGCACTTGCTGATCTCGTTGCGATTAGATTGCGGTCGGCTCCAGCTCCGACGCTGCTCTCAAGAAATTTAAATAAATTTCGTATTAATAAAACACTTTAAAAACAATTTGCACTGCTGCCTAATTGAACGCAGCCGCAGCCTGCGCCAAGGCCGGCGCGACGCGCAGTTGGCGCATGCGCCGCGGGCCTTTGTCCAGAACGGGCCTTGGGTCTTGGGTCGAGACACTCGAATCGTGAATTAAAAGTTAAATAATTAATTAGAAATACAAATTTTTGTTCTGACTAACTAACTAGATAACGGCCAGGCTGAGGAAGCTCAAGTTCGAAATTGGGAAAGAAGCCTCTACTTGGCCTTTTAAGCAGATCAAAGAGTACTTCGAGTTAATTTTTTCCAATATATAGAGTCGAGTTCGATGCATATAGAAACTATAGACAACCAATTTTTTTGTTTGTTTTTTTTTTTTGAGAAATTTTACTATACTGGTTTACAAAGTCGCAATGCCATATGAACAATAGGTTGGAGTTATTCGATATATATTATATTATAATGTTATGGGAGGATTATGTGGTCGAAAGATTATTTCTTCAGTCGCTTAATTTATTTGGCAATTTGTAAACAACAAATTTTAAATAATTTTCATTCATTTATTTATTTTTTTTT
The DNA here is from genome assembly GCA_035041545.1 of Drosophila colorata. Classification (NCBI taxonomy): domain Eukaryota; kingdom Metazoa; phylum Arthropoda; class Insecta; order Diptera; family Drosophilidae; genus Drosophila; species Drosophila colorata. Next base: position 277,703 of record JAWNLD010000275.1, on the reverse strand, counting down.
TTTTGTATTTGCAATTTATCTAATGTAATAATGAGAAAATTGTGTGAAAATTAAAATGTAAGGTCGTGTGCTAAACACAGATCTTTTTTTTTTTTTTGTTCTTAAAATATTTTATTCTGTTTTCCTAAAATTAACGAACGCCCAATTTTAGTCCCAGTTTTTAAGTGTATTTTAAATGCGTATATTTTCTGCAGATTTCTGCCTTATCTAAATGCCTCGGGAGCCATCTTCGTTCAAGTCTACCTACTATACCGTTCATAAACAGCGGGCATGGGAATAAGGCCGAAAGCAATTGGCTTTCCCTCTTGTACACGGCTCAGATGACTTTCCCACTGTTCAATTTAATAATCATTTTGGCATTTATAAATAACCAATTTCCTTTTTGAATCCTTTGATTCGCTACCCGAATTGCTGACCCATGCAAAACCCACACGCAGTTGCCCCATTGCGGGGCATTCGAATTCAAATTGAAGCCGTTGAATAAATCAACGCCACAAATACACAAAAATTGAATTGTGGCCGTGGCTTGCGGCGCTTGACCGCCTGCCCCCGGAACGCGGTGAGTGCGAGACAAGCCGGCTGCCAAAGGTGTTAATATTCAATTAAAATTCTAGGGATACAAGTCGAATGCCTAATAAATTAGCGCTCAACAAGCGAGTTGCCAATTTCAATTTGTTTTCGTATCATTTTTCTGCGTCTGCGCTGGGCTGGCCCGACGGCCCCGACTGGCCCCGACTGGCCTGGCTGAGAGGATGCCTGCGACCGGCTGGCATTATTTATTGAGCTGCGCAGGTGGCAAGGGATTACGGCTTGAAGCAGCCAAAAGCTGAGCTTGCCACGGACTGAGATTACCATGGAGCTGCTGCCAGACCCCATCAAAGTAGCGTGAATTTCTCATACATCTGTGAGCTGCAACTTTTTGTTAGATGGCCGCACAACAGCTAATAAGCCAAGTTGTCAAATGTAAACAAATCTACTTCAAGCCGATCGCGAACATTAGCCGTTCACATTTCGGCCGAGTGCCGCGTGCCACAGTTGGCCCGCTCTGCGTGTGATCTTGTAATCGATGTTGTACTTAGTCGGACATTTGTACTTACACCACGGCACGCCACGATATCGATTTAATGGATCCACAGCCACAAACGAACGATTGACGGCACACACCATGTTCCACGCCACGAACGGACGGACGGACGGGCGGGCGGACAGACAGCCGGAGACAACGGAGACGGCCGCGCAGCTCAGAAACTTTGGCTGCAACAACGCGATATTTATCGCCGATAGTGGGATTGAGACCCGTGGGGTCGAGTGCGCCATAATGTGCGCTTTTTTGTTGGGATTCCGCATACTGCACAGTGGTCACTTTTGGTGTTTTTCGCATAAAAACGTATGATGATTTAAATTAAATTTTTCTATTTTATTTTTAACTTTTTTCGTGAGCTGCTTTTTTTTTCTTAATTTGTTTTAGAAATATTTGTTATTTATTTTATGTATTATTCGATATTAGAAAGATTATATACTTATAAATTAGGAACCGAAAAAGATTCTTATGCCGTAAAACTTTAAGTAAAAAAAAAAACAACAAAAATCAATTTAGAGTACAAACAATGAAAGTCGATTTAATTTTCACAAAGTTATGGGAGTTTCAAATATGGGAGCTATTAATCCGAGAGCTTTACATGTCAACATTTTTGTAAATTTTGGCACGATTTTTGTCAACTAATTTGACTCCCTCAGAATCTGTTTTAATGTTGTTTTGTATACTAATTGTGAGAAAAACAATCAACTGAAATTAAAAATGTGCAATTCTAAATTTAAAAAAAAAAATGTTGGGAAAATAGATAAGGGGGGAGTACCTGACATTTGCCCAAAAAAATTATTTTTTATAATGCATATATATTAAATGCAGAATCAATTTAGAAGACAAATCATGATCAAAATGGCATCAAACATGAAAATCAGTTCAGCTTTGACTAAGTTATGAGAGTTTGAAATATGGGAGCTATATATATATATATATATATGTATATATATCAAATAAAAAAATGGAAGAAACCGATAATAAACCCAGTTCACCTTCAATCACGACGAAATTATCGCAAACTTCTATGAAATTAACATTCTCATTATTTATGGCTGCCGTTGGCGGGCTGACTCTGGTCAAAGAAAAGTCTGGCAGGGAAAAGTCACATTAGAAACATTAAAATAATTTCAAAACACATAAATTTTGAATTATTGCCACACAACGTGGCCGTTGCACGTTGCACGTTGCACGACGTATGCGAGTTTTAAAATCAATTTAGCTGCCTACGATTAGTTAGATGGCATGGGACAGGAGCGGACAGAACGGGACGGACGGGACGACGGAACTGGACGGACGGGAATCTGGGATGCGACGCGCTGCACTGCGCTAGTGTTTGCACCATAATTACGGACAATTTCAAACGTTTGCCGTTGCGCCTGGTGATCGTGCCAATGCTTGGCATATGCCCCACGGACTGCCCCCCAGCAAGGGGGAGCCCACTTAAATTGATTTATGGGCGCCTGATCGAGCGCGTTTGTCTGGCCGTCGGCAGTCCTGGATGCTCGCAGGCCAGTTGCCTCTCGGTTGTCGCTAATTAAATTTGCATAAGTGGGCGCATCTTTGACAGTGGGCGTGGTCGTGTACTATTGCAGCTGCTTGCTACCGATTTCAGGTAGCAAAATGGCTTTGATTGCCCACCCTTGTCAGGGCTAGGCCAGACGTGACCTTGGCCCAATTTCCGTCCAGCCCTAACAAGGCTAGGGGTCAAGGGGTCAGCTAAGACAATGCGGCGTTTAATGAAGAGCAGCGCAAGAAACGCGCTCGTCTCTGGCATTTGTCAGCGATCTGCAATTGGATTCCGATAGTTTCTCAGGCTTTTCGAGTGATTTGTAATTTAATCAGCGCAACATTGTCTAGCGCGGATCTTTGGGTACGAAGTGGTATTTTGACTCTGCTGATTATCCGACATTTTTGTTTATTGCTTTCGTTGCAATTCATAACCTCAATGTGGGCCAAACTAACCTTAAAATGAGGGGAACTAACGCCAAAGCCAATTACAGGCGGCAAACAAAAGCAATAACAATAACAAATGGAAACATTCCTATGGATATATGCCCATTTTTTGACAATGCAATAAATGAGCAACTTTTGAAACGAAAGTGTCGATAGGCGGCACAGCAAGAACAACAACAAGACAAAGGCAAAGAAGAAGAAGAAGGGGATGCAGAAGGCCAAACAGAGGCTACCAAAGGAAGTGCCATAAAAAATGCAATTTTAGATTTCATCAACTGATAAGAAAAGTTTTCAAATTAGCCACAAAATGGAATACGAAATGCGAATGGAAACTGTAAAGTGAGCAACAAAATCAACAACAACAAAAACAACAACAACAGCAATAATAAATACTCACATGCTTGATTAGAAAACAAAACAAGGACAACGCGCATAGAGAACGGTTAACTAACGGAAAGGCAGTTGCTGCTGCGGCGGCGGCGGCCTACAAATTGCCGGCGTCACGCCAAAATACCGTTAGAAAGTTTTGTGCCGGCCTAGGGGAGCAGTTGGTCCCCAGCCCTGTGAATGCGACCACCCACGCCCACCTGCCGCCCCAGCTGAGAGGGGGCAATAATCTATAAGCACTGAGCACGGCAAAAGTATCAATTTCACTTTATCAAATGCCAGCAATCGCAGTGCCCGAGATTAAAATAATAATCGAAAAGGATAAGAAAGGAGGCAAAGAAATGCACTGAACCGAAAAGTCGGCGATGTCGGGAAATCTTAAAGCGCAGATCAATGGCAGCAGAGCAGAGCATAATTAACGCTCCATAATCAGAGCATCCGCATTGCCCTCGGGCACAAACAGTAGCCGGGCCAAGTAGCTGATGCGGCGCCTGTTGGATTTGTGCAAATGTTAATGATGATCTCTCTCGAGCTAGCATTTCTTCGGAGAGGGTAGTTGTCTCTTTGTGTGTGTGTGTGTGTGTGTGTGCGTTTACTTTTACAAATTTATCATTGAACTGGTGCTAATCCTGAGGGCGGCATATTGTTTGTTTTGGTTTAGAAAGATTTGCCGAATACTGATGCGATTTTAATTAAGGCACGCATTTTACATTCGTTCTGCAAACTCTAAATATGGTCAAACAAAATTTATTTATTTATTTATCAGTATAATAAATATACACATAAAGTTTAAAAGGCTTTTAGCCTAAAAGAATATCAAAAATTTAATCATTTGCCTGCCGGGCCAGCTATGCCTAATCACAGCTATTTGTTGTTTAATTGTGTTACACTAAAAGAATGCAGACCAATGTAGCAATACGTAGTAATTTTAATATTAGTTCTGTACTATTTCTAGTTCATTCAAATTAACGTATTTTTTCTTATTAACATATGGTAGTCTTAAATGGCATTTGTTTTTCGCAGTCTGGCAACGCTACCAAAATGAAGTTTGTACAGCGCCTAAATACAAACTCAGTTGGCAGTTGCCACAAATTCACTTATTGGTATTCAGTATTTTTTCATATATTTTGACATTTTTTTGCTTACTGCAAGCGACCAGCAGCAGTCTTAGTTTTTAACAAGTCGTTCGTGGGTCGTGTAAATATTGTAAGAACACTTTTGTAAATTTGTAAAGGCAAGCATATAAAATACCAGTGGCAAACATCTGAATTTTTACAATGTTTGCATATAACAAAAGAAATTGCTTGGAAAAAGCTGCACTGTCGACAAAGACAGCAGAATGCACACCAACACACGGACACGAGTACATATAGGCATACATGTGCATATGTATATTTTCCGTCTACGTTTCAATTTGATTTTCGGAAATTTCACCTTCGCTTTGCTGTTTTCGGCTATTTCAAACTTGTTTTTCAGCTGTGTCTGTTTCATAGTCTCATTTGTTTTTTTCGTTTGCCTCTGCCAGCCGCTCACTTTTTTCGTTTGCTTACGTATTACGTGTAGTTGTGTGCGTGCGTTTCACGAAATTATCGCTAATTTGCACTAAAATGGCTTGTAAAGTGCTATAATTTGATGCGTATTCAAATACCTACGTACTTACACATGTATATATATTCATGCCCATGTTTGTGCGTATAACAGTTGCTGTGTGATCAGCTGTAATTTACATAAAGAAATTGGCAATGCTTACACGGCACGTGTAAGTGTACATTTTACCTATGTATATGCGTATGCATGTGCTGGTTCTGTGTCTGTGTTTGTGTTATCGCAAAGGTGCAAACGTGCATACATACATACATACAGACGAACTTTGCGAGTAATTTTGCCATACATTTGTGCGTGTTTGTGTGTGAATGGCATGTTTATTTGCATTAAGTTGTGGTATATCGGTACTGAAGAAAGTGCACAATGAAGAGACGGCAATTGATAAACATTAGGTGGAATGCGTTCACGATTTGCATAAATAATGCGTAGTTGTTGCGAAATGTGTGTCAATATGTGAATCGAGCGAAGCAGCAGGTGCAGTTGTCCAGTGTTGCAAAACGAGCATACATATGTTTGTAGTTATGCGTGTGTGTGTGTGTGTGAAGAGTGCAAACATATGGCAACAACTACAACAACAACAACAGAAATTAAATAATTGTTGCATTCTCTTCACAGCCCCAATGTTGCTCAACAACAACTTTGACTGAAATGCTGGGATCAAAGCAGAAATAACTGTGCTCCTCACACCTTTTGCCGTGTCGCACGCAAATCCAGCTCCAATGCCAAATCTGACAACGCAATCGCGTCAACGCCGCCCAGAAGGAGTCGCAAGCGAAGCAAACAGAAATCGAAATCAAATTACAACAAAAACAACGGCAGCTATCACCCTCTCGCTTGCACTCACGGCTACGTAGCGTACCTCAACAATACTATTTTGATTTTATTTCATTTCGTTTGCATCGATTAAAGCGTGTTCTTTTGCGTGCAACACTTTTTTCCACCGTGTCCGGGCGTGTGTGGAAAAAGTCTTGCAACGTTCAAAACAACACGTCGATAAGCACGGCCGCAAAAATTCCCAAATCCGTGGCAACAACCAAACTGCAGCGCCTCAAAGCCAAAGCAGCTGCAAGTCAACACTACGGCGGCAGTTATCGCAAATCCGGTAACAGCGGCAGCGGCAGCAACGGCGGCGGCAGCGGCGGCGCTGGCAGCGACTTAGCCACATTTACAACAACAAGCGGCTACAATTATCAACGCGGTGGCGCTGCGGAGGAGCGTAGCTTTGCTGCCACAGCGGCGACGTCGGCGTTGGCGTTGGCGGCGACAGCCACAGGCGACACAGTTGGCGAGAAGTCATATCACTACAACAACAACAACAACAACAACAACAGCAGTAGCAACAACAACAATTATCAAAAGTCAAACTACACCAGTGCCAATTACAATAATCAGACCCAAGCAAACCACCTGCCTTACCAGCCTTCACCATACTCCTCCCACAACAACAACAACAACAATCACAGCAGCGGCAACGGGGCAACGATGATGATGACCAAACAGAAGCCAACGCTTACCGATCGCCTCAACATTGGGGATGAGGTTCGCGAGCTCAAATTGGGTGCCACATTTAATCCGAAAAACACATCGACCGCATTTCACACAATCAAATGTGAGTTGGGCTTTTGTCGTTACCAAATTTATTCTGTTCGCCTTTTGTACCAATGCAATCGTCTACGATTTCCAGATGACTTTAAGCCAGCGAGTGTGGATACGAGCCGAATGGCAACTGTGGATGTTGGCTCCAATAATCAAGTTACTGTTACCGTGCCAAATTTAGGTAAGTTGCGGCTACAAGCTCCAAACATCAGTTATTATTTATCCCGTTATTAGTACCTCTGTTAATCGCCAGTGTCTGGAAAAAGCAAATTTATTCGTTAATTCACAAATGTAATCAAAACCTTTTTAAAACAAGTAATAACTTTGCAGTCGGGCGTAACTGACTGCGCAATACTCGTTTACAGTATAATAGTTTCAAATAGTCCAAAACGGTCTTATTTTTTTTTTTTTTTCCGAAAAATATTGATTTTTGTAATTTTTGGAAGCGGGATTGGGCGTGGCCGAAATTTTTCGACTCAATTTGTAGAGGAGATCATCAGTAATCTGACTGCAAAAATCGATGTGTCTAGCCTTAAAACGGTGAGAGTTAATTAGAATAAATCGAATTGCCACGACCCCACTGGGAGTTTCCAAAATATCTGAATACTTTATCTGACGCAGGTATACACTAGTATATATTCCAAGTTTCAAGACTCTAGCTTCAATAGCGGCGAAAAAAATTGAGTTCATATGGACAAACAGACGGAGTATAACTAGGGGAACACTTAAAATAATTTGATATTCATTACTTTAAATATGTAGAGTGTACATATTCTGTGTGAAGAGTCTTGGCAAACTTGACCAATTAGCTTGCCATTAAGCTGGCACGTGTTTTGTGCCGTTGAATCAACTCAAGCGCCAATGAAGTCAAATCTCAACAAATCCCCGTCAAAAAAGTAACGAGCAGAACATGTTTTAGTGAAAGTCACATTGATGAATCCCCAAAATATATAACAACTAATTAAACAGGAAGAGCATTTAACTTGTTGCCATGATGAAGACACACGCAAACTTCCATTAAACATTCAAATCATATCGATTAACGTGCTACATTTAAAAAATTACATACTAAGTATGCTAATAAACAGAACTTGTTCTCAGTATTTTGACGAGTTACGGAACTGCGGTTATCGATTGCGTGCACATTAACCCCGAGGCACAGCTGATCAACCCGCTTACTCTTTCCACTTGCATCGTCACAAACTCTCCACATTTCGCATTACAAATGAGTCACATTTTCGCAGCTCCTCCTAATAATTGTCGCAATAAGTCAGCCGCAGCAGAGAAATAGCTGCAGAAAATGACTTCTCATTTCATGCAATGCAAGTGGAATGGACATGGACATGGACATGGAAGTGAAAATGCAAGATCCAAGATTTCAAATATGTATGTTGGTTTAACTGCAGTTAAATTGGGCTTGGTAGCTTGCCTCTCTCTAGCTGTCTGTCTGTCTGCTGATGACATAATTTTTTGCGGCATTATATGAAAATTATATTATAAAGCCAAACTGCTCACACAAGCAGCACACAAATTAATAGCTTGCCTTTGCATTACTTAGTAAAAAGAAAAACATACGAAACTAAGAATACTTTAGTCGGCAGTGTCAAACTAAGAGATACTCATTAGCAAAAATAATCAGTTTAAGGTTCGATACAATGGCTCGCCTTTAGGTTCGGTTCGTGGACTTGGTGTTCCACAACAATGAACCCCAGTTTTGGTTCGAGCCTCGGTTCATCGCATTCTTTTAAGTACAAAATGAAAATATTCTATTTATTATTAAAAAAAAAACAAATAAACAAGGAAAAACATTCTAATTTTGTTTCAAAATCATGATAAATCCACATAGAAAGAATTCAAATTTGTGTATATACCCCTTAACGCCTGTTACATACATTTGCACAAATCTATTATACACTTTTGACCCATTTTGATGGGTACAGGGTATAACTACAGCCCAGCCGCAAGCAAAGTGAAGCCGACGACTGAAGTATCGAAACGAAATTACATCAAGTCAGGCAAAATGCAGCCGACCGTTCAGGTTTTTATTTTGCTATGCTCTTTGTGGCCAGACAGGCGCAGTTGTTATTGTTTTGCTTTTTTTTTTTCTCTCGATTACAACTAACTTGGTTTAGGTAACGCTTCGTTGGTTGCTGTAGCATAGCCAAAGATTTGGCTGGCGATGATACAACGACAATCGGTCAAGTATTTTGTTGATTTTGACAAGGCTTAAAACACTGAAACTACACATGTAATTTAAAATCATTTTAGTCCCACCTCACTCAATTTTCAACTATTATTGTTGTAAAATCTTCCACTTTCCTATTCTTAAAAATGATATGATGACTGATTTATGTATTTATATTAGTGCTTATCCAGGCTGATAAATCCAGAGGATAAATTCTGCTGTTGTTTTTATTCTCATTCCAAGGAATCTTGTAAACAAAGAGTTTGCAACAATTTATTTATGAGTTGGCATAACGGATATAAGGAGTTGACGGACTGATTGATAAACAGCTGATAGTCATTGCTCGTGAAATAAATGCGTTTAATTAAAAAAACATCATTGCATCTGCTGCCATGCACATTCAACTGATATAAGTAATGCTATATGCATAATATGAGAAAATGGGCCTCAATTCGCAAAATAATTGTGTGTCAAATAGAAATTAATGTCGGATTGCGTTGAGCTTATAAATAATAATGGTATGTGTATTAATAACAAATCAACCACAAAGTCGACAATGTAAGCGATAACCACAAGAGATGTATGTATGCATAGATCTGGGTGTATTTAATTTGTTTTGAGGCAAATGCAAAATATTCGTCGCTACAGCTCCCGCTTTCTTGTGAAGGTGGGCGTTTGTTGCACACGTTGTTTTTCTGAATGCCATACATACACACACACACACATACACGCATGCAGTCTATTAGACGCCTTATGGACGATCACTGGCGACGTTCTGATTAGAATTTGCTAGTTCCGTCGAATGTGAGCCACGTCGACTGGCTGAAAATTAGTTCCTTTCGAATTTAAATATAACTTCGGTATAATGAAAGTTTGCTTGTGTGCTCTTTGTTTTATTTATGCTTTCCATTTTATTTCCGTGCTCTCGAAAATTGTCATAGGTAGTTTGACCCAGTTCCACAGTCAGGTGCCCAGCTGAAAGCAAGCGCTAGTTATTTTTTAACATTTTTCTAAGAGTACCTTTGAAAATGTATGTCCAACCTATCAGTCAACCAGCATAATGTCATGAATTTAACATCGTAAGTTATTCGATGTTTTCCTTCAATTTATCGGAGAACTCTGTTTCCTTGCCGTTTATTTGTACTAGTATAAACAAATCTTTCCATGGCGGCAAACTTAAAAAAAATATTGTCGGTTCGGATCACAGTTCGAAACGGCATCTCGACATTAGGTTCGGTGCATGGGCGTGGTTTTCCACATCAATGAACCTCGGTTTTGGTGCGGACCTTAGTTCGTCACATTATTTTATGTTTTAAATCAATCAATCGAGAGGTAAAATATTTTCTAGCAAGTTCTCAATTAATTTGTCTGTGCATAAACTTTCTAAGTACAACTATAAAATACCATTTGCATGTGCTAAAATTCCGTGTTATCTTCCTTAATTTGCAAATTTGCAAAAGCATGAAACTTCATGCTATTCCTTTTGCATTGTAAATACAAATAAAAGTGATCCAATTGAAAATAATTAAATATATGTATAAAATCCACATTTAATATGACAATTTGTTTCGTTTACGTAGCTGTAGTTTTTTTTTTTTAATTTTTTTTAATCTTATTTTTTTATGAATACATATTATTGTATATTTTTGAGTCAACCCTTAGATTCGCCGTATATTTGCATAATCATACCGAGTTTTCCCACATAGCCACTACTCTTCTTGATATGACTTCCAAACGTATCAAAAGGATGTGTTATTTTCGACAAAATGTTTGAAAGCCTGTTGGGACGTTGATTTTCATCCTCTTCATTTGCTAGGGACAGCACACAAAACATAGCTACTTAGAAGTAGAAAAATCGGTTTTCCAAGTGGTTCAAATTAGTTGTAGTTTTGTAGCGCTTACCAATGAGTAGCACAGTCAAACGCATAGCTGACAATTGACTCATGAAACTATATTATTTTACACAAGTTGAGGCGTTCGGGGTGTGCAAATTGGAATTAGATAAGCTTATTCGCTAACAAACTGAAACATATAGTTAAATAAATAATCATGGCTACAAAATAAAAAATTGAAATGCAAAAATGGTTCTTGATCACTGGTTTAGTTCGTGAACCTGGCTTTTCATATTGATAAACTAAGGTTTTAACTTGATCTTTGGTTCATAATATTTTACTAATTTCCAATTAATAAATTAACAAAGTTTTATTGAAATGATTGAATTTTACATTTTCACAGTACTAAAAATGATTGTTAAAAATCCTGCAATATCACAACAATAACCTTAAACAGTCCGATTTGTGCTTTTCACATTGCGGTTTGATTATTTAGATGATTTTGAATTTAATAGATATGTAAACTGAAGTGTGTGTAAGATATTATGGATTTAATTATAATAACTGTAACCAATCGATATTTTATTTTATTTAGTTTTATTTTTTAAATTTTGTCAACCTCTGTACTTCCAATAACTTCTTTAGAACCTATAAAATGTTGTTTCTTAGATTCGCCGAATATTTGGATAAGCATACCAAATTTTCCCACATACCCACTACCCTCTTTGATACCATGTCCAAGTGTATTCAATAAATGTGTTACTTGCGACCATTTTGTTGTAAGCCATTTTGTAGTTTCATGTTCGTCTTCTGCATTTGCTAGGGACAGCACATAAAAGACAGCTAATTAAAAGAAAAATCGTTTTTCCAAGTGGTTTAGATTGGGATTTTTTTGTGGCGCTTACCAACGATTAGCACAGTCAAACGCATAACTCTCAATTGATAGGACGGTTTTTGGAACTATTTTAATCTAGACAAGTTGAAGATTTTAGTGTGTGTCAATTGTAATTAGACAAGCTTATTCCACAGACCATTTTTTTTATCCATTTTCCATGGGTTCAGGGATTAAAAAAAAGTGGTTGAAAGTCTGGTTTACGGTTTCTTGTTTAATGGTTTGGTTCGTGAACCATTAACTAAGATCTTCGCTTGAACATTGGTTCGTAGCATAATAAAGTTTCAAAGTTAGGCATTTCGAGCACGTACCTAAACATACTTACCTCCAAAGAAGTACAGTTTGGCAAATTTAATAACAAAAACTCTAAATAGTCTGATTTGTGCTTATCACGTTGCGGTTTATTTTTTATTTTAAACTTCATAGATATAAAAACTGAAGTGTGTGTGCGTGTGTAAATAGGCGCTACTGCTGCCTCTTCATCATCTTTTCGTTTGCTTTGTGCAGCTTAAATCGATAAGAGCGCAACTAACCGCCTGTTATCAGCTGTGGCAACAGAGCGCAGCCAGGTGGCTGAACTGGCGCTAAAACTGGATTGCAATTTAACCTCCGCCATTGCCAAAGCACATTCGCAGCGGTTCAACTATCTCTATATTTATGTATGTATGTACATACATAGGTACAACTGCATTTACGTTTGTGTTCGTGAGTACGTCTAATTACGTTTACGTTTGAACTTTTCCAACCGAGTTATTCGCCTAGTGGGAGCGCCGAAACTCAGCGTAAATTTTGCATCTTTTCTTTTGATTTCTTTGTGTCTTCTTGTTTGGCGTTTTTGACACGTCGCTCATTGTGAATGCTCTGCATATTTTCTGGAATTTTTCCATAGCTGTGCTCGTTTCGTTTGCTTACATACACATACTTAAACATATATTCACATTTATAAATATTTTTATTTAAAGAGAAAAACTAACGGCCGTTTTTGTTTTCGACCAGCTGTTCTTCGATTACGCATGCAAGAGCCTTGTCCCCCACACGCGTGGGCGGGGGGGAGATGTGTGTGTGTGTGTGTGTGTGTGTACGGGGGAGTGCGCTCGCTTTCGTTCCCACGAACTTCTGCCACGACAACGGCATGTGCACATAAAACTTCGTTATTCTCTCTGTGTTTGTGTACGATAAGCTGTTGATGGTGCAAGTTCATTACCAACTGCATAGAAAATAGAAAGCAAAGTTTATGGCTCTAGTACGCTCGGCCATGCAATTTACAGTGAACCTAACCACAAAGCGGGTATTGTGCAATCCTGGCTAATTGAGAACTGCCCTTATATTATGTATCCGTCAGCTCAGTCAGCAGACTTTTGGAGGAATGACAACAGGGAAATTGGTTTCTTCAATGAAAACTCGTTTGAAGGGGGTGATTCTATAATAATAGCGAGGCCACTCCAAATATTAGCTAGAAGATTTACGAGCAATTTTTAAGTGCACGAAATAAGCTGTGACACGAAAGAGTCAATCATATCTGTTTTTGTTAGAATTTAGTAATACTTATAAGAATAACAAAAAACAATGAAGCTCCCTTATAAACATTTACGGACTGCTTTTAAAAACTGCATTTAAATTTTGTTGTATAATTTTAATAGTTAAGCAGTTGTATATTATTGTATATATATGTATATGTATATGTATATTGTTGCCTATTAAATTTTATATTACATCTGAGCTGTGAGCCACTGTGCAAATTCCAAGTTTCTAATCTCTAGTTAAAATGAAAGAATAGGTATATTAAAAAAATCGAAGATTATCTATCCTTACAGACACATAGAAGATGTGCGGTATAATTCTATACACAACAGTATATTGTAATGCTGACTCGGCTGCTAATACTGATCAAGAACATATATACCTTGTGAGGTCTTCTTTGCGTTACACATTTAGTAAACAAAATTGCGGCACTGTTTGCGACGCAAAACCTTTCCGAGCCTTTGCCAATAAATTGACGCACTCACTAAAATGCGCCCACGCAACGGGGAGGGGAGGGGGGGGGGAGGAGCAGTTGGCCCTGGTAATGGCTGCACTCTGAATGAATATACTTGGGGCAACTTACATACCAGCGCACGTATCTAAGTGTACATTAATGCTATTCACTTGTAACAAAACAAATTCCAAAAGCACAACCGGATTTCGATATACGATTTCGTTAAATGTTGTTGCTGTTGTTGTTGTTGTTGCTGCTGTTTGCTCTCTTTTTGTTTGCGTTTCTGTTGTTGTTGTTGTTGTTGCTGCTTGGCGCACGCTTTCATTTTATTGCTTTTTGACTTGTGCACTGTAGCTGTTGTCGCTTGGCTGACTTTTTGCAGTTACTGCACTGTGCATTTCAAACTGTAAGCGAGAGCTGAACAACAACAACAACAACATCAACGAGATTATTCAACAGGCGAAAGGCAGCAAAAATATGCTTACCCTCCAGCCATGCAGCTATCCAGCCGAAAGAAAAATACAACAACAACAATTACAACGACACAAAGAGTTCAAGTCAAATAAATAAATAAAATAAATCGAGAAAAACAACAATTGCAGACACGCAAACAGCCTTGTCTTGTTTTAATACCCTTGCAAAGGTACTATAATTTATGGACAAAATGTGTTACTCATTAAAATATAAATGATTTGTTCATATTTATACAATACTTTTTAATATGCAATTAAATTTTTAAGATTTTGTGTTTTATTCATTGGATATTAACTATAAGCTCTTAAAGGAATTAGAGAATATAATCCTGAGATGTTTTATGAAAACTTTTTTGGTTTTCCGAAATATGCTTCTAACCTTTTACTAAAAACTTTCATAGAAACAATTTTTAAAAAAATTTAGATGTATCTATCGCACATTTCATTTCTATAGCAGAAAGGGTATTGAAGGTGCGGCAGTCGGAAAATGACTGTTCCTTTAAATTTCTGTCTGTCTCTTTGCCCGTGAACGTCACGTCGATGCCGCTATCGCTTTTTATGCGAATGCGTATGTACATAAATACAAATATATTTGTGTATAGTCTTCACATTTGTACGTTATTTGTGTGCGTTATTTACATATTTGTGTTTTTATTTTAATTGTTTAAGAAATCTTTACCTTTTTTAATGATATTTTCATTGTTATTCTACAATGTTTGAGCAGATGTTAAATAAAACTACAATGTTTAAATAAAACAAGTAAACACGTTGCCGAAATTTTTTTGATTAAAGTTTCTTTAATTGGAAAAATGAGTCTTTAGGACCCAGCAAATATCAGAGCTCCACAGAAGTATTGATTTATGATAGATTTTTTTGTATTATTCCTGTTAAGCTTGCAAAACAAATTCTTTGCTATTGATAGATATGTAATTATAAATGTATTTCCTTGTTGTTTTCTTATCTTATACTGTTTTCTTATCGTGCGATAGCTTTTGTCTTTTTACTCACATTCACTGAAGACTCTTACAAAATTAACGCATTGAGCTGAAGTTGTCGATTGTTCAAGCAGTCGAAACACTCGAGTTAAGCACTCGTATAGCATACACATGCTCACATAGGTGAGAGGAAAAAATATCAGGTACATCTGATGTCTCGCGTACATGTGTACTTGAATATGTTGAATAGCTCGTCAAGAAACAAAAATCATATATATATATATATATATATAAATAAATAATTTCACCCTTTCCAATTGTTACTTGGGGGCATTGGCATAACGTTACTTACGGTTTGGGCTAACCACTTAAGTCTTTGGTAAGCCTATTTTCATATGATGGGTTCTTTGTATACCCTGTATATTTACGTAAACGTAAATAAGGCTTTAATGTAGCATCAAAATACCTTTTAAACTGGAAGATTAGTTGGAATAAACACAAATAGTCTGAAATTCGAACATTTAAAAACTTAACTCGTTTTCCCGATCAAGAAGGTATGTGCCATATGGGGTCACGGATGCCAAACTTTTAATAAATCGAGTCAACTCCCGCTTTTATACCTTGTTTAATCTATGGTTAAACAAATTATCAATGCTGACATAACATTTTAAAATATACTTATGCTAATATTATTTAAAAATATAATGGATATTTTTATACGCTTTATGGTTTAATACAAGGTTTAGTATCCGTCTCAATTCTATATAAAAAACCTGCAATGTGGTAAATAATGCGGTTCGCTTGCTTGAAAATATCTTGTGCTGCTCTACAAACTGAAGAGCACAGAAACACGCCGCATATTGTATTACATTTAATATTGTATTTAAGGCATTGTGTTAATTTTTGCCGTAAATTTACGCTCACTTCACGAGTAATTGTGACTTGCAGCACCCTTAATATAAACGAACGCGAACTCGTTTGTAAAGCAAAAACAAATGACAAAGTTGAACAAAACTTTATAAGAAGCGAGTGTAAATGTGCATGTATTGATAGGAATTTATTTTTAAGATTTCTTGAAGTTGTGTGTTTTGTGCTGGCTGAGTCACAACTAACATATTGTTTTGATTTCAATTTTGCTTGCAGAAAGTTCCGGTGTGCCTCAAACAGTTTATAAGGGTAATCACAAAAACTATGCAAAAGAATGCCTACTCATTCTCGACAAGGAAACGGGTGCTATTACACTAGAGAAGCTAAACCACAATATACAAGTGAAGAAGACAAGGTGAGTAGTTATCCAGGACTCGACTGGACTTATACCAGCCCGAGAACTAAAATACTTATATTTCCTTTTACACATTGCCCAATTGCAGAAGCGAAATTACAAACAAGCCAAGCTTGATGCCTGCTACGAACGCACCCGTCTCTTGTGCTAATGGTGGTCCCGTCCCAACATTGGCGGTCGCTGGATCAGGACACGGGGCCAAATTGGAGAACAGCACCATGCGCATATCATCCAAAACGAAAGTGTCGACGGGCAGTCGCCGGAATAATATAAGTGAGTACTGCAGAGTAAAATATACAGCCAATCGATTTTAATTTATATATTTTTTGTCGTTCAGTTGATTTTAAGCCACGTAACTCGCCCATGCAGCAGAGCTCACCATCTCGTCCAGTGGCCTCGCATCGCAGTCCGCAATCGGCGCCGGCGTAGGTTTTCTGACTGAAATGCAGTTAGGACCTAATTCTAATTGAAACTTTATTTTCATATTTCGTTTAGCTGGCATGCCAACAATGCCCAACAAACATTGCCCAGCATGTCTATGATAATTGACGACGACGACTTTGGCCTCAGCGCAGCCTTGAACAATGGCAGCCACGCGAACATCTCGGGCTCTTCCACAGGCTCCTCGGGCGGCCAGCAGGATTATGCGGCGTCGCACATGGGCAAACAAAGGCAGGCCCCGCCTCAAGGCCACGCCAAGCGGCAGCAACAGACTCAACGCTCCAGTCCTCCCATGCAGCAGCAGCAACAGCAACTGAATTATGGTCGTGGTGGCAGCAACAGCAACAACTACGCACAGCAGCAGCAGCAACAGCAACAGCAACGCGCATCATTTAGCCATAGCAGTCACAGCAACAGCATGCCCCTAGATATGGATTCGCCCGGTCATCATGACCAAACCGCGCAGTCCGTGGCACAGGCGGGTGCCGTGCTGGAACAGGTTTGTGCTCTTAATATCTATGATCATAAAAATTCCTAATCTTGTCAAATAATTTCCCAGCAAATTGGCCGCGAACTGAGTGCCTCTAGCTCAAGCTCAGAGTCTGATTCCAGCGACAGCGACAGTGGAAGCGATTCTGACGATAGCACTGAGGACGATCGTCCCACGCATCAGCAGCAGCTGCCGGCGCAGCAACCACAACACCATCAAATGCAGCAGCAGCAGCAACAACATCAACATATGCACCAGCTGCCCAATTTGGGCCTGGGTTCTATATCGCCGGCATACAACAGTCACCATCACTATCAGCAACAGCCACAACAGCAGTCGCATCATCATCACCAGCAGCAGCAGCAGCAGCAGCAACAACAGTCCGGCATTTATGCATCTAACGGTGGCTTTCCCAATGATTTGCTACAAAACGATCTGCAATTGTCCTCGAATTCGTCCGATGATGATGACGATTAGCCGTTTTTAATTGTATAACATTTAGTTGTAATCTATATGCCTTCTTTTGAGTACTTTAAATAACAAGCAACGACCATAAGGATATACTAACATCCGCAATCGACAAAAGCAAAAGCAACTATAGCAAACACAATATTAATTATTGATATTCATTCTCTCTGCGTTTAATTAAGTTGAAATTATTGAATGGTGAATTTAATTGCTAGTGAAATTTTTATAAATTAATTCTTAGTTCTATGGATACCCATATAATATACTAAATAATTTTTAATATATTTGTACAATATCCAAATGTGCTGGAGAACATTGAAAACAAAAACGAAAAACACACTGTAATCGTAATTGTAATGCTAAACGTACGTTTGCCAATATTTCAATGTACATTAATTTTAAAGTTAAATCAAAGGTTATGTGAAACTTGTTGGGAGTCCTGAAGAGCGCGCGCAATATTTATAGAGATACATACATACAGACAACAAAAATTATTTAGTTTCTAATTTAACCACATATATATAGAGATACACCAACAAACACACACACGTATAATTTTTAAGTGAAAAGAACGATAACAAGAAATGACCACAGCGGATTTTTGCCATTAATTACGCATTTTATTCTAAGCAATTTTCAGCTAATATTTATATATAACACAATTTGACAAACAAACACCAAAAGAAACGGACAACTAAAACAAATACAAAAAAGAATTAAAAAAAAAAAAAAATAAAACGCATGCTTATATAAATTGTACATTAGTTTATGCTTTGTATTTTTTTATTTTTTTTGCTTTGCTCGTTTTAGTCAAGTTTGTTTAGATTTTACAGCGATTTCTTTTGTCATTGTTACGCAATAAAAGAGTTTATGTTTAATTTTTCAATAATTTGTTAGCCTACATTACAAGTATTTAGTATTTAATTATTAGCGCCCTCTTATTAGTTCACGGTAACTTCTGTGCGGTATGAAGACATCTATGTTCTTAGCTCATGTTTTATTTGAATTTATTTGTAATTTTTTTAATTAATTTGTAATAACTATTATTATTTTAATTTTGTTATGTGCTTGCAATAATTTAAAGCAAAGAAATGATGTGAAAAAATAAATATGCATTGAAAGAACTATCATCTTGCTTATTGTTTCATATTTCCATAGACATACAAATGTACATTATAATGCATTTTTACAATGCACAGACAAACACACATAAAACATTCATATGCATGCCACTTCAAATGGAATGTCTTGGAAATTTGTGGTGCAATAATACTCATAATTCGACTCCTTCCAATAGAGAAATGCACTAATAACACAAAAATGTCCACGCAATACAAGTTTTTGTTAACATTTATACTAATAGCATTTAATTTGCCAAACAAAGCATGAATCAAGAATGAAAAACAAAAAACAAAAAACGCATTTGTAAAAACCATCCATAAGTAAATCGACCAACAGCCGAAACGTCTACATCAAGCGAATAATACAATTATTTTTTTAAAAATTTAATTATAGTATAACGTGAAATGTAATGTATGTTAGTTGATTTCAAAGCTAAACATATTTGATTTAGAAAACAATTTTGAGACACCAAAAAATTAACAACAAACAAGAAAAGCAACAACAAAACAATTCTGATAATCATAAGCACAATGTGTGTATGTTGATGCATACAGCCTAGAACTAATTATAATTATGAATATAAGAAAGGGATATACTATTACAATGAAATCAAGCGAGTAGTTTAATTGATAAGCAACTGTACGCTATATAATATTATAATTATATACATATAACCACATATACATTAATACAAACAATATACACACAAACCATATGATAATGATAACGACACCAATACCGATCAACTCGGATCAGTATCAGTTGAATTATGTAGTTCTAATGAAGACCACAAATCAATACAATGACAAATGCAACGTTATGTAAATATGAGCAGAGATCATACACACATAGAGAACAAGCCCTCGAAAATGCCTTTACCATGTAAATAGAAGATGAGTTGAGTCGGAAGTAAGTTACGGAGCTTGGATGCCGAATACAATTAAATAAATTGAACAAATTATGTATACAATTGACGCAGTCCTATTTATATAAAAATTTTTTTACATTTTATGATGGTTTATTTGCCTACCGGAATCTGACGTCAGGATGACAGGACCAGCTTCTGTCGTCTTTTGCGGCTTTATGATCACAAACTGGCAGACCAACGAGGCATCTACAATCATGACCGCACCGCTGTTGTCAAAGATATTGCAATAATTGGGCGCCGAGAAGAGAGTCACCAGTTTGCGTTCGGCAAAGAATTCGTAGCCATCCTCGACCACCTGATGCGCTCGCACTATCAAGTTGAAGCCGTACTCCTCCAGAAACGAATCAACGATGGTGGTGCCAAAGGTGAAGCTGACGCCGCGATCGTTTTTTGCCCACGTTTCGGTATTCCTGTCGGGATCCGACCACAGAAGGTCGCACAGCAATCCGGCTTCAGGAACATCAGTTGGTCGTGGTATCTGGCGTATGGCTTCCAGATTATCGAGCCGCGGGCTCAGTCCGCCGTGACAGCAAAACAGCTTGTTCTCCACAATGGCCGCCACGGGCATGCAGTTGTAGCAGTCCACAAAGGTGCGCCAGAGCCTGATGCTGTAGCGCCGCTTGCATTCGTCGTAGAAGCCATAAACGCGATTCACGTCGGCTGACTCGTGATTGCCGCGCAGCAGGAAAAAACTCGTTGGATATTGCACCTTATAGGCGAGCAGCAGGGCGAGCGTCTCCACGGACTGTTTGCCTCGATCTACATAGTCGCCAAGAAAGAGATAATTAGCAACGGGTGGAAAGCCGCAGGCTTTGAAAATGCGCAACAAATCCTCATACTGTCCGTGTATATCGCCGCAGATCTTGACGGGCCCATTCAGCTCCAGCAGCATGGGCTGATTCAAAAACAAATCCCGCGCTGACATACACAAGTTCATTAGGATGCTTTCCGGCAGCGTAACGCCGGACCGGGGCATTTTGTTGCTCGCCAGCTTTTGAATGATCTCTTTTAAATGCAAGGGGCTCAGCTCAGAACGAAAGCTGCTCAGTCTTCGATTGGACATAATTTGTATTTACTATTCGAATATAGTTGAATTTCGCAACAGTTTATTGTTAAAGCTAGCCTAAAAACGCTACTCAGCACTGGTTGCAGCACGAGCAAACGCTGTATATCGATAAAATGTATGCTATATCGATAAAATATGAATACTCGTCGCTTGCTTCGTAGGACAAAAAATTAAACAAGCAAACTATAGGTGGGCGCGGGCCGCTTTTTTAAGGCTCGGCACGGTCCGAGGCTATATTCACGATTCAAAAAACCACTCAATTTGAGCTTTAACATCGTCAGACTTCTGTTTAATCAGCATATAAACTGTATAAATTGTTTTTCAACATTGATTTTTTCATTTAATTGCGTGCAGAAAGATTTTTTCTTTTCATTATTAGTTTTTTAAATTAACGACTGTTTTTTGGTGAAATTATTATTGCGCTCAGCTGTGCGATCAGCTGTTCAACAACGAACAGCTGAGCGCAACTTTGGCAAGCAAAACGTGTGCTCGCAAAATTTGTGCAAATTTGGCAACTCAGCAGATAACAACAAGTGAGCTTTAAGAAGTTAAAAAGCAAAAAAAAAAATGGGCGATGTTACAGGCCTGAGCAATGCCGAAGCCGACGAGCTTTGCCAGAAACAAGATGCAACCACCAAGGTGAGTTTATTGTCAAAATCGTAGAGAAAATTTGCAGCGAGAAAATATAACCTGCACCAATCCTCGACAGGATTTCCTGTTCCAGCAAACTATGTATCGTATCAAGGATCCACGCAAATCGCTGCCCTTTTATACTGGTGTCTTGGGCATGACCCTGCTGGTCAAGTTGGACTTTCCAGAGGCAAAGTTTTCTTTGTACTTTATGGGGTAAGCTCAAGTGGCAGTCGATATCGAAATATGGAAATCATGAAATGAAACCTTTTCGCAGCTATGAAAACCCTGCTGATGTGCCTAAAGATCCCAAGGAGCGCAGAAGCTGGGCAATGAGCCGCAAGGCCACCGTTGAGTTGACGCAGTAAGCCTTATTTACGATGTTTATTTGTTATCATACTCGTTCACAAAGTGAAAAGAGTATATTGGGTTTGTGCAAGACCGCGTCAAATAAAGCTAAGATTTTTGGCTAAGTTTTTTGGATACGCCCACTAGGGGCGTGGTAAATTGATAAAAATCCTAATATCTTGCACAATTTTAGAGCTACAGTTACCTAATTTGGCACATATTTTTCTGATGACCTTTTCTGAATATTGAGTAGAAATATTTCGATCACGTCCGCCCCCCACAAATTACAAAAATTAATATTTTTTTCAAAATAAAAATAATTATTAATACTGTTCTCGGCTGTTTTAAGCTGTTATTATACTGTGAACGAGTATTGTGTAGTCGGCTATACCCGACTGCAACGCTCTTACTTGTAATTGTTTTAATTTTAGCAACTGGGGCACTGAGAGCGACCCGGACCAAACCTACCACACGGGCAACAGCGAACCGCGCGGCTTTGGGCACATTGGACTGATGGTGCCGGATGTGTACGCAGCCTGCAAACGGTTGGTCATTAACACTATTACCGTCATTAACACTGGTTAATAACATTGTCGACATCCCCTCAATATAGCTTCCAGGAGCAGGGCGTGGAGTTCGTCAAGAAGCCCGACGATGGCCGCATGAAGGGTTTGGCCTTTATCAAAGACCCGGATGGCTACTGGATTGAGATTTTCAATGCCAATACCGTACCGAACTAGGAACTGATAAACTGATCCGTAGTCAGCTACAATTTCAATTGCACATATGTTTCCCTGCAATTATTGCCAGTGTTGTTCTAACAGTCATTTTTAAATATTTACTGAATGTTTTTGTCTTATTTAAGAAATTAAAGTTGAAATTCGCAAGGAATGCTTGTAATTAAATCGCAATCCGTATTTATTCTGCACGCTTAAATAGCGTGACAATCGCCGATAGGATCCCACACCTTCTCACTTGTACTCCAGCGTTCATTCATAAAGTCGAGGCGGCCTCCGAGCAGCTGTCAGCGCAGGTATTTTGGCAAATAATTGGCTCCTATATCCCTAATTGATTGACGTTTCCCACACGCTAATTATTATTTACAGCGGCTTTATACGGCTCGGAAGGACAGCAGAAACTATTGTAAACAAGTTTTCCATGTGTGCGACATGTATGTGCGTACGGTTTTCACTTAGGCTGTCTGGACTAATAATAGTCAAACACGGGAGTGCATTATTTGTTCAGTGTCAAATGTGCAGAAAAATATATAGTTTGCAGCCATGTTATTTGCTGTTTCCGGCACAGAAGCTCAGTTCTCATCGACAGGTTGCAGGCATCGTTTGGACACCATGGAAATTTCCGAGCCCAGCATGGGTATTTTCTATGTTAGCAAACTTTTGGGCCTTGCGCCGTATTCAACGCAAAAGAATTCAAAAGGACAGCTAGAGATCCGCCGTAGTTGGATGTTCTCAATATACTCGGTGTGCTTGTGCGTGATCATGGGTAAGTCACGAGGCTGCCACAGATTGGCTATCGTACTCAAAGCCTCTTCTGAAATGATTCTTTTTGGGCTAGTTTTCTTAACCTATCGCGGACTTTTATTTGATGCCAACTCGAAAATACCAGTTCGGTAAGTTGTTTTTATAAAGTTTATAAATTTCATCTTCTTAGAAAAGCGGTAGCTATTGATGGAGTACATTTTCAAAATCATCTTTTTGTTTTACAATTTATTTTTTAAGTTCAACAATTTTAGTTACATAATATAATTTATAAGTGTGATGCTCGGATGTATTTGGATGTGTAGTCTGTCCTCAGAAGCTGCGACCATTTATAGAGCTATTGGGCTTCCACATGTCCTGGATCAGCTTGGGGCAACGCCTCGCGGACAAATCGGTGATAGGGCCTGGTGGGTCTGGGCAGGTATGGGGGCCTCTCGTGCCCGGCCACAAACATTGCCCAGATCGAGAGCAGCAGCAAAACAATTGTGAACTTCATTTTCTGGTGATTGACAATGCTTGATTGATGCCGTTCGATTGGCAAGAAGCCGCTTTTATAGCCACGCTTCGAAGCGTTTCAGCTGCGCACTATTCCGGTACTTTTTGTGGTTCGTTGGGGGTTTACATGTTGGCCGATGTTTTGAGACATGGAAATATGTGACCTGGCAATCTAATTACATATATTGCACGCTTGACAAAAAATGGAGAGGTCTTATCAGTTTTGAACTGAGCTGACTTGAACTCGGGGGAAACTTTATAAATTTACATTCTTTTTTATTCTATTGCATTTTAGACCCAAAATATTACTATTACATTGTTAGGGTATTTAAACAGGATAAATCGCTATATTCATGTTTGTGTTGTTGCACACGAAGACTATATTAAATACAATACTCTCAAGAATACTCTTGGATGAGCTGAATAAATTATATGTATATATTTGTAAATATTTATATGAATATATATATATATATATATATATATATATATATATATATATAGAAAACTATGAAAATTTACGTTGTTGTCTAATTAAATTTTTTGTAGAATCAAAAACATGATGACCAAAACCAACAAATATAAATATCAGTTTATTTTTAAAGTTTGCTTAAATTTTCCCAAAATTATTTAAATCATTGGCATTGATTCATAGCTCCCGTATTTAAAAGGCCCATAACTTTCTTAAAACTAATCTGATTTTCATGTCCGACGACATGTTGGCCGTGATTTGTCCTCTAGATTGATTCAGCCTTTCAACTACATTCATTATTTTCTATAATATTTTTTTCCAATTTTTTGGTACAAAAATCTTGTATCACCCCCGGCCCTTACACAATTTCGAAAATTTTTTTTCGTAATTTAGAACTGCGAATTTATATTTTTAATCAATTGTGGTTGTCACTAATTGTATAAAAAACCACATTAAAAGTGATTCGGAGGGTATCATATTTTTTGGTTTTACAGCTAGCATATTTGAAATTCCCATAATTTGTCCTATAGATTAATTCGGCATTTAAAATAAAATAATGAATATTATTTTAAATACCATTTTTTTTTTTTTGGTACAAAAATCATGTACCTTCTGCTTTCGACTTATTTTGCATTTTTATGGGTACAAATAATGCAAAAATGAGCTAGCATTGTATTGTCAC
The DNA here is from genome assembly GCA_035041545.1 of Drosophila colorata. Classification (NCBI taxonomy): domain Eukaryota; kingdom Metazoa; phylum Arthropoda; class Insecta; order Diptera; family Drosophilidae; genus Drosophila; species Drosophila colorata. Next base: position 252,863 of record JAWNLD010000275.1, on the reverse strand, counting down.
ATAAATCGACTGCAACGTTTTTAGTTATTTAAATTTTTGAAAATATCGAGTTTTGTAATATTTAGTGGAGCTTATCGTTAATCAAGCTGCCAGAATTTTGTGCCTTGAGCTCTAAGGTCCTAAACATGCAAAGTAAAGTTGTTTATTGCTAACGATATTTAGCAATTGATATCAATTCCTTGCACATTTTATTTGCTTATTAAATATAATAAATAATTGTAAAAGATATAATTTATATAGTTGTCTGTTTGGTCTTTGAAGATAAAAGCAATATAAGAGCCTGTGTGAATAATTGTTGTTGTTTTTGGTTTTACAATTTATTTTTCAAGTTAAAAAATTTTAACAGCTTTACATAATATAATTCGAAACTGCAATTCTCGGATGTGAAGTCTGTCCTCAAAAGCTGTGTCCACTTCTAGAGCTATTGGGCTTCCACATGTCCTGGATCAGCTTGGGGCAACGCCTCGCGGACAAATCGGTGATAGGGCCTGGTGGGTCTGGGCAGGTATGGGGGCCTCTCGTGCCCGGCCACAAACATTGCCCAGATCGAGAGCAGCAGCAAAACAATTGTGAACTTCATTTTCTGGTGATTGACAATGCTTGATTGATGCCGTTCGATTGGCAAGAAGCCGCTTTTATAGCCACGCTTCGAAGCGTTTCAGCTGCGCACTATTCCGGTACTTTTTGTGGTTCGTTGGGGGTTTACATGTTGGCCGATGTTTTGAGACATGGAAATATGTGACCTGGCAATCTAATTACATATATTGCACGCTTGACAAAAAATGGAGAGGTCTTATCAGTTATGAACTGAGCTGACTTGAACTCGGGGGAAACTTTATAAATTTACATTATTTTTTATTCTATTGCATTTTAGACCCAAAATATTACTATTACATTGTTAAGGTATTTAAACAAGATAAATCGCTATATTCATGTTTGTGTTGTTGCACACGAAGACTTTTTAAAATACAATACTCTCAAAACTCTGAAAATTTACGATGTTTTCTAATTAAATTTTTTGTAGAATCAAAAACATGATGACCAAAACCAACATATATAAATGTTTATTTTTAAAGTTTGCTTAAATTTTCCCAAAATTATTAAAAATATTGGCATGTAAAGCTCTCGGATTCATAGATCCCATATTTAAAAGGCCCATAACTTTCTTACAGTTGATCTGATTTTCATGTCCGATGACATGTTGGCCGAGATTTGTCCTCTAGATTGATCCCGCCCTTACACAATTTCGAACATTTTTTTTTTCGAAATTTAGAACTGCGAATTTTTATTTTTAGTCAATTTTAGTTGTCACTAATTGTATAAAAAACCACATTAAAAGTGATTCGGAGGGTATCATATTTTTTGGTAAAAACTTTAATAAAATTGTAATATGTAAAGCTTTTGGATTTATAGCTAGCATATTTGAAATTCCCATAATTTGTCCTATAGATTAATTCGGCATTTAAAATATATTCATTATCTTAAATATCAATTTTTTTTTAAATTTTTTTTGGTACAAAAATCATGTACCTCCTCTTTTCGATTGATTCTGCATTTTTATAGGTACAAATAATGCAAAAAATGAGCGTGCATTGTATTGTCACATAAATCGACTGCAACGTTTTTACTTATTTAAATTTTTGAAAATATCGAGTTTTGTAATATTTAGTGGAGCTCATAGTTAATCAAGCTGCCAGAATTTTGTGCCTAATTTTGAGCTATAAGTCCCTAAACATGCCAAAAAAAAGTTGTTTATTACTAACAATATTTAGCAATTAAAATCAATTCTTTGCACATTTTATTTGCTTTTTAAATATAATAAATAATTGTAAAAGTTATAATTTATACTCTTGTCTGTTTGGTCTTTAAGATAAAAGCAATATAAGAGCCTGTGTGAATAATTGTTGTTGTTTTTGGTTTTACAATTTATTTTTCAAGTTAAACAATTTTAACAGCTTTACATAATATAATTCGAAACTGCAATTCTCGGATGTGAAGTCTGTCCTCAAAAGCTGTGTCCACTTCTAGAGCTATTGGGCTTCCACATGTCCTGGATCAGCTTGGGGCAACGCCTCGCGGACAAATCGGTGATAGGGCCTGGTGGGTCTGGGCAGGTATGGGGGCCTCTCGTGCCCGGCCACAAACATTGCCCAGATCGAGAGCAGCAGCAAAACAATTGTGAACTTCATTTTCTGGTGATTGACAATGCTTGATTGATGCTGTTCGATTGGCAAGAATCGGCTTTTATAGCCATTCCACACTATTCCGGTACTTTTATTGGTGCATTGGGGTTTACACATTGGCCGTTGTTTCGAGACAAGGAAATGTGTGACCTGGCAATCTAATTACTTATATTGTTCGCTTGGCAAAAAATGGCAGTCTTATCAGTATTAAGCTGAGCTGGCTTGAACAGAGGGGAAATTTTATAAATTTACATTCTTTTTTATTCTATTGCATTTTAGACCCAAATTATTACTATTGCATTGATAAAGCCATTTAAACAAGATAAATCGCTATGTTCTTAGATAAAATATCTGCTATATGTTTTAAATGAAGTTTAATGGCTATATAGTAAACTACATTAAAATCGATTCCACTGAGGTTAAAAGAGCTTTAATAAATTTTGATTACGGACAGATCGGGTGTAAACGACTGCGCAATACTTGTTCACAGCGCAATAACAACTTAAAACTGTAGAAACGGTTCTTAATGATTATTTAAAATAATTTATTTGTTTAAAAGTAATTTTGGCAAAATATAGATTTTTGTAATTATATATTTTGTAATTTTGTAATATTAAGAGGAAGTCAAGTCAAGTTATATATCAAGTCGGATATATAGATTATCTCGGTTTGCCATGCCCCCAATAGGCACTTTCCTCACTTTGTAAATGAGTATATTAATTAACAAAAGTTGATTAGGTATTTTAACTGCAGCGGAATAAGACCTAGAATATGCCAAATAAAGCCGTTTATTATTAAAAATATTCAGCAAGTGAAATCAATTCTTTGCACGTTTAATTTGCATATCAAATAGAATAAATAATTTTAAATGTTATATTATATATTCCTGCCGGCTGACCATTGAAGATGAAAGCAATAATTGTTGTTGTTATTGGTTAAAGCTCCTATCTATTATCTATCAACCAATCTTATTTGACATACACATGCACAATTTGCTTGTTGTTCGCTTTTAAGTATAGATTAAACGGCTCTTGTTTGGCTTTTTTGAAAAAATCACCGGCCTAATAAATCCCTAACTCATTTTATGCGACAATAGCAATTGCTATAAAAACCGTTGATTTTCAATCGATCAGCATCAATCAAGTTTTGACAAGCAAATAAGAATGAAGTTCACAATTGTTTTGCTGCTGCTCTCGATCTGGGCAATGTTTGTGGCCGGGCACGAGAGGCCCCCATACCTGCCCAGACCCACCAGGCCCTATCACCGATTTGTCCGCGAGGCGTTGCCCCAAGCTGATCCAGGACATGTGGAAGCCCAGTAGCTCTAGAAGTGGACGCAACATCTAGATGCTATGGAAAACGCTGGCCAATATCAACTACTTTTTAAATTGTTACATTTTTTCAAATTTAAAAAACAAAATTCCTGAATTAAGTAAAATATACTTGCAATAATAATTAAAATATGTTCATAATTGAAAACGTTTAAATGTCTTAATGTATGTGTCTCAGTTTGTGTACTGAATTTAAAAATTTGGGATTCGCAACAACGTTATTAAAACAAGAATTTAGTTACGAAAGTATTAGAAAGTAGTATATATATAAATAACTATTTGTCCTGACAGACTGATTGATGATCAAGCCCATAAGGGCTATAAACCTACATTAATTACCTCTTGTGGTGATTAACCCGTGAAGGTGTAAAATTGATGGAAAACGATAGAAGGATTTTTGTGTGTTTTTCATCCGAACAGCTCCAAACTTTTTTTTAATAGATCTTTGAAACTCATTTTTAAATATTGCAAAAAATTCACTAGCTGAGTGGAAATGAGCGTTTAAGATAGAAAGGTAAATTAAAATAAATATAAAGGAAAGTTCTTTGCCAGTGCAAACCGGTTAATAACTGCGAGTTTTTGATAATGGTGCTCCTTATAATCTATATATTGCTTCATGTTCTTGCAAGTGATGTCCCCACAATACTTTTGAATGTAATGTGCATGTCGGCAGTATTCATGCTTGAGTGTATGAATCTATATGAATATGTGTTGCTTTATTCAAACACTTGAACGAAACTAAATTTGAATAAAATCCAACAAATCAAAAGTGCATCTTTCAGAATGAAATCGGCCACTTCGAAAGTGGTAACCGCCTCGGACGTGTCCGTTGTGGTGCTAGCCGTCGTAGCGGGTATTTACTGTGGCGTGTTTGGCTTGCGTGCCACACAGGAGCTGAACACACGACTCCACAGCGTATGTTGAACCTCGGCCCAAAGTCGAACCACAAATGTCCCTAACGAATTTGCCTGCAGATTGACAGCACGCTCAGTCCGTTCAACAACTTAAAGCGGGATCGCTGGCGCGCCTATGGAATGGCCAGTATTTCACTTGTGATCATCGGGATTCTGCTGGGCCTGGATGTCTGGACGTGGGTGCGCATGGCACAGAAAATGAACATTAATAAAACGGATACTGGTGAGTTATGCAATTGAACGGATCTCGACGGATTTAACGCTGTGCAATTTAAATTCTAGAGCTCAACGTACAGTGGTATATACCCTTCTATAGCCTCTATTTTATACTGACCGGACTACACATACATTTTGCCAACACAGCCTACGGCCTGGGCAGACGCTATGTGCGCCTCAATCTAATGCTTAGAGCCAGCTATCTGGGTGGTAAGCCCCATTAGATATGATGTCAATAAGACACCCACGCTAACCTGCATACTTCCAGATAAAAATTATTCCAACACATCGAATCTGGTAAAGGTAAGTGCTGTCAAGTCGATCAGCTTTAAGCCGATGATGCCCATGGCCTTGCACGCCAGTCTAACAAAGCTGAACTCGGAGTCGATAGCTCTGGAATCTGCGGGTGGGTAGCAATTAACAACTGACTGAGCAATATATTCTCTATATTCATATTGATTTGTAGCTAAAAACAAGAGCTTACTGATCAGGGCCATGGCCGATAATCACGAGTCCTTGGGCAAATGTGTACGCCTGCTCTCCAGGTGACCAATCCCGACATCGAAATACGGCTAGAACTGCAATGTGTTAAACCATTTCAGCGCCTATGGCATGGCCGTGCTGTTCATTCTCGTTTCGTGTCTGCTGCACTTGGTGGCCACCGCTTACTTTCTGTTCCTGGAGATGCTCAATCAACAGGACAATGGCTACGTGTGGGTGCAAATGCTGTGGATCATCTTTCACTTTCTGCGCCTGCTGATGGTCGTCGAGCCCTGCCACCTCGCAGCGCGCGAGTCCCGCAAAACCATTCAAATCGTCTGCGAAATTGAGCGCAAAGTCTTTGAGCCCATTTTGGCCGAAGAGACCAAAAAGTTCTGGCACCAATTGCTCGTCGTCGATGCCGATTTCTCGGCTAGCGGACTGTGCCGGGTTAATCGCACCATTCTGACATCGGTGAGTCCACCAGGGTGCCATTTTAAACATTTCAATTGAACAGCAATTGCGTAGAGGAAAAGCTGTAGGAGATTTTAACAATAGACAACTTTTTGGCCTAATAGCAAATATATAAACAAAACTTGAAGTCTGCTCGTAAATAATATAAGAAATATTTAAACTAAAAAACTCTTTTTTTTGTACATTTTAATTACATTCATGCAGATTAAGTAGCGTAAGGATATATAACCAGAATAAATTCCTCTTTTGCAGTTTGCCTCGGCTATTGCTACATATTTGGTCATACTTATCCAATTTCAAAAGACGAACGGTTGAAGCTCGCCGTGATGCGTCACTTGTACTGTTCTTTTTTTTTTTTTAGGTGTACAAAAGATTGCTTTTATTAACACTAAACGGAATTCTTAGCTGTGTTTAAGTCTGTAATTGCGTTAGCAAACAATAAAAGTGAAAATTGCATTTTTGATTATTCCAAACCGATATTGAATTGAACATTGAAGCAAATTAGTTTTCATGGCTACTTAAACGCACATTACAATTAGATTTCAATTTAATGTTGTTTAAACTATTTAATTAAAAAGTCGAACTGCTGCTCAGAAGCCCTTCTGATACTGCTTCGTTTCCATGCGCTGCTGGAGCAGCTCCAGCTGCCGCTTGGCCTCACACTGTGGAAAGTTGTTCAGATCATAGTACTGCGGCGCCAGACTGAGCAGCCATTCAGCTGAAATGCAAAAGAGCATGATTATGTGTGCACAATTGGGCTCATTGCTGGCACTCACGCTTCACATCTGTCACAGTGCGTATGTAGTTTTTGGTGGTCAAGACGAACTCATTGTAGATAACCCAGTCGGGCTTGTGGTCCAGACATGTTGAGGGATGCAGCTGCACGTTCTGGTTATCCTTGATGGTCAGATAGTGTCCAGTCCGCTCCAGATGCGCCACCTGCATAAAGAAGCCCTGCACGAGAGCCTTTCGTATATTCACATAGTAGTCCTTGGAGGTGAACTCTGTGCTGGTGCGCTGCAAATTAAAGCGATCCATAATTCGCGCCAGCTGCTGGCGTACATTGTCAGCGCTCTTTAGCGAGCGGAAGTTGATAAAGTTCTCGTAGCACCAGTTTGGATCCTCGCTGCCTACAGCCAAATATAATTCAAGTCAAATTATTGAAATCGAAGATTCATAATGCCATCTGGCTGCACTTACTCTGCTTGAAGGCGTGGTAGACATTCAGCAAAGTTAGATGATCCCCGTCGATATGTGCGAAGCGCATCTTGGCCTCGTCGGCCACCTTCTTTGCCTCATTGGGACGCACGAAACATTGTGGCACTTTGGTTGTTGGTTGATGTTTGAATTGGTTTTTGTTCGATTAAGCGCAAATTCAAAACGTTTTTTTTTTTACATAAACATATAGATTGTGCTTACAGTTTGTCAGCTAGGCAATCTAAAGGCTGATTCAAAGATTGATTGCATTTGTGAGTTGCATGTGCGTTCAAAGCCAGCGGCAGTTACAACTAGATGAACAACTTGAGCGAGCGCCGCGCCACATTTCAATCAAATGTGCGCATCGGTGTCCAACGCACGTGCAACTTTGCTTCAGTGTTGAATGCAAAGAACAAATAAATTGAAAAACTTTTTTCTTTGCACGTTAAATTACATTTAAGGGTGCAGTCCATGTGCGTCAATGTCATTCGTCGGATGGGGCTTAAGTGCTAATTGCGCAATCACATCAGCTTCAAGTGGCAGACTTTTATGTACGCGAGCGGAAAGAGATTAAGCTAATGCCAAATTGCCAGTTAAAGCTAATGTCATCGTGCCTTAACTAGAACAACCCGCAAAAAACTAAAGCTGGCTTCTTTTCAATTTAAAGGACAAACCAGTCAAAAGAAAATCCTCTTTGAAAGTTACTTTACAAATTTGCTCAACAGAAAAAAAAGAAACAAGTAGACGTTGCAGTCGGGTGTAACCAACTGCGCATCGAATTGCCACGCCTCCAGTGGTCGTAGCCAAAAAATATTACCACCTAATCTGACGCGGGAATACACGAGTATATATTCCACATTTTAAGTCGCTAGCTTCAATAGTGGCGAAAAAAATGGCATTCATACGGACAGACGGACGGACATTGTACTTTTTTCACTTAGTGAAATGTTAAGCCATATTTAAAAATTTAAAGTGAAATAGATTAACATATTGGTCATCCCTATATTAAATCTAGTTAACCTCGACTTAAACGCGAAGCTTGCGTGTATTTGTGCCTCACCCGACAGCATAGCCGTAATTGACAGTATCTCATTGGAGCAATTGTGCTGGCAACTGGCTATCAGCATCTTGGCCAGTTGTGGATCCAGCGGGAACTCAGACATGACAGCGCCCAGGGTTGTCAAATTGCCATCATCGTCCAGGGCAGCCAAGTAGTTGAGCAGCTCCAAAGCGCGCATCAGCGTCTCGGGTGCTGGCGGGTCCATAAAGTCAAAGTGCACCAGATCATCAATGCCCAATTTCTTGAGTTGCAGCACCACGGTACCTATTCGACAATCCAAATGGAATTCATGATAAAGAAACAAATACAAACGAAAACACGACTTACCCAAATTGGAGCGCAAAATTTCTGGGTATGTGTTGTCCTGCATTTCGTTCTTGAACGCCTTTTCCGTATAGAGGCGGAAGCATTTGCCGGGTCGTGTGCGGCCTGCACGACCCGCACGCTGCTGCGCCGAGGCCTTGGATATGGGTGAGACCAGCAAACTCTCGACGCGTATGCGCGGATTGTAGACTTTCTGCTTGGCGAAGCCGGGATCAATCACAAAGACAACGCCATCGATGGTCAGCGAAGTTTCGGCAATGTTCGTGGACACGACAACCTTGCGACCGATTGCACCGTTCGCATTTGGTGGCGGCGCCGCCTCGAAGATGCGCTGCTGCAGATTCGGGGGCAGCGTCGAGTACAATGGTATGCACTTCAGCTCGCCAATTTCGGAGCCCAGATTATCAATCTCGCGCTTAATGCGCTTGCAGGCCTCCTCAATCTCCTCCTGGCCCGTGAGGAACATAAGTATGTCACCTGTTTATGTGAGATTGACAGCACAGATTAGCTTAAAACTCAATCGTGAGTCTTTATACGCACCTCCGATTTCCTCGCACATATGAATCTGGATTACTGTGCGTATTGCCGCCTCCAAATAGTCCCGCTCGGGCTCGGGGGTATAGAAAATCTCGACGGGATGTGTGCGACCGGGCACGTTCATCAGCGGCGCATTGTCAAAGTACTGCTGAAATTTGCCCGCATCGAGGGTGGCCGACATGACCACCAATTTAAGATCGCTGCGCTGGCGAATAACCTCTTTGAGCACGCCCATCAGTATGTCGGTGGCCAGCGTACGTTCGTGCGCCTCATCCAGCAATATGACCTGGTACTGTTCCAGCATGGGATCCGACATGGCCTCGCGCAACAGCATACCGTCTGTCATGTACTTGAGCAGCGTTTTGGGCGAGGAGCAATCCTCGAAACGGATGGAGTAGCCGACCTCCTCGCCGAGATTCACGTCCATTTCTTCGGAGACACGTTGCGCCACCGACATGGCCGCCACACGACGTGGCTGTGTGCAGGACACGCCCTTGCGCCCCTTGGAAACAGCAAAGTCCACGCACCACTGCGGGATCTGTGTCGTTTTGCCCGAGCCCGTCTCGCCCACCAGGACAATGCACTGATGCTGGCTGAGCAGACGCATAAAGTCCGCCTGATACTCGAATACCGGCAACGAGATGCGTTTCTTGTACAGGTTTTGGTAGCGCGTGGAGTACGGCTTTCTGGTGAATGGATTCATCGTGGGTGGCTGCCAAAGGATATCAACCGGATAAGAGACTTTCAGACAAATTAGTGCTTGGCTTACCTGCTTGCTGGGCACAAAGCCGCCTAAAATTTGGGCCACCGTGCCAGCCGCCGAAACAGCCGCTGCCGAAGTAGAAGCCTCAGCTTCCCTGTTAACGACACAAGATGTTGAGCCAAAACATGCGCAATATTGGAAAATGGTTTGTTGACAAGTGCTTACTTTTTTGACTTGCTGGCATATGTTTCGCCCACTTCAATGCGTCGTTTCGACATCTTTCGGCTTTATTAAAATGCACAGTTGATGGCAAAAACGTTTTGCACAAAAAAAAAACACGCGCTGAAAAACAACGTGAAAAGCGATAAATAATACGAGGGATGGCAGCAGCTATCGAATGCTAACCAAGTTAGCTACGATAACTTATATCGGTACTTTTCAATGCTTGCAATAATTAGTGAAGTTCCCTCTGCCTATTTCGATAGCAAAGTGTATTTTCAGTGCACATTACAGGGAAAATACAACTAATTCTCTTTTCAGGCACGCTTACGCCCGACTGTAACATTCTTCTTGTTGCCTCTGTAATGTAAGTTCTAAATATTTTTAGTATTTTCAGAGCTTTTCCGCTTTAATATATTTTCTTCAAGCTCTCACAAGTTCTTAAGAAGTTTCTCACCAACTATTTTGCTTATCCGTATACAAATTTAATAAAATACCATAATAGTCTATCGATGCTATCGGTGTCTCGACAATGTGGCCTATCGATAGTTGTTGTCAGTGCGCAGAAATATCGATTCAGCAGCTTTTGCAATAATTTCTAAGATGCGCAAACTGTATACAAAAATGCAGAAATCAAAGTGAAAAACTGTTGCTAGAGCGACAAAAAACCATGGAAATACCTATACAAGTGGCTGTGCGCATTTTTCCCCACGCCGAAGTGCAAAACAAAGCCGAGCAGAAGGCGCCCGAGGATGGCGACACAGAAGCAGACAAACCGCAATCGGACCCGTCCCCGTCCCCATCCCCGCCTCCGGAGGCAACGGCCGTAGATGCCAATGGCAATAATGAGACAGATGCCGCTCCGTTGAATACAAATGAAACGTCGGACGGGGATGGGGGCTGCTGCGTGCAGGCCATACCAATCGCCATGTCGGCGCTGGGCCTGCCGAGCGCCCTGCCCGGCGGCGGGGCGCTGGACAGCATTGCGGCGGGTCTTATACAGGTGGGCGCGCACACGGTGCCCGTGACACATGCGCTGCCCGGTAGCAGCACGCAGAGTCAGGTGTATCATCAGACTGTGTTTCCCCTGATCAGCCTGTTCCTGGAGGGCTTCGATGCATCGGTCGTCACGTACGGACAGCGGGCCACGGGCAAAACCTATACGCTCTACGGCCACGGCTTTGAGTGCGTCTATGGTGAGGCCGACCAGGGCGTAGTGCAGCGCTGCGTGCGCGAGATCTTCACCCACATTTCGGCACACGCAGGTGAGTGCCCCCCGGGAATCCATAAAGTAGCTGTTCTCAACCGAATTCCTTTTCAGATCGCACATATGCTGTGAATGTGGGCTTTGTGGAGATCTGCAATGGCGAAATCCGCGACCTGCTGGGCATGGGCAACGTGCATTGCACCACTGTGGAGGAGGTTTTCCACTGGCTGCAGTTGGGCTTGGCCACCAAACAGCAGTCGCCGGCTCACACGCTCTTCACCCTGACGCTGGAGCAGCAGTGGGTGTCCAAGGAGGGTCTCATACAGCATCGCCTGTCCACGGCCAGCTTCTCGGATCTGTGCGCCAGCGAGCGCTGGGGCGAGCCACCGCCGGGACAGCCACGCGACGCAGGCCTGCAGATGCTCGAGCAGGTTGTCAACACGCTAACCGATCCCAGCATAATGTACGGCGTCAACGGCAACATTCCCTACGGCCAGACAACGCTGACCACCCTGCTCAAGGACTCTTTCGGTGGTCGCGCCCAGACCTTAGTCATTCTGTGCGTGTCGCCGCTGAATCAGCATGTCGCCGAGACGCTGGGCAATCTGCAGTTCGGCTTCAAGGTGCAATGCGTCCGCAACTACGTCATAATGAATACGTTCTCCGATGATAATACACCGATCTCACCGGAGGCATTGCCCAACGAGCCTGGCGCGGCCGGCACGGCAGCTCTCATGGCGGCCGTGGCTACGCCCAACGGTGACAACTTCGGACTGCAGTTCGCGGCCAGCCAGTGGTTCAAGCTGGTGTCCAATGCGGAGGGACTCTTTGCCAAGTGAGTTGCTCCGCAGAATGTTATCCGCCAATCCTCTAGTTTTATGCTCGTTTACGAAGTGAAAAGAGTATATTGGGATTGTGTATTAATAAATTTTCTTTGCCACTATTGAAGCTAGGGACAGGAAATTAGGAATACATACTCGTGTATACCCGCTTCAGATAAAAAGTTTAGATTTTTTGACTGGGGGCGTAGCAGTTTGATAAAATCGACATATCTCCCTCAGTTTTAAGGCTAGATACATCGAATGTTGGAAACAAATTACTGATAAGCTTCTCTGAATACCGCAGGTTAAATTTTTATATACGCCCACTGGGGGTGTGGCAAATTGATAAAAATCAATTTATCTTGGGGGGTGTGAAAAACGAGACGGTTACACCCGACTGCAACATTCTTACTTGTTTCGCTCACAGATTGGTCGGCTCCAACGCTATTACGGAGCTGGAAAAAGAACAGATCGAGGAGTGGCTCTTTCTGAAGCAGGAGTGCGAGGAGTGCCTCAGTTCCAGCGAAGCCCTGCGCACCCAGAAGCCGCTTGTGCCCATCCAGGAGGCGGAGGAGCCAGAGGAGTCCATCAGCGAGCCGGAAACCTCCTGTCAGCCGAACTCGGACAATGAAACCGACAATGAGTCACAACGTCCCGACTTGGACGAGAAGCTGGACAGCCTCATGGACGAGTTTCGGGTCAAAACGGATGCACTCATTCAGGTCAAGCATGAGGAGTTCATGCTCAAGCAGCCCAAGGCGGTCATGCAGAGCCAGGACAAAGATCGGGAGCAGGCCGTGCAAGAAGCGCCCGCACAATCCGAAAAATGCGACGAGCGCAAGGCCAGCGTTGGTGGTAAGTATACTGTTAGTTAATAAATTACTCGTTAATGCCCCGTATTGAATCCCTGGCAGGACGTCGTCGCAGCATACAGCCGGGCGCCAGTTTGAGCAGCGCGGAGCTGGCCATGCTCAACCGCGTTGCCTCACAGCAGGCAACTGGCACGGAACTGGCTGCGGAGTTCGATCCGCTGGACAGTGCAGCCGGAGCGGGCGCGGGTGGGGGCGAGGGAGCCGCTGGCGTTAATGCGCCCATCGAGCAAGTGCAGAAGAAGGTGCGAAAGCTGCACGCCGAGATTGAGGCGCGCCAGCGGCAGCTCAAGGAAATCGAGCAGACCATGCAGCTGAAGCAGAACATCATCAGTGAGCTGGTGAAGAACCGCGAGACGCGCAGCCATGCCAAGCAGCGGTTCCATAAGAAGAAGGCCAAGCTGGACGCCGAGTGCGACAAGGCCAAGAAGCATCTGGCCAAAGCGCTCGTGCAGGGCAAGGAGAAGGCGGAAATCGAACGCTGGAGCGCCATTATCGCGCACATTGAGCAGCGCCTGCAGGATCTCAGCTCCATGAAGCACATCGCCGGCGAGAGCGGCCAAAAGCTGAAGAAACTGCAGCAATCCGTGGCCGAGTCGCGCAAGCAGATCGAGGAGGCGCAAAAGAAGCTGAAGAAGGAGTGCAAGCTGCGCGATCAGCTGGAGGCCGAACTGAAGAGCCTAAAGGAGGCGTCACTAGTCAAGCTGGAACCGCATCCCGAGCAGCTCAAGGCGATGCAGGCACGCATCACCCACCTGGATCACATACTGCGCGAGAAGTCCGAGAATCTGGAGCACTGGGACGGCGGCGGCGATCAGTCGCCGGCACAGCAGGAGGGCCTGCGGCACGAGATACGCAATCTGCGACGCACACGCGACCATCTGCTGGAGCAGCGCTGCACGCTGGACCGCAAGCTCAAGCGCGACAAGATGCTGACGCAGCGCGAGGAGCGCAAGCTGCTCGAGTGCGACGAGGCCATCATGGCCATCGACGAGGCCATCGAGTTCAAGAACGAGCTGATCTGCGGCCACAAGTCCATCGATCTGTCCAGCGAGCGCCAGCAGCGCGAGAAGGGCGAGCAAATGCTGATGGCCCGCCTCAACAAGCTGTCGCCCGAGGAGATGCGCACGCTGCTCTACAAGTACTTCGTGAAGGTGATCGACTTGAGGGACTCGTCGCGCAAGCTCGAACAGCAGCTGGTGCAGCTGGAGCGCGAACGCGACGCCTGGGAGTGGAAGGAGCGCGTGCTCTCGAACGCCGTGCGGCAGGCTCGGCTCGAGGGCGAACGGAATGCGGTGCTGCTGCAGCGCCAGCACGAGACAAAGCTAACCCTAATGCTGCGTCATCTGGCCGAGGAGACGTCGGCCAGTTCGGCCAGCTACGGGGAGCGCGCCTTGGCGCCGACTGGCGCCACCAGCAGCGACTTTGACTACGAGCTGGACTTTTATAAGACGGCCAGCAATAACAAGGCACTGCTTAAGGCGCAGCAGGCCAAGGCCACGCCCGCCGTCCTGGACAAGTACAAGGACAAGGAGCGCAGCGGCGGTCGCAATATCTTTGCCAAGTTTCAGGTGCTAACACGCTATGCTTCCGCCGCAGCGGCCGCCGCGGGCTCATCCTCGACCGCGGATGAGTCCACGGCGCTGATTGAGACGACAACAACGGCGGCAGCAACAACAACAACCACCACGACGACGACCACAACGGCAACCACGAGCACGGCGGCCAGGACAAAGGAGAAGGCGCTGGCCAACATCAATCAGGATCAGCTGAAGCGTCTAATGCCCGCAGCGACGTCCACAAAGGTGACGCGACAAAAGAACAAGATCATCATACAAGACGCTACGCGCAAGAACTAAATAAATCCTACGAATTTAGCGACCCAATAGAGAGAAGCGCATAGTACAGGGGAGAAGCTACGAGTTGGATAGAGTCGAAATAGATCTGCTTTGAAAGTGACACAAGATGCTCTCTCTCCCTCTCTCGGATACTCTCTACTACAACCCCAATACCCTGTATTACTGTCAGCGTCAGCCAACAAACTAACCCCCGAAATGGATATGTACTGAACAAATACGTCCACAGTCACGTTTCAAAAGACTTACAACGGTTTTCATGTAGCCAACTCTTCACTGGAGCATTTAAATGTCAACAAAGGTCCCTCGACTGGCAAATGTAAAGACTTGACAATTGTTACTTCAAATACTCACAAATAACTCAGCAATCCAAAAAGGAAATCGCAATTAACTCGCTCAAATTGTTAACTTAAGTAACAAATAGAATCTCTTGTTTTATGTACATATACGCATATGTATACTTATATATTAATTTTAGTTATAGGATTTTGCATTTAGGTTTCGTTTTCGTGCTTAGTTTAATTTAATTATATGTTTTCTCAACATCCGTATTCGTGTCTTCCCGCAATTCGACCTATTTACATAGTCACAGTCGAGCTCAAATATTTTAAGATATCTTAGACTTACCAACTTTCTACCCAATGCATTTAATCAGAGTTTATTTAGGCAGTTATTTTTATGTTATATATATTTAAATCAGTGTTTCCTTCAACTACACGTACTATATAAATACGTATATACATACATATACTTAAAATGATCAATGTTGAAAACTTTTAAGTTGTGTTTGGTTTTATTTAAATTTACAGAGCGAGAATCATAAGTATAATGCATGTGCTTTATATCAAATTCATATTCCGAATAAAAGTATTTTAACAGAATATAATATATATAATATATAAATATATAATGAAGCTTGTCAAACATATTTTGAATGACAAAAAAATCAGCTTTTACTTAATCAAATGCCATACATTTGTATGTACATCTTGCCTGCAAGAGCAAGACTTCGAATCGATGTCAGGTTTCATCAGGATTCATCAAAACAAAAAGTATTTGCTTCTCTTTTGCTCACACACACACAAACGTTGACAACATGATGTCAACAGGTGTCCCCTGAAAATATCCCAGAAAATTTCCCAAACAAATGCCCCTTCACGCATACACTTACACAGTGCGGCGAGAGAATACAAAGCAAAATGGCCGGCCGCTCCGCAGCAGCAGTCGGGCGGAGAGACAATTCAGTCTGGTTTGGACCGTCAACCGATAGTCGTCGAACGTTCTGAGGTCGGAGATTACGTCTGCGTTTTCAGAGTGCGCCTGAGTGTGTGAGTTGTTTGGGCTACGGTTACGGTACGGTACTCGCACCCCCGCAAACCGGTTCGCTGGTGGTGGTTCTATCGTAAGCGCGCTTTGTGTGTGCGTGTATTGTGTACGCCAAATAAAGTTAAACAAAATGCGAAAGCAATAAATAATAATAAATAATACAACCAGATTGTAAAAAGCAGAGCACAGCGCCAAAAAGGGCAAAGCAGCCGCGTCTGCTGTTGGCTTCCTTCCCCAGTGAGTGTGTGTGTTTGTGTGTGTGTAGCGTAGTGTAACAGTCGTCGCCACCCCAGTGGATTAGTGGCACCCTGTTACAATTTGCTCGCACTCGAGGTGTTTGTGTTTGTGCATAAACATTAACTAAACCAATTCATCGAGCTAGCCAGATATTCGAAACACGCTCCAAACGGTAGGTGACAACAGCCCATTTTGTTCGGGTCTTTTTGGGGCTGTCTGGCAACTTCTTTGTTGTTGTTGCTGTTGCAGCGATAGTTATCCACGCCCACTCCCACACCCACGCCCACTGTCTCACACTCAGGCTGACTGCACATAGCTGTAAATCGATTTGTGCAACAAATTTGCCAAGAGAATTGTTTTTAGCATGCGAATTGGCTGAGTTTGGCACAGCTTCCTATTGATTTTTCGCCAAAAACTAAAGTTTTCCCTTTGGCGAATCTACTTTCTTACTTTCAACACACACACTCGCACACACACCAGCATACAAAAGGGTGTGTGCTGCATAAAGGCTGGCTGTCGAATTTTGGCTGGCGAATATGAAAATTCCTGGCAAACGCATTTCGACTGCTTGAAACCTTGGCAAATTCATCAAATCTTAAAATTCAATATTTTCTGTGATAATCTTGATAGTTTGTTGCCTTTGTTCGCAACATTTTCATTTAGAATTTGGCGTTTTCCTGTGCATTTGTTAAGTAAACTTTTTTGGCGCATGCGCTTTGCAAATCCGCACAGCATTCAAAGCAACTCTGCGTTGCGCCTGTGTGTGTGTTTGGTGTGGGTGTGTGTGGGTGTGTGTGAGTGTGTATGTATGCAACCTGCCCGAGCTGAGCCTACTTTTGTCTCTGTCAGGTAGATTTTCCCTACTCAGGCAGGCAGCTTAGGCTCTGGGCTCGGGCCACTTCATTTTTAAGAATCCTTAAAATCCTTTGCCGTTTCCATGTGGCACACATACGCAGCCCTCATTGTGCTCACATGATTGTGTGTGTGTGTGTGAATATGTATCTGCATCTGAATCTGAGCAACCCCTGCTAAACAAGGAACTCATCCCGGGCCCGTCAAGGCTTCAACAGAATCTCGTGCAGCTGTCGCTTAGGGTTTTTTTGTGTTTTTGTTTTTGTTTTTCCTGTAGTTTCCTTTATTTGATTTTGCAAGTGTTGCGCTTGCCTCTGCCCCCTGGCCTCGACTGTCTGCAGGTATATAGCTCTTTCCACTTTCTAGCGTGTCCCAGTCATCGTCCTTTGCATCTGTCCTGTTGCTAGGCGGAGTTTTCGGCAACATTCTCTTGAATTTGCTTTTGTCACTCGTCTGCGCTTATTGATTTGATTTAAAGATCGAACGATTGCAAGTGGAAACCTTGTGGCACATCATCTACTCCTTTTGCAGCCTTGTGAATCACAGTCAGTCGCAAGATACTTAGAGCTTAAGTATGTGGCAAATATTGATTTTGACTGCTGCACAAATGTCAATGGACATTGGGCAAAGGGCTAAGTGAACAACGGGAACAAAACGGGCTAAGCAAACAACAAAAATCAAGCAAATATAAGTTTTCGTTGCTGTTTCTGCAGCTACTTTTGTTGTTTTTGTTGTTGTTGTTGCAGCCACACAGTGCACTTGAATCTCAATTAGGCGCCGCATGCAGCGTCCAATGGGTCACTGAACATGAGACTGAACTGGACAATGGACAATGGACAGCGGCTGCTTTCCTGTTTCGCCTGCCGATGACGAACGCTGTTCGCGAATGTGGATTGACCCTGCATTGGGCCACTGCACTTTGTGGACCAGACTACCCGCCGCCTGCCCCTGCTTGCTTTTTGCAACGGCATCAACCGACAAAAAATACATTTCGTCGCAATTGTAAAATTTATTGGTCCGTCACCCTAATGCACAGACATTTTAGTTGCCATCCGACGGAAAGGCAAAAAAAAAAGAGCAAAAAAAAAAACGAAACGAGAATGAGTAATAAAATTTGTAATTCGTTGATGTTACCACGCGATTGAGGCACTGCCGGATCTGCCCGGATTTATATGTGGGCCCGAATGCTTCTTTGTTCAATTGACAACGAAATTCGGGCAAGTAGGTTTTTTGGAAGACTGTCTGTTCAAAAAGTGTTAGTCTGGGGAGTAAAAAATATTTCCTTGGATGTTATAAGTGCTTTTGTACATCAGTTTAACTAGGCAATATTTCTATATAACGTTGTTTTTTTTTAGATTAATAATAAAAATTTATTGGAATACTGCTGTTTGTGTTGACTGATTACCAGATGTTTTCCAAATTAAAGAGCAGAGTTTTCCATATTTTGTTTTAGTATTGTATCGTTTCGATGGGTGCGTTTCTCTCAGCCGATGCTTTAAATCCCCCAGCTGATTCATGTCCAAAGGCAGAGAATGATGCCGCATTCATAACAAAATAAATGCGAGGAACTCAGGATGATATTGTATCGTTTAGTTATTCTTGCTAGTCCACTGAGAGCTGGCAAATCGATTTAATTTATATATATTCCCCGATATTAAAGCTAGGTACAGCAAAGTTTTGCAGACAGATTACTGATGACTTTCTCTAAAGATATATATTTTTCCAAAGAAATAAACATAATTAAGACCGATTTCGATTGTTTTATGCTGTTATTATACTGTGAATGTCGGTTATGTATATATATGTATATATATAAGTATATAATTTATACAGTAGTACATAAGTTATTCGCAGTTTAGTCAAAAAGTTGCTTTCCACCCTACACTAGGTGAAGCTAGATAGACAATGCTTTACAAGCAGAATGATATAAATTTCTCCAAGCTATTCCACCCCAAAGTCAAATGCGCAGCTGTGCAACTGCGTTGTAGCCCAAACACTGGTAAAGTTCATTAAACCAATTCGAAAGCTAACATTTGTAAGGGGCAACCGCCAGACGTCAGTCAACAGGCCTGCGGATCCTCCCTTTATGGCTCAGCCACGTGCCGGCTTTAGCGGCTGCGCCTGCGCCTCGCAACCCTCTATAAAAATAATCCATAAACTTCGAATCGGCGATACAAATAGAGAGGGAAATAGTCGAGCGGAGTGCTGCTGCGTGTTAAATAGAATTCATTAGCTGCCCATAAAAAAAGTTGCGCATCTCAGGAAATAGCGAAAAAACGAAAACAGAACGAAAATGAGCTTTAAGCATTTGTTGCCATGGAAAAGTTCACTTAAGTTTTAATTAAGCGTTATATAGCTAACAAATTGCCACCGAAATGTATACATAATCTTCAGCCATCCGCTGGATAAGCTAAAGACACACGCCAAGACAGACAGGCGGACAGTGCGAAGCTGTCCCGTTCCATGTTGATATCCATGTCCGCGTCTATGGCAAGTTCATAATACGACAAAAGGCATATGTCAAACTGAGGCACAGACAGTCTATATAGGCTGATAGATATAGAAACACATGTGTGTGTGTGTGTGTGTGGAATCGTGACTTCCTGCCAGTCATAGTTTTTAAAGCACGCGAATGCTTGGGCCACATGACGGTTGATACTTTATGGATGACAAAAGGCACAAGACGACATCGAAGTGGATTTTCTATCGCCCCATTGCCGCCCATTTGGCCATTTGAGGTTTAATTAATGACATCCACATCGCCAGTAGTTGCTTTTCTTCTTCTTCTTTGTATACCCTTACAGTGGGCAACATTGAGATATTTTCCATTTTATCGAGTATTTATAAGAAGGTATTTATTACTAATCAAGCCTTTTGGGATTGAGAAATGAATTCTTCAAATATAAGTTTGGTCCTCAAATTAAGAAATTTTTAAACAAAGTCGAATTTGATTTAAGTTTAAAATTTTGTGTTTTCTCTTTGAGAGTAAAAATGATATTTCGAAATTTCCGCTGCAACCATTTTCATATTATTCAACTTTTTGATGAAATTTTATAAAGCAATTTGTTAAAATTGGGTTTCTGTTTCTCATAAACTATTTGTCGTATATTACAACTATTAATCAAAATTATAGTTAATTTATTTTTGTAAAGTTGAATCAATATTGCTATATCACACATTTAAAAGTCATAGAAATTTTGTAACAACTTTGTTTGCAAGAGTATCAAGTCTTCGATATCCAAAAGATAGTACTTCATGTTTGTTCTTGCTTCCTACTTATTCCGCTGATCGTTTGTATGGCTTTTCAAATAGTTGGCGTTGTCGCAAGTCTGCGGGTCTAATGCGACTTCCATATGTGGAATCTGCGGACAAATTGCTGGCGCGTTTACTTTGATGGATTTACATTAAATTTGAGGGGGTGTGGAATGCCTGAAGAGTTCAACTGTGATAGGGCACAGCATATAAAATGTTATGGCCTAACAGATTCATAAAAATTACAAGTAAAATGCATTTTTATTAGGGAGTTGAGAAAATAAGATTGTGTTTATATATTTGCCTCGTAGGGGGGTTTTATTATTTCGGCATGAAGCGTTTAATGCATATAAGGAGTCATGGTCATAGTCATGGTCAGTTTTACTACCCAAGTTAATGTAGATAATCTGTTTTTAGAGAAACAATCTACTTAAAAATTGTATCATATTTAATTGTGTTATAGAAAATTGAGAAATTGAGTACTTACAAAAAGCCGAGTTCTAGGCTCCCCAACGTCAACATCGTATTACTATATCGAAATGTAGTCTTTTTCGAATACCTTTATTTTGTTTTAATAAGACCCTGTCTATCCTGCATTCTAGTTTCTTTATTTTATAGTTTAGCAAAGATTTTAAATATATTGGTCTAACATTTTTCCATTCCCATTTTGTGTTTGTTTTCTCTGACAAGCTTTCAACTTGTCATTCTTCCACTATCACAGAAAGCCGATTGGGGTTAAGGGCCACACACATCGATAGCCTGCCATGCCCACTTCCCTTTTGCCCACATTTAGCTATCATTTAACACTGTGCAACATTTTGCCAAGCAATTTCGCACAGGTTGCGCGGGTGGTGAAGAGGGTTTATTTGTTGTTTAGCATTGTTTTGCTGGAAGGGTTGCCTCGGGGGTTGCTGCTTGCCTAATCAAATTACTTGCATTTCATTAGCATTGGGTAACACAGTAACTGTTGTTGTTGCCTGCCTTGTGGGCTAAAATCGATGGATACATATTCCAGACTGCAGTAATTAATATCAGCTCCTCTTTATATTAAGCCAGAAAAGACAAATGCAATTGAAGCTATCGAAGGGATTTTTGTTTTTATTATAATTATATTATTTTACGATTGCGTAACAGGAAGTGAATTTATTTTCTAAACTAATCCTAACACCCACAATGTTCTGCTTCTCATTGCAGCAGCTGAGTCACCGGGTCTACTTCCAACCTCGCGTTCGTGTGCGCCTATAAAGGGTGTTTTTTTTTGCATAAAATCGATACAGTCAGCGACCAACCCCGAGCGGAAAACTCTAAACCTCGAGCAGACTACAAAATGGCCTATATGATGCCCAACGAACGCCTCAAATGGCTAACGCTGTGCGCAGCTGTTGCTGTTCTTGGTGAGTAATATTCATTTCATACATTTTTCATAATTTTTCAGTGGAATATGTCTTACATTTTTTCAATTGGGACAACACTTGAGATGCCATGGAAAATCTCATTGAAAACAATGCGTCAAATCAAAAGATTTTGAATGAAAAATTTGTATAAAAAAATTAAAATAACACAACGAAGATGTGGATACTCAGATTTACGAAGAGTTTATGTCTAAGGAAAAATTGGAAATAAAACATTTGTGCAGATTAAAATTTAACTATAGTTAAAAACTATATGGAGTTTATTTTGTCAAATATTCAATCAATGCTGATAAATGTTCAACTTTGAGCATTGAGCGCAATAAAAGAAACTCCATCAACTCTTTATTCGTGGGATAGGGTATAAAAATAGAACGTTAGAAAAACAAATAGCCGAACAGATACATTTTTATGGAATTGTGCAATGTTTCTCTTTATAATTCTTGCCTCCGTTTTGGACTTTTACACTTTTACTTTTCTGTGCTGTGGTTTTATCTTGTTGACATATTCTGTACAACAGTTCGCTCGACTTTTACCATTTCAATGCATTTTTAATTGCGTTTACTTTGCATTTACATTACTTTTGTGTCACTGTAGCTTTTCTGACTGTTTGCTTTTTGTTATTTACACTGCGTTTGCATTTGAAGGCATTTCTAGATATTCGTTTGTGTGTGTTGGTGAGTATCTGTGTTCGTGTAGTTCTTTGCTTTACACAGCAGATAAACTGTGGCTCATTGCTTGCCCTGCTTTATGAAATAGAGAGGATGGAAATGAACCCGTTTCCTTTGTAGTTAGTGGCACAGTGCAACATACATACATAATTATTAAAACTAGTATAATGCATGAACTGATTTCAAGTGTGTATTTATAATGCAAATCTCATTCAATGAATTCATTAGAATTGCATATGTTATACATAAGTAATTTTTTGCGATTTACCAAGAATCTGAACGCTGAATTTTAGCATTTCTCATTCATTTCTGAGTAAGTTTTTATTTTTTGCACTATCACCTTCTGGAGGCTCAATTGACTGGGGCAAACACTTGACCCCGTCCGATATCAGTGTCATTGATTGGGTTACCGCTATAAGCGAATTATTTTTAATTTAAGGGGTAGCGAATGACTGTTTCGAGCTTAGAGACAGTCAAGTTTTTTGATTGCGGACCACGTGGCGTTTACGTAATGCTTATTGCATTGAAAACTAGAAGCAGTACAAGCCGCTCAACTTCGCGGCGCAGCTATAAATAAATTGGCACGAAAGAAGAAACAAGAAAACTGCGAAAAAATAAAAAATAAACACAAAATGTACAAGAAAAATAAAACAAATTCTGGGTCGCGTGTTAAAATTAAAACTTCTGCAATGTTGCTGATAATTAGAATTTTATGCGCATTAATAGTTTTGTGATTTCACGTGTATGGAATTTAAAATAGTTGAATGAAATTGAAAGCTATTTAAAAGTCGAAAAAGCAAAGAAAGTATTTTAATTCGCTTACAAAGAACATTTAGAATAGATCAAATAAAGCAGAGAAGCAATTTGTAAGCTCAAACATAAGAGATCGTTAAAAAAGACAACAAAACAATTTACAAACAGTAAATAAGATACTATAAAAATTATGAGTCTATTCAAATTGACTCAAAAGCAGCGCACAAAATACAAGATGCCAAGTAAAAGATACAATGTTAAATTCATTCTTTCGAGCGGCTGGCGCGCATCTTGCGCTGATTGCGCGGGTCATCATTCAATTTAAATTGATTAAAAACATTTTGCGCCAATTTTCCATCACATGTGTGTATACAGAAAAAATGTAAACAAGCTTTTATCTCATGTACATGCAGATATACATACATGCAATCACGTACATGTGTGTAATATTGTAAGCTAAAATGCATCTTTTATTTTCGCTGGCAGCAGCAACGCATTTAATTCGCATTTAATTCAATTGGTTTGAAATTCAACTCACAGACACACACCCTGCAAATCGTGGCATTCACAGGAAGCGAACAATTGAATACAGCGCGAATAACGTGAAGAGAAACAATATAAATATTCAGGCCTATCACGAATATGCACTCATATCTGTTTATGTGAATAAATGAATGAATCGCTTCTTTTCGTTTCCGAAATGTTGGGCTATCTTTAGGGTCTTTTAATTTTTCTGAGAAAATTTAATGTTGATAAGAAGTTGAATTGCATTTATTCTTCCTCGTATATAAAAAGTTTTTGTAAAAAAGTTAAATATTTGCTTGGTGGATAAATAATGAAGTATTTTTTGACTTTGTTTAGAGAGTGTTACTTGTCTGATGTTCTATTCGCCAAGTAGTGGGAAAATTAAAATCGAGTTTTAATCAGATGAAAAAAATGCTTGTTTTGATAATTGTTTAAGTAATAATGGCATCTTTGTTTGGAGTTTTCATTTCTTAGCTGTACAAGGGGCGTAAAGAGAAAATTAAAATAGGCAGTTAAAAGCTCGTTAGCTGCTATTAAACTAAAGTTCTAAGCTTTTTTGAATTTTCAGACTTTTTCTAAAGTGTTTTACAATTCATTAAGACTTTCATAGCTGAGCCAAAATATGAGACTCTTAGCTGATCTAAAATACAGTTAATACTTATGTTTATAATAAGTTTAACACGTTTTTCTGCTCTGCTTTGATACTCTGTTTACAAAATAAAAAGGGTATATTGGTTCTGTACAATTCTGTCTTGCTGTCGGGTTGTCCGTCAGTTAGATAAATATTTGAAAGTATTGTACATGAGGTTTAATTTGATCAGGGTTTACTATACAAGCGATCTTTCTAACTGTAAATCTCTTGCTACACATTACGTAATGCGAAGCACTCATAAATTGTCCCGCGTGGATGACAGGCCTCAAGTGCGAGTTGAGAGTCGAGAATGAGTTGCTCCACACGCACACAGATCAGATCACTGAACCGGGCTGCCAAAATAAAAGCCATTTCCGTTGGGCCATCACACAAAAAAGGAAAAAAAAATAGAGAAGAGCGTATAATTACCCATGATTGATGTGCACCAGACGAGGTACAGAGAGGCGGGAGACGAGATCCCAGTTGCTAGAGACGACGCCGATGGAGTCTGCCCCCACTTATAAGACACTGACGATGGAGGCATATCACACGCGGCGCTTGTCCAAACAACAAAGGCAACAGGCAGGCTATGCACTCAGAAAAAATACGAAGAGTTTTTTACTTAAATCAAGTAAAAGCATTGTCAAAATGAGATCTAAGTGGAAATATCCTAAATTGGGAAAAATTGGGAAAAATCATTCTTACTTCAAGATAGGTTTTTTAAACCAATATGCCTAAATATAAGACCAAAAAAGTTCATAATTTTTTCAATCAGTTTTTTTCTTATTGGGATAGGATTCAGTTCGGAGTTCTAAAACTCAATTCAATAGGGGACGAACTAAAATCAAGCTTACATTTCTTAAAAGTAGTTCGTTTGAACTTACATTAAGCCAAGTAGATTTAAAAATATACTGCTCAAATCAAGAATTTCGGTATTGGGAAAAACGTATTTGTATTCACGTTATTCGCGTATTCACCTCGCTAGCGTGATTTAAGTACGGATTTCCTAATTTTTTTTTTTTGTGTAGAGCAGCGTATTTTTCCTAAGTGTGGAAATGGGGAAACTGCAGCAGGAAGAGGAACAGCTGCTGCAGCTTTTGGTTCAATGTATTTTTCCTATACATGATTTATTTTTAATGGTTCTTTTGAAACGTGTATCTGCGTGTGCATGTTCGGTTTATTATTAGTTATTATGTTTGTGCCAAGTGCCGAGGAATTGTCGACACAGCCGCAGGAATGCGGCGTTTTGTTTGCCAGCGCCTTTGTTGGTGAGGCCAATGGAGTTGAGGATCGGGCTTAGACGTCATCATGCAGTTGCACTTTTATGGGCCAAGTTTTGTGCATTTCATTGGCGCAGCAATTTGATGTCATTATTTGAAAGTTGTGCGTCGCATCGCATACGAAACAACAGCCCAGCCCATTTGCAATAAAGTTGAAAACAACTGCGAATAGTTTATTGAAGTTCTCCCGTGCAATCCATTTATTTGTGCTTCATAAATTCCGTGGAAATCCTCTCGACACCAGACAGTTTGAGCATCAAAGAGTCAGTGTCTCGCATTCCGTGGACCATTGACAACATTTGTCATACATTTAGCTTGAGCTCATTAACAAAGTCGAAAAGACTCTTAAGTATTTCTATAGCCAACCCAGATATGTCTTATGCTTCTATATATATATATAAATATGCAGATGCGTGTAAATTGAAAACAGGCGGCAACCAAAAATATTTTACGAGCTGCATCGCTGGCAATTTATGTGTCTATAGTCCCAGAAATATTTGTTAGGGTGAGATTTCTGGCACTAAAGTTAAGAGCGTGTCAAGTAAGTGCATAGCTTTTTGTACCGCTGTCTAAAAAATGTATTAAAAAATGTATAAAGTACTATTTATAATTGTGACCGCTTTGGGGTTAAATATTTGATTTAAATTTTAATACTTTGGAATTGACTTAAGAATTAAATAAAAAATTATATGAAAAGATTTAAATAGGTCGAAAGATTTACTTTGCGCAACTTTGTAGGGATTATAATATAAAGACCCTATTGCATGCTTAAAATATGTAAATTAATATTTACAGAGAGGGGTGAATACACGTTTTTAATGTATCACAGAGTTTCCAAAAACAAAACCTGAGTCTTAGAGCGGCAACAACAAAGTGTTTGCTGTTCTCACCCATCCTCCGACACCAGAGTTGCTCTATAATAATTATTTTCCCCCCACGTCTGCTCACACATCATCATCATCAACACTCAGTTAAAAAAAAAAAAAAGAACTTGCCCACAAATTATTATACCTATTTTGTGTCGCTGTCGGTGCGTTCAAAATCGTTTAGAGCCGCGCGCTGTTGCCGCACTTCTCTCAGCCAGCCCCTGGATTCGGACTGGGACGAGGAACTGAGAACTGAACTTCCGCTCCTTTTGTCGCCTCTCGTGGGTGGGTGGGTGAGCTACAGGGTGTGTGTGTTTGTGTGTGTATGTGTGTGTGTGTGTGTGCTTGTTTGCCTTTTTGAGTTATGTATACGTAAGTAAAGTGGAAATTAAGTAGATACTTTTTCTTTATTGGTATCCCAGCGCGAGTCTCAATGCATAAATTTCTTCCTCTTGAAATTGATTGTGTCAACAATACCGTTTTATAAACAAATGAGTAAATAACAATTAGCTTAAGCTTTTTAGAAAAAAAAAATAAAAGTTATCCAGAAAATACAAAAAACGTTCAACAAATGCGATACACATCAGCCCATCACACACTAAATACACACAAAATTATAAACAGCCCCAAGAACTCCTAACTTTGGTGTTGAATTATGTGGCGTTAAATTAAAAAAGGTTTATCTCTGAATCGAGGCTAAGAAAATCTGAATAGTCATCTTCATTAACAATGAGACAAAGTGAAAAAGGAGGGAGCGAGAAAGAAAGAGACAGCAAGAGATTAACATAATTTTGGCGCCCCCATATAAAGAATCAAGCCATAATTTGTAAAAATATTTGATTGCCTCGCCCAGAGACCGAACGAGGTGACATTTATCAGGCAGACATCATCTGCGTCGCGTACGACCAGGCATGCCTATGCACACACACATGTGTGTGTGTGTGTGTGTGCTTGTACTAGCAGCATGTGTATGTAAACTGAGTCACGTTTTTTTTTTTTTTGGAGCTGCCAACTCGTCGAGTTTTATCGCTGCCCTGTAATCTGGCTAACGAGCGACAGACAACGACGACAAACGACAAAACAATTCTTTCATTTAATGTTAAAGATATTTAAAGTTCCATTGCTCGCGTGTTTATTCTCCATTTTTGCGTATCTCGAAGCGTCTCTCTGCGCCGTGTCAGCGGGCCTTAATTAATGCGACGGCAAGAACGCTCCGCGCTTAATATGCAAAGCGCGTCTGGTTTGCTTTTCGAGCAGCTTCGCGTCTGGGCCCGTCGCTATCGTTGGACCCGCGCCGCGTTCGCTGCTGCTGTTCGCCCGGCGAGTTGGCAGCCCGCTTGGTTCGCCACCCGCAGGCTCTTGACACATTCCCATGCACCAGCAACCAACCAGCCGCCCAACCACCCAGCCGGACAGACAAACACTCGCCCACGTGCGTGGACTCTGCTCCCGATTGTTGTTGTGCAACGCACTCGATTTGGAGACAAACCACCCTCGCTCTCTGTGGCAGCAGCCCGACCCACCCCTCCGTCCATAAGTAGCTGTAAACGTTGGCAGCGCCCGTCAACTTCAGACTTCACCTCTCTGACTGACATTTGCAGTCGTAGTCGTCATCGTCATCAACTCTGTACAGTGGTATAAATTCTATAAATTATATAATACTGCTTGTAGATATGTGTTTGGTTTGGAGATGGGCTCAGGGTATCTCACAGTCGAGCACTCCCGGCTATATCCATCAGGCTATAATATTAAATAAGTTAAGATGAGGTTCGCAACACTGTCAGACGGCCACCTCGTTAGCCACCTTGTCAGCCAATCAGCAAGTGCATAACATGATTCTCCCTCTCTCTCTCTCTCTGTCTCTCTTTGTCCCTTTCTATTTCCGTATCTCTCGATGTGGCTACCCATACCTAAACAGTGTCCCACTTTGTCTCCTGTGGGCTTAACGGTTTCTCACGTGTCTCAGGTCGGTCCAGATACATGGCATACGTGGATCTGTTCTGAACATGTATCTGTATCTGTAAGTTGTCACCTTTCCATCAGCTGCGCGTCGTCGTCGACCACAAGGTGGACAGGTTGTTTCTGGTTTCAGCTGTCGCCCGACTTGCCGCTGATTTTAATTGAATGTTGGATTGGCGGCGAGTTGTTAGAATAGCGTTTTGGCCAGCTTCGCGTAGGTATTGAATAACATTTTGTGTTATGCATTAGCTAATTGCATTTTGGCCAAACACTTCTAACTGTTGCTTATGGCTTATAACAGTTGGAGTAAACGTGACTTTGTGTGGGTCTCAGCCGCGAGACGAATCTAATGAATGAGTGGGTAAAACTGAATTCGCAAAACCTTTTCGAAATGTTTGGCGATTCTCGAACAGCTGTCGAACAGGTTTTGAGCTCGGTAGCAGATGTTTGTCTTGACTCGAAGAGCTTCCCATTAAATGGCCTTTTTTTTTTGTGAGATTTCAAATATGAGAAACTCAGAATTACACGCATGATTCAAACTAATCCAAAACCACATTTCTACATTGTCCATAATAGATTTGTTCTACAGTTGATGGAAGTATCGAATGGTTTGCGTGTCAGGCCGATGGATTTCCAAACTCCAAACTGACCTGTGAACTGTGCGTGTTGAATGGTGTCCTTGGGGGCGGACTGTGTTCGATGGGCGCGTCAGTGTCATACGTGTGCCTATTGAACTTCTGCGCTTTGTTTTTGTTTGGCAGGAAGTTATTAATTTCTAATTTCCTTTCACGGCAGGAATTATGATTGGCCATAATAGCGTGTTGTTTTTGGTTATCGTGTCTGTGCCTGGGAATGGGTAAATTAGGTGAGTTAGGTATTGGAAGGGCGTAAACAGAAAACATATGAGGGCGTGACCTGTCTGGGGTATGGGGGAAACAAAGAAAACAAAGCTTGTAAAGGAAATAATTAATTTATATGCTCGTTCACAAAGTGAAAATAGTATATTGGTTTTGTGCAATGGGCGTCTGTCCATATGAACAAAATTAAAGTGCGACACTTGAAACTATGTTTAAAACTGAGAAAGATACATATATACATGTATATATACTATGTAGATCAAGTCTTAAGATTCAATGCGAAAATCGATATCTCCCTCAGTTTTAAACAGAGCGCCAATAAAATAGGCAGATAGACTAACGTTTGAGAAAAAAACATTCGGAAGAAAGAGTTTTATACCAAAAATTGTTTTAATTGTTTTTTAAAAACCTTCCAATAATATCTACAAATACCTTGCAAGTCTTTCCTCCGGCTTGAAATTCTTTACCCATTAGTCATCCTCTCCTACATACACATACACATTTATGTACATATGCTTGTTTATTTGTTTATTCAAAATTCAATTTATTTGCGACTGCCTTCGTGCTTCTGTTTGTTTATGGTGGCACCACTCGAATGGTACTGCCCGTTTATTTGATTCTTGACTCCAGACTTGTAGCGCCAGCACCCACGTACTTGCCGCATGTGGCACGACTATGACCTTAGCTACCATCAACGCCACTTGCAATCCCCTTCGTTTTAATCATGTTGCCACCTAATTGCCTTACTTGCTGCACTTGGAGACGAGCATGTTTCAGAGTGTCGATCTGTAGATCTATATATGTATATAGCATGTGTGTATATTCTGTGTGGATTCATATTTATTTATGGCTGTAATTGGAAAATTGCGCGTCAACAAAAACTAAACAGCGACACAATTGAGAGACGTAATTAACTTGCGCTTTGTTGTTGTTGCTTTTGTTGTTGCTGTTGCTGTTGTAAAATGTTCTGGGATAAATCGCATTCGTTGAGCAGCTGCTAACGTCACCAGCATCTTGAAAGAGATTGCCGGTATGAAACCGGTTTCGTTGGTTTGTTTATTGGGTTTGCGTTTTTGGCAAAACTTTGCGTTGGGGTAAAAACTGACCGAGCCACTTGGATATGGCCATTCAAAAAACACCTGCCGCCAAGATTGCCGAATACAGCAAAGATTCCAAAAGGTCGAGGCAAAAGTAGTGCAGCGAAAAGAAGAAGTCGCGGAACAAAACAAACTATAAGAAGCAGCTGGTGTCGAATCAAGTAGAGGTGGAAAAAAGACAGGGACAAAGATACAAGTTTATTCATAAGGTGCTTTTTTTAAAGCGAGATCAAATTAATGAAGTTCAAGGAGCTTAAGCAGATAAGGTTGGCTTTGTATACCCTGTAAAGCTGGTAAAGAGTTGCTTTCACATGGACAACAAATTTGTATACAAGTGATAGCTTTAGTGCAAGGAAAAATAGTTTGCCCGGACAAAGCCGGGTAATAACTGCTTGCTACAAAATATGTATAGGGCATACGGATGATATTGCGTGTTGACTCAATTTTTTTACAATCAACTGAATAAACAGATAAGGTAGCAAAAGCTTTGCGGCTACTTAAAAAACACAACTTGAAGCTTGGGAAATATGCAATGGGTCCCAAAGTCGAATATAAATAAATAAATTGTATTGATATTGAGTTGATTACTAATCTGAAATTGCTGTCTTGTTAAAGTTCAAAAACTGAGCACGTTTTATGAAGGTTAAGGTCAAAAAAATTTCAATATGTTTGGCGAATATATACTAGTTCATTTTATTTAATCGAAGTATTCCTCTCAGCTACCTAAAAAATTGTTTCTAATAGTTTTCTTGATGCCAAAAGCCAAAAACAGATGTGTAACAGCTGCAAGATATAATATGATTCGCAGTGTCCGTCTCTCATTTTCGTCTTCATCTTTTGTTGCCATTTTGCCTCGCATGCAGACGTAATTTATATTAATGTGTAAATGTATATTGTCTATACTTATGTATTTTGAAGATTCACGTGCCCACTTTCCAGCAGACAGTCTGACGTTCATATGGCCAACATGTGCTCGTTGCTGTGCATTTTAATTATTTTAAAAGGAATTGTTTTGAATTCTCCTCGCGTCGTCTGCGCATTTCCTGCATTTCAAAATAAGGAATTTTCATGCCTTACACAGTCCAACAATTGAAAACTCAATACGGCAAACGAAAATGCAACGCCTTAAAACTTGGACTAAAAAGTATATATTCAATAACGCAAATTCATAAGACACACGAAAGGCTTAATTTGCTAGTCAACTGAAAGGTGTTGATATTCTGTTGTTGTTGTTGTGCCCAGGCTAATTAAATCGTTTTCATTTGAAGTGTCCGAGTAACACGCCCCGTATAGTAAAGTCGTTCCTTGAGCTTTCATTTTAATTT
Source organism: Drosophila colorata (assembly GCA_035041545.1). Lineage (NCBI taxonomy): Eukaryota > Metazoa > Arthropoda > Insecta > Diptera > Drosophilidae > Drosophila > Drosophila colorata. Next base: position 221,432 of record JAWNLD010000275.1, on the reverse strand, counting down.
ACAACATTTTTGGCACAGTGGTCTGCGGACACTGGCACACACATGCGCCCACTGTGCGCGCCAATTTTAATTATTCTAGCAGCTTATTTGTTGCTTTTCGTGCCGTTTGTTTTGAAAGGCGAGCTGAGCATTAATTAATGCGAGAATGGAAATGATAAATTAGAGACAAGTGCCCACATGACCCAAAAATTCAACAACGCGCGGTTGAAGGACATGCGAAAAAGTCGTTACATTATGGGAAACTGAGAGAAACATGTTTAAGGCATTTTGTTTTGGTTATTAAAATTCTGAAAATTATATAAAAAGGTTATATTTTTTATTTAATCAATAAAAAAATGTATATGTCTAAATACATTTTTTTAATTCTTCCTTATTTATTTATAGAAAATAGTTGAGCTTTAAATTTGATATATTTTCAGACATAGAATTGTATTTTTAATAAATAATAATACTGAACATAATACCATAATATTAGCAAATGTTTGTTTAGCTGAATAGTTTTATAAGGATAGGCTTGCAAAAAATTACGTAAGTAGAAAATACAAACTTACACAAAATAAAACTAATATTTAAAGTGGATGCAATATTTGCATATGGCTGCCAGGCACCTGTGAGGTGGTTTCTGGAGCGGAAGAGGTGCGTCATGCGCCGTGTCAGTGCATAAAATCAAATATGAAATTGCCTGCCAATGCAAAAGTGACAATCACAGCAGGGCCAGATGGTTCTTCAACCTCCGACTTCCTCTCATCCGCTGCTGTGGGCCTGGTCTATGGGCTGATCTGCTAGCTTTTGTCGTGCAGCAGCAGCCTCGAAAGTGTCAACGAACGATTTTTGTGCCCAGCTGCCTTTGTTTGAGGCAACCGTTTTGTGGGAGGAAGTGAGAGAGAGACCAGTTCTAGTAGTTGTCGCTTCTGTTGTTGCTGTTGTGGCTTTTGTTGTCAGCACAACACCGACACACTTCAGCACATGCGAGCACGCTGCAGGGCAGCCACTGATCCATGGCGTTCAATTGTCGAGCGGCACCAACCACGACAACTGTGGAACAAAAGCCGAACTCTTGACAATTGGCTGGGCATAGCGACTGACAAATTTAATGACAAATATGTATAGAGCTTGCCTATGTAGGAGTATTCATTGGAGTACATATATGCCATACAATACAAACACAACTTCCGTCGTGGCTGCCCTGAATATTTAAACTGCTTTATGGGTTTTTAATTATTTGTACTAATTCTTGATATCTCTCGTTTTCTCGCCCGTTTTGTTTTTTTTTTTTGCAGCCACCGTTAGCAGCACTTTAGCTGCCAACCCACCAGATGCTGACCAAAAAGGACCCGTCTTTCTCAAGGAACCCACCAATCGCATTGACTTCTCCAACTCCACGGGCGCCGAAATCGAATGCAAATCTAGTGGTAATCCCATGCCCGAAATTATCTGGGTGCGTAGCGATGGAACCGCCGTGGGAGACGTGCCCGGCCTGCGTCAAATCTCGTCGGATGGCAAGCTGGTCTTCCCACCCTTCCGCGCCGAGGACTATCGTCAGGAGGTGCATGCCCAGGTCTACGCCTGTCTGGCACGCAATCAATTTGGCTCCATCATATCGCGGGACGTGCACGTGCGAGCGGGTAAGTTGTCGCTGTTCTAGAGAGAGAACGATGGAGGCTACTGAGTGCAGGGCACGTCAATGGATGTTGGTTTCATTCATTTATTGAACGTTAGAAAAATATCAATAAAAATATATATTTTTTGAATATATAACATTCAAACATTGCCCGCTTCTATTCTTTTGTAATTAATGAAAATTGTACTTAGAAAAGAATTAAAAGATTTGCTTTCTAGAAGGAATTCGCAGTTGCAAATGCTTCTTAAATTGCATAAAAAATACATTAAAGCGATATGTAAATTCTTAAAGTAACGATTTTTTTTACAATTTATAAAAGTATTTAAAAACAGAAAATATTAGAAAAATTCAAATTAAAAATTCAAATTAATAAAGTCGCTTTAGGCTTCCAAAATGACAATGCTAAATTTTGAATATTTCTAATTTATGAAAAATCTAGTTTCGTTTTTGCTTACAGCACATAAAAGTAAATTGTGAGGAGAATCACCGAAATGGGTTGATTATCATTTATTGAAACCAGATCCAATGCCTGTGCACTGCACTCAAATATTTTTTTCAGATTTACAGCAAATTTCAGAGGAGATCCATCAGCGTTGGTATTCGTTATTCGGTTGTCTACGTCGTTTTGGAAAACTCAAATTCTTCGTTTGGTTTGAACTGTACATAGGGAATCATTCATTCATAACCGATCAGAGATAATAGGAAAATATATGTATGCACCATTGTACAAGCAATCTATGCCTAAACGCATAACTTAATCAAGTACCTAGGTAACTTGAAAATTTCTATTGCAGTCTGATGCCTGTTGGCGTTTTTCGTTAATCGTTTAGTTATTTGCTTTTCCGGAATGCAACAAATGGACAACGCTCTCGGCCAGCATAAGGAGTTAAAATGTTGAAGGCAACTGTTGTTGTTGTCTGACTTTTTCGATGAAATTGTCTTGTTCGGGCCAGCTCCAGTGTAGCGGGGGATTTGCCATATGTGCTGCCCATTGTCGGGGCTATCGTCTATGCAATTTCACTATAATTAATCGTTGTGCAAGCTGTTGCCAATACTGGCCATGATGATGATGATGATGATGATGATGATGATGGTGATGATGATGATGGTGATGATGGTGATGATGCAATTGTCACCGCACTTGGCCTGTCGCCTGTCGTGGAGCTGAGCTGGAGCCAGAGTTCATAGCAGGAGTTCGTCGGAGCTCGCAACTTATCGAATTATGTGTTGGGTCTCCATCCGTTTCGCGGCCCTATACACACACACGCTGTCTATGCTGTCAGCGAGCGCGCTGTGGAAATATCCATTACTTCTGCTTGCATAAACCAGCGCTAAATAGGCCGATGTTAATGACTTTTACCTAATTATGTTACAATCATATGAGCAACCCCTATGATCGCCACCTGCCGTAGAGGGCAACTTGTCCACTTGGCTTAGTCATCGGGCTTCTCTCGACGGTTGACGTGTTAGTCAGCAATTAGCTCACACCATGAGACCTAACCCAACCTCTTTCTCTGCCCCATCCCCATCGCCACTCTCCATAGTCAGCTGTAGCTCATTATTGTCGTTTGGCTGTGCCTAGCCTGAGCTTGGGTTTTGCTTCCTATTAACTAAGTGAATTTATCACGTTTGTTTAGTGCCAAAAATATGCTTAAAGTGGAGACCGATGATAACGATGCCCAGCCATGTTGCGGCTCAGCATGAAATATGGCTCGCGCACGGGCTACACCTCAAAATGCTGGCTAAAAAATAAATAAATGGCTTTAATTAATATAACGCTCGGTGTAAGCCTGGTTGTGATTATGTTTATTTTGCACTTTCCACTTAATTGGTCGCTTAATTGTTTTCCGACAAACAGGAAACGCGTAAATTGCTTCCAGGAACTCGGCTAAAAGAGTTGTCAAGGTTGCGCAAGTGCTTTGAGCGTGAGAATGTTTGGCTTTATCATCCAGTCGAGTAGAGTCGAGTCGAGTCGAGTCTCATAGAACACATCGTAACTAAACGCACTTCATACCAAAACACTTTTCAGTTGTTGCCCAGTACTACGAGGCCGATGTAAACAAGGAGCACGTGATACGCGGCAATGCGGCGGTTATCAAGTGTCTGATACCCTCGTTTGTGGCCGATTTCGTTGAGGTTGTCTCCTGGCACACCGACCAGGAGGAGAACTACTTTCCTGGCACAGAATATGGTGCGCTCATCCCAATAGACTGCAACTACAACAAATACTATTTCTCTAGCATAGCACTCTGCACTTTATACTTAGGCTTAGGTTTACTAAACGCATGGCCACCAGCAACAATAAGAACAACCATCATTCATCCATTCACCATCAACATTCCCATACTATTATATCGAGTTTTATTTTTGTTTCTTCTATACGTTTAGTCGTTTCGCAACACTACGAAGAGGATATACACAAGGCGTTTGTCATACGCGGCAATTCGGCCATTTTGAAATGTGATATACCATCGTTTGTAGCCGATTTTGTGAATGTCATATCCTGGCATACCGATCAGGAAGAGATTTTCTATCCAGACACTGAATATGGTGTGTGATATTCGCTCTCTATCTCTGCCTGTGCGTGTGTGTGTGTGTCGCTCTCTCTGTATATGTGTGTTTGTGCGTGTGTTGCAAAACAGCACTACTTTAACTACATCTGCAAAATATACTCCCAACAACAACCACAACAACAACACACCCGCTCACACACACGCCCAAAGAACAAACACAGCACACGCCCACAGAATACTCGTGTAAAGCGCAAGTGCAGTTAACACACACTAAGTACTACCAGGTACTAGCCACACCACCAGCAACCAACACCAAAATGCTACACTAATAACTGTAAAATACGAGCCACACTGGTGTATTATCGCAAAGAGCTAACTCAACTAACCAACACTGGTTAGGCTACCAACAATCAGTACAGTTCTCCAAGCTTCGTCAAGTGTTTCGAATTTGATTTGATTTCTTTTTATTGAATATTACATTTACTTTTGATTATTTGTTTGCCACTCGCTTAAACGTGAATCTTATTTTGCTTTGTGGCTTTACTTTAGTCGTTGCCCAATACTACGACACTGATGTAAATAAGGCCTATGTCATACGCGGAAATGCGGCAGTTCTAAAGTGTGAGATTCCATCGTTCGTGGCTGATTTTGTTAGCGTTGTGTCCTGGCACACGGATCAGAATGAGGACTTTTTGCCAGGCACCGAATATGGTTTGTTCAGCACATAATGTTTATTTTTTGAGGTTATCGTAGAGAGTCGTGTTGTTGTGCTTTGACTGGAATGATAGAATCATAAGCGCCCCCTTCCCAACCACGTTTTCATTTAATTGGTTTTGTTTTCTTTCCATTTATCCTTCTTATAAAGTATGTTGGCTAGCTGCTTGTTTTCTCAGTGCGTGTCTATGAGCCATGATCTTAAACTATTATTAACCTCTGGCGCAAAGACTTTCTCAGGGAAGTTGCGCGGCGCATAACTAAATATTTATGTACATCTCATCAAATAGCGCATTAAGGTACATTAAAGAGCCTCTCGTCTCTCAGCTGAACCTCTCTGGTTTCAATTAGTCTGCTGAAGACTTTCACACGCCCGCCACACGCAAGGTGTTGCCCCATCCCCTGCCCTGCACTCGCATCACGTAATCTCTTCCATTTCCCCTTTAACCCCCCCAGTTGTGCAGCAGTTCTACGAGTCGGAGGTTAACAATGAATATGTCATTCGAGGCAATGCGGCGGTTCTCAAGTGTTCGATACCATCGTTTGTGGCGGACTTTGTGCAGGTTGTCTCCTGGCAGGACGAGAATGGTGAACTCTATGGCACCCTCGACGATCAACAGGGCATGGGTATATACACACAAAGTAGCTAAGCGAATCAACTGTTAAGCTTCAAATCAACATTTAGTTATTCTAGTATCCCTATATCCCTGAATTTGGAGATTTCTTTTTATTTCTTTACCTCTACAGTGCGTGGTTTTCTGGTTTTCTCTCGTCGGTTCGTTATTTCTTAATACACCCTCAATATCTTGCAGTCGTCAACCAGTACTATGAAGCTGAAGTTGTATCGGAGTATGTTATCAAGGGGAATACGGCGGTCCTCAAGTGCACTATACCCAGTTTTGTGGCAGACTTCCTGCGCGTTGAGGCCTGGGTGGCCAGCGATGGCACGGAGTATATACCGCAGGATACTTTTGGTAGATCCCCAACTATTCTGGTTGTTACTTTTAGGCAGCAGCTCCCGATATTCCCGATTCCCAAATCCAGTTACTACACTTTTACCACATGCTATAGATTTTCTTTAATTCTACCCTATGTTGTCCAGTTGTTAATCAGTTTTATGGCGCCGATATTTTAATGGAGTATGTCATCAAGGGCAATGCGGCAGTTCTTAAATGTTCCATTCCGTCGTTTGTGGCTGATTTTGTGCGGGTAGAGTCTTGGATCGATGAGGAGGGCACCGAACTGCGTCACTCTGAAAACTATGGTATTACCTAACCTCAACTAAAAGCTAGACTTGTTCTTACTAATCTGACATAGGCTTCCATTATCCAAACACTTTCCAGTTTAATTTAATTTCCTTTTTCCGCTTGTTTTAACACATTTTCAGTCGTCAATCAGTTCTATGAGGCTGAAATTATGACCGAGTATGTAATAAAGGGCAATGCTGCCGTTTTAAAGTGTTCCATTCCATCGTTTGTGGCCGATTTTGTGCGTGTTGAATCCTGGATTGATGAGGAGGGCAAAGTCTTGACTTTTTCCGATAACTACGGTGTGCCCCACATTTCCGTTTGCAGTCTTAGTCTTAAGTTAGCGCCCATCCTATCCACTTCCAAACTTTATCTCTTAATTTGCTTATGTTTTATTTACCACCTGTTTCACACAGTCGTCTCGCAGTTCTACATAACCGAGGCCGAGAACGAGTATGTCATTAAGGGCAACGCGGCGGTGGTCAAGTGTAAAATACCCTCGTTTGTAGCCGACTTTGTGCAAATTGAAGCCTGGGTGGACGATGAGGGGGTCGAACTGTGGCGCGAAAACTCAACCAGTGCCTATGGTACAGTCTACACAAAACATATTTGCCTACTAGCTGTAATCGCTTAGTGTTTAACAACGTTTCCCACTTCTTCATCCATATTTTGAACATGTTCTTTAATTTTCTTTGTAAACACTTTTTGCTTCAGTTGTCATTCAGTCCTATGAGTCGGAGGCCGACAATGAGTATGTCATTCGTGGCAACTCCGTAGTTATGAAGTGTGAGATACCCTCGTATGTGGCGGACTTCGTTTTCGTTGATCTCTGGCTGGACTCAGAGGGTCGCAATTACTATCCCAACAATGCCGAGGAGACGGGTACTGCAAACAGTCGATTACATTTTTATTAATATTCGAGTGTAGAGGGCGCATGTGTCTCAATCCCATTTGTGCTGCGTCCACGAAGTTTCCCTTAATTTAATTATTTCTTTAAACAAATTTTATGCGCCCAACTCTTCGTTTCTCTCTTAGTTGTGCATCAGTTTTATCAGACACGCGTCATCGATGAATTTGTGTTGCGTGGCAACTCTGCCACGCTCAAGTGCCTGGTGCCCTCATTTGTGGCCGATTTCATAGACGTTGAGGCTTGGTTAGATGAGGAGGGCGTGGAAATAACGCGTCCCCTGCCCGACGAATCAATCGGTAAAGCGTTGACTGCTTTTAAAACAATTAAGTTAGAGCCTAGTCTAGTTTGTAGCCAACACTCCAAATCCTTTTTAACTTATACTCCAACATTATCTTTGCTTTTTCGAATCACGCCCACATTTTTGCAATTGCAGTGGTCAAACAGTTCTTTGAGTCGCAAGTATACGATGAGTACGTCATCAAGGGCAATGCAGCCATATTCAAATGTCAGACGCCGTCGTTCGTGGCGGATCACATCGACATAACCGATTGGATTGATACCGAGGGCGGTGTCTATACCAAGAACATAACGGGTACAACACTTACGCGTATCTTAGTGCCACAGTAGAAAAACATGAAGGGGCCCATCCACCATTACCTTATGATTTATCCTTGATTTATCGCATAGCAGCCTATTTCATGGAAGCCCATCTTCCTCTCTATCTCTCTCGTACACTTTGCAGTTGTGCCACAATCCTACAGCGTCAATGTCATGGATGAGTCCATTCTGCGCGGCAACAGCGCAATCCTTAAATGTCATATACCCAGTTTTGTTGCCGACTTTATTGTGGTCGACTCGTGGGTTGAGGACGAGGAGCGTGAAATATATCCACAGGCCGATGTCACAGCTAGCGGTAAACCACTAGCTTTAAGTTCTCTAAGTGTTAGCCTTGCTTCTAGTGCCACACATACAACAAATCCCGTCCAGCTAACTTCCAATTGCCAGCTTGTTGAACGATCTCTCAGTGCCTTGAATCAGGTCCTTGCCTTTTCTAACAGGTCCCCAAACTACTGCGCTGTTAGGCATTCGATTTCTTTTGCTTTACTTTCAATTTCCATTTCACTTTCTTTCTTTCTGTTTAATTTTATTTTTGTCCAAACTCCAAAGCTCTTCTTTTTATTTTGACATCCTATCCCGCTCCAAACAAACTCCAAGAGTCGCTCCTGACTTACCCCAAAACCATTGACAAGAACCTACCCCTTCATGTAGTTGAAAGTAGCGTTGTTTTGTAGCCTAGTGTAAATAGTTTCATTGTAAATATGTATGAACAAAAATGCTAATAAACCTATCATCAATTTGTACATATATTCGATGATTAAACATGTATCATATAGCGTAACCCAAAGGCTATTTAACAAACATCATCATTTTATGATAGTCCGCATCAGCTAAAATTATTGGCATTTTTGTTGTAGCATGAATTTGATAAACAATTGCAAAGAAATTGTGAGAAATATTTATACTTTTCAAAAATGTATTTACAAACCTAGTTGTTTTTATTGTAACCCAATACTTCACAGAAGAAACCTTATAAGTTTCCTACAATTTCTTTTCAATTGAAAGTCTGCTTGAAATGGTGTATAGTTAGTTATAAGTCAAAGATTTTGTTCAGACTAATTTATTTGATTAAAAACAAAAAAAAAAACAGTAAATTGTTGTCTGAACAGAATGTTGTGTGTTTTTGTAAGGCTGAAATTCACGGTAAACATTAAAACCAAATTTATATTAATGTGCTAAATAATTTATAGACACTTTTCAGCCTTGCATAAGCATATGAATTTGTAAATAGGCTAAAAGTTAATCAATTTATTAATATATATTGTACACAATTCGCATTCGGAAAGTCACATTGCATGATTTTATCTAATGACATAATCATTTAGTTTCGCATTGTCTTGAGATCAAAGAAAATAAAAAAATTTAAAACGTAGCTTATATTTCTAAGCTGTCATGAGGCTTTCAAATGTGAAGAGAAAAAATTCAATTGAAGCAACGATTTTAATTGAGTTTTTTCAATTGTCTAAAAATAGCTTTGTTGTATGGTAGCTTAAGTTACCCCGGCAACATTATTTCTAATATATTTTTATTCAATATCTTTTGACGCACAACAACACAATTTAGATGGCAAATACCTTGTCCTGCCCTCCGGCGAGCTCCACATTCGTGAAGTTGGACCCGAAGATGGCTACAAGAGCTACCAGTGCCGCACCAAGCACCGTTTGACTGGAGAGACCCGTTTGAGTGCGACCAAAGGACGTTTGGTCATTACAGGTAAGTCGGCCTTGTTTGCCAATTGCTCATTATCCTATTTTAAGAACTTCAGTTGTCAGTTCTGTTGGGAAGTATTTAAGAAAATTTGTTTTTTTCATAATTTGAAAAGTTTATTCTTGAATATTGTCCGATCATTATAAAATTTTGGGGACTTATATGGAGCATCCAAATGTAAATAAACCAAAGCGCAAAGAACAGACAGACAGATATAATAAATATAATATATTGATAATATTTTAAAAGATGTACTATATGTACTATATATTCGCTAAATATGCATTAAAACATTCATACATACTTTCCAACAGTTTGATATTTGAGGTTTCAAAGCTAAGTTAATCTCATACAGATATGATATAAAATCTTATACATTTATTGTTATAAATATAAAGTATTTATTTAAAAAAAATTAGTTTTTGTTGGTTAAAGTATATCATAACTGTATTGAGTTAATTTAGCTTAAGAGAAAGTCGTAAGCCTTAAATGTTAAGCTTCTACGCTACCAATTTTGGTTTGTCGACTTTTAATGAAATATTTGGAATTTGAAATACTTGTCAATTTTATTTGTTAAATTAAAAATGCATATAAATTTAAAAACTTAAAAAAATTGTTCAACTATAAATGTTTGATAATAAAGATTTTGTTCAACTTTTAAAAAAAGTTCAGTACAAAAAATATGCCAAATATTTAAAGTAAAACAGGGAAAAAGACATATTGTAATTAATGAAATTGAAAATGACTTTTTCTCTGTTCTGCTTATGGATTTCTAAGACTAATATAACTTAGTTATTCATACAACTTACATAGTTAAATATATTTTTAGAGCAACAATATTTTGATCAAAATTGATAAGAACCAACATTCAATCAAAAAGATTTTTTGCTTAAAATCTCTTTCTTTGTGAGGGAAAAGCGCATTTTCTAACTATTCTCCCAATATTGTAAATTAATTATAAAATTGTATATTTTATTCATTGGCGCCCGGTCAAAAAATTGTTGCTCGCTCAGTACTAAATTGAAAACTGCCTGAATGTTGGGATAGGGTACTCGACAATGCTATGAGCTTGAAATAAAGCTACGAGAATAGACAAAATTTAACCGTCTTTTGTGGTCCGTTTTTAATTAAGAGCTTGGCTAAACCGATCGTTGCCAGGGCATTGTAAATAAAAATTTTCCCAAAAACCTTTTGCCAATGCGCCCAAGGTAAGTGCCAACAACAACTATATCGTTATAGTCATAATTGATCAAAATTATATGCAAATCTATAACTTCATTTTCCATTTCGCTTCATTCACAGAACCAGTTGGCAGGGTTTCGCCCAAGTTCCCAACCACACTGACAAGTAGCAGCTTCACTAGCGCGGCCAACAGCAGCCTCACATTGCTGTGTCCCGCTCAGGCCTTTCCAGCGCCATTATTTAGGTGGGCCAGCCAATGATTTCTCAGTAAACTAGACCCGACATTGGCCAGTTTTCCCCTCCCTGCACAGTAGAATTTACCAAAAATTTCGCTTTTCAAGAACCCATTGCCAGTGTTGGTCCACGTCTGCTCTCCGGCAATGACATCAAAGTTGTGCAATACGCTGCTGAGCGCACCATTACCCTGCTTTGCCCGGCACAATCGTATCCGGTGCCCTTGTTTAGGTAAGACTTATCCCAACTTAGGGCAGCGCAAGCCGAGCCAATGTTTAACAAGATATATTCCCTGTTAGAGCCCGTGGGTAGCGTGGCTCCACGCCTCACAAGTGGCGACGAGTCCCGCATCCTCAAGGTGCACATGGAGCACAGTGCCACGCTCTTGTGTCCAGCTCAGGCGTATCCGGTGCCGTTCTTTAGGTAAACTAGCCCAACATTTAGGCTTTGTTCGTGTAGACTCGCATTATTAAGCGGCTCTTTTTACCCTTTGAAGAACCTGTCGCAAGTGTTAGTCCCAAAGTGACGGCTGGCGATGATGCCATTAGAATACCCAAAGTAATATTGGGCCAGAGTGCTACGCTAATGTGTCCAGCTCAAGCCTATCCGGTGCCCTTTTATAGGTAAACTAGCCCAACATTGAGGTACAAAACAGGCAGCTTCTTATATGCGATATTTACTAAATTGTGGTTCCTGTTTTGATCTATGTAGAACCCGTCGGTAGCGTCAGTCCCCAGCTCAGTGGTAATGGCAACCAGGAGCACATAACGCTCACTCGAGTTCCGCTGAGTCAAAGCGTAACCCTTATGTGTCCAGCTCAGGCCTATCCCGTGCCCTATTTTAGGTAATACTTCATATCCCAACATTAGGCTTACTTTTAACCATATTTGGCACATAGAAATTATCTTTATTTCGCATTGCTCGTTTTAAGAGCCTGTTGGCAGCGTTGGTCCAAAACTGACCTCGGGTGACGATTCGCGCACGACAAAAGTTCAGCTCTCTAACAGCATTACTTTGCTTTGTCCCGCTCAGGCCTTTCCGGTGCCTTTCTATAGGTAAGATAACTAGAGATTCGACTTCCAAATTCAGGCAGTTTTTTTACGCTCTTGGCATATTTGCTATATCTTAATTTACCCTTCGCAGAGCCAGTTGGCAGTGTTAGTCCCAAAATTAATACGGGTGACGATTACAATCACGTTAAGGGGAGGAGTGCCCAAGACTTGAGCCTATTGTGTCCCGCTCAGGCATACCCACAGCCATTTTATAGGTAATCTACAGCTCTCGCCATTTTCCCTTCCCAAAACTCGGGCAGTTTTCAAGCGTTTGGCTTAAAGGAAACCAATTAAAATGCCGACATGACTCAATTTCAGAGCCCATTGGCAGTGTTAGTCCTAAAATATCGAATGCGGACGATTTGAAACATGTTAAAGTTAAGAACTTGCATAGCTTGAGCCTCTTGTGTCCAGCTCAAGGCTATCCACAGCCGGCTTATAGGTAAAGTTTGCCTTAAGAAACTCCGAGAACTAGCCCAACATCTCAGCTGTTTTATGAATGTGGCATTCATCATGGCATGACGTGGAACTGAACAACAGTTACTCCCTGCTCTGCTTGGCACAATCCTATCCAACGCCCGCTTTCAGGTGGGTGGCAAAATAACTACAATTTGTTACCCGTCCAACAACAGACAGTTTTCTGGCTGGGAGTGCATGTTCTTAAGAATTTCGATATATTTTTATTGTAGAACCCGTTGGCTCAGTCAAACCCAAAATAAACGTTCAGGACAAGCTGCAGACACGCGAAATAAACCAGAACGTTGGATTCGCCCTGCTCTGTCCGGCGCAATCATATCCCATGCCTGCCTACAGGTACTCCTTTACAAATTTCGCTGCATGTCTTGTAGCCATTTTGTGAGCTCTAAATTTTGCAAATTGCCCAATTTATGACGAGTTGACCAAGGGGCAGACATTATAATTAAAGTGATTATTTTGTTAGCCCCATTTCCTCATTTCCAGCAGGCAGTTTTCAAATAATCTGAGACACGGTGTTACATTTACGTTGTTTACAGAGCCGATCGGCAGTGTTCCGCCAAAGGTGGGCATAGCTGATGAATTGTCCAATACGAGAACTGTGCTTGGTGCCAGATTTAGCCTAAAGTGTCCTGCACAATCGTATCCGATACCAGCTTATAGGTAGGCTTTTTGTCCAAAACACTTAACATTCAGGCAGCTTTCGGAAAATTAGAAATAGGAAAAAAAAAATACTGTCTTAATTTTGCATTCTGCCAGAACCCATTGGTAGCGTCCCACCCAAGGTTAGCATAGACGATGAAGTGGCCAATGCTCGCGCCTACGTGGCGACGAGCTTAAGTCTCAAGTGCCCTGCTCAATCGTATCCCATACCCGCTTATAGGTATGTGTCACCCAAGATATCTCAACATTCAGGTAGTCTATAGCTGACAAGACCCAGGCTTAATAGTTAGTCTTATGCCCTTATAGAGCCTGTTGCCTCGGTGCCACCCAAATTGAACCTACTCGAGAGAGTGCGCACAATGGAAATAATTGTGGGCACCGAATATGCCATGCAGTGCCCGGGTCAAGCGTTTCCTGTTCCCATTAACAGGTAATGTCCCAGTCTCAACTCAACTTCAGGCTGTTTTCAAATGTTGATCATTATCGTCATTCAATAAACCCACAATTTCAGAACCCATTGGCTCCGTTCCTCCCAAAATAAACAATATCAATGATAAATTTCAATTGATGCAAGTTCAGCTGGGCTCCAATTTTGCTATGCAGTGTCCTGGCCAGGCTTATCCCGTGCCTGTAGTTCGGTTAGTTTCATTTAAAATGACTTAAGCTTTAGAGCCCCAACCAACATTCCGGGTTTTGTTTGCTGTCTTCATAATATAATTATATTTACTTGTGTTACGCTAGAACCCATTGGCACGGTGCCACCCAAAATTACAAATCTGCACGACAAGTTTCAGTTTGTTCAAGTAAAATTGAGTGAAGTTTATGCCTTGCAATGTCCTGGTCAAGCATACCCCGTACCCATAGTTCGGTTAGTATAATCCAAAGCCCTATATCGACATTTATGGCAGTCTAACACTTGCAATTATATTGTGCTTTTTTATAGAACCGATAGGGTCTGTGCCACCGAAAATCACAAGTCTTCACGACAAGTTTCAAGTACTTCAAGTGAAGTTCTCTGAAGATTATTCCATGCAATGTCCTGGTCAGGCATATCCCGTGCCCATAGTGAGGTTAGTTTGGAAAACCCCTCGACAACATTCAGTTTTACAGTTGCGATTTAGATATTTAAACATAAGTTCTTATGTGTCTAATGTTTTTTTCCTTGAAGAACCTGTGGGCTCTGTCGCACCTAAAGTTGATACTCGGGATGAGTTTACCTTTGCTCGGACTCAGCTTTCCTCATCCAAGGCGCTTATTTGCCCAGCCCAATCGTATCCCATACCGGCGTTTAGGTAATAGGCTCCTCTTTTTATTTTTTTTGGCTAAAACCCAGTCCAACATTCAGGCCACGTTTGAAATGTAGCTTTAAATGCCAATTAATATGTTAAACTCGTAGAGCCCGTGGGAAGCGTGGCCCCTAAAGTTGATATAAAAGATGAGATTAATTACGCACGTGCAGCTCTGAATCACAGTCTGGCCATAGTTTGTCCAGCTCAGTCGTACCCGGTCCCAATGTTTAGGTAAGCCACCCTCGGCATTCAGGCGGTTTAGTTGGGCTCAGCTCGGCTACTTTGTTAAGGTTCCCTAATATTACAGAGCCCGTGGGTAGTGTGGCTCCCAAAGTTGATTCCAATGATCGCATCAAATGGGTAGACAAGCCCAAGGGCATTTCCCTGAGCTTACTTTGTCCTGCTCAGTCGTATCCTACGCCTGCTGCACGGTAAGCTTCGTCTCTATTCAAGTTTTCAGGCAGTTTTCATAGGAGAATTTGATATAGACTGGTAGAAAAAATCGTTAAATTGCTTGCAGAGCCCGTCGGCAGTGTGGCGCCGAAGGTGGATGTTAAAGATCGTATAACATGGCTCGATAAGCCGTTGGGGCAGGCCCTGAACTTGCTTTGCCCCGCACAGTCGTATCCCATGCCAGCTTACAGGTACTATCCACAGGCATATTTAGGCAGTTTTCAAACAGTTGTGAACAGTTCAATAAGATCTATCTGAGGCACTTCTAAAAACAATATTTCAGAACCCGTCGGTAGTGTTGGCCCTAAGGTTGATATGCACGATAAAATGGATTTTACCATTAAAAGTTCAAACACCTCTCTCAATTTGTTCTGCAAAGCTCAGGGCTATCCCATGCCCGCCTTCAGGTATGATAGAAAGTGCCTTGAACCTATTCAGGCAGTTGAACCCGCTTATTTCATACACCTAATTCACATGGCGCTTTTGTTGTTGTAGAACCCATTGGCACAGTGGCGCCCAAAGTTGATTTAAAAGATAAAGTTGCAATTTCTGTTGCCAGACTTGGCCAACAATTGAGCTTAATTTGTCCTGCCCAAGGTTATCCGATGCCAGCGTTTAGGTAAGAGTGCTCTTTACCAGCGACAGGCAGTTCTTAAGATATTTACATACCCAATGTCCCTTTTGTCACCCTCACAGAACCTGTGGGATCTGTCGCCCCCAAGGTGGACATGAATGATAAGTTAAAGTTCTCTTCAAAGGATTTGACTGCATCATTAAGTATTTTGTGTCCAGCTCAAGGTTATCCCACGCCCTCATTTAGGTGAGAATGATATTCAGGCAGTTTCCTACGAGAGTTCAGATATATATTAATTAAAGGATAAATTTGTTATTCGCAATTACAGAACCCGTTGGCTCTGTGGGCCCAAAAGTCGATATAAACGATAAAGTCAAAATAGCCATAGTCAGGTCGACCAACTCCTTAAGCTTGGTCTGCCCAGCGCAGGGGTACCCAATGCCGGCATTTAGGTAATATATAGTCGAGTACCTTTTGTCCCAATCTGTTTGAGGTTCTTGGATTTGCTTAATAGCGCCGAATCTTTTGAACTACTTTCAGAACCTGTTGGCTCAGTTGCACCCAAAGTAGAAATTAAGGATAAAGCTGGCATATTTTTGGCCAGAGCTGAAAGTTCTTTAGCTTTGCTTTGTCCGGCACAGTCATACCCAATGCCCGCTTATAGGTAATGTTCAGACGCAAGAAATTGCTGCATTGTACTTCTAACTAGCTCAAGATGTAAGCAGCTTCTGATTTATGACTAGCCCAACATTTTGGCACATTTTCATTTGAAAGTAGTTTATTGCAATGGCCAAATGATTTATATTTGCAGAACCTGTGGGCAGCGTTACGCCTAAAGTTGAAATTAAAGATAAATTGGGAATTTTTCTGGCCAAATCGAACAGTTCCATGGCTCTGTTATGTCCGGCTCAATCCTATCCTATGCCAGCCTTTCGGTAAGGTTTCGAGTTAATCCTTTCACACCCCACATTCAGGCTGTCATCTAGATGTAGGCCATGTCTAAAGTCTCTAATATTTACAGAGCCGATAGGCAGCGTAGCGCCTCGTGTTAATCGAAAGGATGAGTTCAATCATGACCGCATTAGCAGCACACAGGCCATTGCCATACAATGTCCCGCCCAATCGTATCCTGTGCCCGCCTACAGGTAAAACTGTCGAGTATCCTTTCCCTTGCCTTGCGGTTGTAGTAAAGTTTTGATAAGTTAGCCCCTTGCACTTGGTCAGTGGCAGCTGTAGTGCCTACACCTACACACTTGTGGTTTCCTTGCAGAGCCTGTGGGCAGCGTGGCGCCACGTGTCAACAAGCAGGATGGCCTGACACGCGACAACGTTGAACTGGGCCAAACCGTTGCCATATTTTGTCCGGCCCAGGCCTATCCGGTGCCCTTCTATAGGTAATAGGCCAAACTGTGTCCAAAGTTCTCCAATTATAACTCAGCCATGGCAAAGACTTCAAGCATCATTGGCTTCCAATTTTAATTGGCTTTAAGCCCACAGCCCTCTCCCCGCCCCTCGTCCGCACGATTAGACCCATTCATAGCCAGCTAGTCAAACAATGTCACGCAATTGTTGTGCTGGGTTGAGCCCACAAACTGTTTCTGTGTACCCACCCAAAATGCTTGACTTGAAATTCTATTGCTCTCGCCAAGCCCAACAGTCGGAACAGTTTTCAAAGTTTTGTTGACGTTCTACTTTAATAAGTTGTTAATTTTAAGAGCCTGTTGGCAGCGTGCCGCCAAAAATTAGCATCGGGGAGCGACGCAAGGATGCCGAGGTGCCCTTAAAGGGCGACTTGAGCATCTTTTGTCCAGCACAGTCCTATCCAGTGCCAGCTTATAGGTAAAAGCGCGTGCCAAAGCAAAGTTTCATTTCAAAGCAGTTTTCATTTAGTACCTTAGAGTTTTTCTCGATTCTTGTATAAAAGCATTGCTCATTTTGAATACCCTCTTCAAATAGAACCTGTTGGCTCTGTTGGGCCCAAAATAAGTGTTGGTGAACGTCTCAAGGATGCGGCGGCTCAACAAAACTCGACATTCACGCTCTTTTGCCCGGCACAATCCTATCCAGTGCCAAGTTTTAGGTAAATTCGTATTCTCTAGAGCTTAAATCAACATTCAGGCATTTATACAGGACTTTTTTGAAATCTTGGTAACAGTCTAAATGTTTGTATTTGTTTTTCTTAGAGCCTGTGGGCAGCGTTGCGCCTAAAATCAGTGTTGAGAATCGTCTAAAAAATGCCGAAGCTGCTTTGAGCGGTAGTTTTACGCTCTTCTGTCCTGGTCAGGCTTACCCAATGCCATTTTTTAGGTAAAGCGCTCTTAAACCTACCCCAAGATTCAGACAATTTTGCAATCTTTTATCGTTTAATATTAATGCTTATTTTTAAATTTAATTCCTTTAGAGCCTGTGGGCACTGTAGGTCCCCGCCTTACCTCAGGCGATAAGACCCGCAATGTGGATGTTTTGCTCACAGGCAGCTTTACTTTGCTCTGTCCCGCTCAGGCCTATCCAGTTCCATTTTTTAGGTAAAACACAAACGCAACCCTCCTTTAAAAAACATTCAGGCAGCTTTCCATTTAGCTCTACAACCCCCGTGCATAAAATATAATATTTTCGTCTAACTTGCAGAGCCTATTAGCGGCGCTGCTCCCAGGGTTGCTTTGATACAGAAAACCAATTTGGAATACGTTTGTGTACAAGATACCGTGTCCATGGTCTGTCCAGCTCAGGGTTATCCAGTGCCCGCCTTTCGGTAAAGTTACAGTAGTACCTTCCTATGTGGTTCACATTCAGGCGGATTTTATAGATTTGGTTTTTGGTTTTTTTTTTTTGCATATTTTCAATATAAATCACTTTTTCCCTTAGAGCCTATTAGCAGCACTGTGCCTAAAGTGGCCTCCCTGGCCAAATTCGATATGAAAACTTATGACGGTTCGACCACCTTGGCCTTACTGTGCCCTGCCCAGGGTTATCCAGTGCCAGCTTTTAGGTAAAGCCTCCAGCTCAAGTACTCAACATTCGGGTGGTTCAGTTCGTTTAGCATAGCTCTATGTTAAGTTTAATGCCATTTTCAGAGCCCGTTTCGAGCACTGCGCCCAAAGTGCCGCCACTGCAGTCGCGTCCTTTAATTGTGGCGGGTCACTCCAGCATTTCCATATTGTGCCCCGCTCAGGGCTATCCCGCGCCTAGTTTTCGGTAAGCTCTCCATGCATCTGTCTAGCTATTTTCACCCACATTTCGGCATTCAATTAAGCTCTTATTATTATCAACTGATCTTATTGCGATGCCATTTTCAGAGCCCATTGCCAGCAGTCCGCCCAAGATACATGCCCTGACCTATAAGCCCAACACTGTTGCATTCCATGTTGCGACCGCAATTCTTTGTCCCGCGCAAGGCTATCCAGCTCCTAGTTTTAGGTGCGTTAGAGTATACATTTTGGGGCTTTCCACCTTTTGCTATCCTAAACCAACTTCAGACATTTAAATTCTCCATTTTATTATAATTTTTTTTTCCCAATTCACAGAGCCTATTTCGAGCACAGCCCCACGAACCCCAGCTCTGGTTCAGAAACCTCTCGAGCTGGATGAGACCCATTCAATTTCATTGCTTTGCCCAGCACAGGGTTATCCAGCCCCAAGTTTTCGGTAAGCCGAAAGTGCAGCCCACCCAACATTCAGTTGAAAGATTTTGAGTTTTACAACACTAAGTTTTGACTCCTTAGAACCCGTTGGCGGTAAGGCGCCCACTCTGCTCTCCAACGACATCAAACGCTCTTGGATCGAACGCTTGTTGTCCACCAATTTAGCGCTCTTTTGTCCCGCTCAAGCTTATCCAGTGCCTGCATTCAGGTCAGACTTGTTAAAGTGTATTTTATATTTAGTCAACCGTTAGGCAGAATTCAGCCTTAGTTAATTAATTGACTTATAAATTTCTTGCAGAGCCCGTTTCAAGCACGGCACCGCGCATACCCTCGATAATGAGTAAGCCCTTTGAACTAAGAAGGGGCACAGATATTTCGCTGCTTTGTCCTGCCCAGGGCTATCCAGCGCCAAGTTTTCGGTAAATGTGTTCCGTCGACGACCCTGCCCCAAACCCAACATTCAGTGCAGGCATTTGCTCAAGATCGCTCCTAAGCTCCTCTCACTCTCACTGCATTCCACACAGAACCCATTTCGGCCAAGGGTCCCACTCTCTCCATTGATACGAAGTGGTCCGGCATTGAGCGACATCGCGGCATGGACATTGTTCTGTTGTGTCCGGCGCAGGCATTTCCGGTGCCTATCAGCAGGTTAGCCCGAATCCCGCTGCGTGCTTTTAATTATGCATGAGGCGTGTGAACTTTAACCCCGAGCGAGGGGCCAAACGCTGTTCATTCATAAAATGTGCACAAACACAAAACACCAATACAAACACAGGCACCAGTCGAGCAGGCGCGCACACACTCATAAAAAGTAAGCTAAACAAACAAATCGTTAGCTGGCAGCGGCAAATCCATAGAAAAGCGCCAAAGGCAATCAAATGCAGCTGCCTTCCCCTTCCCCTTCCCCTTCCACTTGGCAAGTTGCGTCTGTGTGCGTGTCTGTTTGTAAACAAACGCTTAGCACAGCTGATTGGCTCTCTGCCGCTCTCTTCTGCACTGCGCATGCTCGTGTTCCGCACAAAATTTCCCAAACAATTACCCCTACATGCGCACGCCGTTGCTTGTGTGGATTGTGTGGACTGCATGCGTCTCGCTCGCACACCGGTTTATGAATGAACGCGCGTTTCTGGGTCAACTTTCGCTTGTTGGCTTCATCTCGGCTTTTGCCCGCCACCTGTTGCGCCCCCCCCATTCACAAGTGGCGCTTTGTGCGCATGCCCCGGGGGCGTGTCGCTGTTGTTGTTGCTGTTTTGCTAACCTTAAGCTTTGACATTGACCTCAATAAAATATGCATTGCGCCGGCTTTCTCTCCTCTGCCGCCGCTATTACTTTGCGACTGAGTTCGAAAAGTTCAACGTCTTTGGGGGTTGCGACTGTGTCAAAAGGTCACGTTCAAAGTGCACACGTTCATACATAAATAAGAGCTCAAAGCTGCATTTTTTTTCTTGACTAAGGTTAGCGTTTTTGTTGTTGTTGCCACTTGCGCTTGCATGTGCACAGACTTTTTTATGTGCTCAAGCTTGCTTTTAACTTTTGAATCGCGGGTCAGTGAATTACATCACCTGTTGCTACACTTTCCCCTAGTTTTACTTCTTTATTTTAATTAAGCTGCAACAATCAGAGGGCACAATTGGCAATTATTCTGTGAGATCCCGTTTCCCCATTCATTGAGGCAGTTTTCGTTAACCCAGTTTGGACTTTCTCATAAGCCGTGCAGCATTTTGTAATTTATTAACGTGCAAATATTTAAAAAACTTTAAATAACAAATTAATAGATACTGATCGATATAGAGGTACATTATTTTTGTTCCAAAATTTTTTTAAATAATAAATATATTTTGAATGCAAAATTTATCTGGAGAAAATTTTTGTCAATTTTGGCATGATTATAGGAGAAGTTTTAGGAGTTGCAAATAAAGGAGCTTTCATCAGACGCAGGTTATCACAAAAGTTACACAATGTTGCACTTCAAAATGAGACAGCTTAAACGGGCTTCTAAGGTTTCTTGCACAGCTCTTACATGATTTTCCGTATTTTCCCAGAGCCCATTGGTTCAAAGGCGCCCGCTGTGCCCGCGGGCGTGCAGACCTTTCAGCAACTTGTGCCGCTGGGTTTCAGTTTTGCGATGCTCTGCCAGGCTCAGGCGTTTCCAGTGCCTGTTTTTAGGTAAACCAAGTGCAGTGCCCAATCCCGGATAGTTCATCAGCCCTACATTCAGTCAGTTGCCATTACTTATTACTTATTGCTAATGGATAATGTGCAATATATTTCTAGAACCTGTTGGCTTCAAGGCACCCAGTTTTCCCAGCGTTGCCTCGACCTTCACCATACACGCTCCCCAGCACAGTAGCTTGGCCTTAACGTGTGAGGCCCAGGCATATCCGGTGCCAATATTTAGGTAATTAGGACAGAGAGTTTATTGAGATACTTTTGTATCTAAGCGAGGGGCTTGGACCGACGCTTGCCAACTGGTTTTAAATTGGTTCTATGGAAATAGATTAACTATGCTTGTTTTATTTTAGAGCCTGTCGGCGCAAAGGCACCTACTTTTTCGAGTGATTCCAAGGGGAGCATATTTGAGCGTGCCATCAATGCTAGTTTCGCCCTCTTGTGTCAGGCCCAAGCCTTTCCCGTGCCCATCATTAGGCAAGTTGAACGAGTAATCTTCGTATCAGGCAGTTTTCTGTGCTATTTGAGAATCTAAAAATTATCATGCCATGACTTTTCAGAACCCATTGGCTCCAGGGCGCCAACATTTTCAACGGACTACAATTCTTTTTCCTATGCACGCGCAGTAGGGCAGAGTTTTGCGCTGCTTTGTCAGGCTCAGGCATTTCCCGTGCCTGCGATGAGGTAGACTTGATCCAAAATTTGTTCCTTATCTCCAAGTGAATTCAGGCAGTTTTCTGACTACGATAGGTCCATTGATATTAAAGTGAATGAATTGTAATTTACAGAACCCATTGGGGCCAGAGCGCCAACCTTTTCGACAGATTCCAACTCGTTCTCTTACACCCGGGGCGTGGGTCAGAGTTTTGCGCTGCTTTGCCAGGCTCAGGCGTTTCCAGTGCCTGCAATGAGGTAGATCCTATTTGAAACACCCCTCGACACATTTATCAGGCAGTTTTCAATCACTCGCTTTTCAAAATAAGTTCTGATAGTTTAAATCTCGCATTTTCCAGAGCCAGTCGGTGCAAAAGCGCCCACATTTGCCAGCGTCTCAAAAATCTCTAGTTTGCTTGGTCCCAGTACGAGCGATATTGTATTGCTCTGCCAGGCACAGGCCTATCCGGTGCCACTCATTAGGTAAAAATTAATACTCAGTTTCCAGATCATATATATAACTAAATCCGTAGCATTATTTTACTGTCAACTGGTTTGTGTTTTAAATCATCTTCCCAAATTAATTTTGTATATTGACCCTGTATTTTTAGAGCCTGTCAGCGCCAAAAGTCCCACATTCGCTTCCGATATGAAAGCTATACATTTGTGCGGTATTATGGGCAAAGTTTCGCACTTCTCTGCCAGGCCCAGGCATACCCTATTCCCTTAATAAGGTAGCCTTTTTATATAGATCTAAGTATTCATCTACCAATTCAGTCAGTTTTAAAAATCTAATTAACTTCTTCTTGGATTTAAATTAACTATTGTAGAGCCCATTGGCGCAAGGGTTCCCAGTTTCTCAGGAGAGTCCAAAAGCTTTACGTTTATCAAGGAAATCTCGACTAGTTTTGCCCTACTCTGTCAGGCTCAGGCATTTCCCGTGCCTATCATACGGTTAGTGCTACAACCAATCAACAATCGGGCAGTTTATATTAGTAATGTTTAGATCGGATTCCTCATGAGTTGTGAATGATGTTTTGCAGAGCCTGTGGGCAGTGTGCCACCTAAAATTTCTGGCGGCCGTTTGCAGGAAATGACAAGAGCTGCCACCAACGATATAGCCATTTTGTGCCTAGGTCAATCCTTTCCAACACCAGCATTTAGGTAATGCACCTATACTCTTAGCAATATTCAGGCGTGTTTAAATAGTTACTTTTGTGAAATCAGACTTGATCATTGATTTTATTTCAGAGCCCGTTGCTAGCGTAGCGCCCACCATATCGGGTGATCGATTGCAGGAGCTAACTCGCAAGAAGAGTCTCAGTTTTTCCATACTCTGCCAGGGACAAGCGTACCCCATGCCTGCTTTTAGGTACTTATCAGTTATTTACATTTTCCAAAAAAGTTCAGGCAGTTTATGTAGAATTCTAGTGTGAGCAGACGTTAACATTTTGGACTTGTCCACCTTTCAGAACCCATTGGCCATGTTAAGCCGCGCATTGCGATCAAGAGCATTGAAATCAATGAGATTCCCTTGAGTGAAACCTTTGTAGGCCATTGTCCGGGGCAGGGCTATCCAGTGCCTGTTTATAGGTAGCTAATTTTCGCATAGGGCGTTTCTCTTGCTGTTAGGAATTCTTCCCCCTACCCAAAAGTGGCGCACAAAATGAGCAAATGATCTGAACACAACTCAAAGATAAGGTGAGTATATGCGGAATTATTGATAATGCCTAGGTTCAGGTAAGCATCCAGATCTAAATCCAAACTGTGAGTGATGTTAGTGTCCAAAATATTCAATTTGACGTTTGCTCGTTTTGTGCCCGCTCTCCCTCGCCAACTAGAATCACCTGAAACTCGTCCACTAATCTTTGTCTCTCGTTCCAGATGGTACAAATTCATTGAGGGAACCACCCGCAAACAGGCTGTGGTGCTGAATGATCGCGTTAAGCAAGTTTCTGGTACACTGATCATCAAGGACGCCGTTGTCGATGATTCGGGCAAATATTTGTGTGTTGTCAACAACTCGGTGGGCGGCGAAAGCGTCGAGACTGTTTTGACTGTGACCGCACCGCTCTCAGCTAAAATCGATCCACCCACGCAAACCATTGACTTTGGACGTCCCGCTGTCTTCACCTGCCAATACACCGGAAATCCGATCAAAACAGTTAGCTGGATGAAGGACGGCAAGGCCATGGGACACAGTGAGCCCGTGCTTCGCATCGAATCGGTCAAGAAGGAGGACAAGGGCATGTATCAATGTTTCGTGCGCAACGATCAGGAATCCGCCGAGGCTAGCGCCGAGCTGAAGCTTGGCGGTCGCTTTGATCCGCCCGTCATTCGTCAGGCTTTCCAAGAGGAGACCATGGAGCCTGGCCCAAGCGTATTCCTAAAGTGCGTGGCTGGCGGTAATCCCACCCCCGAAATCTCCTGGGAACTGGATGGCAAGAAGATAGCCAACAACGACAGATATCAAGTGGGCCAATATGTCACAGTCAACGGCGATGTGGTTTCTTATCTGAACATTACCTCCGTGCATGCCAACGATGGTGGCCTGTACAAGTGCATTGCCAAGAGCAAAGTGGGCGTGGCTGAGCACTCCGCCAAACTGAACGTCTACGGCCTACCCTACATTCGTCAAATGGAAAAGAAGGCCATTGTCGCTGGAGAGACCCTAATTGTCACGTGCCCCGTGGCGGGTTACCCCATTGATTCCATAGTCTGGGAGCGTGGTAAGTGGCGCAGTAACAATGGGTATAACCTGTGGGAGTAACGCATATTTGTTTAGATAATCGGCCACTGCCCATCAATCGCAAGCAGAAGGTCTTCCCCAATGGCACACTTATCATCGAGAACGTGGAGCGCAACTCGGATCAGGCAACTTACACGTGTGTGGCCAAGAATCAGGAGGGTTATTCGGCTCGCGGTTCGCTGGAGGTGCAAGTCATGGGTAAGTTGATCTATGTCTGATTGAAGCGCCAGTTTCCCCCAAGGAAGCTCTGCGCCAGAATATCTCTTGGGCGGGTCCAAGTTTCAGCTTCCAGAAACCCTTGCAACGCTGGTCGCTCTGTTCACTCCAATAAATTCTCCGTCCAACCTTAGTGCCGCCGCAGATAGTGCCCTTTGACTTTGGCGAGGAGACCATCAATATGAACGACATGGTCTCGGCCACCTGTACGATTAACAAGGGCGACATCCCACTCGAGGTGTATTGGACGACGGCACCGGAACCGAAACTGGGCGTCGCGCGTCTTATGTCCAACGATGGCATCTTGATTACCAAGACGACGCAGCGCATCAGCATGCTGAGCATTGAGTCGGTTCACGCCCGCCACAGGGCCAACTACACCTGCGTAGCTCGCAATGCCGCGGGCATCGTCTACCACACGGCGGAGCTGCGTGTTAATGGTGATGCCTCCGTCTCGGCTTAAGCTAAGCCTTCTATCCGCTTAGTAGTTTTGCAGTCTTCTAAAATTAAAAAACACTCCCCGATTGTTACGAGTAGTCTAACGTTATATTTTGTTAAAACCCCCCAACCAATCCAAGTACTGCCTCAGATAGTGCCCTTTGAGTTCGGTGAGGAGAGCGTCAATGAGCTGGACATGGTGTCCGCCTCCTGCACGGTCAACAAGGGTGATCTGCCCATCGACGTGGCCTGGACCAAGAACGGCGGTCGGGTCTATACCAACGATGGCATTGTGGTCACCAAGACCAGCACACGCATGAGCGTCCTGAGCATCGAATCCGTGCGAGCTCGCCATGCGGGCAACTACTCCTGTGTGGCCACCAACAATGCCGGCGAGAGCAAACATTGGGCCATGTTGGCCGTCAATGGTTAAAAGCATTATTTATTTCGTTCGCTTATTCGCTTTCATCAGCTTTAGTCTTTCATTTGCTTTGCTTTTGTTCACCAAACCCCCTCCCAGTTTTGCCTCAGATAGTGCCCTTTGATTTTGGCGAGGAGAGCATCAATGAGCTGGACATGGTCTCAGTTTCGTGCACGGTCAACAAGGGCGACTTGCCGGTGGATATCTATTGGACCAAGAACGGTGGACGCCTCTATACCAATGATGGCCTGCTGGTCAACCGAAACAGCCAGCGATTGAGTGTCCTGAGCATCGAATCCGTGCGAGCTCGCCACGCGGGCAACTACTCCTGCGTAGCCACGAACAACGCCGGGGCTACCAGGCAATCGGCCATGCTGGCTGTCAATGGTTAATCCTTCAACCACATCGTCTTTCTTTTTTGCTTTTGTTTGCTGTTTTGGTTTATCTGATCACCAATCCCAACCACCCCAACAGTTCTGCCCCAGGTGATGCCCTTCGACTTTGGCGAGGAGAGCATCAACGAATTGGACATGGTCTCAGCCTATTGCACAGTCAACAAGGGCGATCTGCCACTAGACATTGCGTGGACCAAGAATGGCGGGCGGGTCTTCACCAACGACGGTGTTGTCGTCACCCGCAACAGCCAGCGCATCAGCGTGTTGAGCATTGAATCGGTTCGCGCTCGCCATGCGGGCAACTACTCCTGCGTGGCCACCAACAATGCTGGGGAGACCAGGCAGTCTGCCCTGCTGGCAGTCAATGGTTAAGCTTTAGTTCGCCGTCGCCGTAGCTGCCAGATTATCCTTTACTTTATGTTCAGTTCTGATACCCAACCCAACCCCACCCAATACGATTTTCAATATTTGTCAGTGCCTCCGTCCGTTGCATCCTTCTCGTTCGGCGAGGATCCTGTGAACACTGGCGAAAATGCCGGCGTCCAGTGCATGGTGCAGAAGGGCGATGTGCCCATAAACATCAAATGGACGCTCAACTCGCGACCCATTATCAACGGCGAGGAGGGCATTACCATACTGAAGCTATCGCCCAAGACCAGTGTCCTCAATATAGCCGCCGTTGAGCAGAACCATCGGGGCGTATTCAAGTGCATAGCCGAGAATATGGCAGGATCTAGTTACACCACCTCCGAACTAAAAGTCAACGGTATAGCACAGGATATCCCTATCTAATATATGCTTGTGGTCTAGCTTCAATACGTAGATTACTTTTGGTTTATTCATTTATAATTTAACACATTATTTGTTCAGTGTCACCCCATGTCCTGCCCTTTAGCTTTGGCAGTGAGGTCTTCAACATGGGCGATGTTTTGAGCATCAACTGTGTGGTGCTTAAGGGAGATTTGCCACTGGAAATACACTGGAGTCTGAACAATGAGACTGTTGAATCGGGACAAGACGGATTCACTGTCATGCAGCTGAACAGCCGCACCAGTTACCTCAGTGTGGATGCCCTCGAGGCCAAGCATCGCGGGGCTTACAGCTGCATCGCCCAGAATCGGGCGGGTCGGGCCAAATATGCCGCTGAATTGCAAGTAAACGGTTGGTGGGCTAGAAGCTTCATTATTTGCCTTTCTCCTGGTTGTCCGCAGCTTTTGCTTTCTACTTATTAACGTTGCTCTGGTTTATTCGGTGGAGCCGAGCTGAGGCGTGTGTGCTGATTAGGGTTTACCTTCACAAATCAAAGCTAAATAGCCATAAACAGAATTCCTTTTGAACAGTTGCACCACAGATAAGTCCATTTTCCTTTGGAGAAGAGCCGCTGAATCGCGGCGAGGTGGCCAGTGTTACCTGTGTCGTGCCCAAGGGCGATTTGGCCTTGGATATATACTGGACTTTGAACTCGGCGCTGATAGTCAACGGCGAACTCGGGTTCACCATAGTGCGGCTCAATAAGCGCACCAGCTCTCTGAACGTAGACTCTTTGGAGGCCGCTCATCGGGGCAGCTATAAGTGCATAGCCAACAATTCGGCGGGTTATGCTGAATATGTTGCGGTTCTAGAAGTTAATGGTTGGTCACGTAGAAAATTCATATGTTTTAGTTAGATATTAGTTGTTTTTTTTTTTATTATTTGATATTCACTTGTTTTGTTGTCCCGACTCCCATCTACAAAGTGCCTCCACAAATACAACCCTTTGACTTTGGCATCGAGATCGCCAACACTGGTGAAATCGCTGGTATTTTCTGTATGGTGCCTAAGGGCGACTTGCCCATGGAAATACGCTGGACCCTGAACTCTGCGCCCATTATAACGGGCGAGCACGGTTTTTCCTTGTCGCGCCTGAATCCACGCACCAGCTCGCTGAGCATTGACGCTCTGGAGGCTCGCCATCGAGGAATATATAAATGCATAGCCACAAACAAGGCGGGCGGCGCTGAATACAGCGCTGAATTGCATGTGAATGGTTTGTGCTGAACTCGGGACTTATTAGGATCATTACGCACGTAGCTCATATACATTTTGATTATTTTATGTTCTACCATTTGTTTGATTTCTGATCTTAAACCACTTAACCCCTTCAAGTGCCACCTCAAGTGCTGCCCTTTAGCTTTGGCGAGGCGGCGGCCGATGTGGGCGACATCGCCAGCGCGACCTGCGTGGTGCCTAAGGGGGATTCGCCCTTGGAAATACGCTGGTCCCTAAACTCAGCGCCCATCATCGATGGCGAGAACGGCTTTAGCTTGGTGCGCTATAATAAGGGAACGAGTTTGCTGAATATTGATTCGCTGAATGCCTTCCATCGCGGCGTTTACAAGTGCACAGCCACCAATGCGGCTGGCAGCAGCGAATATGTTGCTGAATTGCAAGTTAATGGTTTGTTTGCGCAGATATGTGTGTAGCACGCTAAATTAGTTAAACGTAATGTACTATGCTTAAGTAGCACTAAAAATAATTGCTGAATTTGGTGTTTGACGTTGGAGCACTGCGCACTTCAAGCAAATGAGTAATGTTAGGCTTGGATCTCATTTTAAGCTTGCTGAATGGCATTTAAAGCTGCTGAATAGCAATGAAACGCTGTGTATTAACTAGTTAACAAGCTGTTTTGTCATAATTCTTCGGAATAGGTGCGCTGAATTTTGCTTTATCTGCGCTGAATTGAATTTATTTTGTTGTTCAGTCCTTTGCCTTTGATCAATTCACTAGTTTCGATTTTTTTGTGCATTGCCCAGTACCACCCCAAGTCATGCCCTTTGTTTTTGGTGATGAGCCCTCCAACTACGGCGACAGCACTGCGGTTCAGTGCATGGTGTTCAAGGGCGACACACCGCTGCAGCTGCACTGGACCCTGAATGGACAGCCCATCACGAACGAGAATGTGGGCATACGAATTATTAAAATGTCACCGAAACTGAGTTCTTTGAGTATTGACTCCATCAATGGCCATCATCGCGGGCTCTTTAAATGCATTGCCAGCAATGCGGCGGGCAGCGCAGAGCAAACCGCAGAGCTGGTTGTCAACGGTTCGCTATCCATCGATTTTAATCAAATTTTGTAGTTTTACTTTCTGTTTATGCCTTGATATTATGATTTGAAACCCAAGCCTTGCAACAAACCTCCCACAGTGCCCCCACAAATTAGACCCTTTGATTTTGGCGACGAGGCATCCAACTCCGGCGAGACAGCGGGCATACAATGCACCGTTATCAAGGGTGACCTGCCCATCAACATTAGCTGGGCCCTCAACAATCAGACGCTGACCAGCGGCGACTGGGACGTGGTCATTGGTCGCATGTCCAGCAAATCGAGCACCCTTAACATTGACTATATAGCCGCTGAGCATCGGGGCCTTTACACCTGTCGGGCACGCAATCAGGCTGGCGAGAGCAGCTACAGTGCCGAGCTGAAAGTCAACGGTGACCTTTAACCCTGTCCACTAGAGCAATTAGCATTAAGACGATTTTTGTTTTTGTTTTTGATTATTTCTTTGTTATTCTGTTGCTTTGTGCATCCCAAATCCTGAACCTTCTCCCGGCAGTGCTGCCCAGCATCCATCCCTTTAGCTTCGACGCCGATGCCAACGAGGGCGACAGCGTGCAGTTGACCTGCCACGTGGCCAAGGGCGATCTGCCGCTGAGAATACGCTGGACCCACAACGACCTGCCCCTGTTCCCACATCTGGGCATGATGGCCAGCAAAATTGGCGAGCGCATTAGCCTGCTGACCGTGGAGACCGTTAAGGCGGTGCACCTGGGCAACTACAGCTGCGTGGCCAGCAACAGTGCGGGGAATATTAGCTACACGGCCGAGTTGTTTGTCAATGGTGTGCCTACACAACACCCATAAATGTAGTGCTTCAGCAACTATTATTTTGTACATTAGTTTTGGTTCGAAACTCCCGCCTAACACAAGACACCGTCACACATTTCTCTCAGTACTGCCGCAGATTGTGCCCTTTGCCTTTGAGGACGTCATCAACACGGGCGACTCCATTGACCTGTTCTGCCAGATCCAAAAGGGCGATCGTCCCTTGCGGGTGCACTGGAGCTTCGAGCGCAGCGCCAGCGCCAGCGATGGCGATGCCAGCCACGATCAGCTGCAGCCGCAAATGCGAACCAATCGCATCAGCAGCAAGACGAGCATGTTGTCCATCCAAAGTGCCAGTCCAGCCCACACGGGCACCTATACCTGCATTGCCAGCAATGCGGCGGGCACGACCAGCTACGGCGTCAACCTGACTGTCAACGGTATTCGATTACTATTCGACTAACTGGGTGGTCTAGTGTCACCTTGGGCCGGTTGTAGTATCGCTTAATTAGTTAACTTCGTTGCATAACAGCGCCAGTTTGATTTGGTTTGATACTAATCCGTATATACTAATGCGTATTGGGAATGCACCCGCCTAGCTACACACATACTTATCTATACTTAAGCTAACTATCCATCTCAAATTCGCTGCCTTAAGTCTCGCCCAAGATCGCACCGTTCGACTTTGGCGAGGAGCCACTGAACTACGGCGAACCCGCCTCGGTGCAATGCACCATTCTGGGCGGCGATCTGCCCATCAATGTTACCTGGCTGCTGAACAACGCCACAATTGATAGCTACCACGACATCTCCTTCTCGCGCATTGGCAAACGCATCAATGTTCTGTCCATCGAGTCTGTGGCCGCCCACCACGCCGGCCTCTACTCCTGCCATGCCCACAATAAGGCGGGCCTGACCGCCCACTCGGCGCGTCTGATCGTGAATGGTTTGTCGGCTGGCAGAAAACAAATATCATTGCTTTATTTTTATTTCATTTGAATTGGCTGATTTACGTTAACCTTTTTTGGTTTCATTTAAATTCCTGTAACTAATCAGTGCCGCCCAAGATAACGCCCTTTTCCTTTGGCTCGGAGCCCATGAATTTCGGTGAGCCCGTTTCGGTGCATTGCACCATTTCGGGCGGCGATTTGCCCGTTTCGGTCATCTGGACATTGAATCGGCATCCGCTGTTGCCGGAATTGGAAATATTCACCGAGAAACGTGGCCAGCGCATAAACAACTTGATGATCGATGCCATCGAGGCGAAGCATGCCGGCAATTTTACTTGCATTGCCAGCAATTCAGCGGGTCGGGCCGAGCATTCAGCCGAGCTGATTGTCAACGGTGCGTGGCCAAAACGTTTATAGACCTATCTATTTAATAACCTGTCTTCATTGTTATACCCTAGCAAGGGTATTTTCTCTTCGGTGTGCCGAAGATCAAACTTGTAGTTGTTATTATTGTCATTCTCCCAATAATGCCTCAGTATTCGCTAGTGTTGTGTGCTGCTGAAATATGCTGAATCGAGCAAAAGTTTACCTCTCAAATGATTCTCAATAAAACCTATTTTAAATAGCTGTACCCCGTATAAATCCCTTCTCCTTTGGGGATGAGTCCATGAGCTATGGTGAATTTGTGAATGTGCAGTGCACCATCTCGGGCGGTGATTTGCCCGTTAACATTACCTGGACGCTGAATGATAAGCCCTTTGAGGATTACCTAGAAATATTGACGACCAAGCGGGGCAAACGCATCAACGAGCTGACCATCGAGGCGGTCTCGGCCAAGCATGCGGGCAACTATTCCTGCATAGCCGAGAATCGAGCGGGTCGTGTTAATCACACGGCCGAATTGAAAGTGAATGGTTAATACTTTGACTTACCCACACATGTAGCATAATGATTTTTTGCTTTTGTTTTGCTTAAACCCAAAATCCCCCTCTGAAAACCACCCTCGTCTCAAGTGGCGCCCAAAATTGCACAATTTGACTTTGGGGAGGAACCCTCGAACTTTGGCGAATCGGCGAGTGTTCAATGTCTGGTTACCTCGGGCGATTTTCCGGTTAGCTTTGCTTGGCACTTCAACGGACGCGAAATCAATGAGAATGTCTACGACGTGTCCATGGTGAAGCTGGGCAAGAAGATCAGCGCTCTGTCCATTGACTTTGTGCGCGACCACCACGCGGGCAACTACACCTGTGTGGCCGTCAACAGAGCCACGTCGGTCAATTACACCGCCGAGCTGGTGGTGAATGGTACACAGCAATTCGCGACTGTCGAGTGTATAATTTTTGCTTTATTCTGCTTTTATTTTCTACCTCCCACACTACCCTCCCAATTAAGTACCACCCAAAATTGCGCATTTTGACTTTGGCGATCATGCCGTCAACTTTGAGGAGTCGGTTTCGGTTAACTGCCTCATCTATTTGGGGGACTTGCCCATGGACATCAACTGGCTCTTTAACGGGCAGCACCTTCAGTCCTACACGGGCGTGTCCATCGTCAAGGGTGGCAAGAAGGCGAGCATCTTGACCATAGACTCGGTGCACGGGGCGCATGCGGGCAACTACACCTGCAAGGCGCGCAACGATGCGGATGCAGCCGAGTACACAGCCGAGTTGATTGTGAATGGTATAAAAACGGGCACTACCTGCATGATCTGTGATTGCTTTATTTTGCTTTTGGCTTCTTCTATGATTTCCACGATTTCCACTCCGCTACACACACAATTCTCCCCACAGCTCCGCCCAAAATAGCGCCCTTTGATTTCGGCGAGGCACCGGCCAACTTTGAGGATTCGGTCTCTGTCAATTGCTTGGTGACCTCGGGCGATTTGCCCATCGAAATTGAGTGGCTGTTTGAGGGCTCGCCGGTCAACTACGCGGCCGGCGTTGCGGTGCTCAAAGGCGGCAAGCGAACGAGCCTCCTGACCATTGACTCGGTGCACGCAGGACACGCCGGCAACTACAGCTGCAAGGCGAAGAACAAGGCTGCCAGCAGCGAATTCTCAGCGGCCCTCATTGTCAATGGTTGGCAAAGCAGGCTATCTATCAAACTATATCGTTTAAATTCTATAAGAGTTTTATTTTATTTTACGTTTACTTTAACAATTGCTGAACCCCCCTTTATCCACTCTGCCCACCCAAGTACCGCCCAAAATAACACCCTTCAGCTTTGGCGAAGAGCCAGCCAATGTCGAGGACTCTGTCTCGGTGACATGTCTAATCTCAACTGGCGACTTACCCATCGACATCGAATGGCTGTTCAATCACTACGGCATCAGTTCGTACTCGGGCATAATGGTCATGAAGGGCGGCAAGAGGAACAGCGTCCTGAGCATCGACAATGTGCATGCCAGTCATGTTGGGAATTACACTTGTCGTGCCAGGAACCAGGCAGCAGCCGTCAACTATACGACCGAACTGATTGTGAATGGTATTTTACTAACTGAAAGCCACTTTTACGGAAGCGTCGTTATTTATTTGTCTTTTACATTTTTTTGTTAAAATTGTGCCACTTTTTAAATTTACTCCCAAATCAACTTTTTTGGTATCAAAAGCACCGCCCAAAATCACGCCCTTTACCTTCGGAGAGGAGCCCACAAATGTTGAGGATTCCGTGTCAGTCACGTGTTTAATCTCCAGCGGCGATCTGCCGATCGATATAGAGTGGTTTTTCAACGACTACGGCATCAGTTCGTACTCGGGCATAAACGTAGTGAAGGGCGGCAAGCGGAACAGTATGCTGAGCATTGATAATGTCCAGGCCCGACATGCCGGCAAATATAGCTGCAAAGCTAAGAATCACGCGGCAGCAGTTAATTACACTACGGCATTGATTGTGAATGGTATTTTACGGAGCTTTTGGGATTGTAGCTTGATTGTAGCTTGACATTATATTTACCTTTAAAATTTAGTTTTTTGTTTGCTTTGCTTATAATTCTTTCCTCCTACATCTCGATCAAACACCCAACTCTCTGCTTAAAGTACCGCCCAAAATAACGCCTTTTGATTTTGGAGAGGAGCCCACTAACGTCGAGGACTCAGTGTCAGTCACTTGCCTCATATCCAGTGGGGACCTGCCCATCGACATTGAGTGGCTTTTCAACGACTATGGCATCAGCTCCTATTCGGGCATAACTGTTGTCAAGGGCGGCAAGCGCAGCAGTGTCCTGGGCATTGACAGTGTCCAGGCCCGGCACGCGGGCAAGTACAGTTGCCGCGCCAGGAATCACGCAGCTGCCGTGAACCACACAACTGAGCTCATTGTGAATGGTATTCCTATATAATATATACATATATTATATATAACTTGCGACTTAAGAGAAAATACTTGTTGAATTTTATATATATGTTGGTTTGTTCTGATTCACTTTTTGTTTTATGCCTCTCTCCACACTGTCCATGATTCTGTATTGCTCTTAAGTACCCCCCAAAATCACGCCCTTTAATTTTGGAGAAGCGCCCACCAACGTCGAAGATTCCGTATCGGTCACCTGTCTAATCTCTAGCGGGGATTTACCCATCGACATTGAATGGTTGTTCAACGACTACGGCATCAGCTCGTACTCCGGCATTACGGTCATGAAGGGCGGCAAACGGACTAGCATGCTAACCATAGACAACGTAAGTGCTCGCCACGCCGGCAAGTACAGCTGCCTGGCCAGGAATCATGCGGATGCCGTCAATCACACGACCGAGTTGATAGTGAATGGTATTCTAGAGTTATACTTTTATCACTTAAGTGGGAAATACTAAATTTATTTAAAATTTTTTTTTGTTAAGTTCTCCTCACCCAGTGCATTTTTTAGAGGGTGTTAAATTATTTCTAAAAATTGTTCATGTATGAAATTCCATTAGCTCCCCCCAAATTAGCGCCCTTTGATTTCGGCGAGGCTCCAGCCAACTTTGAGGATTCCGTTTCCGTTAATTGCTTGGTTTCCTCTGGCGACCTACCCATCGATATCGAATGGTTGTTCAACGGGCAGCCTATAAACTTTGCCTCGGGAATTGCCGTCGTACGTGGGGGCAAAAGAACGAGTGTTTTGACCATAGACTCTGTGCATGCGGGCCACGCTGGAAACTACAGCTGCACGGCCAAGAATAAGGCGGCTAGCAGTGAATTCTCGGCTGCACTAATTGTGAACGGTTGTTAAGCGCACTGATAATATAATGAGTTGACTGCCTGTATTTATGATTTGCCTTTAAATGTTCTCAATTCATCCTTACTTATCCCACAAGTACCACCCAAAATCACGCCCTTCGACTTTGGCGACGAGCCAGCAAATGTCGAGGACTCGGTGTCCATTATGTGCCAAATATCAACTGGCGACTCGCCCATCGACATTGAGTGGCTGTTCAATGACTACGGCATCAGCTCCTACTCCGGCATAAGTGTTATGAAGGGCGGCAAGCGGAACAGTATGCTAACCATTGATAGTGTTCAGGCGCGTCATGCCGGCAGGTACAGTTGTCGGGCGAGGAATCATGCGGCCGCCGTTAACTATACGACCGAGCTGATTGTGAATGGTATTTGAGCCATAAACATGCGTAGTCTTTGTAGTCTTGTGTACATATATTTTGGTTCTTTCCGTTTAAGTTGAATATTCCAAAACAAAACGAAACTAAATACCCCATATCTCAGACACCATTTAGCTTAATATAGTCGATGTCCCTTTGTACTCCTTGATTAGTTGCACCCAAAATAGCGCACTTTGAATTTGGCGAGGCGCCCGTCAGTTTTGAGGATTCCGTATCGGTGAATTGTCTGGTTAGCTCGGGCGATTTGCCACTCGACATTGAGTGGCTCTTCAATGATTATCCCATCAATCATTACTCGGGCATTTCGACCTCCAAAATGGGCAAGCGCTTGAGCGTTCTCATGATCGATGCAGTCAATGCGCGTCACGTCGGCAACTACACGTGCAAGGCTAGAAATCTGTGGGCCTCCTCGGAATACACTGCCCAGCTCTTTGTTAATGGTACAGCGAAATTTGTACAGCACATGAATGTCAATTGTTTATCTTTATTGGTTTATATCATGCTCGTTCACAAAGTGAAGAGAGTTTATTAGATTGGTGCAAGGTCCGTCTGTCCGTATGAAGGTAATTTAAAATTCAAATTCAAAATTTAATTCGGTTAAAGTCCGAGAATCTATGTCATCCACAATTTTAATTCTAGATGCACTTAATTTAAATTTGAATAAAGATCGATGATCTCTTCGCTTCTGTTAACGAGTATGGCGCAGTCGGTTACACCCGACTGCAACGTTGTCACTTGTTTTATTTCCTTTTTAATTTACACCACCAAAATTGTAAGCCACACAAACAAACACGGCAAATGCATGACTGCTTTTGGCTTTAGTAAATGTCATTTTGTTGGCTTTTTGTTTTGGCTTAAATCAAGTAGTTTGAGTGTAATCAAAAGACTTAGGCAACGAACTTGACGGTACATTGAACCTATGAAACCTATTGGATTTAACCAACCCGAATGGAGACAGCTCTTACATTCCATGGCATAACTTCAATCTTTTTCGTCTCCACCCCGATCAAGTGCCGCCGCATATAACACCTTTTGAGTTTGGGGACGAGCCCGCGAATTTCGGCGACTCGGTGACCGTGCAGTGCACCATCTCCAAGGGCGATCTGCCCGTGGACATCTACTGGCTGTTCAACGACTATGCCATCAACGAGTACCACGGCGTGACCAGCTCCAAAATAGGCAAAAAGGTCAACGTGCTGACCATCGATTCCGTGAACGGCAACAATGCCGGCAACTATACGTGCCGGGCTCGCAACAGCGCCCAGACCGTGGAGTATTCGGCGGCGCTGATAGTCAACGGTTGGGCAGCTCCTGAGCGTCGATTTGTTGTAGCTTTAGTTCTCGTACAGTAGACTGTTGATATACCTTATGTTTTGTGTTTCTTGTATTTTCTGTTGTGCCTGCACCCAAAAAAAAGTACTGCCCCAAATAACGCCCTTTGCCACGAGCGCCCAGCCCACGCATCTGGGCCAGTATATAACCTACCAATGCACACTAACCGAGGGCGATTTGCCCCTGAACATACGCTGGACGTTCAACAAGCAGCCGCTCTTCAACGACGAAGACCAGGACATACTCATTGCCAAAATGGGCAGACGCAGCAGCGTTCTGACCATCGAGAGCGTGGCGGCCAAGCATGCCGGAAACTACAGTTGCCATGGCGAAAATGCCGCCGGCAAGGCCTCCTACAGCACCCAGCTGAAAGTCATAGGTGCCGCGATCACACTCTGTTTACTAACTGTTTATTTTGATTACTTAGAAACTGTTCAACCTGTCGCCTTATGTTTTGTGCACTGTATTATTTGGGTTCTTTTCCATCCGTACGTTCAGTTCTACCGCGCATCATACCCTTTGCCTTTGAGCAGGGCCCCGCCCAGGTGGGCCAATACCTAACCTTGCACTGTTCCGTGCCCGTGGGCGATCTGCCCATGCAAATCGAGTGGACCCTAAACGGGCAGTCAATCAGCGAGAGGCTGGGCATCAGCACCTCGGGCGTTGGCAGCCGCGGCAGCGTGTTGACCATTGAGGCCGTTGAGGCGCCACACGCTGGCAACTTCACGTGCCACGCCACCAACCTGGCTGGCCATCGGCGCTTCACGACGCTTCTGAATGTCTATGGTTAGATACGTAACTCAAAACACACGCAAATATAAGCCCATAACACCTGTCCGCCGTAGTTTGTTGCTACTAACCCAATGCGTCTACGATATTTCGGCTGCATGTCTGTCTCTCTCTCTCTCTTTGTTTCTAGCTGGCTCTGTATCTCTATCTCACTCTCTGTCCATGTTTGTGGACATATGTCGCACCAAAAGGCTTGCATGTACAAATTAACCAAAGCACAAAAGCAACTTTTAGCACCATTTAGAATTTTATCGAAGACAAATACTTTAGCATCAATTTTGGGCAAAAATAGGCAGGTCTTATAAAACTGTTGTTATGAGGCTCCACAAAGAAAAAGCAAGTTTCCTTAGTTAACGGGACCATCGACTAGATCTGCCGCACTTTTAAGTTTATTTTATATATTTTGTTTAATTTTGTTCCAAAGTGCCACCTAAACTGGCGCCACTTCCGATCAATTCGCCGCTTTTTGTGGGCGACTACTATCAACTGACTTGCGCCGTGGTGCACGGAGATGCCCCCTTCAACATAACCTGGTACTACAATGGGCAACCGGCCGGGCAGCTGCCGGGTGTCAGCATTCTAATGCACAGCCGGCGCAGCAGCTCTCTGAACATTGAGAGCGTGCAGGGCGGCCACGCGGGCACCTACACCTGCATGGGTGCCAATGGGGCCGGCTACACGACCGTCGAGAGCAATCTCAGTGTCAAGGGTTTGTTTCCTGTACAGCTTAACGACTTAGCCTGGTAGTTGTAGCCCCTAGTTAAGGCAGCAACTGTAAATTTTGCCTCCCTCATCTGTGTCTTTCTGTGTTTGCTTTTGTCCTGGTGTCGGTTTGCATTAGCACAGATTGTATAATAACACTAACTCATGCACGGCTTCTGTTGTGTCCCCCATCTGCTCAGAGCTGCCCCAAATCGAGCAGTTCCACTTCAATGCCAACGGCGTCAATGGCGGCCAGGCGGTGCGCGTCATGTGCATGGTCACCTCGGGCGATCTGCCCATCGACATCTACTGGCTGAAGGACGGACAGCCCCTGCTGCGTTCCATCTACCACAAGATCGATGAGTACACACTCATCCTCTCCCTGCGCCAGACAACCATCAGCGACTCGGGCAACTACACGTGCGTGGCCAGCAATGCAGCGGGTCAGGCCAGTCGCTGGTCCACTCTGAAAGTGAAGGGTACATTTGTAGATTCACGTTTTAGTGTAACGGCCATCATTTGTAAATAGTTTTTTTTTATATATATATTTTGTCTCCTCAGACTTTGAAAAAAAAAAGTCAAATATTTGCTATAAATCAAAAGACTTAGACAGCGAACTTGAAATATTTAGGTTACACTTTTGGTAATTAGTAGGTTGTCCAATCAGAAAATGTGAAATAGATTTATATATATATATATTGTGTCCTCAGACTTCGCAAACCAATTATGCGATGATACTATCAAATATTTGCTAAAAATCAAAAGGCTTAGACAGCGAACTTGAAATATTTAGGTTACACTTTTGGTAATTGGTAGGTTGTCCAATCAGAAAATGTGAAATAGCTTTTTATATATATATATTGTGTCCTCAGACTTCGCAAACCAATTATGCGATGATACTATCAAATATTTGCTAAAAATCAAAAGGCTTAGACAGCGAACTTGAAACATTTAGATAACACTTCCGGTAATTGGTAGGTTGTCAAAATCAGAAAATGTTACAAATTTCGATTTCGATAATTTAGAGCCGCCGCTGCTCGCCGTCCTGTCGCTCTCCGCGTCCGTTTGCGATGTCAACGACTACGTGCAGCTCACGTGCATTGCCAGCAGGGGTGCCACGCCCATTCGCTTCGAATGGCGGCTCAACGGGAGGCCGTTGCACGACGATGATGACGACACGGACGCCACACAGGCGACTGTCGGCGAGCACACGAGCCTGCTGTTGATCAACAAGGCGCAGGCTCACCACGCGGGCAACTACAGCTGCTCGGCCAGCAATCATGTGGGCGTGGCGCAGAGGCAGGCCATGCTGACTGTCAACGGTAAATTGGCATGATATTGGGGACAAATCAGCGAATTCCTTTTTTCTCGTCAGCTAATCAAGATTTTCTCGAATTTCGAATTTCGACTTTTTTCCGATTTGTTGCTCTATAGGCCAAAGACTGATTAACGAGTTCGATTGAGGTCTATCAACAAAGTTTTACCATCAATTTAGACACTGTATATAAGTACTTGCATTGAACACTCTTAAACTAAATATCCTTCTCTCGGATTGCCTTATGGAGGCAATGTTAGTTGCGACCTAATCTCTACGCATCCGAATAAGCTCTTATATGGCAAAACAGCTCAGATTCGCATACATTATAATCAGCAGCACACACACACACACATACAAATTCACGCATACCATGCACAAATACAAATAGTATTCGCACCGCGAAAGGACTCACAGCTTGATACTTGCTTGAGCTTTCTGTATGATATACATACATATGTTGAATATGTTTTTAATTTCAATTCAGTTCTGTACATTACAATTTGAACTGGCTCATGCTCCAACACACCGAATAAACTGCAAACAACAATAACAACTACTCGCATATTAACCGCTTCTAATTGTCTACTAAATACTTTAATCTCAGCCTTCTGTGTCTGATGTCTGAATCTGTTCGCTTCCACAAAAGTTAAAGACAAATTTTTACGCTCCATGGAAACACAAGTCCCTGCTACGTCCCCACCCGAACCCGCCCCACACCATCACTCCAACCTAACTCCCTCATATCCCTAACTTTAATTACTATCATTTTTATTACTATCTATGGTTTACTTAGTGATAAGGCACAAAACAAAGTCTGTTTGAAAAATACATTTACGAAACAATCAAAAAAAAAATGTTTAAAAAACAATCACAAGAACAGTACTTTGTTTTGCACAAAATGCATGTTGTTTATATTTTAGTTAGTTACTTATTGTTTTATTAACATCCTCCCTTCAGTTGTCCTTTAACACTTTAGTTATTTAATTGTGCTAATATCTTTGGTTGTAGTTCGGCTTATCAGTTTAACTAAGACTTAAGTCAATAGTGGAAATATTAAATATTATTAAATTAAATATTAAAGTTATGTTGAACTACTGATGAATAATATGCGAATATTTCCACTAAGTTTGTGCAAATTAAAATGAATAAAATACCACAAAAATACATTGAAATATTCAAGTCATTTCAATTTGTACAAAACAATGTCCGTCCATCCGTTTAAACAATATTCCTACACGCCGCATGCTAATTGTTATCTTTAATTAAAGAACCCGCCACAAACTAGCTAACATATTTTTCTCTATACCCGCGCTCCGATCAACACGATAACAGTGCCTCCCAGATGGATTCTGGAGCCCACAGACAAGGCCTTTGCTCAAGGATCCGACGCCAAGGTTGAGTGCAAAGCCGACGGCTTCCCTAAGCCACAAGTGACCTGGAAGAAAGCAGTTGGTAAGTTGGAGCACTGCAACAGGCCATGATTCCATGATTATTGATCTGCTTTATATTTTACCAAACGCCATAGGCGACACACCCGGCGAGTACAAGGATCTGAAGAAGAGCGACAACATTCGCGTCGAGGAGGGCACCCTGCACATCGACAACATCCAGAAGACCAACGAGGGCTATTACCTATGCGAGGCCATTAACGGCATTGGCTCCGGACTCTCAGCCGTGATCATGGTCAGTGTTCAGGCGCCACCAGAGTTTACTGAGAAGCTGCGCAATCAGACCGCTCGCAGGGGCGAACCAGCCGTGCTGCAGTGCGAGGCCAAGGGCGAGAAGCCCATTGGCATTTTGTGGAACATGAACAACATGCGCCTGGACCCCAAGAACGACAATCGCTACACGATTCGCGAGGAAATACTCTCCGCCGGCGTCATGTCCAGTCTGTCCATCAAACGCACCGAACGCTCCGACTCCGCGCTGTTCACTTGTGTCGCCACCAACGCCTTTGGCTCCGACGATGCCAGCATCAATATGATCGTGCAGGAAGTGCCCGAAATGCCGTACGCTCTGAAGGTCCTGGACAAGTCGGGTCGCTCCGTGCAGCTGAGCTGGGCCCAACCCTACGACGGCAACTCGCCACTGAATCGCTACATCATTGAGTTCAAGCGCTCACGCGCATCCTGGGATGAGATCGACCGCGTGATGGTGCCCGGCCACACAACCGAAGCCCAAGTCCAGAAACTAAGCCCGGCCACCACATACAATATTCGCATCGTAGCCGAGAATGAAATTGGCTCCTCGC
This sequence comes from Drosophila colorata, assembly GCA_035041545.1. NCBI lineage: Eukaryota > Metazoa > Arthropoda > Insecta > Diptera > Drosophilidae > Drosophila > Drosophila colorata. The sequence goes on along the minus strand of JAWNLD010000275.1, from coordinate 179,700 downwards.
AGTCGTCGGAGGCGGTAACCATCATCACGGCCGAAGAGGCGCCCTCGGGCAAGCCGCAGAACATCAAAGTGGATCCAGTGAATCAGACAACGCTGCGCGTGATGTGGAAGCCACCACCACGTTCCGATTGGAACGGAGAAATCCTGGGCTACTATGTCGGCTACAAGCTATCCAACACGAACTCGTCCTACATCTTTGAGACCATTAACTTCATCACCGAGGAGGGCAAGGAGCACAATTTGGAACTCAACAATCTGCGCGTTTACACCCAATACTCGGTGGTCATTCAGGCCTTCAACAAGATCGGCGCCGGTCCACTAAGCGATGAGGAGAAACAGTTCACCGCCGAAGGCATGCCCAGCCAGCCGCCCAGCGACACCGCCTGCACGACCCTGACCTCGCAAACCATTCGCGTCAGCTGGGTCAGTCCGCCCCTCGAGTCCGCCAACGGTGTGATTAAGACCTACAAGGTGGTGTATGCCCCCAGCGACGAGTGGTATGGTAAGTAGAAGTCTGTCCTGGCTCGTGCTCAATCCCATTGACCACGCCCAATTACAGATGAGACCAAGCGCCATTACAAGAAGACCGCTTCCTCCGACACGGTGCTGCACGGCCTGAAGAAGTACACCAACTACACCATGCAGGTGCTGGCCACCACAGCTGGAGGCGACGGAGTTCGCAGCGTGCCCATTCACTGCCAGACCGAACCCGATGGTAAGTCCAGACTCAACTGTTATCCGTACTCAGCTCTTATGGCAACCTTCTCTTTGGCACTCAGTTCCCGAAGCACCCACCGACGTGAAGGCTCTGGTTATGGGTAATGCGGCCATTTTGGTGTCCTGGCGACCACCAGCACAGCCCAACGGCATTATCACCCAATACACCGTCTACTCTAAGGCTGAAGGCGCTGAAACCGAGACAAAAACCCAAAAGGTGCCCCACTTTCAAATGAGCTTCGAGGCGACCGAACTGGAGAAGAACAAACCGTACGAATTCTGGGTCACTGCCAGCACCATTATCGGCGAGGGACAGCAGTCCAAGAGCATTGTGGCCATGCCAAGCGACCAGGTGCCCGCCAAGATAGCCTCCTTCGACGACACGTTCACCGCCACCTTCAAGGAGGACGCCAAGATGCCCTGCCTGGCCGTGGGAGCGCCTCAGCCGGAGATCACCTGGAAGATTAAGGGCGTTGACTTCAGTGCCAACGATCGCATGCGCCTGCTGCCCGATGGTTCGCTCTTGATTAAGTCGGTGAACCGCCAGGATGCCGGCGACTATTCCTGCCATGCCGAAAACTCCATTGCCAAGGACTCAATTACCCATAAGCTCATCGTATTGGCACCACCGCAATCACCGCACGTCACGCTCTCGGCCACCACCACCGACGCCCTGACCGTCCGTTTGAAGCCTCATGAGGGAGATACGGCCCCACTGCACGGCTACACCCTGCACTATAAGCCAGGTTAGTGAAGAAGTTATATACATGAATTTGGTTTGCTTACCCACCTATATGTTCACAGAATTCGGCGAGTGGGAGACGGCAGAGGTCTCTGTGGAATCACAGAAGCACAACATCGAGAGTCTGCTCTGCGGTTCACGCTACCAGGTCTATGCCACAGGTTTCAACAAGTGAGTAGAAATCAAGTCCATCTCTACTAATTTACCTTAACCCTGTTGTATCTCTTCTTTATAGTATTGGTGCCGGCGAAGCGTCCGACATTTTGAACACACGCACCAAGGGCCAGAAGCCAAAACTGCCAGAGAAACCGCGTTTCATTGAGGTCTCATCCAATTCCGTTTCGTTGCACTTCAAGGCCTGGAAGGATGGCGGCTGCCCCATGTCGCACTTTGTTGTCGAGAGCAAAAAACGGTATCTTCTGCAGAGCAGCTCAGATTATCCCGATAGCTGACTAACTTTCCGCCTTTCCAGCGATCAACTCGAGTGGAACCAAATCTCGAATAATGTCAAGCCCGACAACAACTACGTAGTTCTCGATCTGGAGCCCGCCACCTGGTACAATCTGCGTATTACCGCCCACAACTCAGCGGGTTTCACCGTTGCCGAATACGACTTTGCCACACTCACCGTAACCGGAGGTATTTACGATCTGTTTTCCAATTCATATGTTTCACATTGCTTTTGTACATAGAAAACTACGTTGACAATGTTGCCGGGGCTGCTCCGGCTGCGATTCCATATGGACAGAGGCCACGCGATCTGCCACATGGAGACCCAGCCGACACGCCCCCAACAACATTGTCCATATACAAATAACAATCTAGGCGTAAAGTAAAAATGTTAAACACACTTTTCCCGAGTTGAAAATGCTTTTTACCAAAATCACCAAAAACTGAAAATGAGCAAATTTCGATTTTGATTTCTTTTATCCGAGCAAATTGCACAGTAATTATTTTAATTCCGATAAGCTAATCTTTTTCATTTTTATTTCTTGCCTTCAACACCACGCTTGTCATATATAGTTGAACAAAATACCATATGTTTTTCTTATTTTATTTTTATAAGTTCAAATTTCGATAAAATGCCAGAACTTTGAACGCAGCGGCATTGAAAAGTGTACAAAAGATGTTTTAATTGCGTAAATGCAATTTGTTTTTTACGTTTTTATATACAATACTACATATACATATGTACAACTCCCAAGAACGGCTACAATCTTAAAAGTAATGTTTTTTAAATAGTTTTAAACAAATCCCACCAGTTCACCAGTCACGTTTATTAATTAATTACTCTATAATTTTGTATTTATTTTCTGCGCTGTGACCACTAGACAATCGTAGTGCTCTAGACGACCACATTTCTTAGTATTATTAAGTATGTATTGTGTACTTTAATTTCATGATTTAGTTGCTTATTATTTCAGTTAGTTCCATCACATTCTGTTAATTGCATTTATGTGTCCAGTCTGTGGAGATCAAGTATTTTGTACATTTTGTGACTGATCAAGGTGTCAAGGTGCATTGGAATCTGTACTACCTGGTGTGCTATGATCAATAGATGTTGTAACCCCCGTCACTCCTTTCCGCTACTCGTATTATAGAACACAAAAGTGTTGCTTGAACATACTTCCGAATTGTGAATTGTCTCCTTATCCTTAAGTAATGAATTTTTTCTTCAGCAAATGCAAATGCGGAGGGATTTCAACATACAAAAATCTTGTACCACTCCAAATCTAATTATAATTGTACATTATTGGTTATCAACTGACGTCATTTGGAATCCAAAATAATTCAATTCAATAAGATGCTACTTTTACAAAGCTTTGTACAATGTTTTCCACAACTGATCACATCCTTTACCCTGTTTTATCAGCTCATGCATTACTAAAATGGTTTTTATTTTCGATTATTTTTAAGTAGAGCTTTTGATTTGATTTTGAACATTAGCAAAATGCTCATTTAACATGCTTTAACTGAAAAATAAAAGCCAAAGAAACTCAACTTGAGAACCGAGCAGAGCCTAAGCGCACACATTTCTGAAAGCACAACAACCAAAGATCCACCCATCCAACATGTTAGTAAGTTCACAAGAGAGGTGAGGTCAAGAAAAGGAGAAGGAGAAGAAGAAGAAGAACACGTGATTTTCCTTATATACATACATATGTGCATTCATTACACACAAGCGTTTATTTCGATTACAATTCAGTTCTGTCATCAATTTATAGTTGAGTTCCACCTAAGTTAGTTAGTGTTTAAAAGTTTTATTTAAGTTACCTCTCGAGAAACGGCAGAGACCTTCTTTCGTTCCACTCTCGTTCTCGTTCTCGTTCTCGTACTCCTCAATCATACTCTCGAAAGCTGTTACACTTGGAATGCTGTTAAATGAATTTTTCCAGTTGCTTAAATGCGTTTAGCGTTTCGAATACTTAGAATTACAATAACAATTTACTTAATTAGTTGTAAGACTTTACGCATAAAAAACAAATTGCATTTGAACGTATTTAAACGATGTTGATTTTTTTTATATACATACTATTTAAAGTTTTTACTAAAATATAAAAGTTAAAATAGTTTTCATGAAAATAATCACAAACAATATGCGTCCAGTTTGGCGCATTGTAAAATAAAATCTTAATACTTTATCATATAAGTAATTTTCTTTCTCAACTATTTGTGACACCTCTCCACATTTCCGAACACGTTACAAAGATTTCGCGAACGAACTCAACTCAAATCATAGTTAATACTCGTATTTTAATATTTCTTAATGTATTTGTATATGTGTGTGTTAAACAAAAGAGTGTTCTCGGCTAGTGTCTGGGTACAAAAGTCAATGTACGAGAAGAAGGCGAAGGAACAAAGAGAGCGAACGAGTCAATTGCTCGCTCTCTTTTCTAGCTTGCCAAATGTTAACCTTCCTTCTCACTCACATTCTTTCTCTCTCTCTCTCTCTCTATACATACATACATGCATACATATATATCTATATATATTACTGTCTCTCTCCTTGTCTCGGTCTACATGTGAAACACTTTGGTTGTTGTTGTTGTTGTTGCAGGCACAATCGCACCCTCGCGTGATTTACCCGAGTTAAGCGCCGAGGATACAATCCGCATAATTCTATCGAACCTAAATTTAGTAGTGCCGGTCGTGGCGGCTCTGCTCGTCATAATCATAGCGATAATTGTTATTTGTATTCTGCGTAGCAAAGGCAATCACCACAAAGGTATCTATAAGTATATCAAACTAATTACATATTTTTTTCTTTTTTCCGGGCTCCTATCTATCTATCTCTCTCTACATACTGCCACTCGCAAAACGAACACTCGCGCTTTTCTTTTTTCTTTGTTTCGTATCCTCTGTTGATATACATACACATATGTTTATATACAACGCTCCAAAATATCTTAAATATTTTGGCTATGAAATTGCCTGCTCTGTTGTTGCATCCGACAAACGAATTGCATGCTCGATTATGGTTTGTATATCGAATCTGAATCCGAATCCGAATCCGAATCTGACCAAACAAAAGGCACAATTGCGCCCCTCGACGACGGCACTGGCCATGGAAATGTCCATGCGCGAATTCCCTTGCCAGCCTGGATGCCCGAGTGGCTGGATCTGAACTTTATGGTGCCACTGATAGCCACCGTTGTTGTGGTTGCGGTGGGTATCTGTGTGGTGTGCGTGGCGCTCTCCCGAAGACGTGCGGACGATTTGCGAGGCGGCCAAAAGGATGTTTATTGTAGGTTTGCCTGTGCACAGGAGCGCAAGTGTTCTTCTTTCTATAAATATGATTTTCGACAAATTTTATTTCTGTTTTATTGGTCCAAAGTGTTGAACATTGTGGTCAAACATTTGCTTTCAAGCTTAAATTAACAGGTTTTAAGAAACGTTCGCACAATGTCAATACGAGGGCCAAGTTACGCATAAATCTAATGCCGTCACTCTGCTAAAATGCCGGTTAACTCATAAAATAACCTTTTTGGAATGCTTATGTTTAGTTATTGTATTAATAGCATGATATGTTTATACAAAATATCCATACACAAAACTAAGCTTGATATGAAATATTTTAAACTACAGCTTACACAAACTCAAAAATACACTCCCAGAAATATACCAAATGCTAATCACTTTCACAAAAATATACCAACAATTACCGAAAAATATAAAATACATTATGTATTATCTTAAATGTGTGTCAATGTCTGTGTATATAAGTACATACATATCTCTATTATACTCATATGATACTCATAGAACTATCAACAATTTTCCATCGCCATCAAAATCCATTGGAAAATTATATTTAAATATTTACATTTGTATAAATATTTTGCGATGTCTTTAGAGTTGCCATAATGATTTACCGAAATATAATCAACATAAATAAAACAAATTTATTGATTTAACACACACGATTATTCTGGCATTATATTCAAGATATAATGCACTATTCTTATGAGTTGTAATATACATACATAACCTTATACTAATCTCCAGTGTTGTAAATACGTTTTGCTTATACCCTAAGCAAGCACAGTCCAAAAAACTTTTCATACTTCTTTTTCACCACAGACAAGTTTTCCTATTCTCTGTACAACTTTCTATCGACACTTTTCGTTGTTGTTGATTTTACACATTTCCAACCCCTTTGTTAAATGAAACCAAAACTAAGATGCTTTTTGAAATCGCAAATGAATATAATAATGCTAAAGTAACGTAAAGTAAAGTCAATTTAAATTCCAAATTTAAATCATCTCTCATTTCATGTCATTATATCATGAATTCTTATATCGCTTACAAGTTGGTATATTTTGAAATTAAAAAAAAAAACACCACATAATTCCTTTTGGAATTTTTGTTCGCAATTTGTATAACTTGTATTTTTGAGCTACTAATTAGCACTTTAGCGTCTTGAGATGCCGCACCAAAAAACAAAAACAAAAAATACAAAAACAAAAAGAAAACCAAATCAAATCTATTTTGAATTGCAATTATTGTGAGTGACGGAACAAAGCTGATTGATACGAAAACAGAAGTAAAGTATGCGAGTTGATCTTTGAGCAGCATTAAAAGGAAAAGCATCTTCAGTGTTTCACTATTGAGTTCGCGATATCATATATTAATTCTAGACGATGTAGTTTACAATCAGACAATGGGACCCGGCGCCACGCTGGACAAACGTCGCCCGGACCTGCGTGACGAGCTCGGCTACATTGCACCACCGAACCGCAAGCTGCCACCCGTGCCCGGATCCAACTACAACACCTGCGACCGGATTAAGCGAGGTACAGTCATAAGTAAGCATCTAAATTTCCAATGCAACATTTATTAATGCCAGGACTATGCCAGCGAAGCCCCAGCCCCAAAAGCTAATGGGCACTCACTGCGCAATGGCTGCGGCTTATTTTTCCTTCCATTTACTTTGCGTACAAAATGAAAAAAGAAAAAAAAAAAAGAGAAGAAAAAAAGAGTATTTCATATTTTGCGTTGCTTTTGCATAAACAAGAAACCATAAGACCTTCGGTCGATGGGCAGGCGTTGCCACGCCCATCATATATATAGTTGTACACCCACACACATACGTGCACATACACACGAACACACTGCAACGCTTTCTCAGAACGAAATTCTTAATGTTGCTTCTTAAAGTCGCTTCTTATTATTTGAACCCCACCCGACCTGAAAATACTAGTATTATTAAATGTTGTGTTGAATTTAGATAACTAAGATGATTTTTCGAATTTTATTTAAATGATTTATTTATTATGATTTATTATTCTGCCTGGTACAACTCCAATTCCTCTCCGTTTCGGTTGCTGTTGCCTCAATTATTTAATTTTTCCGTTGACTCATCGTTGATGTTGTATAAATATTGGAAATTAAATAATAAAAAAAAAAACAAACACATGACACCGTACACGAACACGAACATGAACATTAACCGGTTCAGGCCGCGGTGGCTTGCGCTCGAACCACTCCACTTGGGATCCGCGCCGCAATCCGAACCTGTACGAAGAACTGAAAGCGCCCCCAGTACCAATGCACGGCATTGGCAATCACTATGGCCATGCCCATGGCACTCCCGATTGCCACTATAGACATCCAGGTAGGAGAGGTCCCCACTTTGATTTTGTCAACCTATTTATTTTGTAAGCTCCCCTCAAACTAACACCGAACCCCGCCCACTGTTAACGTTTTACTTGAGATTGATTTACGTTTAAAGCCACTAACATATCGTAGTCTAACCCCGGTCGCATCGAGCTAACCACAGATGCCGCTTAGTAAGTACAACATCTCGGGCCGAGCTATTCTGCCTGGCAGGCCGCTGTACTCGTGCGAAAACACACTAAACAAATACCAAGACACCAACAAACCATCCTGCACAGAAGGCGGAACTGTTGCTAATCGAACTCTCTTCTCGCAAGGCATGGAAGATGAAATCTGTCCCTATGCAACGTTCCATCTGCTCGGCTTCCGCGAGGAAATGGACCCCACCAAGGCCATGAACTTCCAGACCTTCCCGCATCAGAATGGACACACGCCCGTTCCCGGACATGCCGGCACCATGCTGCCACCTGGCCATCCCGGACACGTGCACTCGCGCTCTGGCTCCCAGTCCATGCCTCGTGCCAATCGCTACCAGCGCAAGAACAGCCAGGGCGGCCAGTCCTCGATCTATACACCCGCACCCGAGTATGATGATCCCGCCAACTGCGCCGAAGAGGATCAATACGTAATACAAATTGCAAAGGCAAAGCAAAGAGTGCTCCTATCTAATCCAACTAACTCTCCTCTGCGAATTCACAGCGTCGCTACACACGAGTCAACTCCCAGGGCGGCAGCTTGTACTCTGGCCCCGGACCCGAATACGATGATCCCGCTAACTGCGCACCCGAGGAGGATCAGTATGGCTCCCAGTATGGCGGTCCCTATGGACAGCCCTACGATCACTATGGCTCCCGCGGTTCTATGGGACGCCGCAGCATTGGTAAGCGAAGGACATGAAGTAAAAGAGGAAGGATTTTCGATGATTTGTAATCCCATCTGTTTAGGCTCTGCACGCAATCCAGGCACTGGTTCGCCTGAGCCACCACCACCCCCACCCCGTAATCATGACATGAGCAACTCCTCGTTCAATGACTCCAAGGAGAGCAACGAGATCTCAGAGGCCGAATGCGATCGCGATCATGGACCACGCGGAAACTATGGCGGTAAGTGTTCGTGAAGCAGTCGAGGAAGACCCCCATTCAAATCGTACTGTACTTTAAAATTACATATTACAATATTTGCAATGCTAAATTGAAAACGCATTAATTTTTAACACGACAATTCGCAATTTTCTTGGTTTCCCTTTCAAAATTTGTTTGTACACTCAAATATTCAAATCTATCAGAAGACTCAAATGAGGGTGAGTGATGTAAAATCAGAACGTAAATCGCAAAAAGTTGATTTAGTGCTCATAGTGAATTTGAGTTCCCTTCCGAAATACGTAATAATCACCACCCACCATATTCTTCGTACTTATCGTAAGACTCTCATAAAGCTCCCCTCGATCTCATACCAGGAATGTGCTCATTTTGTACTCTTCCCTCATTTTCATTCATGAGTCATTTCAAAAACAGTCGACAATGTGTTCGTCACAATTAATATTCATGCTGTGTTTTGCTAAAGTTTAAAAACAACAAATTTATTCGATGTTTTTTTTTTTTTGTGTTAAAAATATTAACTTTGGTTTTGGTTATTGGATTTATTTAAATTAACGTTTTAATGCACAATTAAATACACTCCATTTCATTTCATGAAACACACCGCCCACATTTTATTGGGTTCCTTTTCAGCACCATTCAATGTTTTATGTTTTGTATCTAATATCGGACTTAAGATTATAATTTTAATTGATTCCTCATAGTGTTCATTTCATTGAATATCTAGTGTCTAGAAATTCGCATGTCTCCGACATAAAAGTTGTTTGGCAAATATAATGGTTTTACAAAACAATAAGTTAGATAAATAAGAATTCTAGATGAATATTTTTTTTTTATAATAAAAATTTCTGAGTCTTTAATCATTTCGCACGTAAAATCAAAAGGATATATCCTGCATTTTTTTATTTTTTTTTTGTCTACGTATAAGCCATCAGAACATTTTTATTTTTAAATTCATTTTGCATTTTCTTTCTATTTTCTTTTACATTCTATGATATTCTAAACCAATATATAACTTCTACTTTCGGTTGCTCAATTTTTTGGGGTTTTTAAATACAAATTTTTATTGCAAATATGTCGACCACAAAAACAATAATTAAATTATAAACAAAATCGTAAACGAACAGCTGTAAAAAGATCACCACAACCGAAAGATCAACGCACCACCGAAGAGATGCGTAAATTGATTGAGAGGTAAGAAACGAGTAAATATGAAAAACATTACAAATATACTTACATAGTATAACCAATGAAAAAGTATGTTTAATAACTTAAAGTTGCACAGAAAGAATACACAATTAGGCACTTGTTTAAATAATTAGGTGCCAACTAAAGTTTTAAATTCAAACTTTGAATATCAGTAGATTGGCTTTTTGCCCTGAAATCAAGTACAAGCTTTTTAAAAATTCGATAAAAATTTTATTTTATTAAGAAATTCCATATTTCTAAAATAATCGAAACAAAGATAAAATAAAAAACGGTTAAAGCATAAAAAAATAATGCAAGGAGTATTTTCTACCAAATTTAAGAACTTTAAAGAGCGAAATGCTCTTGGATTTTAATGAACAAATCAGTACGAGTTCTGAGTATGAATTTCGAATCTAAAACAAATTAATTCTTCTTGCTTTATTTGTATCCTTTTACATATTCATCAATTTCTGTGCAATTTTTGATGTAATAAGAACATCTTGTGAGTTATGCAGCTACTAACCCTGACTATTTTGTATTTTTTTCATTTTAAAAATATTACTAAATAATGGTTAATGACACACTGACACTACATAGTCGCAGGCAGTTGTAAGTTGTAACCTAAATTAAGCTATCTAACTAAATGTCGACGCTTTTGCATGTCCTGGTCGCAACTATTCCTTTGTATATATACTTACTTACCTTGGGCCTCTTACTGAGTGTGCATGCTTAACCTTTTTTGTTCTACTCACAGCTTAAAAAACAATAACGCTTTTTCCTATCTGTTATTTATTGTCAGTTCTGTTATTTTGGATTTGTTTTTGGTTGATTGAAAGCAAATCACAGTTGAGTGTTTCGAATAATACCCAAAGCATTTATCATTTGATAAACTTTTCAATTACATAGCATACTCGTATATTAATCAACAGGCTTTAAATAATGCCACACTATAATTACCACAATATTACCAACTCGTGCAACCTGCTGCGAGTGTCGCCTAACAGTATCCGGCAGCTTGGCGCTTGGCACTTGGCACTTGGCCTTGCCACACGCAAAACATGCGGCACCAATCCAAACATCCAAAAAATACACTCAAGAAGGCGCAATTATGCAGCAATGCTTTGGTTGCAGATACAAGCCTACAACGCCTAATTTACCTATATATTATACACATATCATATTATATATATTTTAGCATATTTTAATTACCAACCGATCCTCCACAGAAACGAAGCCGGCCCAAAACAACTCCAACTCCAACAAACAAATGGCGCAGGATTCACAGCCTACGATACTATGGCAGTGTAATTTGTAAGCGACTGGCGGTGGGCGTGGCATTTTAGCTTAGTGTTTCAAGTCAATGAAGTGCGTGGGAGTTGAATGACACACACACACATACACAGACAACACACACACCCACACACACCCACACTCAAAGGCAGTCTTATTTGACCAGCAAATGAGTGAAAGAAAACATCACAGAAGAAAGCAACGCATATAGCGCATACATACATATATACAATTATTAACTATTTCAAGTATTTATAAACAACGTCTAAGACCACACACACATCTACACATAAACGTACGTGTGTGCAGGAATACTATATGCAAAAAAAAAAAAGATTATCCAAACAATTGTTTTGGCCAAAGCTAAATGCAAATCACTTTTGCATTTACATAAAAACACGAAAATGAAACGAAAACAAAAACAATATTTAAAAATTAATTGTCAGTTTGCATAATTAAAAGTAACTTTTAATATTGTATTTTAGTTAGTAAGTCAAGCAGAACTACCAAAATATCAAGAGCACGGGAGAAATTCTCGTCTATAAAGCAAAAGATCTGCCCGAAATAGCTCGTAAGATCCTTTCGATTTGATTTCTTTGCCATTTATGCCAAAAGCATGAACTTATTGCGTAGCCTAAGTCAAAGTCATAATATTATTGTAATTGATAGATATTGTTTAATTTGGATGGTCTGCAAATCCTATAATTACGACCATATTTATGTGCTACATATGTTCATTTTTGTATTCGACAGAAACAAAACTCAGCGCACATTCAGATGATTCAGTTTGAGTTTTGCTTTGCGTGGACTTGTGATCATAATTTTTAGCATTGTGTGAGTCGATTATATAATTATTTTTATACAACATATGTTTACATTTTTTATTATTTACATTTAAATGTTTATGTGTTTTATTTTACAATGCGCTTCCAAAAGAACAAAAACTAAAACTAAACAATGCACAAATAGCATTTATTTACGCAGAAACAAAAGAAAAACAATTGTTAGCAAATAATCACATTTAGTCACACCCTCTAAATTGTATTATACAAGAGCCCCAAGCGCACTCTTTTATTTATTTACAGATCGTTTCTGTTTCAATAATACGCACTTCAAGCTTTAAGACAAACTGAAATTGATATTGTGCACACCTCAGTTTCTACAGCTGTCAGATATTTATTTAAGCGTTTTTTTTAAGTTTTGCAACACATTTGTTCGCTAAATACATATTTAATTTACATTTTACATATTTTATTTGTTTTATTCATTTGTTTGATATTCTTAATATTATTTTCAGCATTTTTGTTAAGACAGTTCTGTAAATTGTGGAGCTACTTTCAAAACTCAAAGACTGAACTATGCAAATTTATAGAGAAATAAATGCTTAAAAATATGTAATTACAAGAGTTTTAAAGAACACAACATTTGCTCAAAACGTAGAAATAGCAAAGCATTTGAGGTAGCTCACGATTTACCAGGAAGTCAACTTTCATATTGGGAACCAAATTAGTTGACTTGACAACTTACCAAATATATGTAACATTTTACTATGAGTATTATTTAACTGATTAATTTTACAGTGTTTAAGTTTTGCAAGTCTTATTTTTGTTTACCTAAACACACTCTATATACATACACTTTAACCCTACCTAGGTATACCGATTTTATATATGAATGTAGTGTTGTGAAAAAAAAATATTGCTTATATATATTATGGGAAACTTATATAAATGTACTACAAATTTTTATGGTAAACGAACTACAAATATTAAATAGCGTTTAGAGAAAGGGCATTTAATAAATATATATAATATACAAACTGTTTAAAAATCGATGCGAAACAAGAAACAAAACAAAAACAATTCACAAATTTTCAAGTAATTCAAATAGCGAGCAACGTATACAGAAAATACAAAAAACAACCGTTGGATTTCATAAATTAAAACGAAGAAATCTAAAAACAAAATACCCAAACATAACTATTAAAAATTTTCGGCAAATCAAAATCAAAAATTAATCGACAAAAATATTTTACGATAAAAACGAAGAAAACTTTCCGCATTTGCAAAAACAAAAATTTGGGGTTGCGTAAATTAGGCTAAGAAATGTTCAAACACATCATGCATTATTCATATTTATCATGCATATTGGATCGTCTGCATTAAAGCAGGGCTTGCTTTTTGTGTTGCTTAAGAACAAATATATAAACAAAATAAAGCAAAAAACAAAAAAAAAATTAAAAACAGAATAATCATTAAGCCTAACATAAACAGCCATATTTTGTAATTATTTAGCATTAAACTTGCATAAACATAACATAATTTTCTACTTAACTTTACTTAAAACGCATAAATCAAAATTAAAATTTCATTGCATTAAAGCGAAAAACAAAAGAGAAAAAGAAAAAGAAAAAAAACACCCACAAACGACAACATTCAACTTCAACGCACATCAGTTTAGGAACGTGGACTAAGCAACTAAAAAATAAAAAATAAAAAACATTAAAAAACTTAAACGTAAGTCAAACAGTTTAAAACGCATACTAATCACTCGCTCCTTCTTAGCCGATCAAATATTACTCGTAAATCATACATACATATATATGAGAAGAGATTCAAATATCCAAAGATTAAATTCGTAATCCTTAAGCGCGGCATTATAAAACCTAAACGAATACTTAAAATATGTGTATTACTAATTACAAATTACAAAACATATATGTATTAACTATATATTAATATTGAATGTATTGAATTGACAAGCGACATTTGGACACTAGCACACCTACCCGCACACACTAACTACCACCCACCCACCCACACACACACACACACACACATACCGCCAATAACACTTGGAATCCTCGGTATTTAAGACGGCATCTTAGCTAAAATACCAACCAATACTTACACACACACACACACACACACACACCATACATAGCAAGCAAAGCTAAATTTGTCAGTTTCAGTGTCATAATTCAAGCAAACAACAACAAAAACTAAATAAATGCCAATCTATGTTGGATAAAACAAAAAACAAAGCATTTATTTCCTCGAACAAGGATATGTATGAATTATTCCATTTGTAACAAAGAAAAAGATCTTAAGTAGATCCAAAACATATTTTTTATTTAATTGAGACATAACATTTAAGTTAAAGATATAATTTTTTTTATTTTTTTTTTAAATTGGGCAAAATTTAGAATGTGCATTTTTGAATGCCAATCGATAGTGTCGGCTCTTACCAGTCCAGAAAGGTAAATTATTCGAAGAAATTACCTTATTTAGCTGAGTTATGCAGCTTTTACGATTGATGTAAGCTTTAAATGCCTCTATTTTGGTTAAATAAAGTCCGATCTCGGAAAGACACAGCTCTTTTTACTAGATTGATTATAAATTTGAGTTTTTTTTGATTTTGTTTTATTTTTCAAAATTGGCCTACATTTAGAATGGAGAGTTTTGAATGCCAACAAAGTCCGATCTCCGCGCGGAGATATGTCGTTTTTAGATCGGCTGAATTATGCCGTTTTAACACGACATTTTCTCGCGGTGGCCAACGGCGGAATTATGTCCTTGCAAAACGATATAATTTCGCCGGAAAATAAGCGACTTAATTCCGCCATCAAAATGTACTAGGCGGAGATGTGTCGGCGAAATTATGACGCTATGAGCTTTTTACTCGATTTCAAATATTCAAATTCGAATGATAACGGTACAAATCAAAAGACTAAATTTTCCTGATTTGCAGAAAAGTTGTATCTACGTTAACTGAAAACTGTTCACAAAACGCACACATAGAGTTCTAAGTGTACTCGCTTTATTGAGGCGCCATCTATGTGTCGATTTCGTTGGTTGGTGCACTGGCTAAAATTACACTAGAATACTGTGAAAATTACGGGGTAACGACTTAATTTCGCTTAACTGTGGCCAACGGCGGATTTATGTCGTTGCAAAACGATATAATTTCGCCGGTAAATAAGCGCCATAATTCCGCCGTCAAAATGTACTTGGCGGAGACATGTCGGCAAAATTATGACGCTATGCCAAAATTACTGATGTTGATATTTAATTTCCCCGATTTCGTTTTAAGCAAGTTCCACCGCTAAAGGAATTTCCTCTTTTCTTAAACTATGATCTTTATTTATGGTGAATTACATGAATATTTTCTGATTCGAAAAGGCAGCAAAATGAGTGATACGTAATCCAACAAGAAAAAATGGCTAAGCATAAATTTTTTCAACATGTTGACCCTTATTACTTTTCACTCCTTTAAAAATGAGATAAGGAGATTCAAGGTGAATCAGAAGGAAGCAACAGTTTAAAAGGATGTTTGCTAAAGTCACTCTCGTCTTTAAAATCATTTAAAAGGTATATGTCGAAATCGTATTAGCGTGAAAGGCAAAACTTTATTTATATTTAAGCAAAAATACAGTATATATGTAACTATAAAGAAATGCGAATACATCTTGGACTCTTCAGACCTAGTAAAAGGATATCCCCTGTCGCACTTCTGACCAAAACACACCTACTTGCAAAATGCTGTCCTATTAGCTCAAAATGGTCTAATATTTGTGCATTAATACAAGGAGAACTTAAGTGAAATTCAAAATATTTGAATATCCAGCAATTTAATAACGCCAACAGACTACGAGCACTGTTAACGGGCGGGGAATGCAAACAATGCTCCGCCCTGGTCACGGGGACGGGTGGAGCGCGCTGGGACTGGGTGTGTCCTTAGCCCGCACTGAGGCGAAAAGTTCAACAGGCTGCTCCACTAAATCAACAAAGAGAAAACCGCAAAATGCCGATAAGAGCCGCAGCACACACAAGCCGATGCCGGGGGTCTCTCTGCACGGACAGGAAGCCAACTGACCCCATGGCACTATATTTCCCATCCAACAGTCGTCGGAACAGCCGTAGGGACTGCGACAGAGACACTTCGGCTAAGCAAACAAATGGCGCACATTAAAATGAACGGCAGCAGAAACGTTAAAAATTCGTATATAACAACGAGCAAGGTTGATGTAGTCAGAATTGGCCGACTGGCAGATACCCTGTACCCAGCTTCAAGCTGCCGTAACATACATTTGAACTTCTTTCGGCAAGGAGGGAATACATTGAATACATTTGTATCCGAATTCGATATATATATATACAATAGTTTATACGGTCGGAGATACTTGCTTCTATCGGGTAGATAGATACAAACGCGCAATACTCTTTTGAGGGGTACAGGGTATAACAAAGTATGAGTCGGACTGAGCCACTTTACAGGCTTCGGGCGCTGTCACAGGAGACGTTTGTTGCTATTTGGCTGGCCAAAACAAGCGGGACTAGGGGGTTGTTGTCGCTGGCTGCAGCCCAAAATGGAAATGCGTTGTCAACAACGAGCAGTCGTGTTGTTATTCGTATTGCTGTTGTTGTTGTTGTTGTTGTCGTTGTGGTTGTCGTTGTTGTTCATGTTGCTGTTTTTGTCGCTGTTATCGTCCTGCCGAATGCACACTAAACATGCAAGCGAAGCTTTTCGAGTGCGCCCCGTTAGGTGCTCAGGTGTGGGGCGGGGTCGGGCAATGGAAACTATGTCAACGTTGCTCTGGGTACCTGTGCAATTCAGCTCAATGGGGCGGGTCGTCTGCTCGGGTCTGGCCAGGGCCCGACAAAGCTGCTCCCGCCTGGGCCCAGGTCGTTTACTCAAAATGAATTTCGCTGTTGGCGTCATGCAATTTAAATAGATTACAATGCATACAATATGAATTTTAATATACAATTATGGCAGATAGCACGAATTTCGAATTCGCCCGTCCCCGAAAACTACCTCGCGTGTCCCGAAATCAGGCCCAGAGCTTAAGCACGTTTATAAACTGTTTAATGAAGTCTTCTTTAACTTTGCTTTTACTTTTTGCTAAGTCTACCATGTGCTTTATCAATTGTGATTGATTTTACAAAAGTAACGTTATCCCAACATTCATAATTTAAATTCGCTATTTAGATGTCTGACAAATTTAGTGAGAGCTATTCGAATTAAGTTACATTATTTTCAGCATCGATTTTTGTATCTCTAGTTCTTTTAATTTCTAGGGTTTTTGTGGAAACGGGAGGTTTTTTAAACAAGAACAATTCTTCTAAATTTAAATGAGAAAATAAATTAAAATATATAAATTTAAACTTTTATGGAAAAATTGTAAATATCGTGGCACATATACACATATATTATTATTATTAATATCTTACAAACAAGAATATATTTAAATACAAAAAATCCAGTTGGAAAAATGTACTTAACTGAATACATATTTTTATCAATCATATGTAAATGCCCTTTTCAATACAATAGTATTATTTGTATAAGCCAAGTGTCAATAATATTGGAAGAAATCAATTCAAGCTAAAGCTATTCACTGGCAGTCATACGAGCTATGTTTTTAACGACTTTGGCAAATAAATTAACGCACATTTAAAGGAAAACAAAAGCAATCACATAATACAAAACTTAACTTTACGCCGACTGTCATTTTATGGATGTTCAAGCCGAGATTTGAGCCGCGAGTGGCAACTGTTGAAAGGCCGACTCCATTTGGAGCTTTTGTTTGGTTACTGTTTTTGTTATTGTTTTGGCTTATTTTATTTGCTCGTGCTGCATTCGGGTCTAGGGTAGTTAAAGTTTATCTACACTCATTTGGCGTGTTTGTGTTTTTCTACCCATAAACCCACTTTACGGCCACATAAGTTAATAAACTGTTTGCTGTTGCTTTGCTGCCCTTTGTTTGCCATATCGATTTTCTACTTTATTTCACTTAATACTTTGCCCTGTTTCTCAATTTCTTCAAAAGTTACAAAATCAAACACCATTTTGTAACACCGACCTCAAATTACGTGGCTGCAACATGAAATTCGAAAGACAATCAATTGAAAGGCACATTCTGCACTATAAATATTTTATATATTTAAGAGGTGTGCTATATATCTAGTCGACGACTTCTAGAATCAACCTAACAATTAGAGAGTATCGATGAAATTGACGACACAAATCATGGCCTCCAAACAGTTGTTGTTGCTGTTGCTGTTGCTATTGTTGTTGTTGTTGTTGCTTGTCTGGCTAGCGGGGTTTGTCTATTTTTGAAACAGCAAACAAATTATGAGAATGAAAACAAGCGACTCACACCCACACTCATACTCATAAATACACGGCACGCAGTGACACACTCGTGTATATGGATGCATGTGTATGTGGGTATTGTACTATCTATAGATTGCTTAAGTATTTTGTGATTTTTCTTAATCATCATAAATTTGAGTTAGTTTTACCGAGACATTTGGCAGTTGGCCACCAAGACGACAAGAACTTTCTCAACGACGGAAACATCAATAAATTAGAAATGTTAAACTCAACGCTTTTTAGGTGGGCGACTGGCAATGTCGCCCAGCGGATGGGGCAGGGCCACAAAACTTATTGTCTGCGTGTTGTGCGGCACAAGAATTTGTGCGTCTCCTTGGCCCGCCTGCTGCCATAATTCTAGGCATTTAATGGCCGCCTTCTGGTTGACTGAAAGCACTGAAGACCCCATTGCCCAAGCTCTGAGTTATGTGCTTGGATGCAAAGGCGACCCAGCAACCAGCCGAACCAATGAATAGGGGATGAAAGTCGCGGATGCTGCGCATGTCGCAAATCGGAGCAACACAGTTTCGCAAGGGATGCGAAGCCATTTTGTTAATATACATATGTATGTATATATACACATAAGTGTGTGCAAGATATTCGCAAAATGGCTGACAATTTGATTGGTTACTCACCACTAACTCCGGGAAGTAATTCTTTTTCTTTCTAGATTTTGCTCATTCACAAAATTCTAAATTATCAATTTTCTTACAAAAATAAATATTTAATTAAACTTATTTTTAGAAAAGGTAAACATTTATTTCAACATTTATTTTTTATTTTAGCAAGATGTCAAATTTCTTGTGTAAGTTGAATTTATAAATTGATTTCCATAACATTAAATGATTATATTGTTTAATGAACAATGTGAAACTTATGCATCACATAGTACTAATTAAGAAAGTTTTAGTACAGATGTTTCAATATTTCATCTATTTTCTTTTTGTACACAATTTAATTTTAGTTACAATATAACCCTAAGATAACTTAGCAACAATGATAATGAACAATTTATGTTCAACCAATTCAACCTTTTTTAAATTAAAATAAAATATAATGCGTGTCCTAGCCTGAGTATTTGCGTATGCACATATGTATATTTACTATGAGCTCAATTACATGGCCGAGTTAAAGTAGTAATATGTTAATGTGTATGTGTGCGTGTTGCAGGCAAACGTCATCGCGTCACTCGCGACTAACGGCCCGCGAATTCGTCCCCTATCCGTTGGCTTACACACGCTCCCACACCCACGCATTCATGGGGCGATATAAAAGCGACGCGCTGCCAATTAACGTAATTAAATGATGCGTACATAGTGGAGCATAGCAAGCACTTGACGTCTCCTCTGGCGCACACCCAGTGCGGTATGTGCAGTATGTGCCGTATGTGTGTGTGCGTACTATGTATGTAATCGCACATCCTTTGCTTAATTAATTCGGGACATGACATTTTGTTCAGTTTCTCGTACATTGCTCGTTTATTCTGTTGCTATCTCATTTAATGTTTCAATTGGGAGTTGGGCCCACTTTGCAGTCGTCTATGGCAACATCAACGAAGTAATCAACAATGCCTCCGGCGATTGTACAAATAGCAACGAAAGTATCGCCCGATTATGTCACAGGATATTCGGAAGCCGCACAACTGTCGAGCGGGAAACCAACAAAGCGGCGCTGGCAAAAGCAGAGCCAAATGCAAATAAGCAAATAAGTGTGTCATTAAGCAGCCATAACTGTCATCGACTAAACAAATGGATCCTTGGCAATCACAACGGCCAGAGCCCGGCTGAGACAACGTTGCGTATACGCAATGCCGAGCATTGGCACACGCTTAACGTGGCTCACAAAGCCACTTACAACACTTTCCTGAATTTCCCAGCGGAGCCTAGACCATCCCCAGCCCAAACACCCCGCGCACCCTCTAAGCGCGTATGTTGGGAATTTGCTTATTTGTCCAACTTTTATTTTATTTTCACTTTGCACGACCGAAAATTATGCTAATCTTGGCGTTTTGTTTGCCACTCGCAGGATTCGTTTGTGCAGTTACATTCCAAATTATATGGGCATTGAGTGGAGCACTAACTCGGCTCGGAGCTGCTTTTTGGGCTACGTTTAATTACCGTTATTTGCCGGGTGATGCCCTCGGCTGCCTGGGCCTGGTCATTAAGGGCGCAACGTCTCAAATTTGCTGCTCTCTGCACCGCCGGCGGGCACATTTCATATTTTATGTGCCACGCACTAATTAAACTAATTAAGGCAATTTGGCATTATTTAAAGACTGAGCCAAGTCCAACTGCCAGCTGGCAGGAGACATCAGCCATCATTGGACTGAGTCGAGAGTTCGCTTTCAAGATGTTCTCCATTCGATTGAAACATGTTGCAGAGGTGAAATACGCGTATGGCCTATTTAAGGACCCACAATCTATCATTTACTTGGGACCTGTCGCATAAAACACAACTTGGCGCAGGGTCAACAACTCCAACAAGGTTAAACCGAGCTTCTACCCATGTCCTGCTGCCCGAGCTATTCATTTTTCTTCCTGTGCCCAGGCCCGAGTCGGCCCAAAAGTGCCGCAAAATATGCAAAACAAACGAAATAAATTCAAATGCGTTTTGCTGGCCCCTCGTAAATGTATGCCAACTAAAATTAATTACAGGCAATAACGTCATTCCTGTCCGGCTGTGCTTTTTGCGGGATCCTGTAGAGACAGCCGCAGAGAGAACGGGAGGGCGCTGGGAGCCATTTATGGGCTCGTCGTTGCCAAAAACAATCGGACGACAGAATCAAGCTGAATTACGAGGTACGCCAAATAGAAATAAATGCGACATACTTTTAGGCGCCGCGACCAGAAGCCAGCAAAACAATTGCGTGTATTTGGGCGATTAACATGATATGCGGAAATTTCTATACTGCAACAGAGTACACACACACACAAGCACACACAAGCACACACACTCACAGTGCCACACATACACACACGCACACACAACAAATGCAAATACATAAATGTGGGATTCCAATGCGCAGGCGTCAGGCCTCCCATCCGGGCAGGTGTTCGTACTGTGCACAAGTGTGAGAGAGTGTGTGTGTGTGTGTACTCGTACTATATGAACAATGAAAACAGTGTGCCGTTATTTCTTTTTTCTGTTTTCTTTTTTTTTGCGAATAAAAATTATATTGCACGAGCCGGTAATGTGTGTGCGTGTGTGTGTTTGTCTCGAAACTCGGTTGTTGAAGGGAGTCGAGAGACTTCGTGCCTGGACATGCGACGGCATGTCATTCAGTCGCCTTAGCTCTTAGGGGCTGCCAAGTTGGCACAGGAACTAAGTGCTTAGTATCCTTGTGGGTGTGAAAATTCTAAAAGAAATTAAGCCGAATTACTGTAAACTTAAAAAAAGTTGAAAAAAAAATTGATTACGCTGCGAACTTGAAATGAGGTTTTTGGCCAGTGCTAAGCAGTCTAAAAAGAGCGTATAGAACCAACGTTTGGCATTATTCGAAATCAGTTTTAGTTTATTTATTCACAAAAAATCCTAGCATACTTCTCAGAGTATTGGAACAGTAACAACAATAAAAAATACAAAAGAATTTATAAAACTATATACATGTTTACTGTTTATTTGAAATTGCAATAACCTTGCCTAACTTGATACGCTCTGACAAGTCGCATTTAGTTTATATTTTTTTCTTTATATATGCAAATATTATGACAAATTTTTAGCAAATTGCTGCCAAATTATGCCACAAATATCTCTGTAGATATTCTTGAAAGCAATGAGCGTAGCCTAAATTTAAATTGTGAACATCCAAGGCGAAAGCTGAGGCAGCTTAAGAAACAATAAAAACATAAAACACCCGCAACATGAAACAGCAACAACAACAACAAACTATGTATGTGCTCAAAAGAAATACCAAAAACTAATCTACGATAATAAATTTTCAAGCAAAACACAAAGAACTTTCCGCGCAAAAACTATGTCTGACTAAAAAAGATTTTTCTAAATAAAAAATTTGGACGAGCCTCGTGAATTTGAGAAGCCGAGCAGATATTAAGCAATTTTCGAAGGTATTATGCAAGCGTTTCCTGGTTCTATAAAATTCCAGTTTACGAGCAGCGTATTTTTGCTTTGAGGTATGTTTGAGGTGAGTAAAACTTTTATAAATAAATTAAGCACTTGTAAGGCAGCGACATTTTCTGATTCTTTCTGATTTTCATTTTTCCCCGTTAATGTGAAAACGTGGGCGTTTCGCCTCTTCACGTTCTTCGTATTGCATTTTGTGTAAAATTGCTGTGTGTTTGTTGTTTTTTATTTATTTTTTAAATTTAATTTCTTAAGTGTTTAAAGATTTATTATCATGTCCATAAAATGTTGTGTTTTAAGATGAGGAGCGTCAGCAATTAAAATTTTTAATAAAAGCTCAAAATTGAACATTAAAAATTTAAAATGAATAAGAAAAAGAAGCCAAAAAACATAACTAGTTGTGGTTAGTTTAATGCGAAGGCAGGTGAGGGCAAATTAAATCTCTAATGTCAGCCATCAAAGCATTGTGCACTTTTATGAACCATATAAAATTAATTGATCTGGCCATGCCAACTAAACCCGAATAGGGGCAGCGCGTAGCGAGCAGTGATCACATATCATGTGTTTTATGAATTTTAACGGCAATTTCCTAACAAAATTATTGCGGCTCTATTTGCTCGTATAGCAGTCATCGTTGGCTCACTTGAATCACGAATCAGGAACAAAACGAACTCTAACCAAGAGCGACAGTATAATCTCATTAGCTCTATCTAAGCCGCATCTTGCGAGCTAATCAAGCGACACGACGGGACGCGACGGGGGAAACAGCTGTTGTAATTTCAAGTCCAAGCCCAGGCCCGAGCGAACCCCTACCCGAACCGGTTAATCTCGCACCAAAGTCAGGTGTCTTTGAAAGAATGCATGAACAAAATATTTTACATAAAAAGCAAATCAACTGCTAAAATATAATAAAAGCCGAAAAACAACAGCGCAGCCACAGGCAACAACAATCACTAATGTCAATAAATTAAGTCAACAAAAGTGACCACGAGAGCGGCCCGCAATAAAGACAACTACTATTCGAGGCGATCGGTCGATCGGTCGATCGGGCGGGCCAGCTCTACAAATCAGAACAGGTTTTTCTAACAGCACGCAGACAATGAAAATTAAACCTCAATTTAGATTCAACGGTCCGAATTCGTTCGTATTCGAATTCAGATTCATCTGCGATCGCCCAGTCTCTGCCTCTTTGGTTTCATTTGAAGCGACAAATTTACATTCCAGCATGCCGGACGGACAGACGGACGGACGAACGGACGGACGACACCTTCTTCTCCGCGCTTTGATTTCACCTGCATTAGTATCGCCGATAAAGTTGGTTTACTTAATTTATTCTAATTGCTTGGCGCTGCTTCGACACTGATTTCAAGTTGGGCAACACAGCTGCAGCACTTTTAGCCATTGGCCTGGATTGGCCAACTTCAGTACAATGAAAAGATTGGAAACCATTGGACAGTCGAAAAGTCACACACAAAAGCTGCAACTATTCCCATAAAATTCAGATAGCTGTAAATTATGCAAACCAAAATCAAATCTATAAAAGTTCACAGTTCTTTTCAAAAACCTTTCCAATTTATTTATATTTTTTTTATTTATTTAATTGTTGATTAACATACTATATATAAAAGACTGAGAGCAGGAAACCTTTTTTTAAAACCAAATTTATTTGAAAATGTATCAAAAAGCTTGCAAAATAACACAACAAAAGGCGCTAATATACAACATATATCTTAAATGTTTGTACGAACGTATAACAGCTTAAATAGAGCTTCAGTAACAGTCTAGACACCAAAGCTAATATTTACTATATCTGTTATACCAATTAATATCTAAATCCAGTTAATGGCCATGTCCTGACCTTTAATTAAGTTATGCATTTAAAAACCACAACCGGATTAAAAATAATTATTACAAAAAATGTTGTATTTGAAAAAAGCGTAATACATTCTTAATATTATATTTTTTTTTATAGAATTTTAATTAAAATTTCTGGTCTTATTCTATTGTATGTATTGTAAATCATTTAAGATTTAATTTATTATAATATTCATTTCTAAATTTATTTGTTATCCGTAACCTCTATATTTTACACCTTATAACAGGGTATCTGTAAGTCAAATACACTGTACACTCGTTCAAATTTCTAAATTTAAATTTAGATTCTTTGTGCTCAATTACATGGTCTCAAAATGCAAATCAATTCTTTTAAATTCCGTTGCGTCGATTTTAGGTGACTGAGCTAAGCCATTCTTATATATACTCGTACACACACATAGACAGAAAAATAAACGGAACAGAACTATCTGGCTATGTGTGCTGGGCGGTGTATGCCACTGTATCTGGGGTAAATACATAAAATGAATTCAAATGGGTTTGTGCGACAACTAATCAAGCCTTGTACTTTTTGACCACGCCGAAGTATCAACAATTTGAATTGATGTAAAGTCAAATTTATGGCCATATTCGAAAAAATTTCTTGAATTTATTGCCCAGTCAGGAATGCGACCGGAGCGCAGGCGCAGGCGCACGTGCTGTGGCATTTGTGAGTTCAACATTAATTGTTATGACGAAAGGAGCTTTGGCCAGAGTTGGTGGTGGCTCCGGTGGTGTTTCCAGTGGTTGTGGGGTTTTTTGTAAAGCTAGCTCAGCAAGTAAATTATTATGACTTTCACGCCCCAGGCAATGTTTACAACGTCACACAAGAAACACACACGAATGATTAATAACCAGCATGAAATAAATATTCTTTTGGCTCATAGATACGCTGGGTGAAGTGGATACAGTTGGGTTGTCTCGCTCTCTGGAGCTGTTAGCCATCTGCCAGATATTATGGTTGTGCTTATTGTTATTATTGAATGCCATGAGACAAGTTAGCCTAAAGCAGAAGCCAATGAACCGCAGACGGGCAACGATTGGTTGTCAGCTGCAGATACAGATACTTTTGTCTGTACCTATAACTGTCAATTGTTTTTGTTGTTCTTGTTATTGTTGTGTGCGTCTGTTGCTTATGCTTATTATGACAGCACTCAATTGCTCATGTGACGCCTGAAAGTCGAGCAGCCGCCGCATGTATCTCAGTATCTATGTATCTAAGCAAGTATCTATTATGAGCATGCGAGCCTCTTGTGTATCTATGCCACTCAGTTTGCCGGCCGTTGTGAAAGTGAAAACCCACAAGTGCTTACATTTGCTGCCCTCAGCCAAAGTTAATATGAGTTACACATAATTGAGTTAGCTAAGTGTCATGAGTAAGATACAAATAAATAATACATATACATATAGAGACACCGAAATTTAGGTATTTATGAGTGCTCGTCAAATTTCGAAAGTTTGACCGCCATAAATCACATAAATCTTATAGTTACACGCTTATGACTATCTTCGCAGAGCATGGGCCATTAAACCCATACTATTCCAATTGACATATCATCATATGACAATTGGTGATAATGGGCTTAATCAATTTAACAATTAGCGCAACATTTCTATTGCCCATCAAATGTGACTTTCTTTGAATGAAAGACCGTTCGTTCGTTAGTTCGTTGCGTGTCGCCGAGACCTCAATCGTAAGCCGTTACGAATTCAAAATAACTGAAACGAATTCAGGTAATGCCCTTTAAAAGTAAGCACACAATTTCAACTGTAGAATACGAATATACGAATTTACACTATTAAGTAGAAAACCTTTCTCCAATTCCAATTCCAATTCCAGCTCCAACTCCCACTGCCCCACCCATTTCGATCTTTGCACCGATTACGCATACGCAATTTTCAATCAACGATTTTCTATATGCAATGGGCTAAACTAATGTGCATTTTATGGTGCACATTTGGTTCAGTTTTATGGTACTGCAATTGCATTGAATTGAATGTTAATTGTGTTCAAAAATAGCCAGCCGAGTCGATGTAATGAAATAAAATAAAATAAAATAAAATAAAGCAAGCCATGGACTCGCATATAGAACACTTTGGACGAGCTAGGCGCAAGCAACGCATAGAATCGATTACAAATTCCACTCATTTACCATAAATACAATGCACCAGCACTCGGTGCTCGTATGTGTGTATAATAGATAAAGGTAAAGGTAGCCCCAGTCTCGATGCCTCGAAATGTCCATGTTCTGCCTGTCTTCTTTTCTTTATGTAAAGCGCGTAGATTTGTATTCAGAAACTGACCAAGTGGGTCTGCATACGCAATTTATATCAGGAGGTGAGGCGCATGGAAATTATATGTCACTTCTTTTTTGTGGACGGCTGCCCATTGGGCACCTTTTGTACAGTAGGCTGGCATACAATCAGTGTTCCCTGTAATTTTAATTGTACCATCGACGTGTAACTATAATGTATATAATAATAAGGTCTGCTTTAAGTTTTTCTTTAAATAATCAAATAATGTCTAATCATAAGATCAACTCAGCTTTAACTTGTTCTTTAAACAATCAATATGTCCAACATTCTATTGTAGGGTACAAAGCACAGTCGTAACTGAGTGTACGAGTCCAACAATGAATTCTGTTTTCAGTTTTGAAATGAATTTTAAAATACTGGGCCGTGGCATACACGCTAAATAATTTATATGCCAACGCAAACACACTCAAACATGCAGTAAAACTCGGCAGCTCTTGGAATAGTTCAATGAAATGTTAAATGGATTTATTCAATGTATTGAACCCAAAGTGGTGTTAGCACATGCAAATAAATTTATATGAAAAGATATACTAAATAATTAAAGAGAAATATAATAATAATTACCCTGTTAAATGGCTTAAGATATCATCTATTTATTTATCCAACCTGGTGTCGGGTAAATGGGTCGATTAAATTGAATTTACTTTTATTTTAAAACTCTACGTGTAAAATTGAATATGCTAAAATTTGGTACATGCGAGGCCGTCTAATACCAGCTATTGGCCTATAAATTCAATATAGTTGGTAATGCCACAAATGGTTGCATTGCATTGTTGCTTGCGTTTTCATTGTGGCAATAGAATTCTGTAGCGCTGTTGGCTGACTTTTTTGGATGCTTTTGTTTTGTGGCCTAAAATACAGCATAGGAAAAAGCATTTTTGTGCATTTGCCAACAAGAGAAACCGAAATCAGTGAAATTACGTTGAAAACGAGTCACATTTCAAAATTGACACTTCAAACGCAACGCTGCCAAGTTTTTTAGCCACAGAACAGACTCTGGTACCTATAACATTTTGAGGTAAAGACGGGGCCCAAAATGCCAGCTATGCACATACGAACTGAACCGAACCAAACCGATCCGTCCTCGTAAGCATTTAATTTTGGCCTTTTTGTCGAGCAAATGGAATCAAGAAAGACCCAAACAATTAACAGCAGATAAGCGGAAAAGTCATTTGACGTCCCATTGTTGTCGCCAGTGTTGTTGTTGTTGTTGTTGTTGCTGTTGTTGTGATTGTCGAACTACTTAAATATTTTAGTTTTGAGAAAAATCAAAGCAGAGACAGGCAGTCAGCCAGTTCAATGACCAACGGCCCGGGTCGCTTTCAGCTTTCATCAATGGTCGCGCTACATTGGCCACAAGGCGACGACGACGACGACAACGACGGCGACGCTCTAGTAGATATCAGCTCAAAGAACAGATACAAATACAGATTCAGATACAGATACAGATTCAGATACAGATGCATGCACAGATTCGGATTGAGATACAAATATGTAAATGCACAAATACATATATTCGTACACACACACACGTATGTGTGTGGAAGCACTCACATGCTCCTCAGCTGCAGCGCTTGACGTTTTTCTATGGCTTGCCAGAGAAGAAGCCGGCAATCAACGGCAGCCGCAGCAGAAAAATGTCACACGCAGCCGCCACATTTAGTTCAATTACATTACAAAAGGCAGCCGGAGCCAGCATATACAGATACAGATACAGATACAAATACTTGCAGATACATTTTTAAAAAGAGCATGACAAAACAAACCTAAGCAAACCAAACGCTCAAATCACTGAAAAATTGTTGTTCCTCTGGCTATGTTGTCGCGTCTAGCGATCGGCGATCGACGATCGGCGGCGACCGGCGAGTGGCGTCCGTCGCTCTGCGATATTCAGCAATTTTTACCGTTGACATTCTATTGAAAAGTATTTGGGAATTGTAACGAAGCGTCGTCAAAGTCCCTTTAATTGTATCTGTAAATCTATCTAGGCACACATATTTGCAAATGTATCCGTGCATTGATCGCCGATGCCCGCAGCGTCATCAGCGAACTGTGAATACAATTCGGCTTGAGTCACTCACTTGCGACGGGTGCCTATTTGGCGGATTGAGTACTCACTCGCTGTATCACTCTGGCCAGCTACCTAGTTTGCAAACTGTAACTGACTGATTGGCCTACCTTAATGGACTTATGTGATTAACAACCTGTCGTTACGAAGCTACTCGGCTTATTGGTCGGAGCACTTATCTTTCTGGAACTAGTTACTAGGCTCATTATATTTGATTTAATAATATTTTATAAGATAATAGATTCCATAAAGCGAATATTAAATTAAATAATTTTCCTTCAATTGGATGTTGAATTTTTCAGAGCCACATCTTAGTGCTCACCTTCATCCTAAAAGTATGTATTGGTGGAAATTTTTAATTTTGGATTTCCATTTATTACCACTGATCACCATTTAGTCAAGTACACTATATACTATTATTTTATAATGCTTTAATTTTCTTGTTAAAATTTTACCTTTCATAGTATTTAGTTTTTAGTCCAACATCGGGGATTCCTGGTCTGTCATAATTAACTTACAATAATCCAGTTAAGTCCAAGTTAGCCAATTGGCTTTGGGGTCAGCTCTATTTTCTGCCCCATTTAAAACCCTTAACAGGCAACAAGCCAATAAATATACAACATTTGCTAATCTTATAATGCTCTAGTTTAAAAATGCCCCTCTTAAAACATTCGACAATTTATAGCTGAGGATTTGTGCCGAAAACTTTTCTACAATCACAGAATGGATCACAGTTTGCAGTCAGAGATTAGCTAGTTATAATTTTGTTATTATATTACTTATTATTAGTCTTTTTAAGAAAATAGTTGCAGGTTTACCCTAGTGCTGTGTGTGTTCTGGTAATGATTTCATTTTTAAGGTGGTTTCTCAGCCTCTAGAGAACCAAGTCAGAGTCAGAGTCACCAGCAAAATTCTAAACTTTCTTCGCAAGTGATTATTTTTCATCTTTTGCAATTTTAAATTCGGGAACAATGTATTTCAAATCTGCTCGACGGGTATCAAATTGTTTTTCTATGTTGTAAACCGAATTTGGTTCGTAATGTTATTTTCTTTAGGCAGCTTAGTTTGGTTCGCAGTTTTCAAATTGACATTGATGGGATTTTACTCTTATAATTAAGTTTTTGTAATGGATAATTAGTTGCATATAAGTATTTAACCGTGACTCAAGCATTAATCATTATTTAAATATATTTATTTATGCGAGCACAATAGCTCGGTAATGGATTGCTCACGCAGCAGCTGAGGTGGGGCAGCTGCAAGGGGTAGGGAGTCTTTCTCTCACATATGTGTGTATGTATTTAACATATGCAACATTTAATTTGAATTTGCCAGTACGGCGCTTTTTTCGCAGCGGAAGTTGTGGCAAAAGTTCAAAAAATGCATATAAAATACGAATGTGATTACAAATGCGATTGCGAGTGCACAAAACGTTCGTAATGGTGACTGCAAACTTTAATGAATAGCAACATGAATTGGCACAATCGAAATGCTTCATTAGTTTCGAGCCGGGCAAAAGCGGCGCATCCAATCAGCTGTTGGAGCAAAGTCCTGGCCAACATCTTCCGGTTCTCTCGGCCGGGCCAAACACCTGCAACCCTGTCTGGCGAGTCTGTCAGGCGTGTATTAATTTCATTACATACATGCACTAATGTGTGTATGTACCGTGCAACAAGTTGCAGTTGCTGTTGTCTTTCATACTCTAGCCGAGGGGTTTTATGCCTAATCCATGGAGCTTCACTTTACGAGAGCCAATCTAGTGTATTCATTTTTAAAAATGTTGGGATGATTATATTGTCGTACACTATATTTATTATTAATCAAATAAAATATCGCACATTTAATTTAACGATAGTATATAGTATATCTGCTAGGGTATTCAACATTCGTTTTGCCCATTTGGCTTTTTTTCTTGTTTAATATGCAGATTGTGTCGCTGACTTTAATACTTTGCAACATCGTCGATCATTTCGCTGGCTGGTCTGTCGCTCGGTCTTTTAGTCCGCCCGGCAGTCTATCTGACTGGCTGCTCGGCTGCCTGGCTGGTGGTATGCAACGTTGGCGCGTTGCAGAAAAGCATGTCGTACAAGCGTTGTCGTCTTGTAAACCTGCAATACAGGCAACATGCAACCAAACGGCAACAGCAACAACTCCAGCAGTCGCCGCAGCTGGGCAAGGTGCCGAAGAGAACAACGCCGTTTCCTTCCACAATTTTCTTGGCCACATTTTTAATTAAAAAAAAACTAAAAAAAAAAACCAAAAACCACTCGCAACAAATATGCTGTGGAGCAAATAAATTGCATAAAACAAAAATAAAACTGTGGAATAAAATTAATATGAGGCAAGAAAAATAATAAAAAGAAAAAGGAGCGAATATTCGACTGCAGAGGATTAAATACCCTTTTTAGAAAATTCCTCATATGCAAGCTTTACAATAAAAAGTACTCATAGGGATCTAAATTTTATAGTGATAAATAAAAAATTAATAACTACTAAAAAGAACTAAAGAAAACCTTGATAAACAAATAGAACATTTTATATATAATTTTTACAATGCAACTATCTTTTGACCAAACCAATATTAACATCTGTTAAAAACAGATGAGTAGTAGAATATATATAAAGTAGTAAATCGTAAATTTTATATTTCGCGTCAAAATGAATATTCTCTCTGCAAGGGTATAAGAAATCAAATTTCAGACTTATGCTGCACATGTTTGGCGGTGACCATGGAACTTATTGGCTGTTCTGTGTGGGTTGGAACCGATAGCGATTTATTTATTAGTTATTTTTTAAACAATTAAGCTATAAAATTGATTGACTTATACTAGATTAAGATAATTGTCCATAGTGTTTTACATAGATTGGTACTTATTTGAAAATCCAACTAAGTAATCTAATTCACTTAATGATAAAAATTTTTAATTTGCTTTTGATTTTATTTATTTGACATATTAAATCTATAATTGATTATCTAAATAATAAACTGCCCATCTCTAAGAACTAAGAAAGGCCCGTCCTTTAGTTTCCAGTTTAGTGTAAGCGTGCGTGCGTGTGTGAGTGTGTCTGTCTGATTGTGTGTCTGCATGTTTGAATTACGTTTTACAGGAATTTACAGATTGCCAACATTAATTTTCATGCATTGCACTGCGCAGAAGTATTCTTTGTTGTTGGTTGGGGCTTATACATGCTATATATTTTAATACCCTGTACCCATTGAAAGTGGGTAGAATGAGGGAGCTTACTTAGCTGGACTTTAATTTTTGAAATAATTATTCTCATGTACCATAGCAGAAAAAGTTTATCTCCTAGTCTGGTTCGCCCAACTAGAGCATTCTTATTATAATTTTAAAATGGGTAAGAAAGTATATATATATAATATATATAACAGTTAGTACAATTTTCGATATCAGAAGCTAAACGAGCTAGAGTAACCATATTTGAAAGAAATATGTTCAAAATTTACCATAAAATTAGATAAATAAGTTCTCGTAAAAAAGTCTTGATTAACTTTACTTCCATAAGTATCTGAAAACATACATATTCATGCACTTTATCCGTTGAGGCTATAAGGCAGAAATTTCCGGCTAGGCATGCGCAAATCTTTCGAGTTTGCTGTGTTCGAACTTCATCTGGCTGTGGTATGCTGAAATGATGTATGGGGCGTGGTCCGAAATCATGTGTAGTTATGGCAACATACGCACATGTATATAAATACAGATGTATTTAACATATATTAAACATGTTTGTACACACATCTGCATGTGTGTTTGTGTATAGTGTGGCTTCCTCTTATCGTTAAGTGCGGGTTCAAATGTTGATAACCCATGACAACTCGAGCCGTCAGCACGCATTTACATACATAATTTCAACAGCAGGCCCAAAAACCAAATGTACTCAAATGGGAAAATCGTTTAAAAATGCAAATGCCGCCACATCGACCAAATAGTATTCAAATCAGTCCATGGTTCGCCGTCGTTTCCTGGCGCTGCATTTGTCAAACGCTGCGGAATTAATGAACCGCAACGACAATGCCGATTTGTATCTCATGGATACTGCAGCAATAACAATAACAAGAACAACAACAACAAAAACAACTGTTACTACACATAAGTACAAAGCATATTTTAGTGCGGACTTTAGCACGCGTGAAATATTTTCACATGGCACTTAATTTATTTGCGGGGCTCGGCCTAGCCACAGCCCCAACCCAGGCTCCCAGGTGTGAGCGACCCACGTGGACGCAGCTCGCACTGAAACTGGGCAACTGGTCACCTTGTGTTATAGTTTGCTCGGTGCTTGCGGCCCATAAATTTTGCCTTTTGTGCACTGGCAACGTTTGCTAGCGACGCGTTTTTTTTTTCTGATTTTCCATCAATTTGTTTGGCAATATTTGACAGGCGGCGCGTCGCGTATCTCAATAAACTCGCGGAGAGTTACCAACGATTATGTGGTATGGCACATGGCCGCAAATATATTGTTCTATCGGTTCAATTGTGGCGTGGCGTCGTGTTGGCATGCCAAGAATTTATGCAATATCACTGGGGTTCGATTAAAATTCAATGTATATAACAAATTGAAAATGGGTTAGGTCTCTGTATTCGTGCTGTTATTCGAAGCGTTTATACGATCGGGTTTCTACTGAAAACAATCAAACGGCATTTGAGAGACATATCAATTTATATAGATATCTATATCATATTCCATGAACCAACAACGAGATTTACCGATTATGTTTCTGCAGCAAAGCAGTAGCATTAAATAATTACAAATGTTTTCATTTACGTTTTGCAGTAAATATAATTGGTTTATATTTAATAGGTTTTGTTAACAAATCAAAGTATATGCCGTTATGGGAAACATGATATATTTCAAATGATGAGCTAAAAGACTGAATGATCTAAATATTTTGATTTATCGCTTGTGTTACTTTTGTCTCTGAATACCTAAATACAAATTGCTACCCAAATAATAGGCACTTGATTACTAAGAAATTCTATTCCAAAATGTTGAAGCACTCGAGTCGTTAATAGTGTTTAAACAACACGTATAAACGCAGTTACCACGTGTGCGCCGTCAATCATTTGGGCATATAGTTTGAGCTGGTTCTTCTGTGTGTGTACGTATCTGGCCATCTTCAGACCATTACATATGCGCATATATACCATTCATATATTGCCTATATAGTATGGTTCAAATAGGACGTCACTTTAAACCATCGCAGACTTATTTACTCAGCGCCCAACACACAATTGTCGCTGTAATCAATTTCAAAGCTGTCACTTTGACACTTGAACGTTTATTCTCCACTTCTGCACCCTGT
Organism: Drosophila colorata; assembly: GCA_035041545.1. NCBI lineage: Eukaryota > Metazoa > Arthropoda > Insecta > Diptera > Drosophilidae > Drosophila > Drosophila colorata. The sequence continues at coordinate 145,736 of JAWNLD010000275.1, read as the reverse complement.
AGACTTACTACATATATAATCCATAAACATACTCTAGACTCGGTACTCTGGCTGTGCCAAATGCCGTAGACAATACGTCTGTGGCCCATTTAAAAATACGCGTAGAGCTGTATCTCCATACTTAGGTGTGTTTGTGTGTTTGAGTGTGGGTGTACTCATGATATTATGTATTCATCATAAAAATAAAAAACATTTTATCGCTTCCAGTTTTGTTTTCTCCTCCCGTTAGGGCAAATATTTGTTCATTTGTTTGTTTGTTTGTCGCCTGTTCGAGTATTTGTGTGCACTTTGTAGGTGGCTCTCATTTGTGCTGTCAACGTCTTTACCACGTTTATTCCGGCTGTCCTCTGTTAGCCGGCAGCTACTACATGGAACAAAAGGCGCATTATTCAAGTTGTCGGAATGAAGGCATTACTTCGTTTTACATTTGCCTCGACCCGTCCGGGACAGACACTTTGAATATTCAACAGGAAATGAACTAGTGACGGCCTCTTAAGAAACGTTTTTTCAATTCTGTCAAATACTTTTAAAAGTTTCAAAACATACAGCAACATACATAGGAGTAAATTTTGATTATAAATAAACTTCCGATTGGACTGAAGAGGAGTTGTCATTGTGTGACTGAAGAAAATACAATTTTCGATAACAATATACCAATACAACCTTCTTTGTCACTAAATTAATAATTTGGCTTTAATAACTATATTTTAATTATTAAGTCTTTTATTTATTTATATACCAAAGACTATACATTTGAATAGTAAACGAAAAAGCAAAACGATTAAAAAAAAAATGTTATTTCCAACCATTTCATCTTATGTATATCACCTATATAATATAGCACTTATACTGGACTTAAATGTTAGGAGCATAGTAATTGATCCTTTAAACGTCTTTATTATATGAAAATGTTCACATTTATATATTCTTACTATGTTATTATAATGGTTACTATCATGCTATTACTTTGGGCGTATCATCATTTGAACTTTCTTATAGCTATAGCAATCGCCTCGCCAATTCGACCATGTAACTCCACGGCCATACTGGTCAGCTCCGTAATCGCCACCCAAGTAAAGTCCATTTAGATTACTAAATAGAGAATCAAAATATAAATCGATAAATGCTTTTTTTATTTTGCGAATACAATTGCAGAAGAAAAGTGAATTATTTTTTGTTAAGGTGAAATCAGAATTCAAAGAATATACTTATATACAACAACACCAAACACAATTTAATATTTTTAATAAAACTGTAATTTCATCATGACTTACCTAAAGTGAGTGCTTTTGTACCACCAGGCTCCTGTATATTCGACTGCTAAGTTCCTGGTGCTATTATCATTGTCTCGATCGAAGGTGGAGAACTTCATGTTCTGATGGTATCTGAGCCCGTCCCCAGCATTGCCCGTATAGTTTCCCAACTTATTCAGGCCGTACAAATTGGCACCGTTTCCGATGGCGAAATCATCGTATTTGGCATAGCGAGTCTGGCTGTCAAAATCTTCCAGGTGGACGTAGAGCTCGTGAGGCTGAGATACACTTATGGTGTTCAGCTTATCCAGTCCAATAAAGAAGCTATTTTGCAGATCACCAAATCCTTGCTGATAGGATGACCAGTTCCTATAAAAGTTGACGTTCACATCCGCACGTCGCAGAATAACCAGCCAAGGGCTACCGGTCAAAGACACATCACAATAGACCGACATGACTTCCCCTCCTTTGACTTGGATCTTGTAGATACCATTCTTTTTTGCCTTTGCAGCTGCGCAGGATTCAGGATACTTCTTAACAGGCCATATCTTTGAATTTAGCTCGGCAAAGGTAAAAGTCAGCCACAACACTGACAAAAGAATGTGGACAAATGTTTTCATTATTGCCCGATACTTGGAACACTTAAAATGTAACTGATCAAACGTTGTCCCTTATATAGAAATGGAAAAATAGTCAAGTGATGGATCATATGATAAGATTAATCAATACGATTATCATTCTTATTAGTTAATTATTTATGATCGTTTTAGATAATAGCGTCCATTCCTAGCCGCAACGCAAGCACATACACGTTAATTGAAGAAAAAACGAAAATAATAATATATTTTACTTTAGAAATTAAATTAAATCATGAAAAATTGACTAACTAAAACTCGAAAACATGAATGTAGAATACCTGGATTATGAAACGAAACTAAACTTAACCGATCTTCAAAGTATTCCAATATTGGTTTTAGTATCGGTTGAAAATTATATTAAAGGCATGAATACAATTGAAATTGTACGGCTTTCATTGTTGAGATTTGTATTTGTCATTTATTTCAGTGTAAGAGCTGTGCTTTTTTTTTTTGTTATAAGTTGGTTTTTCCTTTTTTTTTTGCCAAAAGCGCTGATAAATACATTTTGCACTGTGTGGATCGCAAGTTCAAGTTCTGGTTCGCCACCAGATATCATTGGGATTTATTATGAGAAACATTAACATTAACCAGTGCCCCTGTGCGCTCATATTGTATATCCGTTTGAGTCGCGACCGATCCGCTCCATATCCAATAACCGTGCCTCAAAGCTTTTGTTATTTATTATCGCCACGCCAAAGTTGTTTTAACTGCGACTTCTACTGGGGCTCGCTGTGGTACTGTGGTACATTACGGGCTCTGGGGCTGTGGGGCTTTGGGGTTGTGGATATGGCTTATCCCTGATGACTCAATTGGCGCACAATGGGCAACTTTCAAGTGAAGGAATTAAACTCGAAATATCAGATCAAGTTCCCTCCACACAGGCAAACACACAACACTCAACAGTCGCTCATTCATTCAGTAATTCTAGGCACAACCAGCTGATCCCAGCAGTTTCTTACAACTCATATATGTATGTATATATGACAAATGTATCACATAACCGACTGTCGTCACTTGATGGTCATTGTGTGTGCCCCGATACTTTTATTTGATTATAATTTTTTGCTTGTCTGCGAATGTGGTGAGAAAATTTGGATTGCAGCCGTAGGAATGTTGATTTATTTTGTGCATGTCTAAGAATTTCTATATATTTTATTTTTTAACTTATAGCGGAAGTTTCAGCTCGTTTTGCGCACACGTCGAAATTCTTCAACCTCTTCATAATTTTATATAATAATTTGGAAAATTACCAATTACTGGCCGATTGGTATATTGAATACCTGAGAAACCCAGACGAAATTTCCCGGAAAACAGTACATTTTGCGACTGCTCAAAAAGCAGCACCAGTAATATTTTAAGAGGATCAGATCAGGAAGTTTAATCCCTCAAAGTTCGACCTTTCTGACTTTGATGCAACTAGTACATATATGCTTGCAATAGATACCTGTGAAATGACGATACGAATTCTCTTTAATCTTAATGGCATCTTCAACACGAGCGTAGATTCAGTTGAACACACATGCAAACAAACACACACTCTCGCAGATAGACTGACACATTGACTAAGACAGGTTGTAAATACGAGTACGCTGAAATTATAATTAACTAAATAAAATTATGATAGATGAATATACGACGGACGGCGTTAATTGCATACTCACGCAAAACAAGTTCCGAGATTTGCCAACAAAACCATTTAACAAATTGAATTTGCATTTCAAACACGGTACAAGAGCATGGTGTAAATATTTACACTAGGGCGTTTCAAGAGTATATGAAAACAAGGAATTTATTTGATTACTTACTTGGCGCAGCTAATGTCCAGTTAATTAAAATTTATTGTTTTACATTTTGACAACGAATAAATATTTTATTGTATTATTTTATGTCATTAATGCATAATAAATTATGGAATAAAACATTTATAGAGAATCACACAAATTTCCGTCAAGATACTTTTCGTTTGTTTTTACTCTTCTTATCTTAAGTACATATTTGTATATTTTGCTTTTTCTTCCTTGAATCAATTCAAAAAAAATTATTAATAATTAATTAAGAGTGTAAGATATTTAACAATGCAGCATTTGTCAAAAATAAATAAAACATTGGGGGATCCAATTGACATAAAGGCAATTTATCTGTCTTAAAAAGCTTGCTCGAAGCACCCTAATCTGCGGAGACCAGCAGCGGCAGCGGCATTGGCACGCATTCGAAAATGTGCGAGTGTCGTGGCAATTGAAATGCTTTTCAGAAAACTAGAAGCAAATCGAACTGCACTGAAATGTTTTTATTATGAGTTAATAAGCGCACACCTGTTGCCTCTGCGTCGGCGACTGCGGCTGCTGCTGCAACAGCAACTGAGTAATTAAGAGATTTACCTGGCCCCAGGAACAGGTCGAGTTGAGCTGAGTTGAGTCCAAGTGCATAGCCGGTGCGACTCACATAGCAAATTGAAGTCTTGGCTTTGCTGTGCTTTGTTTCGCAATTTTAATTGCTAATCGCCACGATTTGTAATTCTGCGCCAAGTAATTTATTTGCCATAACAATTACAAAGTGTTCGATTTGCAACCGTCGCCAGGTAGCAAGATCGGGGGGGGGGGGGGGTATAACTATCGGCCGGTTGGACAAAATCAATCTGCGCCATCTCCAGTTGACAACTGAAGGCACAGTGCAAAGGATGGGCTGATGAGGCTGCAGCCTTATGAATAATGCAGAACATGGCCAGCCATTTGATATAATCACAGCTGATTGATTGCATTCAGAGAGCACTCGCTTTCATTTTAGAAATTTCATAAAATTAATTTGTATGTAATAGAAAAAAGTATCTAAATATCTACAACCAGTTGCATATCTTGGCCAAAAACTCGCACACAAAGTTGCAATTTTCAACGTCTGTTGGGATTCGGCGACTGAAAAGCCAAAGAAAAGAAAATAAAAAGAATACAACAAACGTTTCTGAGACATTTCAAATTTGTTTGCTGTCGAAAATATTACAATTTTCATTTGTAAGTTTTTCGCACGCGCTCAGCCACGTAAGTATACAAAAAAGAAATGAAATGAAATAAAATAAAGATGACGAAAATAAATTCGCAACATCTAAAAAATATACAGATACACAGCCCACTGGCTGGCAGATACTTTTTAGGCACTTTTACTAAGCAACAAAAAAAAAAAAAGAGAAACTAAAACAACAACAACATTAGCGCCTAGCTGGCGCAGTTTCTCAACTACATATGTACGAGTATTTTTGGCTACACAAAAATCCAACATTTTTGCCGAAATGTTTTCCGACTCAAGGCAGAACTTGTATTTTTTGTATTCATTTGAATTGTGTTCCTTTTTGAATATGAGTAAACTAAAGTGGAAAGCATAAAATTTTGAACTTGGCAGAAGACGAGATGAGAGGACAAGTTGTAATGAATTGTTTGTATAGATGGATGGTTAGATGGACGGCTGTTAGAAGTCGGCCAGCAGACGACAAGATTTGCAATTACATTTGTATCTGCTGCTGTATCTGTATGTACTAAATGTAGTGCGGCCAATGCACGGGCGGCGTTGGCGTCGGAGTTGGCGTCGCCAGCGACTGCCTCGCATTTGGCCAGACGAAATTGTTTGCTTTTGTTGTTCTTGGGGGCTGACCAGCCACGTCACCATCACCCATCACCCATTACCCATTACCCAGCCGGGCCTCGTCGCCGCCGTCGTCTTTGTCGTTGTCGCTGTAGTCGTCATCCATATGGCAAACTATTTTTAAATATGTTTTAATTATTTGCTGCCATATTCCTTAAAGCATTGACTAGTCGCCGCTGTTGCCGTTGCCGTTGCCGTCTGCTGCTCCTCTGCTGCTGCTCTGCTCAGCCAACAGTAATTTGGGCCGCCTCAGGCAACATGTGCAACTACTTTGGAGGTTTTTCGATATGTTTTTGTTTTTCCTTTCCTTTTTTTTAATTTTTTTTTTTTTGTGTGTTTTCTGTTAGGTTTTTTGCTGCATGCTGAAGGTTGTTTTTCTTTTCTCTTTTCTGCAAAATACATTAAGTGTGAAGTTTCTGCTATAGAAATATTATTGTCGCGTCTCGCATAAGTGTCGCAGCTTGCATGTAATTTTGTATCTTTCAGTCAGCGGGAATACACCGAACATCAAGATAGAAACTATATATTCAATATTCATATTCATGTACAGCAAAAGAATAAAGAAAATTCAATCAAAATATTTTTTCTACTTTAAATAAATATAAAACGAAGCACAGCAGTGCTAAGATTAAGTAAGGCATTTTAAATTTACCTTAAGAAATTTTTACATAATAAAATATACCTTGGATTGCATTGCATTTAGGAATACAAATCTCTGTGTCTACTCAAATTTAACCCCATTAAAACTAAAATTATTTCACGCAAGTGTTTTATTTAAATCACTTCAATCATGTTGTCGAGTGTTGTTTTTGGACTTTTATAATGTGCATTGGATGGTGGCGATGGCGCAGACGAAATTCATTTCATTTCATGACATATTTTATATATTTTGGTATACGCGTATCATTGCGAGCCTCTGTGGATGCAGCCGCGCCCAGGCTCTGCACCGTAGCCATGGAGAACTCTAGAGCAAGGCAAACAACGGTCAGCCGAATTGCCGAGTAGCTGCTGAGTCTGCGTCTGCCTGGGCCCTTTTGTACAATACATTTTCTATTTACCTAACTGGCAGCAGCCAAGTTTTAAGTCGTTTCCTACTCTCAGTCCCTCTGTCTGGCCGTATACCCTCGGCTCGGGTTTGGCTGGGGCAAGTTGGCTAAACAAACCGCCGCTTTACTGGCTTCCTCCCGGCAGGCGGCAGACGGCAGGCGGCAAACGATGCCAATGAAGCGAGAAAAATTACTGTTTGTTGTACTTCGGGTTGTATAAGTAGTTGTGGATTTGTTAAGTGAGTTTGTCAACACGAGGCGCGCGCATCGCACCACCAGATACAAATAGAAATACTGATGGAGACGGCGTTGGCGATGGAGTTGGCTTGGAGTTGGAAATGGCTATGGAAATGGAGATGAAGATAGAGAGATACAAACAAGTATTGCGGCGAACCGTTAGAGAGAAGTTACCTGGAAGCCGCGGCCGCAAGACCAAAAAGCCAAGCCCAAGACTCCAAGACTTCAAGTATCCAAGATACCAATACACCAACACTCAAAGACTCCAAGATACCAAGTATTTTTCTGCAGAAGTCTAGTCGGTCCGTTGTCGGCATGGGGGCTGTAATTGTAATTGAATGCCAAGCCCGGCATGGTCAGTAAGTATTGCTGCCTAGGCGCACATTTATGGGTTGTTGTCTCCGCTAAAAACGGAACCAGACTCGAGACCTGAACGCCGCGTGTTGCCTTCAGCTTCTGCTGCTCCTTCTGCATTAGCCTCGGCCCCCTGGCATCGGCTACTTTACCAGCTAGACAAGGTCCGGCAACGGCAACGGCAACGGCAATGTCAGCAATTACTCATTTATGGCCAGTGCCAGTTCATTTTTCGCATTGGCTTCTACGTTTAGTTTTTGCCTGCTTATCCTCTTCGGATTGTGGAGCCCTCCTCATTGATTTATGCATTGGTCGTTAGTGCGTTGTCCACCGCATTCATGCATAAATCGGACTCGGAGCGGACTATGTGGCCCGCACTTGCTCTCCTTTGCCATAGCCGGCCTTTGACGTTCTTGGGTGTCTTCGTCATGTTTTCTATTTTTAAAGATTACTTGCAATTAAAAGGAGCCCAACAGATCTCGCCACTATGCAGTATCAAATCATTCGCTAGAGCGAGTCGCTTTACTTGTTCCATTTGTAACTATATATATATACATACATACTAAAACATCTCTCTCTCTCTCTCTCTCTCTCTCTCTCTCTCGCTCTCTCTCTTTCTTCTTCGGTTGTCAGCTGCCCGTTACCAGAGTTCAATTGCATTGATAGCCTTAGCGGCGACAAAAGCTTTTCGCTAGTTGTTGTTGCCCTGGAATCGTTCCAAGCTGAAGCTACATAACTGGATTCCGATGACAGCAACCTGTTGCTCCGAAAGACCCAAGGTCTGCTTCGATAGAAACTTAGTTGCATGTAACACACAAGTATTTACTGCGCTTTAAGGGCTACTTTCCAAATTCCCTTTCTTTGAGTTTAACGTAACAAGATCTAACTATTACTAAGCATTCAAAAGATACGACTGTAAAATGCAGATTAAATTAATTTCAAATATGTATTTAGCAGTTTTTTTTGTTTTGCTTAGCAGTTTCCTAATCTTTTCTATGAATGCCTTTTACTTTAAATAAATACAATTTAATATGTTCAAAAATTACGCTTCATTACGAAATCATTTGAAAAATTAATTTAGCCTATATTAAGGTACGTTGTCGTGTACTCCGAGGCAGTCGCCTTTAGGAAGCGTCGTTCCACTTTAATAGCCATTAGAGCTGAGCTCAGAACTGACCTGCTGATAAGAGACCTCTTACTATTTCGATTATTGTCCGCCTAGATCTCTCTTAGTATACTTAGCATACACACGAACACACTTAAGTGTTTATTTCGAATTTGAACTCTGACACATGCTTAGCAATGCGCTGTCAGAGCAGTTCTGCTTCGCTGCCTTATCAATTCTCGTTCGAAGTTTTTGTTGCCGTCATAAGCATATACATACATACATATTCATAGGTGATAAGCAAACTTAAATTTGTGTTTGTTGTCTTGTCGTTGGCCGCAATCATATTTCGAGAGTTCTATTTTAATAGGGCATTAAAAATAAATATTTGTGTTTGATTCCATACACATACAAAGGCATACATATACACTTATGTACACACATACATTTTTTTATGGTTGTGGGCAAAGCTGCCACGGCCAGATTATCAGTTTCAGCGTCAGCTTAATTTGAGTTTTAGTTTGCCTCGATGGCCCCAACCAAGTGTAGCCCACTGCCATACGAAACCACAGTGCACAACCACAGCGACATGGGGTTATCAGGCTGATTATTAAATGCACTGCAATATTTTTTCAACATTTCTATTTTTTGATGCCTTTTGACACAGTTGGACATGCAATGGCTAACTTACGAGTACGAGTTTGTAATTACCCCGACTATTTGACTATTTCATAGACTTATCAGTCCGTCGTCCAACCTCTAACCTCGGATAGACAATGTACATGCCGCCGGCGCATGCATCTTTTCAAATCAGTTCGAATAATCGGATCGGCTACTAAACTCTGACCCCACTGTGTGCTTTGAAAAGCGAACAGAATCAAAAATTGAAAATACTCAAAAAGTGATCTGTACGCGGGAAAGCAAACACTCAATTGTTTAGTAATTTTTTTATTTCAATTACATTTGATTCATGACTATTCTTAAATTGAGCATAAATCAGTCCTAATTTATTTAAATGTATAAAAAATTTTAACAAATTTAGATTAAGTACCGCATGTTAATCGAAAATTTTGGGATTAAAAAAAAGTTGTGAAATAAGTATAATTTAAGTAAAGCAATTTTTGACCCTGACCAAATTTCGACACAGTTTTCAATTAATTTAAGTAACAATTTTGACATAAAACTTCTCTAAGTGTGTAGATAATTCAACAGTTTTATATAACTTAATTTGTATTTATTTTATATTCATAAAATAAAGGTTGCGGCATGATAAGAATTTTAAGAATGTGATAATTGGATCCTTATAGCATAAAGCAATTTAGATTTATCCTTATTTAATGGATATCCGCTTGAGTTAGCCTAAAAAGTTAAGTTGGCAGTCTTATAACTATATCCTATACTAAGCATAATAACAAATATTTATCACTTTTTACCATGAAAATTGAAAACCGTAGAGATGGCTTCAGTTCATGTTACATGTTACGTGTGCTTCCTCTCACTATATATATTCGTATGTATATACATGCAGACATACAAACCCACATATACGTACATATACATACATACATATATATTTGCCTCTCTTTATGTCCTACTGTCTATTTCTTGTTTGAGTCAGTTTGCCAGGCAGCTTCGGTCTAGCCATAGGGTTTTCCTTCTTTTTCACGTTTAGCATTTACATCTAGCATAGCTCACATTTTTATAGCAATTCATGTCTATATCGCCTTTGTTTTTGCCCGCTTGCCTTTTATTTATTTTTATTTTGTATTCGTCTATGCAATCTTTTATTTTGCACCGGCGTCGACGCCGTCGCCAAGTGAAACTGAAAATTGCAACTAAATGCCGTGCTCATCACTTGTAGACACTTTAGAATGCGCTGTGTATCTGTGAGATACAAAGATACACAGTCGGACACTCAGACAGACGGACAGCAGCCAGACAGCAAATGAGACGCAAACGGAATGTTGAGGTGCTGCACACACACACACACGCACACACACACACACAATGACATACATGGATAATACAATAGGCAAAAAAGACATCTTCAAATGGTCGAGCCATCTTCAGATCTATTCGAACCATTTAGTTTTGGCATGTCGCTCACAATTAAAAGGAAATCTTTCCATGTAAGGTAAAAATATAGGCCCGTTACCTCTTATCAGTTATTTACTATATTTCCCAAATAGCATCTTATATAAACAGAACTGATTTCTTCTTTTGTCCTTCATTTGTGGCTCAACAATCCACGCCCTCAACACACTGCCAGCAACAGTCGGGAAAGGTTCCTTCCGTGTTGATGGCCTCACTTTCGCAATCGGCAACGGCCACTGGTTGTTGGCAACTACGACAAGACGCGGCATTAACTAGAATGCAACATTTCCTGTAAGACATTATGAAAGCTTACAATTGATAGAGGCCATCGCCCTCCTTATCCATGCACACAAATATCCCGCATGCCTGGTCATCTTGAACTTCTTGGCCAACTTCCACTTCACCCTTCGACGTCTTGCATCCGTTTTCTAAACTCATGGGAGCGCAGATGACATTTGGTTAGAACACCTTACAACAGCTTGCTTACCGCCCTTCTGCCCTGTTACCAAGTGAACCAAGGCGCTGGCATTAAGCGCCAGTCCAATCAGGATAATGCATATCTGACACATATATTTCATGCTCATTCAGTCAGACCAATCGATGCAACAATGTTTCTAACCGTGATGGGCACTCGAACGGGCTTTTATAGACGGGAGTTGGAGTTACGAGCACAATATATGTACATATACCCTTGCAAAGGTTATTATAATTTTGCTAGCTCTCATACAAATATATTATAAATTATAATAATAATACAATAAATTATTCGACCGAGCTTTACAGTTTAGTTTTGTTTGAAAACTTCTTTTACCACGATTTTTTTAGTCCAAACTAATGAAAAAGAGCGCACATTTTCCCTATGTCTGGCAGAGTATTTCAGCTTCGGCAGCCCCAAAGAAAACGGATTTTTCTTGTTGTACACAACTGCAATCTGTAATGTAATTAATAAACAATTTCTTGTGCCACTGGGCACCAGCCGTCTCGAATCGATGGCTCAGTTTATTTGTGGGGATTGCCCAGATCAGTTTCGGTTGGGCCAAGAAAGCCAAGATTATGATCTGAGCCAGATAGACGATATCAGTGTGCCTGGCACTATCAATTTAACAGAATTTCAAAAGTATATCGACACAGCCTGAACAGGCAGCATACTCAACCCGACCCGTAATCAAATGTGACCTAGTCACAGTAGCGAATCAGTGAGCAAATGATGGCCTAAACTGAATTCGGCCCGGTTTTGGTGGTTCGGTTAATTTGTGTGAGGGCATTGGGCAGTTGCTTCGATTCGGAATAAAATCAAAGCAACTTGGAGCACATGCCTAGCACGTCAAGCACTCGATCCGAACAATGTACACAGCGTCGACTTATCCAGTGCGATGAGCAGCGTGTAATATCAATCTCCATGCGAATACGAGGCGCGCTCCTTTGGCTACTGCTCGCAATGTCTCTGCTGTTTCCACACATGAACGCCACTGGCTATCGACTGGCCAAGGTAAGTGGGCTCGTCGGCGATATGGCATCAAATGTGATGGGGCATGCATCCCTTAGCGGCATCATCGCAAGCGAATGGCGTGGCCACAGAACCTTTACGCGGACTTTGCGGCCATCAGTAGTGCAGCTGGTAGAGAACTTGGTAGCCCCTTGGAGGGTGCAGTTGGTGGTGCTGCGGATACTGGCCAGGCCGTGGGCGGTTCAGCTTCGCAGGAGTGCGAAAGCGCTGATACGAAATGCGATGTGAAAAAAATCTTTACACCCGGCGATCCCAAGCAGAAGTCCTCCAGCATAGCCATAAAGGCGGCACAGGATGCGAAGGCGGCCAACGAAGCGCAGCATGCTGCCGGCCAATTGGCTGCCCAGCACATCAAGCAGGAGCTGGCCGAGAAGGCCTTCCAGTCAGCCAAGGCAGCCGAGGCGGCGCTCTCCGGCAAGCAGATGGTGGTGCAGCAGCTGGAACAGGAAATGCAGGAGGCCAGTGCCGTGGTCGACGAGGAGTCCAGTTCCGTGCAGAATACGGAGGCCAACATGAATGCCGCTGTGGAGGCGGCTCGCGCCGCCACGAATCAGTTCGAGGCGCTCACCGCGCTCCAGAAGACGGTCAAAGAGAATCTGGCCAACATCCAGACCGTGGCCTTGGGCTCCCAACAGGAAATGACCGCCAAGGTGCAGCTGCTCGAGGCGGCCAAGAACCGCTTGGCGTCGCTGCAAAAGCAGCTCAATGGCGCCCGCGACGACTACGAGAAGACCAAGCAGGCGGCCTACAAAGCGGCCTGCGCCGCCGTCGAGGCCAAGCAGAAGGCCTCCTCCAGCTATCGGGAGCGACGGCGGCAAAGGAATCGCAGCCAGCAGCCACTCGACACCCATTAGGCTAAATAGCCAACATTGTTGTTTTATATGCGTATATTTTATTGATTGAAATTATAGAAACTTTAAAGTTGCTTTTAGATGGGACACTTATTATTTTAAGCAAAAGTTAGATAGTGGGCGTATTTTTTTTTATGCAATCTTTAGAGAAGGTCATCAGTAATCTATCTCAAAAATTGAAATATAAATGCCTTCTCGTTAGAGAAGTTCGTCAGTCATCTGTCTGCAATATTTTGTGCATCTAACAGCTGGCGGAAAACCCAATATACTCTTTTCACTTAGTAAACGAGTTTAAGATAAATGCACTAACTTATAGTCAGAGGCCTAATAATATTATAGATATTTGCCATGCACATTTACTTTTATATACAAGTGTAGCCGAAGTGGTAGCAACTTTAAGTAATGCTAAGGTTCTGTATTTATTTCACATATACATAGATAAATATATGTACATATGCACGTAAAATATAAATACATATATGCATACACATATGTGTGATATTAATTTTTTAGAATTTCATTTAGGTACATTTACGCAAATATTCGTGGGAATTACCTTAACAGGTGCAAGAACAAGTGTGTAAAGGGACCCGATTTGCCCTCAATAATTTATATAAAAGGCATTTCAATTGTTGAGGAATTACAGTTAGAATTGTTGCATTCAGCGTTCAATTTGAAAGACCATGAAATACTGTTACATCGTGTTCGTAATCCTGATCGGATACGTGTTTAGCATCAGAGCCTTGGTCCATTACATAAAAATGGACAAAGGAGGTAACGAGATAATATTAGAATTATTCGACCTACGCTAATGTGATAATACATTCAGAGGACGGATGTAAAACCAAAGATAATAAGCCAGACGAAAAACCAGCTACTAGAGTAATTAGAGCCGCGGAGGAGATGAAAGTGGGCGGTGTTCTGAAAGATGACAATGTGTGCGGCGTGTTTGTGTGTCAAAATACCGAAGGCGACGTCTTGGTGCATTAGTAAGTCGAACTAATCATTGCGTCTCCTGCGAATATTCAGTTCATCTCTTTTGCCGAAAGTTGCCAGAAACCAGCTCCTTTCGAAAACTGTAACACCGATGGCGTCTCCACGATCACACCATTCCCAGAGTGCTGCTGGAAGTGCGTAACTTACGTCAGCTGTAATAATCCAGCAGACAAACCAGCAGAGGGCCCTGCTATCGCTGAGACTCCTTAAGCAAATATATATCGAAACCATAAGTAGCACGTCTTTGACTCTCTTCTTATAACTCGAAATATGTATTTCAATAGTCCCATAATCTTACAGTTCAAAAATATACAGCTTTTGCGTATTAAGATATATACATTTTTGGAGAGAAATGAAATTGGGCATGTTATCTAGCGTAATGTGCTTAACAATACAGAAATGAAATACTCTGGATCCCCTAAATGTGTCTAAGAGGCATATTTTATTTCCGAAAATGTATACCAGACAATGGGAAGCATCTCCAATTCCAAAACGTATTTTGGTATAATATTGGTCAGCATCATGAAATGTATTTATTGGCATTATGGAAAAAAAGAGCTAAGATCTTTTCTAGTAAGGCCAACGATTAACTGCTTTAGTCTGTCGTAAAAAATTCCAGATATTTCAAGTTTTGAATACTGATTCTCGCATAGCATTTTCCGTAACTCTGAAATCGCTACCTTAGCTTACCTTACTTTTTGTGTATCTTATTATATATATCTTTAGAAAAGGGTCGAACGTATTTATGGTTAAAACCTTGGCCATATTTTGACAATGTACGTAAATTAAAGACATAAGAAAGAAATTGTCTGTTTGAGAAGTTAAGTAACTTTTTAGTTTGTGCACAGAATCTTTATAAATTTGTCAGTCTTTGGGAAATCGTTGCAAACCTATTAAACTTTTGACGTCAGAAGCGGATATAATATTTAAAGAGTCTCACACATTTATTGGCAAATTGGTGGAAAGTACAAAACGTCGTCAAATATATAAATGTGAAAGCAATATGCACTTCATTTATGTTATAGTATCAAAGTTGAGCCAAGACGAAGACCAAACTGAATGCAACCGATGAACACGGCGAGCAAATTGATGCTCTTAGGGATCAGCAATGATATTTCGTACACAGTTCAGCGTTCCTCATCCATCCCTCGCCTCGGCGCGTTTTTAATTAGCCGCCGCAGGGTGAGTGCGCGCAATCGTTCAGGCAGAGGCAGGTCCGGAAGGAGCGGGCAACGGACTTCAGAGCTAAGAAGGGGCCGTGGTCCTTCAACCCGAAAATGAGGCAAGCGCAAAATTGAAATTAAAAAACTACAGGAGGAGAATCTTACTGTTTGCGTAAAGTAGGTACGTGTATGGGTATAAGAAAAATTGAGAACCGGACCTGACAATGATCTCCTCATGAACCGAAGGCAGCGGCAGAAATGGGCACAAAAACAACAACAAAATACAAAAAAAAACACAAAAAAAAGCTTCTCAAACCCAATAATTTGTGAGTTGCGGCCGACGATGACAGTGTGAGACCCTACAGCTCGTGTGGAAACGAGTCGGAATAAGATATTTGGCAATCCTAATGTCCACACACACACATATATATGTATGTTTATCTGTTTGCCACAAATCATTTTTCAAGACGTGAAAATCTAGTTCAATTAAGGGTTATTAAAAAGGCTGCAAACCTTTTTCAAACCCAACCGGTTTGAACTCGGATCTAAAATTTTTTTTAAAAACCATAAGTCGAATCCAAAACCAGGGTTAATGAATGTGGAAAGCTAGCTTCGCGTACCGAACCTAAATGCATCGAACCAAGCTTTCGACTGTTGTTTAGTGGAGCCAGGACAGTCAGAAAAACCGGCGAAGATTCACATATTATTGTTAAGACTGTATTTCATACCATGAGCTAAATCAATCCCGAATGCGAATGTGTAGGGTACAAAGGCACAGCGAAGAAATCTTGATGCTCTCATTAATTGAGTGAACATGTCGAAAATTGGACAGGCGAGAAGCGCGAGGCAGGGAATTACAATACAAGCCGACCTCGAGCGAATCAAAAGTTAGGCTTTCACATATTGCGCTGACCGGACAGACAGAAATTCTTAGATTTTGAGTGTTTTCTCGTTTTTCACCATTTTAAAGAGTTTAATAACTGCAATGTAACGTTGCCGCTGTTAAGAGCCACTTACTTACATACATACATGCACATGGTCAGCCGTATGTATGTAGTGTAAGCAGTTGCTACGTAATGACAACTGGCACTCGAACTACAGACGATCGAACGTAAAACAAAAACCATGCGGTCGCAACATGTGTGCTGCGAGCAAGACGACTACAGCACGAAGCGAACCGGCTGTCGAGTGTGAGACAAAGCGAGATAGCTGTAGTATCGAGCAACTACATCAACAAAAAACAAATGTCAAGCTAATAGAAATGCGACAACAAATAAAACGCACAGCGGGTAAAGAGAGAGCTAAAGAGTGAGGGAGAAGGAAAACGTTAAGCTTCTCTCTCGCTCTCGATTATCATAGACAGAGAGCCAAAAGAGAGCGATGCTAACTAACATCACGGAAATAAAAGCATATTCAAGCAACTTTCAGTTGCAACAACATGCCAATGTTAACGTAACAGACACGTTCGTCGCCAACGTCTGTTGTATTTGAACTTTACTTTTGTACTTTATATCAAACTTGTTTCCCTTTTTACCGTTACAGTTGATCGTGTGCCGCGTGCGCTGTTGGACGTCTACTCGCCTGCCTCCCGAGGCATCAACGTAACTTTTCTGTCGCCACCCGGGTGGAGAAATACACATACAAACATATGTAGACGCCACAAACAAATCTCAGCACTCACTGCCACGTTCAAAGTTATTAATATTCTTCTGTGGCAGACGAGGGAACAGACAAAAGGACGCCCAGAGGAGGGTGCACCCCAAAAATCTGCGATATTGGCTACAGGGAAAGCACCCACTTTGGGTATATTTATGCCATGCAACAAAAGATACATCTGCAAAGTGCGTGCCTCAAAAATCGGGCCGAGTGTCAGTAAAAAACAAAAACAACACCAAATTGAACAACTTGAGAAAATCAATGCACCCTAATTTTAACGAATTCGTGTGTGTATGTGTGTGTGTGCTGTGTGTGTTCAGGATTTTAACACCTTGAAACTGCGCCAAAACGTGTTTCACACATTTCCAAAAATTACGCAAAATATATATATATATATATATAAAATATACATATTTACATACATATATATATATATATATATAAACTTAGAAAATCGGACGTCGGACTTTGACACTTTCCACGTGCTCAGTTTCAGATTTAGAAGAGGGTCAGAGATAATTGTGACCAAAAATCTTAATGCAATTAAGCACACTTATCAAATTATAATTAGCATGAATACGAATAAGCAAATCTTAACAAAGTGTTATCCCAAAAAGGAAAGATAGAGGGCGCAGAGAGGAGCCCCTTCAAACATCACGTCATGGTTTTATAATTAAAGAAAAATATTTTAATTATAACGCCTGTGATAACAGCAGAATGCAGGTAATCTTATATATTTGTATATAAATATAGTTCAATATAATAGCTTATCATATTTTTTATGTTAGCTCAAAATAGTTTCCAAATCAGTTCCAAATCTTTTCTCAAGGCCAGCAAAAGCCCGCCAAAACGGACCAGATTCATATGTACATACATACATATATATTTACATCAATTCACTGCTATAATAAATATATCTATAGGCAAAAAATCAACCAAAAACCATGTGCTCAGGCGGCAGTTTCCTGACCCAATTTTATGCTCAGCTCTTATTTCAGTTTCAATCTGAGAAATCCAAAATTATAATATATATGTACATATGTATGTTTATTTGAATTAATCTAAAGCATGTATTGGCATATTTGTTCATAGTGTCATAGTGTTCATAGATATGGCGACAAAACAAGTATTTATATATACTAAACTTAATATTTATTTGAACATTAAACAAAATTAACGTCAACGAACATTGTTGTTGTCGTCAAACATGTTAAAATGGGTCGATGTTGCGCTTGGTATGATGTTGTCTTGCAACTGGTTGGGTGTTAAACTGTGGTATTGTAAGTTAACAGAAGCACGTTGCGGTCATTTCACTTTTAGTTCTTTAAAATAATGCTATACATCTTATTTTTACGTTACTCAATTCATATATTCAGCTTCGTTAACTTATATAAAAGACTGTTTATTTAAAAATTATACGATAAAACTAAAAACAAAATGAACCCCGCCTGACTAATGTGAATATTTAAAATTGGTTCGACGTTGCGCGCTGAGCTCGATGTTGGCTTGCAACCGGCTAAAAAGTTAACAGTTCCATAGTGAGTTAACATAAACATGTTGTGACAACCTCGCTGTTAGTTGAATTCAAAAATTTTGAATTTCCGCCCGCCTGTTTCTCAATTTTTTTTCGCGTTTCTCAATTCATATTTGGTGCTCGATCGCGACGGTTAACATCGCTTCTGTTGCGCTCCTACTCGGTGGTAGTGTGCACGCGCGGGCCTACATACATACATATGTATTTCCGGTGTCCAAAACCATAATACGAATAATAATACGAATACAAAGTAAAGTGTCAAGGCAAAGATTCAATTAACGTTTATCCATTGCACAAATACCGATCGTCGAATACTGACGAATGTCTGTAAATTTATATACATTTATCAAGCACAAATTACATGAATAGGCGTATGGCTGTGTGTATGTGGTTGTGTGTGTGTGACTGTGTGTGTTTGGCGTAACTATACAAATCGCGTTACTGATGTGCGCTGGCGCCAACATCGATTTAATTATAAATACATCAACAATAATAGCGCCATCGTTTATACATATATATGTATATATATATATATATAAATATATATATGTATTCGTACATTCTGGTATTGTGCACTATTTGAAATCGTTACACACGCTGGTAGGCGTTGCTTTCTGCCTTTATTTTCCTCTCGTTCTTTCGCCTCGACATCACGCGCTCCGGTACAAAGTTAAACTCGCCGTTGGCGTCGGAAACACACCCGTAAAAAGCTATATACGTACGGGTTGCCAGCCTATCTACAATTGTATGCCAATATGTAACTTGAACAGATCGTAAGGCCAGCACCTTAGCGCTCGCCATGTAATCGAATGGAAACAAAAGCAATTAACAATCGCGCTCATTACTCTTAGCATAATCTTAGTTAATAGCCACAGCCGTAAAGTGCCGTTAAAGTGCTTAGAGGTTCGAGTCCATCAGCAATAAGAAATCACAAAAAGTACAAAGCACAAATGATCCATAATAAAAAATGAAAATACAAAAAATACTCTTATCTGCAGGCCAGGGTTCCTGTTTCAAAGTTGAAGAACTTTGGTTAAACGATAATGGTGTATATAAGGCGATAAATACGCATACAGAGAAGCTACGAAATAATCAATTTGCTTGCAATTCAAAATTTGCAAGGACAACTGTTCACATCTTACCGGGCAGCATTAGATTCTTGATTTAAATAACTCTAATACTGTCAGGTAAAGATGTCGTCCGTGTCCTTATCCATCATAAATCAAAAAACGAAAAAAATTCAACAAACAAAAAATGCAATCTAATTTGGTTTTTTGAAAACGTAAATCGCCAAACAAGTTTTTCAATTGTGCGTGCAGGAAAACTTGGCAACGGCAGGCAGAGGCAGAGGCAGAGGGAGAGGGCAACAGCCGGACTGAGAGATCTGCCTGCCTGATGCTGTGGACCAGCAAAAATTGGTCAAAAATTCATATGTTTTTTGCAGCAGCAGAGACGCGTTTTTGGATGACATCAGTTGAGAGATCTTCGATGACACCGGGCTACTGCCTCCATATACACACACATCAATGTGTGTGCATGTGTGTGTGAGTGTGCGTTTCTTTCCGTACGTGAGCAGGTAAACATTATGAAAGGGGGCAAAAAGAGGCAGAGACTGCGACCAAGTTAAGTGTAGAATCCATAAAAATATATATTTTATGGTTCCGCTTCTTTTTTATTTACCCCTTGTCTGTTCCTGTTTCTTGGCTGAGCATTTCTTTTAATTTTTTTTGTCGACGGCTGCCGGCGGATTTTTAAATTTCTTTACCGTATTTAGTGACAAAATGCCAGCCAAGAGTTATGATCATGCCTGGGCCAACCAATTAACTACCATAGTTCGCAAAGGCAACAGGTTGAGCAGCAGGTTTCGTTATAATATTTACGACATTTGTTTTCCGTATTTAAAGCAGAAAAACACATTTTTCGCACTCACAAGAGACTTTCATATTTAGGTATGAATACGGGCATAATACAAATCATGCATCTCTTTGTTTAGCAAGGTGAATTCCAAGTCCCACATAGAAATCGACATTCCAATCACATGTAGTACATCAGTGTGCACAGCTAATCAAGTGGCTGGCACAGATGAGCTAACAAACAGTTGGCTGTGTTCATATATAACTTGGTCAGCTTATCCCAAGATAAGATTGGTCGTCAAACATTTGACACCAAGGTAAAAGTGTCTGTAAAGCAACAAATACCAGAGGCACTCGGTAAACAACTAAACAACTGAGGCAATTGTCAAGAGTAGTCTACTACACGCATGCCGACATAGGGTATACTACATGTTTATGTACATGCACAGACAACCAACTGTTGAGCGTCTATACATATACATATACATGTACATATACATATACATACATGTATGTAGGTAGTCTAGCATTCAGATAATACCTACTTACTAACAACCTGAAGTATAGGTTGTAAACGGCTAACAACGCTCTCCACCTTTTACAGTTCCTAGCACAGTGGTTCACATTTGTCAATAAACGGGGGGAATCTAATCAAGGAAACCGAAAAATACCTAAAATACGGCATTGCAATGTGTGTTAGTTGCGGTCGCCCCGTCGAGACGTTTCCAAGCCAGAACGGCGACTACGTAACCGGAACGAATATAACACCTGTTAATGAACCTAGGAGCGATACTAATGAAGAAGGCACACTCTTTTTTTTTGCCATTGGAAAGCCCAAAGTCATACGTTGTTGTTGTTGCTGTTCTCAATTCAATTTGAATGGTAAAGATTTAAATTTAAACGAAGTCGAAATCAATTAAACCCGACCTTAACTGAATATGAAATGCGCTAAACTTTGCACCCCATTTGTAATTCGGTGATGTTGATCCGTATCCGATTGGGGTTGCAATGCATTAAAGACTGCGACTAAACTTACTAGACAGCAGAAGAGCAGACGAACTGACTGACATTGAGAAATACCAATAAATTAACACATTAGGCAGAATTAGAACAAATATCACACAAAGGTTTTATGAGTGATCGCTGGCTCGAACCTCATGGTTCTGTTCGTTAACCTGGTTTTAAACAGCCATGAACCCAGGATCGGTTCGGGGTTCAGTTAGTTATTTGAAGGTGACTTATTGGATGTCTGATTGCATAATTACACAGATAAGCACATAATAAATTTTATATTTGCAATTATGTTGCTGATCGAATGTGATTCACAAATTACATTTCACAATTAAATTGCAAATTATAAATTCTAATCGAAGCGACTGGCCATAGTCTGAGTTATATAATATATATACACACACACACACACACACACACATCATATCTATGAGTAGGACTAATATCAATACCACAGGCACAATCACTTGAATTATTTCACAACCTGAGCAGCCAAGTTGGCCACATGAGTTGCACGATGGCAATCAAGAACTTAACTCGGGCAAATAGAAAACCGTGCCGATAGGGAAACACTTCAGCCAAATTTGCAGAGTGGCCGTTCGAGGGGAGCAGCTCTGCTCCTCTGTTATTGGCGATTGTATCGATTGCGGGCTGTTAATCAAAATGTGACCGAGCCACTTGATATCCACACGTCAAAGATAATGCTGCCCTGCCTGGCAACCACCGCAATATCCCACGGACCCAGCCGAAAGGTCCTACCTAAACCTTAATCAATTTTATAACATCTCCACTAAAATGCCTCTTTTAATTTAAATTTGAAGTGTGTCATTTCGGAAATTCTTCAGTCCAATCGGAATGCTCTATCGACTGTCAGCTTTGGCTGGGATTTTAAGTATGCATCTTATGGAATGTTTTAAGACAGCTTATTTTTGGAACGGGCGTTGCTATTTATCAATTTGTAGTTTTTTATGATCACGCCTTATCTGAGAAACTTTTCAATAAATGTACATGCCGGCAAAAGTCACGCCAGTCAATGCAAAATGTGCTGGTCAACGCTTGGTCACTGCGGAGGGTATCTAATCATCGAGCAAATATGTATCTAATCATGGCCTCTGAGCGAACTGCCACAGCAACGCAGTCTAAATATCTAATCACACCATTAGCTGTTGATAATGTTATATTAAACACGGACTTGATTGTAGCTGGCGCCTTAAATTTGAGAACTAATCAGTTCAATTTAATTCAATGCAACTGCCTAGTTCAGAAAATTTCCAACTGAAACTTACGTTCTTAGATATTTTTTATTTTATTTATTGTTTTACTTTTCTCCCCCTTTCGACTGTGTGCTTCTAAATCCCTGATAAATGGAGCAAAAACAAAAGTCCGTTTTTTTCTGTGTTGCCAAGTCTTGCTTTGCTTCATATTTTCTGGTTAATCTATTTTAGCTGTCCCATATATTTTTTTTTAAATTTAGAACTTTAATAACAATTTTGAAATTTTGATTAGGAAGAGCTCTTTTTTTTACGATTCTCTGGGAGTCGAAGCAAAAGGAAAATGCTAACGCACACACACCAGCAAACGAACATGATGATATATATATTATAAATATTATTGTTTTATTGTTTTTCTCTAATTTTCAAATAAATACACATAAATAATATACCTTACAAAAATATACCAAAATCACGCAGTTTTAAAATATATATGGCATCTCCTCTATTCACTTTCGACCCAAAAGGAAGCTTTTAGTCAACATTTCAGCTTCCCAGCCCTCAGAACTTAGGCTCAATGAGGACAAACTTTATATGTATATCTATAGAAGACAAAAAAGGTAGGCAACACATATATTAAAAGTTAAACAGAAAAGGTTGAGCTGCAGCAGCAGAAAAATACCTCAAATTGGACAATGAGCGTAATTCATTTACAGGCTAGCAAAGTTTTTAAGCTCAATGATCGCAATGATTTTGTTGCCAAAGTGCGGCAATTCGCAAAAACAGAAATGATCGCAGCTAGGGCCCTAAGAGCAGCTGATAATTTCAATTAAAAATGCAGCCCAGTTTGTCGTCAAGCCGTCTTCTTAGTCTAATGAACTCGTCTGGTAAACTTTAAAGGCCCAATTGAATTTCCGGCGCTGCTGGCATCAAAATCGAGTTAGCGACCAGGGAGTAAGCGGCCGTGGTCAAGCCCGTTCTCTTCGGCCACTAGGAGTTTCTTTTTCTGTATGCATAAATTAGTTAAACACTAATTTCCAATTCCGATTTCAGTCATGCAAATGTTAATTGACCACTTAAGTTAAAACTTCATAATGATCGTTAATAATACCGAGCACGACCGCGTCGAGCGTCCACCCCAGCGACAACTGTAACCAAAGAACAGGTTCAAATTTAAGTTAACTAACCGTCGAGCCCGTCCACTGCCAGCTCCCAGTAATCTTCTTGGGCTCTCAAAAGTCGTAAAAAATATATGCAACCTATAACAAACTTACTTAGCACAAACTACACACGCACACACACCCGTAGATAGAGTATACACACACATGTGTTTACTTACATAGCCATGCGAAACCTAAAGAGCCCTGGAGCCCGAGGCTCTTAACTGTGCAATAATGATCTTTTCTGCTAGCTCATTTTTTGCTGCTGCTCTTTCATTAATACCCTATGTTCCCATAAAGTGGGCTAAGAAAAATGTGCTGTCAACAAGCCAAAGAAGGCATCTCTGACGCTGGAAAATACATATATAACACCTTTTGATCGACCAAAGAATAGACAAACATTCATTTTTCCCTGAAAATAATAATAATAATAATCGGCTTCTTAATTTAAGTGATATCATTCATGGAAGCAGTAATTCATAGAACAATAATTACATTTGTTTAGATATTCAAAAAAATGATAGATATTCAGAAAAACAAATTATTTAATTAAGCCCACATTAATCAAATCTTGTGCATTTTAAGATTTAAATTAATTTAAGATTAGGTGTGAAACATGTGTTCAATAGCTTTTTAATAATTCCAAAATTCCCAAATGCAAGAATCAAAAACTGTACTCAATCAAAGATTTACGCTTATTTGAAGTAAACAAAAATAGTAATTCTTATATAATTCAAGACTTTGTTCTTCTATGCAACATTAACATTAACAAAATGGTTTTTTTTTTTGTTGTATTTAAGCACATAAAAGAAGCAAGTGTTCTTTAAATTTTACTTTATCCATCTCGTTCTTAAGTTAAGATTGGCTTATTTATCTTAGTTTATGTACATAAAATACACATAGACGAATTTAAGAGCTTGCACTTACTTATTTTAATTAAATCTCTTGACTTTACTTTTAATTGGGTGTGCGAATTTTATTTCGACAAAACATCGAACGAATTATTATCTTAATTGATGGCCAAATTAACGCACACGCAAGAATTCAAGTGTAAAATGTGTGTGCAAGTATTTGTGTGTGTATTTGCGTATTCGATTTATGTCTCCATGTTGTAATGCACAATTGCTATCTCATGGTTTTTAACCAGAGCCAATGGAGTTATTTCCTGCTGGTTTGAATGCACTGATTGCAGTGCGTCCGAAATGGGTCAAACAGCTACGAGCCAGTCGGCATATTAGCGTCCATTTATCAACGTAGCAAGCGGATGCGGGCACATGACTCGTGCCACGGCAGGAACAACAACAAAATGCAAAAACTGCTGCGCCATGGCAGACAATTGGCTGCCCAAAACGATGCACCGGTCTGAGGCCTAGCGCAACTAAGTCTCCTCTTAGCCACAGATAATTGAACGTCCAATTTGAAGGCAGTCATTCCCGCTGCCCCTCCACGCCCCTGCCGGAATAGGGGATCTATGAGCTATGCTGTGAGCTTGTGCTCACATTTTAGTTGTGACCACATCCAGATGCCCTGCTCTTGGCCACGCCCACTCTTTAGCGGTGGCACTTGGCGGTGCATCGGATCGCTGATCATCACCGGCGTTGGCGGTGCATCAAATGGCAGCATTGTTGTTGTGCTGGCTACTGAAGCCCACAGCTGTGGAATGCACACATTTCAATTTGTTTACCCTTGAGTTAGCCGTACGGCACGGCTAATTGCGTTTAAGCCCAGATTCTGAACATTTCGTATAAATCTGTTTTAACCAATTTTTCTCTATATTAAATAAAAACTTTGCTCAAGCTTCATAAAAACTGTTAATATCTGTACTAGAAAATATTTTGTATTGCAATGAAAATGTATATTAATTATATTAATAATTTACAGATGTAAAAATGTTATTTAGGCAACTGTTAGCTGTTAGCCTACACTGAGATAGTCAGACTATTAATAATATTAAAAAAATTTAAATTTCATTGATTTAAAATAATTTTCATTAGAGTGCAATATCTACGACTCTTATTTTAAATTAAAAATACTATAAGTAAAAGACGATCACAGTTATTATCTATGGATGTAGCTCTGTGAAAGTTATTAAAAGAAAGTGAGGTTTGTGGCTTACACTTTTATTTCATAATAATATTAATAAAATAGAATTTTCATTTATCTCAAATAATATTCCTTTGAGAGCAGTATCGACGACTCTCACTTTCAATGAAAAATACTGTATGTGAAAGACATTTTTCATGACAAACTATCTCGTAATTCACATTCGTAGTCTATTTATCATATAGCGTATAGTACATAGAATGTGTCGTGTGTTATGAATATGTTTAAATATTTATGCATTGGGGCCACGATAGCAACACCTGCCTGGGCTACGCGTGTGTGGCTAATAGGCTAGGCCATGCTGGTAATTAAAAGCGTTAACGTCTGAGTTTTCCATTGTTAAATTATATTTTTTGTATTTTTGGCGTATTTTGATAAGTTGAACTAATGCAGTAACTAGCGTAAATGATGGCGAACAAATTAAGTACATGCAAAAACACAAAAAAAAAGTAAGAAAGATGGCGACCGCTGACAAAAGCTGCCTGCTACGGCACGCCACCTGCCGCACCTGATCGGCAAGCTCAGCGAGCAATTAGCAGGCAAGAAATCTGCGCTATATCATTATGAATATGTATGAATTACTTTTATAAACGAACTGCACAACCCCAACAGCTATACTTATTCATACACACACACACACACACACACACACACACACACACACATACAGATTATTCAAACTATTAACTATGGCGCTGTAGCAAAAATCACATGTGTACAGACATATACGTATAAATTTAACACGTAAAAAATTAGATAAATTTGCATAGAAATTGCAATGAACCTTAACTCTAAAGTGGAAGAAGAAGAAGACGGCGAAGAAGAGGAGGAGGAATGATTACAACAACAGAAACAACAACTAGCTAGCAGGTGGTAACAGGTTAAAGCAAACACTGTCCAACATAAAGTTTGGTTTTTGCCAATTTCAGATTTAGTTTTATAACAAATAATAAAATGTATCAATTTCTCTTAATTTGTATAGCTTATCATTTATAAATAAAGAGATTATTAATCAGCTGAAATAAAATTAAAAAATATTATAATTATATTAATGTAATTTATAAAATATAAATTAATTTTCATTTTTAATACTTAGCACTCAAAGTGAAATAAATATTTGTTTGTATTTTACCATCGATGAATATATGTCAATTTATTGAACTATCCTATTGTTGCAGAGTGTTGCATGTTGCATCAAAACTTGCTGTAGTTGTTGTAATTATTAGCAAGTCGTTGTAACCCGTAGCTGACAAACGACATAAAATACTCACAAGTGCAAATGAAAACGAGGGGAAAAACAAAGATAAAGTTTTATTTTAGCCATCTTGCCTGCTACTGTTGGCCATTTTATGCATTTGGCTTTTAAGATACGATTTTTGAATTTCTTGTTTATAGATATATATATATATATATATATACATTTTTTTTTTTGGTATGCTTTATTTATAGCACAAAATTTTGTAGCAAGTTTGCCGCCTGCTGCCGTCCTGAGCAGCGCAATGGAGCAACAGAGTTATTAATGCTTGGAATTTTCATAATCGAAACGAGTTTTCGACCGGCAGCCAACCAGGCAAGGAAGCACGCGCGTTTACTAATGCGGACCCCAGTCCCAGACTTGAGATCTCGACTCGATGTTCGTTGTTGTTGTTGTTGTTGTTGTTGCTGGTGTTGTTGTTTTAATAACTAACGCCTCTCGCTTGCAAAAGTCAAGCTGGCAAGCTGCGCTAAGCAAACCAAGCCAAGTCAAGCCGGGCCGGGCCTGGCCTGGCCAAGCCTGGTCGGAGCGGTGTGCGGGGTACAAGCCCATGACTGGCAGTGGTAGAGTTATGGCAAGACAAGCACACGCCTTGCGCGAACAGGTGAAGCGTTTAACTGTACGTCGGCGGAGCCAGAGTCAAGCGATCGGTTGTACCATCGGCAGCGGCGGGGGGCGATGGGGAGGGGGAGGGGGAGGGAGAGTGAGGGATAACGACGAGGCCAATTGACTTGGCTGCGACTTGCCAACCTGTTGGACTTTGTCTGGTTAGTGCCATAGAGACTCGGAGCCGTTGCTGCAGTCTTAGTGGAATCAGTGATCTATATTTATTGAAAGCGTGCGTTTAATTAAAAACATTCCCGGTTTAAATTTAAATTTTAGATTCCAAATCTATTAACATATTTCAAATAATTGTCCAATTTGTAAGTCAAAGTAAACATTATATTATTTATCTTTACAGATAAATGTCTGATAGTTTGTCTGCAACAGATTAATATTATGAAAGCTATGGCTTAAATATTTTATCGCGCTGTAATTAAAAATTGTAATAAGGCAATAAATTAGTATTATTATAAAAAAAATTTAATACAATTGATTCTGTTCAAAGTTCTAAATTGAAACTAAACATTTTATAATATATGTTGTCTGTTATTTGTCTATGCAAACAGATTTAAAATGTGCAATTAACAATTGTAATAAAGCACTATATTATTGGTATTACAAGACGCCAATTTAAATCAAATACAGTTGATTCTGTTTAAAGTTCTAACGATCTGCAAAATATTCAGGCACTCAAAAATATAATAATATATAAAAATATATATATATGCAAATTTTGAATAGTCACAGGTCTCACCGACTTATGACAAGAGCGGCAACAAACGCATTCGCAACGCCGTCGGCTTTCACTCGCGATGCATGCCACGACGAGGGCTCAAAGCGCAACGTCAAAGGCCAGCCCCAGAGTTGCAGGTAGCCCCGGCAATGAGCCCGGCCAAATTAACCTGCTCGACATCAACGGCAAAAGCTGTAATTTGCTTAAAAGCAGCGAACAAATAAAGGGTTTCAATGGCTCTGCCAGAGACAGACAGACCGGCAGACAGACAGACGGACAGACATACAGATAATGAATCGAGAATGAGGGCTATGACTTCAACTGGGCTGGATCCGAAACTGGAATTCAGCAACTAAAACTGGGATCTGTGGCAAGCAGGCAGCAGCAGTGACAAGTGCATGTTGCCTGCCGACAGCTGCCGCATTTTTGACTGGCCCACGGAATCATCTTCATCTCTGAGCAGCAATTTTGAGTATGCATTTGAGTATGTATCTGCCCAGTGTGCCCGTATGTGGATCTGGCATTCGCATCCTGGTCATAGTTTTTAATTAAGTACTTGTAACTTTTTGACTTGATACGTCGCGACGTTTTCAGCTTTTGATAGTCTGGCCAAGAAACATACACAACAGCAAATAGCCACAAAAAGAGTATCTGTTCATTAGCTATATAAACTGTGTTCACATTATACAAACGGCTGTAAAGGAGTAATCTTCAATATTCATTTTATTTTTAGATTTTATTAGGAAATCTCATTTTTATTTTAAAAAATATTTTTTATTTTAAAAACGGCCCAATTTTTGGAAAAAAAATTCTTAATTTAACCCTAGAATTAGTTACCATAATTTGTCAATAAATTATCTTTTTCCAAGTTTCTGGGACTTTTACCTTGGTTTTTACATAAAATAAACCCCCTGTAATTAGGAAATCTTTTGTTTATAGTAAGCAAATTTGCGTTATCGCTTTTTTTAAGATAATTTTCCAATTGATGATCTTTATTTTATCGAGTTTAGATTGTAATATAATATCTGTAAATATAATATATTGAATAGCTGTAAATTGTTGAAGCACATTTTTAGAATTGTAGTCCATAGGCAATAAAAGTAAGAATTGTAATCTACAACATTCCGGTGACAAATACCTTTTAATAAACATAAATTAAATACACACAAGATTATATGATTATGGTTTCCCAGCAACACATAAATAACATTTATCAACAAAATTTTTCTTATAATATACTGCCCTTAGATTTTTATGGGTTAGCGTTATCGAGGTTTGGTTCCGTTTAATGATTTATTCACTTTTCGAAGAAGTTTCTTTCTCTCTCCCTCTCGCACGCTCCCCGCATCTCTCCTTCAATTAAATTTGCAAGAGTCTAGCGAATAAAATGCTGAACACTATTCCCCGAAGAGTATAGTTTCAGTTTCTCGATAGCTTTCCCTGTATATATTCTTAAGTCCAGAGTGCTAAAATGAATCACATAATTCAAAATCAATTGAAGACTTGTGGGACCCACAGCAGAGTCCCAACATTAGGCAGAAATCCATTAAAAACACGCACACTTTACAGCTGGATCAAGTGCTGTTTAGCCGAGGGCCAAAGTGCTGGCGATAAATGCCCGAAGGCCTCCAAGCGCAACGTCGATAAGGCCGGCGCTGCATTTGGGCCATCGCCATCGAGGTGGGGGATTGGCACTGGAACGGGCACTGGGACTGTGTCCGGGACCGGGACCGGGACCGGGACTGGGACCGCGACCAGGTCTGTCATAGGAGCCGGCACTGTGAGTTTATCAAAGTGCGCGACGAATGAGCAAGGAATTTTATTCATGAAATATTTTCTGCTGCACGCAGCCGAACGTTGGAACAGGTTCCAAAAAGTTACGTACACATGAGCGTACTGAGCGTGATCAAAATTAAGTATTTATTAAACGCTCCATGCTCCTCGGGAACGGGGTCTAACAGCCACTTGCTTCCAACTTGCGCCCTCCTCTTAAGTGGTCACGATAATCATAAGGTGTGAACAATTTATGAACTCTTTGTGCATTTTTTGCGCATGCGCGCCAAGCTAAGAATTGAAGGACAACAAAGCTTGTGCACTAAATAAGGGCTAATCTATCGGGTAAAACTGAAATAAAGCTGGCTGTTGAACTCTAGATAATCGTAACGTCCTAGGAACTTTTCTCGGCAAAAGATGTTCCGGAAGAAAACGTCTGAGGTAGAGTGCAGACTTTGATTTGTTTGTAGCAAGCTTGAGACATCAAATTTGTTGAAGTGCTGCAGCTGTCATTTGTGGCAGTTGCAGCTCCGGAGCGCTACTAAATCAAGCCAGAAATTGGGCGCATGGGCTAGGCACTTGGTCCAGGGTAGATTTATGGCCTGTTAAAAAGTCGGGCCGCCGAGTGGCGGGCAATTGGTTAAAAGCTACAACAGGAGATATAACACGCCCGATAACGGAGCGTCAGAGCAGCAAGAAACAACAACAACGAAAGCAAAGCTCCAGAAAAAAAAGAAGAACAGAAACGAAAGAAGAACGCGCCACATGACCAAAAAAGGATGCAGGCCCAGTCCGAGACTCGTCCAAGTTCATAAATAAAAGATGGCAAATGGCAAAGCGACAGCCAAAAAGGCAAAACAATGGACAGCCGCCGAAACCGAAGCCCGAGCTGAACTCAAATATGCAGACGTGACTTATTTAGGACAAATTGTGTGATTTACGTTTTGTAATAAAACGATAATACTCCTATAAGAAGAAATGCAGATTTGAATGACTTCAAATTGACCAGGAAACGCCCTCCGATGTACATCTGAATACTGGCTAAGACTATTTTAAATATTATATTGGTACAATATAAAAAAAAGCCAAGAAAATTCTTGAAATTCTTGAAATAAGAATTTTGTTATTGTTTTTTGTAAATAATACTCATATAAGAAGAAATTCATATTTGAATTTCGCTCTCAGATATACATATATCTGCATATTGATATTCTTACACTCAGAAAAAATCCTAAAAAAAATATTGTGCTGTCAAAATTCACGCAAGAAATTTTTCAAATTCTTGTAATAAGAACTTTGTTAGTTTTTTTTTTTTTTCATATTTTTGAAACATTAAATGTAACTTTGAAATCAAGGATGTCTTATAAGTAATGAAGGAATCTTTGAGCAGGAAATGCTTGAGTTTAGAGCGATGATTTTCTCTGAGTGTACATGCGAGATTATACAAACTTAAACTCCATCTGTATGTTTGCGTACATATGTGGAGAGACATGCGCTTAGCTGGTTATTTGACACCTTCCACTCTTGCATGTGTGTGCGTAGCCGAGAGAAACCCACTTGGACTGCCGAACCCAACCCATGCCGTAGCCGTAGCATACTGCACCATCCCATCTTATCCTATTCATATCGCGGCCTGGCCAATGAAGCGTTTCTGTTTGGGTGAGTCCAGAAAAGAGCATAAAGCATAAGTGGAAATATATGAGTATGGCCAAGGATGTCAGGCTGCTAGGCTGCTAGGCTGCCAGATTGGTTTCTTGTTCACGGTGCCGGTGGTGGTTGCTTGGCTGCTTGGTTGCTTGTTGGGTTCGTCTAGGCGAGAGGTCATTGGCATATCCTGACAGCGATCGAGACTGCGACGCCAGTCAATATACCATCGATACCATCGCCGAGGGTGCCAAGTAGTTTTCATGGGCTATTTAATTTATGTTTTTGTGTTTCTTTGTTTCTACTTTAATCGCAGCTTATAAACATACAAAATTACAAAGCCACAAAATGCCAGGGAACGATGAGGGAACGATGAGGGAACGATGAGCCAAAGCGCGTTGGGTTCGCCTCGACTGCGTTTCGGTTATTTTTGAATATTTAATTTGGCCGCTGACTGTGTGACACACTTAGCTATGGCGATGGTAATGGGAGATGGGAGATGCGAGATGGAGACGGAGACGGATCCATCCGAGCGGCAATCGCTTGGCGTCTCTTCTTCTTGTAATCGCTCGCTGGGCATAATTAAAATTTATGGCCAATGCGCTTCGAGTCAATTCATTAGCCGCCTTCTAGTCGCGGCTTAATTAAAAAATTTCATAAATTTTCAAATATCGCATTCACCTGTTGTTCTGGCCACGATTCCTATACAAACATATTGTTTGTATGTATGTGTATTTATGAGCGGGACGAACTATGGAACCCATAAAATGAAAAGGGTGCATAAGTTAAGTAAAAGTCAAATATGGTAAGTATGGCATAACTTTCGGAGAGAGCTATTTTATCATGGTGGCTGGGATTGAACTTAGCCTTATCTTTGCTTAAGCTACAAAAATAAAAGATAATAAAAAAATTTTAAAATAATTATAATATATAAAATATATAATATATTAACAGGTAAAATCGCCAAAATTATAAAAATTTTTGTTAATACTCACTAAGAAAAAACTACTACAAATATATAACCCATAATGCTTAAAGTTTCCATTTAAGTACAGTCTGCTGTATCCACAGAACAAAAGTATTTGGTTATAAATCAAAAGCATATCCTGTTCAGCCATGGCAGTCATATCAAAGCCTTTAAATGCTACACAACAATGAAATTTAGAATGTATTGAGTTTTAATGAGCGGCTCAGCAACAATGATGGGAAGATCCAACACTCAGAGAAATAACTAAGAACTTTGTAAGTAATTTTTTTTTAGCTCAAGAAAACAATTTATATTTCAAGAACGTTTAAGATATTCTAAATATATGCCTAAAGTACAAACTTAAGCCGTTGTGCTTTCATTGAGAATGTTTTTAATATCAAAAATTCTGGTATTGACAATTTTTAACAGGTTTCAAGAATTTTTTCTAAACTATGCATGTCGATTATAAAATCAAGAAGGAACTATTTTTAATTTAGGAATACTCAATAACGAAATTTAAAGGATTAGAACAGCGTTTTCTCTGAGTGAAGAAACAGGGGAGACATCAACCCACACACACTTGCACACAGCTCGTACAGAGTATGCACGTGTGTATGTGCACAAGTAGGTACCAAGTCAAGTGCCTGCTAAAAAAAAAATCCCTGGTCAGGAACATAATGCGGCAAGTGCCCCCGGAGCCCCTCCGCAAGTGATTAGCATGCATGAAGCAGTGGCAGCGCCGACAGCGACTGAGACTGCGACCAGTTGACAGTTGTCAAATCCACTTACGCTCTTCATGGTAAACAGTTTTTGACGAGCCTGCTGAAGGATTTATTTAAGTGCAGACGGACTGACTAACAGACTAATAAGCGCAGGCACATACGAAATTAAATAAAGAAAATATAAAAAAAACTGAGTATACATAAGTACATTCAAACGAAAACATATATCTGTGGAACGAAGCTAAACTCTGTACGGTTCCTTTAGAGGCTCGAGCAGGGCTTTGTGCGTGGTGGAAGAGCAGCAGCTGCCGATGCTACCTGTTGCTACCTGAAGTTCATTTGCTCGTTTATCAGGGAATGTTGATGGGAAAGCCCTGAACCGTTTATAGTTCTTTCTGTTTCCGCGAGCTCATTGAAAGGTTTTCGACTAGCTCAAAGAGCTGGCAAACCAACAACAACAAAAACAACCAAACAGCTTTGAAACAGCTGTACAAGTTTTCTGAATTCAATTCACTTGACAGCCAAAAACAAAACAGAACTTGAATACTTTTAAGCAAAGTGAATTTTAAATACCCTATGGAAATTTAACAGCAAAATAAAATAGGTGGAATAATAGTATTATATAAAAGAGCTAAGCGCACAAAAATATTTTATGTGATTTCAACATTCAGAAACATTATTATGTTTGTGCCTTTGCTTAAAATAATTATAGCTATTCCGAAAAAAATATATACAAATTTAGTTAGTGATTTTTTTTAGTAAATATAGGTAGTAAATATACAAAGCATGCCCAAAAGGTATGCAAAGGTATTAAGCACATTTATCTTTAAAACAAATAACTTCAGGGCAACTAGTCATTAAAAGCCATTGGCATTGGAGCAATACAACCAGATGCCAACTGTTTCAATAAAGAAAGCAAATGAAAGGTCTTTTATTTCTTTTCATGTTCGCAGCACTAAATGTTCAGCTGTTTTCTGGACCT
Organism: Drosophila colorata; assembly: GCA_035041545.1. NCBI lineage: Eukaryota > Metazoa > Arthropoda > Insecta > Diptera > Drosophilidae > Drosophila > Drosophila colorata. The sequence continues at coordinate 111,655 of JAWNLD010000275.1, read as the reverse complement.
GGCTTGCTGCTTTTTGAAGTCTGCTGAACTCGAGCGTTGAAGTTGAAGACGAGGGGCCTGGGGGATGTTCTAGTATTTGTTCTACAACATATGGGCGCAACAGCCAAAAAAAAAATGTTTTCTCTACAATTTGTAATACACAAAAATTGTGGTATTTGCGCGTGGCAAATAAGCTTAAAATAAGTACTTTGAGAATATAATACAATGGTTTAATGAGTATAAAGAGAATATACTTTAATTATGGTAAAGAAATGCAATCATAATAAGATAATAAATGTGTATTGTTATTCAATTCCCGGTATAACGTTTAATATTAAACAAATAAAACACAGTTCAGATCGTTATCAAGTCAATTCTTAAATTAAAAGTCTCTTAAAGATTATCAACATTTACTCGAATATACCCGTTATGCTCGTCTGGTTCAGGTATACAAAAAGAAGAAAAAAGAAAAGAAAAAAAAAGCATGTGTGAAATTATTTCACACTATGAGTGGAAATCCGTCAGCCTTGTTGGCGTGTTTGACTTTGACAATTGATGGTCCGCACATTTGTCTTTCACTTGTTGCGCTTTTTGTGAGCCAACCTCTCTCTATGGCCAACTTCCCGTTTCTGTTCGTCTTGCCTCTGCGTTTGCGTTTGCGTTTGCGTTTGGCTTTGCATTTGATTTTGGCTTTGGTTTTTGCTTTTACTCTGCACTTGGCCACATTGTCTGGCTTTGACGGCCTTTTGAAGTGCGCTCGTTTTGACAAATGTGTGTCATTGCTGGGACCATCAAAGACGCAAAGACCATCGCTCGCTCGATTTTGTTTGGCAAGGTGTATTTTCGACTATTGATGGGCGACATAAACGGTAAAACGTGGTTAAGTGAACGGCATGTGGGATACGATGAGATGCACGATCTGTTCAATACAAGAAGTACAAAAGGTGAATCGCAAACAATCGAAATACTCACTTGTTTAAGACCAATCCAATCTAGTTTAAATGACTCTGCAAAGCCGTTAGAGACGAATCCCTCTGTGTGTGTCTACCGAAAGTCTCAGGTTGTTAGACGAGCATTAAAAAGATGGAATAGTTTTTATCGGATTGCAGAAGATATTTATACACGAAGTTAAGTTTCAACAGATCATTTCTGTTTCTTCTACTTCACACTTTGTAAAAAAATTATTGATGATTTATTTGCGAATACGTGTTTGACACTTAATGAATTCATTCGCCCGAATTACAAAATTAATGAAAACACGTTTCACCGATTTTCATCTACCTGCGGATAGAAAATTGGGCGGAAAACTGTTGCCCAAGATTATTTGTTATTTAATATTCCCGCAGGGTAAAAAAATTAAAGCTTAAATTTTAATTGTACAAACTAGCACCATATAAAACTGAAAGACCACCGGCAAGTATAGGTAAATCGATCTGCTAAATATCTGCAAGGGGATATTACTCCGAAGATAAATGTTCTTTCTTGTTTTTCTTTTCTTTGTATTAAAGTATAATAACAAAGAATAATAACTAAACACCTAAAATTATGCACCTTTAAAGTAGTAAAAAAAAAAAAACAGATAACCAATCAATTATCGAGATTGCGTATCAACGGCTAGATAAGTTTGCAAAATGTTACTCCCACTGAATCTTAAGTGCCAAATTAATTTTCTAGGAAGTCTATTGTAATCTAATCAATGCCCGAACTGACTCACTCAACGTGTCCCCCCTATAAAGTGGGCGAGTTCCAAAAGAACCCACTTAGTTGAGTTAGCCCTTTGGTAGAAATGAGGGGTCTACGCATTATCCTGTCAGTGTTGTGCCTGGCTGTGGCCGCTGTCCAGTCGCTCGAGGACATTGCGCCCTTCAAGACGTATCCTGCCTCCTGCAAAGCCGCCAAGGCCAAGAAGAACGGCATCTATAAAATACAGCTGAATGGCGGCGAGCCCTTCAACGTCTACTGCGATGCGACAATGGCCGGCGTCGGTTGGCTGGTCATCCAGCGACGTGTGGACGCCAACATTAACTTCTTCCGCAATTGGTCAGCCTACCAACAGGGCTTCGGCAATTTGACGGGCAGCTTCTTCATAGGCCTCAATTACTTGAACGCCCTAACTGCCTCGCAGCCGCACGAATTGTTCGTGTATCTGGAGGATTTCAATGGACAAACGCGCTATGCCAAATACAATGCGTTTGCCATCGGCAACGAGGCCAATCTGTATGGCCTAAACACACTGGGCACATACTCGGGCAGCGCAGGAGACGCGCTCAGATACCAGCAGTACATGAAGTTCAGCACCTTCGACCGGGACCACGATAACAGCTCCTCGAACTGTGCCGCACAGTTCTCAGGTGCCTGGTGGTACAACAACTGCGTGAACAGGTGAGGGACAGCATACAGTAGATCCTGTGAGTGGACATAGCTAAATACTCTCTTTCTTGCAGCAATCTGAATGGCGAATACTTGGGTGGCGAGTACGGATATGATCTTATGGGGCGTGGCAACTGCTGGGTGCAGTGGCAGGGAGTCAATTATGCCTACAAGACCGTTCAAATGATGATTCGACCACTGAACTAGATTTAAGATTTATTTAGATAAATTCCTCTACTACTCCTAAGACGGCAATAGATCTTATTGAAACATTAACATGTCTCTGCTATGTTCCGAATTCGTTGATTTTGATGGAGGATCGTTTGGCTCGTTGACAGCTGCTCCAGCTCCCAAAAATGGTCCACGTTTCCACAGTACGCTGGCACGAACAGTAAATTCCGCATAACTTTGTCAAACGATCCGACAGTTTGTCGAGGCTTCCAAAATAGAAGCTCTTAATTGCAAGTATTACGTTGGAAATGATACCAATAAACACGGCGCAGAGCGACAAAGTTTTGGAGGCAAAATTAGAACAAAATGCGACGTCTTCACGCACTAAATGTATTATATGTATATCCAAATGTACGAGTGTATGTATGTACTATGTATATAAATACACAGATACATACCTATGCTTAACAATTTTCAGTGTGGCGACAGCTAAGAAATTCTAAAAAAAATGTCGAGAACAATATCCGAGCAAACATTTGAAAACTATTTTTCCAAAACTCACACGGCCGCAGACCATGGCGGCGACAAAGACATTTTCATTCCACCCGAAAGAGAAGAAAAAGGGCTGCTTTACTTGCACTATTCACAGAAAAGCTCTTCATTGGAAAATTATTTCAAATGCATAAATTTCTATCTATTCCATTTTCATATGAAGTTTTTGGAAAAAAAAAACAACAACCTTAAGCATTATTTGACATCAGAATGGAATGTATAGTATTCAAGAGTATTTGGAGTTCGGTGTATGCGTTGGTTGTCGCTTTCATTTCACAAGGAAGTGTGGAAATATTTCAGCTTTCGCTTTACGAAAGAACGCGCATCATTTCAGAACCCATCAACGGCGACACGGCGGCAGAAAACCTCGGCACAATTTTCATTTCAGACAGAAATTAAGAGATGTTGTACAATTTGATGCCTCCCCCAGCGGAGTAGCTGGGGATCTGCAGATTTCTGGGGTGGGGTTATTTCTGGGTGTGTGTAGGTGTGCGTAGGTGTGTGTGTGTGGCGCTGTCAACTGCTGTTGAAAGATTTTCGTGTCGCTGTTTCCATGCCGCCTGCCATCAGGCGACAGACACGAAATTCTTGAAAAACATTTTTAAAACTTTTTTAAAATTTTCTTCATTTTTTTTTTTTTGGTTTCTATTTGTTTTTGGTTGTTGCCTTCGTACGTAAAAAGATTTAGCAATAGCAATGAATTTAGTTAATTTATGGCATTATTAATGACATTTTGAAATATTAACAGAAAATAAAAAAAAGAGCACACCAAAGTTTGAGCTGACAGAATAAACGACGACATTTTCTTTTACTACATTGTTTTTTATTTTATTTATAAATATATATTTTTTGTGCAATAAATATCAGAAAAAATATAAAGAACATTTTCATACGTGCTATTTTTCTTTAAAAGTCATGTGAGCGCTGTGTTTAAAATGTTTGATATCCGTTCTTTTTTTTATTAGTTCTTCTCTGAATAAGTTTGAATATTTTTGAACAAAAGGAATTTCACTGGGTCAGTCAGCTATCCATATATTATGCTTTGAATACCTAGGCCAAAGTAATAAATATGCAGAATAGTTGGACATTTCTGAATGGCACGAGCTAATCAACCTGCATAAAATGCAAATATCCAAACAAAGAAATCCAAATCTCCAATCGAAAATAACAAATTTACGATTCAATCAATTGAATCTTTCAGGGTCTTGTCTAAAAGCCATAAAATGTTAAAGCGCCTCTTCAGTTTCTCTTTTCTTTCTATTTTTTTCTTTAACCGCTTTAGCTTCAGTCGCTAAGGAAATTTACATTAATTTGAGAACAAAGTGTAGCACATTATGCAAATATTTATTTGGATCGAATCTGTCGCTTCGCCTGGCAACAAATATTCCCATTTGTATTTGATGCTATATTATGCTTATAGATTTCGCTCACAATTTGACGAAACTGCGCCTAATCTGTTCGCTCTAATCAAAAATCAGAGAATTGCTGCCTGAACTGATAACCTGCGCCTAGCTTGTTATTGAGACATGCGCAGGCGCTTAATTAATGCTATTTAGATGAGATTTCGAGCTTGTTGAATTCATTAAATCGAAATGGCAGCAACAAATCTGCTGCGTGTGCGCATTCTTGACAAACAACTTTGATCCCATTAAATATAGAGATTTCAAAAAATCACTGATTAAACGTACTTGGAAAATAGAGATGGAAAATACCATTGCCCCATAGCGTAACAATGTGGGGAAAATCATTAATGACCTGCAATTAAATTCATTCTTTGGGTAAAAACATTCATGACCTGATATATCTATTTGAAATTAAGAAATGTCCTCTAAGTAAAATTAATATGTGTATTTATATATCTTTAATTAACAAATATAAATTTAGAGCACATTAAACGCATTTGACATTTTTATTGGCCCGAAAACACACGCGAATTCGAAAGTCAAGCAACTAAAAGATTTGCATCAAATATTATTTAAAAGATTTTAAATTAAATATATGCTTTAATATCTGTATGCTCGATTATGCTTTTCCTTTTGTCTAGTGTGTTTATAATTTATTGCATGATTAAATACAAACAATGGCCATCAAAAGTTTTGAATGTAGAAACAATTGCAGATAGTTAAGTTTACAACCAGTTGGGAAACAGAGATAATTAGATAAATTTTAGGTAGAATCAATCGAAAACGGGTAAGCCCTTAATGACTAAACTACTTTTGATTCGGGTAAATTTTTAAATAAATAAAAAATCTACACTATATATATGATAAGTAAAAATAATACTGTCGGTATCTACCGACTAACAATACTCTACAACTATACAAGTTATTTTTGTTTGATGTCAAGGTGAGAGAGAAATAGAGAAATATAGTTAGGGGCTGGGATGGGCGTGGCAAATAAAACGTAACACTTTATTTGACGCGACTAAACACGAAGACAATGTTCTCCTTTCAAGCAACAGGCCAAGTCTTAGGCTGACTGTGAATTATTTCTAAAAATTGCATAAAGTGTTAAATGGGCTTGGTTGCCGTTGCCAAGAGCGATCCCCCAAACACGATCTTAAGTAAGCTCAAAAAAATGTCATAAAAAAACACCACCAACAACAACACCTACAACGACAGTCGATTAAAATCATATACATAATTTGCATAAAATCACCTGAACGTTAAATACCTATTTTCAGCTTATGCCATGAAATGCTCGTAAAGTTCAAGATAAACCGGCAAGTCTGAGTTTTATGTAAAACGAGACCAAACTCGACGGGGAATATGGAAGCATGATGAATCGGCACTGCGAGAAACTTTTGATTATTATTGATAACTATTATTTTTACTAGTATTATTATCATTATCATCATTCTAATTATTTGTATTATTAATATTAATATTATAATTCCTTTTATTTATTATGTTAACAAATAAGTTTTAGATCTCTACTAAATAAACATTTTTTTAAAACAGGTTTTTTTTTTATTAACTTTTAGTTTTAAAAAGCATTGAGTTATTCATAATATACAATATTCACAATAATCAGACTGCATTTGCAGCATCCTCTCGGTACCAGTTGAATGCATGTTGTCGGACATAACATTCCCCCTTGGTATGGGGTGAGGCCCATCTTAAACCTCTGCTGGTAACAGTTTTGGTAAGCTGCTCGCAGCCGAAACTGCTACCCATTTCTGTTTCCGACAACATGGAATGGGTAATCCTTCGCCGCTCGAATTAGCTACTGAGCAAACATCCACAGTTTGCCGAGTAACCGGTGGAAACCCACATGGAGCCCACATATTTAGTGGAACACCATGTGTCTAGGAGTCGACTTGACTTGGTGACTTACGAATTACGTAAAAACCCTTCTGCACCAGTCCATTAATCCGTTGGTTGTCACATTAGTCGCCTCTTACGACAAGCAGTGACATACTGTGTTGGTATTCTAATCCGCCAACACGCGGGGAATATGTATTTACATACAAGCACCTTAAGTAAAATAAACTAAAAATAAAACATTTTTTATTTCTAGCAGTGCACAATTGATACAGTCAAACCAAGGTAAATTAAGAGTGGTCGACGTGGAGGTACCCTATATCCATCTATCTCTATTTATCATCCATCAAATACATCATTCATACAAATGTTCTTGGTTTAATCTCTTTTCAATTAAGTCAACAGTCAAATTTCTGCTTGCTATAAACAAGTGTTAAGCTTCATAATACGTTTTACTTATTTTTATGGGTACAGGGTATAATAATAAAAAACTATGAGTCTGACTTATGGGTGTCTCAAATAAAATTCAGTATATTAGCATAAATCAGCCAAATATCATTCAAACTATTTTACATTTTTAATGAACCCAAAGAAGAAATAATCACGTACTCCTCTTTTATCGTCTCTGACTTTCATCGATTTATGCGCAAAACCCTCCATAAATAAGAGTTTTATGACGTCAAATTAAAAATTGTAGCTGCCGACATAACCATTAACAAATGGACACGAAAATGCATTTTGGAATCTCTCGAACTTTCAAATTTAATATTATGGGTATTAAGTTAAAGAAATAAAATGGAAAATTCACTGAATTAGTTTGCACGATCATTATCAATAAAAATGATAGTCACGAATTTACATATGTGCACGATAAGTACAAAATATGTTTTAATTTAAAATAATATATTAGTTATTTTATCGTATATTATATTCAAACACAAGGTGAAGCCAGCATCTTAACTAACGCGGAAAAACTCCAATATACTTAATATACATACTAAAGAAACTAATGAATTCAAAAATAATAATTTCCTAAGCTTATAGATATGATTAAAATAAAAGTTTTGTTTTAATTTACGATATATAAACCAAAACGCAATCTTTGATCGTAGGCCTCTTTAAACAAAATCTCTTCTGCCAACCATATTTGCTTTATAGACATTATCTTAGAAAAACAATAAAGCTTAAAAATATTAAAAAGAAAAAATCAGATTAAATAACATATTTATTGGTTTTACCGCTAAATCTTGTTCATTTGTTGGAGGAGCTACGCAACTGTTGAGCTTTGCTCGGCGAACAGTGTTTAAAAACGACAACATCTGGCAAAAGATATTTAGTTTTCTGGAAGTTATCGATATTCATATATCGATATGAAGTCCATTTGCCATTCAAAGTTGAACACTTCAATATTTTTCTGATCTGAGGATTTGCATAGGTAAAAAACTAGTGTAATTCCTATTATTGCCAGGTTGCTTGTACCTTTTGTTTTTAAGGCGCAATTTTGCACGTTTAGGAAGCTGTAAAATAACATTTGTGTTCTGTAACTGTTATGATGTTGCGACTGTTAGCAACAGTAAATTTAAATTTGAACATCAAGTGCGGGTACTAGGCGAAGCTACCTTCCAGCCTAGTGAGAAATATCTAAAAAGTTTTTATTTACAAATTGTCACACTAAATTGATAACCCACATCATTTTATTAATAAAACTGATACATCAGTTACGGCAGTTAATTCCAGAAAAAAGCTGTTGCTCTCGCTGTTAATAACAGTTGAGCAAGTGTTAATTTTTTTTGATGCCGAAAACATATGTTCGACGAACGAGAATCGGGGAGTAAATTTAACAAAACGATGGAAGACCCGCTGAAGCCCAAGCCAGTGCCGCTGGCAGCAGAAACAGTATTGTGGTTTGAGTTCCTGCTCGATCCGCACAAAATAACACAGCACTTGCAATGCAGGAACCCCGGTATGCTATACAAACTTTTCATTGAGATCTAAAAGTGGCCAACACACTCCTCCCACTCGCTTGCAGAGCCCAGCGCCGTGGAGCTAATCATGCAGTTCATCAGCATGACGCCAGACACGTCGACCGCGTCCACTGTCGTCACGCCCGGCAGCGACCTGCAGAGCTTGGCCGGCGCCAGCGTGGGCGCCAATGCGACCACGCCCGCCGCCTCGGCGGCGCTCAGTGTACCGCCCATGGCGCAGCAGCAGCGGCAGGCGGACGTGTACCAGCAGCTGTCTCGCAAGCAGCTGGCCCTCAAGATTCTGGAGCTGAAGGTGGCCACTTGGCTGCGATGGGATCTGGACGCGCTGGAGAAGGGCCTGCCCGTTATCATGCAGCTGGGCCTGCTGCGCGACCTGTGCACGATCAGCTACGGACGCGTCGTCAGCATTCCCTTCGCCAGTGACTTCGATTTCAAGATTTGTATGTGGGCTTTCTCGTATAATATCGTGTATAATATCTTGTGTGCTTCTCCAGCTGCCACTGGCAATGAGCGTGCTGCCCGTTTTGCGCTCACCATCTACCATCGGACGATACTGCGGCTGCAGCTCATCAAGGACAGCGCTCTGAAGAGTCCGCGTCCCCTCATGTAAGCCTCGCGCTCCAGCTCTGGGCAGCCTTTAATGCTCGTTCACGAAGTAAAAAAGTCAAAAATTAATATTTTTCAAAAATATTAATAATTAAGACCGTTTTCGTCTGTTATAAGCTGTTATCAGAATGTGAACGAGTATTGCGCAGTCGGTTACACCCGACTGCAACTATCCCATTTGTTATAATTTTCTGTCTTCGTCTGCAGGTTCCAGACGGTTGATCAGCTGCAGCAGTTTCTGGACATGCCCACCCAGCCCTCCATCGAGTATCTGGAGCAGCTGTGCTCAACAGCGTCCACGAAGCTGTTCCACGTATTCCACTACGACAGCTTTGTGACCCTCCAGTGCGACAGCCTGAGCACCGCCCAGAACTACGACATCATGCACCTGATCACGCCGCAGGAGCTGCGCGCCCAGCTGCAGTACGAGCTGGCCCACTACTACCTTCACACCAAGCAGTATGTGCTGGCGCGCGACTCCGCCGCGGCCTGCAACAGCAATCTTCAGGCGCTGCCCGCTGGCGCCGTTCGCTACTTCTGCCACATTCGGGCCGCGGAGCTGGAGGGCCTGTTGCAGGCGTGCGGGATCAGCGCCAAGCAGCAGACGCTGCTGGAACGCTTCCATCAATCGCTGCTCAACAGCTATGCGGACATTGTTGCCATACTGCGGCTGGACAACGGTGCACGCGAGATTCCGCTGGTGAGCCACATCCAAATTTTAAGTTTATTTATCAAATGCAAACGTTTCTCCTTCAAATAAAAATAAAGGTGAGCCGGCGCACCGTGGAGCTGGACATTGAGGCTGCCATCTCGACGGGGCTGCTCAAGGAGACGCGCCAGCTGCTGCTGCACGTGGCTGCCCTGAATGTGGTGCGCACCGTCTTCGAGTGGGGCAACATCTTCGGCAGCGTCGAGTACTTCGAGAAGTACCGCGACCTGGACTACCTGCCACCCATTGTGGAGGCCATGCAGGACGCTCTGACGCACTGCACCCATGCGGAGCAAACGGCACTCAAGCATTTCCTTATCGATTGCATCCTGTACCAGCAGCAGCAGCTGCAGCTAGAGCAGAGCCGCCAGTTGTTCCTCACGGCGAAAGGCATGGGCATTTTCTCCAGCGAGGAACTGGCTGATTTGGACGACCAGCTGGTTCAAGCAGCGCAGCCCGTGCTCACTAATTCCCTGGCCACGCTCAACGATTGGATTTGCCACTCAAAGAGTAGGTTTATCATGCACCCAAATGTGTACCAAATTGATTCTCCTGTTCCTCTCTGTTCCAGTGACTCGCGTGGATGTGGCCGCCTTGGAGCGTCAGTTGATCAGCTGCACGAATGCCAACAGCGTGCGGATTCTGCTGGTCAAGCTGTGCGGCACGGCGCCGGGCAAGCCGCTGTGGGCCATCAATCCCAGCTGGGATGTTCCCCAGCCGCTGAAAACGCTGATCATGGCGATGCCGGTCAGCTTCCTGCAGGACTTCAGCTACGTGCTGTTGGGCAAGGCACGTGAGCTGGCCGCCCGCGGCAACTACATCGATGCGGTGTCTATGCTGAGCGTGCTCAAGTCGGAAACACAGCGCCAGGAGCTGGGCGGCAGTGCGCAGCTGATGTGCAAGCTGATCACGTGGGAGATACTGCACATCCAGATCACGCAGTGCCTGGACGAGTGGCACCAGAAGCCGCTCGACCTGCAGGCGCTGGGCACGCGCTGCAAACAGTGCTTGGGTGCCTTGCAGGCGGGCGATTCGATGATGCCGCGACTGGAAATTCTCGAGAGCTGCGCCATCATGCTGCTGAATCTGACGGACTTTCCGCCACTTCTTTACCTGGACAAGCGGGCGCAACAGCTGGAATTGCCGTTGGCCTTTGCGGCCACCTTCATTGAGATGGAGAAGATGAAGGGGCCGAAGAAGGTGTGCCGCGATGCCTGGGAGCTGATGCTGAGCATGTTCCTCAACGTGCCCAAGCGGGCGGCATCGACGGGCGCCGGCAGCGGCGCCAGCAGCGCGCTCCAGGCATTTCTGCAGCGTGTGCGCCACCAGAGCGTCTTCGGACTGGCCATCTCCATGCTGGGCAAGATGCACAACATACTGAAGGACGACCCCAATCACGATCTGACCTGCGAGTACATGCAGCTCTGGCCCACCAGCATTAACAAGTAAGATATGTCTGATATGCCAACCTGCCCCTGCTAACCTAACTAATTCTTACCTAATCCTCCCAGTCCAAACAGCTACAGTCTGCGCAGCGTGTGCGAGACGCTCTCGTGGCTGCTTTCCGAGGCACTCAGCCACTATCCGCAGACCATCTCGTGGCTGAAGATGAAGGGCGATCTGGAGCTGGCCATTGGCAACAATGAGAGCGCCATGCGCTGCTATGTGAATGCTCTGGTCACGGGCACCGACTACTGCACCATGCCGCTGCAGCGCAACGTGGCCGATGACTATGTGATCAGGAAGATGATACGGTGTGCCGCCAATCTGGGCTGTCACATGCAGGCCACCGTGCTGTGCCAGTTCCTCGAAGAGATCGACTATGGCATTGTCTTCAAGAATCTCAGCGAGAAGTCATCCAACTTCACGGACGCCATGGATGCCTACTACAGCTGCATATGGGACACGACGCTGCTCGAATTTATCGTCAATCTGCACGCGAAGCGAGGCGAGCACAGTCGCAAGCTGGAGGCGGTAAGAGATGTCGCCTATTCAAAGCCCCTTTATAGTGGTAATCAATTTGAAATGTTTCACAGATCTCGATGATGGGCACCTTGGAGCTGAATGCCAACAACAATGAGGAGATCAAGCGAGAGAGCGCCATGGTGCGCAAGTCGCGCTTCCTGCGCGCCCTGGCCAAGCAGTATTTGCTGTAGTCAGTGGCGAGGCCAGCCGATCCTCGCCCACGCACTACACCACGACCAAGCCCACAAAGAAGACCAACTAGAGTTAAGCTTAAAGAGTTTTTTGTAATTGTACGCAATTAGTTTGTAAGCGCACAGTGTAGCAATAAGTTGATGTGGTTAAAATAAGTTAAAGAAACTTGTAATTTTTGTAGACAAACTGAGATCAGTTATTTGGGCCTTCTGCCGCGCCCAGCGCTTCCTCCTGTTTTTGCCTTCTTGTTGTTTGCGCTCTTCTTGGCCTCCTCGGCCTTGCGCTTGGCAGCGCTGGCTGCATTCGGCGTGCTGGGCAGCGTTTTGAAGAAGCTGTCGAGGCGCACCTGCGTCTGCGCCTGCTTGGACTTGAGCAGCTTCTTGGCACCATTGCGCACGCGCTCCTCGTTGAACTGCCGATCGCCGCACAGGAACTGCACCAGGCCATCCTCGTCGGGCGCCGTCCACTTGAGATCAATTTCGCTGGCATCGGCCACGTCCGGCTCGATGAAGAGCTCACGTGCTCGCTTGAAGTTCCAGTTCTCCGGCACTGTGTACTTGCTGGTGTCGATGTTCTCCAAAATGGTCTCGATATCCCGATAGCTTTTGATCAGTTCGATGGCGCGCTTGGGTCCAACTCCTTTGATGCTTTCGCAGTAATCGCAGCCCATGAGAATGCACAAGTCAATGAACTCCTTGCTCGTCAGCTCGAGGCTCTGCAGCACCTTGTCGTAGCTGAACTCCTTGACGGGCATTTTGCGCGCCTCGCTGTAGGTGAGATAGCGCAGCAGCTTGCTGGAGCCAAAGGTGAGCGCGTCCATATCCTCCGTCGCCGTGGCGTACACTTTGCCAGCTTTAACGAGAGCAGCACATTGGGCCTCGGCCTCACACGGTGCGTCTACGTAGGGCACGCCCATGAGCTTGAGCAGCGCCCTGGCCTCCATCGCGTGTTCTTTGGTGACGCGCACCAGACGACGATTGAATTTCTCAATCTCCGCCTCGTCGCCCGCCTCGGTGGCCACTTTCAGTGCCTTTTCGGCCTCCTCACGCCGGCCGGCGCGTTTCGCCAGTTCGCCAGCTTTGAGATCTGGCGGCGCACCATCGAAAACGTAGACCGGCTTAATGCCGTTGTCCAGCAGGCGAATGGTGCGGTAGAACATGCCCATCAGATGCGAGGTGGGATCTCCGTTGACGGTGGCCAGCTGAGCGCCCTCCGAGCGCACTGCAATGAGAAACTGATACAGACACATGCTTGCATCGATGGCAACTTTGCGCCCTGCAATGAGATGGGGATTAGTCGCACTTATCCAGGTAATTGCTTTTGCTGAAGACTTACCGAAAAAGTTTTTTATCTCACTCTCGCGTATGGCCTGTGGTGCCAAATCGGCAATAAGCTTCGATAGGCCCAAAATTCCCATGGTAAATATTTACTACGAGATAGTTCCTTGTTTATGGCTTGTTATTAGCAGATTTCGCCTGCCCAACACTCTGCGCGCGCTTTTTGTTGCAAATGTTGTGCACGCGTCTTGTTGTGAGTGCCAACTAAATGCATCGCATTGCAAATATATCGATAGGCAATCGCTTGCTGGACAAAGTTAACAAAGCTTAATGGCAGGCATGTGAGGAAACAAATGTGTAAGCTTGGCGTTTCTTGTTTTGAACCACCCAATTGAAACGCCAAAATATTTAGTTTGCTGCTTGAAAACAATTCAATTTATCTTGCCGCCAGCTATCGATTCCGAGAGTGCATCGTTATCGATGTATTTACTCATCCCTAACGCCACACACATAAGCAAAAGCATGTCGGCTGACGAAAAAAAAGATAAAACCATTGAAAATATGGTATGTAAATTTCTGCAAATTGTTTGAAAACTAAGTTAAATGTGTGTGCGACAAACGCGCATCGAAAAAATGTGGGCTGCAAATGTGCTTACCTTGCAAATAAGGCGCAACAAATATTGCTCTCGACAAATCGGCCTTCTCCCCTGCGACCATTCGTTTATGTGTATAAACATGGCGTCGTTGCGTTTGTATGTTGCCTGTGTCTAGTTTTCGGTGCGTGCGAGCGAGACAACGTGTGCATGCCCAATGCCCCCATAGACACGCATACACAAACGCAAAGCTCAAAAGAAAACTTGTGTGTGCACTAAAACATTTGAAAAAAAAAACGAAATAACTGAAACGCATAAACCAGCGGCCGAGCAACGCACAGTCCGATGGTAGTGGTAGTGCCTAACTGTAAAACGCCGCCAAAAATTTGCTGCAAGTGTGTTAAAATTGTGTTTTTCTCTTGTTTTGATTTCTGTACATCAGGATGCCAACACAACGCCAGATGCGGAGGCGGCGACCAAAGAAAATGCCGCTGATAAGGTAATCGAGTCGAAGGCGCTCGAAAATGCAGCGGAGCCAACAACACCCGAAGCGGAGGTAGCCAAAGCCGAGGAGAAGGAGAGCGGTGCAGAGGCGCCACCCGCTGCTGATGACGTCGCTGATAAAAAAGCTGTTGGAGACGCAGCGCCAACATTGGATGCAGGTAAATAAAGGCAGCGCCAATGCGCATACACATACACACTAGTTCAGTGTATGCATGTATGAGTGAAGAAAGAGCGAGAAAAACAAAAATCATAAAATGAATTTTGCGCGCGTTTCGTAGAATGCGGCGAATTAGAAATTACAGTCGCCGTCAATACATTTACGTCGCTTGCCGTCGTTGTTGCTGCGCTGGCTTTGGCGCTGGTCTCTAAAATGCCGCGCACATTGTGCTACGATTTGCGTGTTAGCTGTTGTGTGTGGGTTCGAATTCCCATAAAGAGATTTGTGTTTCTTCGATAGTTTTATTAATATGTGGAAAAAGTAGTGTTGTTGTGATGTTTCTTTAAAAAAAATATAATCTATATATATTATTACTATATCCATATCCTTGGCTATTGTTCATACTGAACCTTGAACAATATGGTTTTGTGTAGTAAAAGCTAAGGTAGATAAAATATTCATTTTCATGGTTCCTTGCGCTCCCAAACTAACTAGCATTGAACTTCCCAAGCATGAAGACAAAAAAAATATAATATATTTTTTAAATATTTTTATAATTGTAAAATAAAAATAAAACAACGAAACCCAAATCCAACCAACTATACAAATTACACCTTAGTTATCTGATCAGAGTACGGTAGCAAGTAGATATCCAATTAGGCACAAGAAGTTTATTTTCGTAATATCAATTATAGTATCTAATGTTGAATTGAAATTTATCTACCTATCTATCGCAGATGTAAAGGAGAAGGACACAAAGGCGGCATCGCCGGCGCCGCCGGCAACAAAGAAAGTGAATAATGGCGCCAAGAAGAATGCGGCCAAGATTGAGGACGACGAAGAGGCGGATGAAGATGACGAGGAAGGTGAGGACGAGGAGGAAGATGAGGATCAGGCTGAAGATGCAAAGGACGATGCCAGCGATGAGGAGAAAAAACCAACAGCCACAGCAGAGAAGAAGAAGAATGATGCAACAGACGGTGCCAGGCCCAAGTCGGGATCAGCAGCAGGCGCGGACAAGTCAGCAGTCGCCAAGAAGACCGACGCCAAGGCCAAGAATGGCAAGGTGGAGAAGTCTGACGATAAAGAGCAGGATGACGACGACGCTGACGAGGGCGACGGCCTCGACGAGAACAACGAGGTGGCCGAGGATGACGAGAACGTGGTGGCTCTAGCAGAGATCGATCGCATCAATGAGAACATCAACAAGACGCGAGTCGATGGCCTGCAGGTGCTTCATTCGGTAAGTTATCGTCAGGTGGAGGCAGCATATTATAAATATTATTATATTATATATTATTATGTATTTCATGCAGCTCTGCTTTGGCGCCCAGGGCAAGAACAATGTGGTGAAAAAGAATTTGCGCTCCTTTGCTGGCTTCGAGTTTGCAAAGGATTCGTCAGAATACAAAAAGAAATACGAATCCATTAAGAAGGTGGACAACAAATCTTTGCGCAGCATCTGCGAAATTCTCACGCTCGATCGCAAGGGCAGCAAGGACGAGATTGCGTCACGTGTGCTCAAATTTCTCATGGAGCCGGATGAGTCGCTTTGCGTCGAACAGGGAGATGAGGAAGAGGAGGAGGTGGACGACGAGGATATCGACGACGACGAAGAGGCCGCCAGCGAAGAGGACAAGAAACGTAAGAGCAGCAAGGCGAGCGCAGGCACCGGCAGAGGCTCAGCTCGCAATTCCAGCGGACGCCCAAAACGTTCCACGGCAGGCAAAAGTAAGTAGCGCCCTATCACCTTATGGAATGGTCTTCTTGATTCATATGCTTTCAGAAATGTCGGCATACGTAGATCTATCCAGCTCCGAGGAGAGCGAGCACAAAGTGACGGTGGCTAAGCGAAGACGGAACGACGACTCCGAGTCCGGCTCAGATGTAAGTCAGTGTAGCTTAGTTCAACCCATTCTACATTCGCTCTCCGCTTGCAGTACAATCCTTCAGGCAACTCAGACTCGGACGCGGGGCGCGGCGGTGGCGGCGCCGGTGGAGCAGCTGGAGCTGGTCGCAAGCTGGCAGCACGCGGTAGTCGCGGCCGACCGGCGCGCAAGAGTCGCCGAAGAAATTCAGATTCCGAAGACGAAGAGGAATCAGAGCTATCAGATGCAGATAGCGATGTAAGTTGCGCAGCTATTGATAACAGTTAATTCATAATTCTAATGGCATTCGCTGTTGCCCCCCAACAGGTGCCCAAGCGCAAGCGGGCCTCAACAGGCAAACGTGGCCGATCCGCTGCGTCCGCTCCGGCTGGCAGACGAGGACGTGGGCGAGGCGCCTCGGCGCGAAAACGCAAGGACTCAGAGAGTGAAGATGAAGAGGTATCAGAGGACGAAGAGGAGGAGGAATTGTCAGAATTTGGCAGTGAACAAAGCGAGGTAAGTAAACATTCCAGTAAAAAGAATCATTCATATAGGAATTGCTTTTTCATTTCGCAGGAGGAACGTCCCAAAAAGAGTAAGAAGCCCACAACGCCTGCGAAAAATAGCAAAGCCAACAACAAGTCGAAACCAGCTGGAAAGTGTACGTCCTTAAAGCATTCTCCACTCTCAAGTCTAATTCGCAAACTTTTTGTTTTGTGTGCACACAGCCGCTGGCCGACCGAAAAAATCAAAGAAGGAAACGTCCGAAGAGGAAGATGCTGACGACAAGGATGAGTCCGATGAGAACGAGCCATTAACCAAAAAGGGCAAAACGGCATTCCCAACGGTAAAGTAGTCCTAGCCTTAATAAAGATTATATTTTCATAATTATTGTCATTGTAGGATGAGCAAATACGCGGCTATGTCAAAGAAATTCTAGACAAGGCCAATCTCGAAGAGATTACCATGAAAACAGTGTGCAAACAAGTCTATGCTAAGTACCCAGATTTTGATTTAACAGAAAAGAAAGATTTCATTAAGGCCACAGTAAAAGCGGTACGTGCAAATGTGTTCCCCTCTGCCTAGTGACTGATAATACAACACTTCTATTTAATTGTAGTTAATTGCAACATAAAACTACACAAAAAGGGAGGCATTGGAGCCTGGGGATGGGCCAGCAAGCAGTAAAACTTGTACCAAACACTAACATCAACAACAACCACACAACAAGCGACCGCAAAAGCGAACAGATTTTGCCACTTTTTGAGAGCAGCTGCGACAACAAACAAAGAAAAATATCTAGTTTTCCTATAAGCGTATAATTTGTACTCTTTAAAACTAACTATAAACTCTACCTTAAACGGATTATGTCCTTTTTCTATTGTGTATTAAGAGAGGATTATTCATATATGCATGTGAATATGTATATATGTAAACGTAATGTGTAAACACTTATATTCATTTTCTTTATGAATACCTGTGCTCTGAAACGGCTCTACAAAAAGTGTGTAATTTAAGCAAACCGAAATAGAAAAGAAACTTGTAAAAACAAAAGCAGCAACACGCGATTTATACATTTTAATGTAATGCTGATTGATTTGACGTTCAAAATTATGTATTTTAAATTAAGCAAAGAGGATAAAAATAAAAACAAAAAGATTATCTAAAATTCACACACTGGCAGCAGTACAAAAAACGAAGCATAGAAACTTTAACAGCAAGTCAAGATTCGTAAATAATAATATTGATAATAATGCACACGTTTTCGGCTATGTAAAAATTATTAATGTATTTAGCTTGGGCGAGCAGTCAAGCGAAAGCGCTAGGAATAATACCTATAAATATGTATTATTCCTGAATTCCAAGCATTAAATTGAGAAATTTTGGAACAAAATTGAAAGTGATTGTAGAATATGAATGGATGCAGGTTTTTATATTTTTGCGATTTTGGTTTATTATTTCGATGTGGGCGTTAACTATTCGAAGGAGCTTGGAAGCGTCAGTTTTTTAACTGTCCGCGGATTGTTATAATAAGTATATACTTGTAAATGATTTTCTTTCACTTTTTCAAACGGTTTTTAACTCTTCCGTTAATCTCAAGTGCTTGGCTTTGATAATAGATTGAAGGCAGAACTAAAGCAGGTTTCTCTTGTAGAGCGGCAAACACAAATAGGATTCACACACCAGATACACCTACAATATAATACACATATGAATAATGAAATAAAAGCAGTGCATGGAATATATCGTATGAATATTCATGCGAAAATAAATGTATGTAAATTTTAAACAAAAAATATTGAACAAAAAACAAAGATTAATAAAAATGTTTTGAACACAAACTTCACACACATAAATGCTAACATCTCAATGTACGTCTTCTTGTAGTAAAAAGATTTTCAAAACCAAATGGTAAAATATGTGTAACAAATAAAACTCGATGTGCGTCTTCTATATGCAAACATAGTATCTACATATATAAAGAAAAGTATATATGAAAAATGAGTTAACGAGGACCGTACGAGAATAAAGTTGGATAGAATTTATTGAGCGCTCTCTTTATAAAACAGAAAATATCTTAACCGTAAACCGCGTGCGTTCCAATTGGATGCCTAGATATAAAACGATATTTTGTTTTATCTTTAAATGTTTCACTAAGGAAATAAAGACGGATGAAGTATGTATATCAATAATATATCGATAGAAAATAATCTAAAATGTGTTTTTTTTATGGGCTATAAAGTTTGTAATATCTGGAGATTGGATTACTTCAATATTTATATAATGTGTACATAATACTATAAACTTATTTTCTATCTGGGCCTTCTTAATCCCATCCTATACTATGGTAAAAAAAAAACGAGGAACTTGTGGAGCCTTTAAAAAAAAGCCATTTCTATTTGTGTTTCAGATAGTAATTTATTGAGAAATTGAAAAGTGCAATATTTAAAAATAACCGTTGTAATATACTTATGGATGTAATTTATGAGTATAGAGGATTGAAGGTTAACCTGTCGATTTGACTGGTAAGTGGATCACGTGGATAAGGCTGTAACATACAGATATTAAAAAGATCAATTTTCGATTTTGAAGGACAGAACAATGTTAAAGGTAAGATCGATAAATAAAACACAAAATGGTTTGGCAAAATTTATGAAAAACTAATGTTAGGTTTAAATGCATTGACGAGAATATATAAACGGATTTTTTTTTAATCAATTAGCCCTGAAAATAGATCAAAGCACATAATTTAAATCAAATATAACGAAATATATATCAATTTCAAAAATATCATTTGATTGCGAACTAAACGGCTTGATATTGACCTAAAACTTAACGCAAATGGATTTCAATGGGTTCTACAAAAATTCAGATACATAAAATGCGTACGTCGCGTGTTATATACTTACCAAAAATGCAGGTAAAACTTGATCACGCTTCAGAGCGCCGTCTGCTGAAATGGAAAGAAGTAAACAACTTCCCGATCCAAGAAAACATAGCTAAGCTAAGCCAAATTCAAAGCGAGCTGCTTCAATGATTTCTGGGGTTAGAAAATGCACGACAATTAGCGATGGTCCTAAGTTTTAGACTTGATTAAAAATGTTGCCTTTCAGAGAGGTTTACCGTTTCTTGTGGAACATTAGAATGTCAATATAATAATATAAAATATTTATATACATATACATATTGATATATAATACTCGTAATTAAAGGTAATATAAACCGCATAGACCGCAAACAAATGATATCTTGAAACAACATACTGATATACAATTATTAATCGTGGAGATTGAGTTTTATGTTATAAATAGAGATAATCAAAATTCCAATTGGTTTGGAGGCTTAAACGTGACGCTATTGCGGGGGGGAGTACGGCGTTGAAAATCGTTGTGGTTGGCTATATATATATAAGAGAAATACATGTCACATATGTTTGTATGTATTGTATGTACAAATATAGTATGTATAGAATATCAGCATTATTACGAGAACAGGTGCATAAGATAAGGCATTTAATATATGTATAGACAAGTAGTATATTCAAAATGTTTCAAGGCATAAGTATTGATAGACCTGCTACATACCCAAAAATTAACGACAGCGACAGAACAAAAGCAAAAGCCCGGCCCTAGATCCCATCCAACTTAGCGCCTCTGAAAATACGCTCAGAAACGATTTTCATATATGGCAACAAAAAAAAAAGTTGTAAAAATAAAATATAATAAATAGAAACGCATAATTCGCATACAACGTAACATGTACGTCGTATTTCGGTAATGGGTTTATAAATATAAATATATATATTATAGTTATATTATGTGTTTATTCAATGTATCGAAGGCTGCTGCGAAAGAGATTAGTAAATCTTGCAACACGCCCACTTTCTTATACAAATATTCATTAGAAAGGGTGCATATTATTTTCAGCTGTTGCAACATTATTATTCTTCATTTTCAAGAGACATAAAACTTAGGCTATTTATTGCATATAAATATATATTTATAATGTTTTATAATTGCAGACCTACGTTTAATATGGATAACGCATTAAAATATTAATGGTTCTCATTGTAAGATTTGTAAGACATACACAATAACAACAGAAGATCTTACCAAGTTTCACGCTTTTACTATACTATCAAAATTATTTTCGTTTTTAATTAGTTTTCAATTTTTGTTACTGTTATGAACTGGTTTGAAGATGTCTGGATTAACTGAACGGCCTCTGAAAGTACATACATATATATATTTATATATAGAGGATGCATGTGCATAATAAACATACATATTCAAATATTCAAATACATAAATATACTCAAATGTCATCGTAATGTAATTGAACTAGGTAATAAACATATATTTATACCACAACTTATCATTTAAGATCTTACCAAAATTATAGGTACAAGTTTGTGAATAAATGAAAAACGTAACAAATGCGCCAACGGATTGCCAAGTTTTCAGACCGGACAAGCATTAGAGAGCATGCAATCTGCGTTGGGGCCCTTGTAGCTATATGGTATGGGTGCTGCCTAAGCAGTTTATCGATCGAACTGAAATCAAAATTATGTCTTAAATCTATACAAAGAACAATATAAGTATATATCCTCAACTGAAATATGAAAACAAAACGTGTTAAGCAAATTGTTATGAGTTTGTCGGTTCAACATCAAATGACCTCAAAATTATAAAAGATCAACAAACCAGTTTCATCAAAGTGGAAAAAAAAGTAAACATATTTTAAGTCATATTTTGTTCAATATTCAAGTTATATAAGACCATTGGTAATTTTACAGGTTGAAAATCTTACCGGATCAGTTGAAACGTTGATCGGAGTATTAAATTTTTAAGATATATGCATAATGTTATATGGATGTATTAAAACTAAGCTAAGTTAAAATGTATGGGAGAAACGTTTTGTGGTATCAAAAGGTTCATATTTTGTATATATATATATATATATATATATCTATATATATTGTTTTGTTGTCTTTCAATAAACACACTCCAACGTGGACATAGTTATTGTGTGCATACGCTTGTAATTTGCTAGTTGGCAGCTGTTGGAACTTGCGCTCGAGATGCCTAAATTGACGACGAAAGAAATTGTATGCATGTGAAATTAAATATGCATAAGTATACATAAGTGTGAATGTAAATATATAAATATAAATAGCAATTTGTGTATTGTCCCAGAATTTGTGTATCTGAACCTGGACAGCAACAGCGTTTCGTTTTTTTTTTGTTTTCTTTTTTGTTTTTCTTTTCTTTTTTTTGTCATAGAATTAATTTTTCAGGCAAAGTTGCTTAAAAGCTACAGTAAAATTATAAGTAAAAAAAAACCAATGTAATTGGCATATAATTAATATATAATATAAATTTACATTTATGCAAAGCGCGACGCTTTGAGCTGCAAGTGTGCAAATTGATTGATTGACTGTTTGATTGATTGATTGATGGTTGTCTTGACTGTTGGCGCTCGTTGTTATTATTCATCTCGCTCATCTTTCTGCGCTTCAAATATATTTGCTAATTTATTGGGGATAAAAGACATAGGATAGTAGAACAAATCAAATGATTCACTGCAAAGAGTTTTACGCGTGGTAAACAAGATTTCGTTAGGTTATCATATCATACATAGTTTGCAGGTGGTAATTACATACATAAGTATATCGTAATCATACAAAAATTCACAAAGTATTTATCAAAAATAAACAGGCAAGAGAAAGGAAGCCAAGGAAAAAGCAAAAATAATCGAAAAGAAATGCAAGGCAGCAAACGCAACACGCAGATGGTCTGCATATTCAAAGTGTCTCGACATGATTCGAGCCGTGTACTCACCATTTCAAGGCACCCGCATCAGTTTCAGTCCTCTCAATGTTTATCGTTCTTGTGTGATTTCTGCTGCTGCTGTCCCGGTCCTCCTCCAGCTGGCCCGCTGGGATAGCCGCCATAGCCTCCGCCGGGATAGCCGCCCGGATATCCAGCTGGCGGACCACCGCCCTGGCCACCACTGCCAGCGCCGCCACCTTGGGGTTGCGGTGCCCCTTGCGGATGACTCGCAGCAGCCGCTGCAGCATAATACTGTGAATATTGTGCATATTGGCTAGGAGTCATACCTTGGGCATAGCCACCGGCCGCAGCGGCGGCTGCTGCTGCAGCTGCCGCAGCTGCTGCGTTCGGCTGCTGCTGGTTTGGATTGGGACCGCCTTGATTCGGATTGGGCGCATTGTTGCTGCCGCCAACACCGGCACCGTTCTGCTGTAATGCAATCAAAACGCACAATTAAAGCTAAATCTAGATACAATTTTTCCAAAATCACAATAATAATTCAAACTGTTTTATACTGTTGTACTGTGAACGAGTATTACGCAGTTGGCTACACCCGACTTGTATATTTCTCATTCGAATGAAGACTGTCTCTCACCTTATTCTTGAGCGTCTTTTCAATAGCTTCTGCCTCCTCAATTTTGCCCACACTGCGATAATATTCTGCCCACTGTGCGCTGTAGTCGGCGCCGCTGCCGCCGCTCTGTTGCTGCTGCTGCTGAGGTTGCGCCTGCTGCTGTGGAGCCTGTGGACTGGGACCCGTAGCACTGGACGCCAGCTTAGCCTTCATCTGCTGTTCGATCATCTCCGCCTCGCGATGGCAGCCAATTTGCCTGCAATTTTGAAAGAAGTTCGAGTTCTTACAGGCAACTGTTGTATTATTTGAGTTCTTGTCACTTACTTGTAGTACTCGATCCACTGTGCCGAGTAATCCTGACCACCTGCGCCTGCGGCAGCCCCAGGTTGGCCCTGGCCAGCTGCCATGGCCATTTGTTGCTGCTGTTGGGCAGCGGCAGGATCCCAGCCGCCTTGCTGTCCATAGGCGCCCCACGGCTGCTGCTGTTGCTGCTGGTAGGCGGCTGCCGCAGCTGCATTGGGATCCCCGCCTTGCATTTGGTTGCCACCATATCCGCCGGGCTGCTGACTGTGGTGGGCATTGTTGGCACCGCCGCCGCCGCCGCCACCACCACCACCACCACCTCCGCCGCCGCCGCCACCGCCGCTGATGGGTTTTCGAGAAATCACTGTCAACTCCATATTGATCTTCTCAGATATCATTTGACGCGCAGCCTCCACCTGATCGGTGGTGCCCTTGGACTTGAAGAGCTTCTCATTGGGCGGATTGCTGGCATTGCGATCCATTTCCGTGTGGGCACCGGACTGCTGATTGATGAGCTTAATAGTCTCGCCGCCGCGTCCAATAACAATCTACTCGGCAAACAGAAAAGAGTAGAAATGGAATCAGTTAAAGATCGCTGAGACAAGCAGTAAAGTTGAACTTACGCCGCATTTGGAGGCGGGCACCAGAAACGTAATCTCTTCGCGACCGCCCTGGGCATGATTCACGCCGTAGCCATAGCCATAGTTGGAGTTGTTCGAATCACCGCCGCCTTGGCTGCCACCGCCGCCGCCGCCTCCACCGCCGCCATTGCCATTGCGATTCATTCCGTTGCGTTGCTGTGGAATATATATGCACCGTTTATTTCCCGTATACACTTGGCAATAGCGATAAACTATGAAAGCCATTAAAGCGGCATGTGTTCAAATTCGAATTCTGGCCAATTCAATTTTTGAATTCAGTTATACTAGGGGGCGACTTATGTCAACAACACGGCCAGCTAGATTGGGCGGTAAGCTATTGTTAATATCCCCAATCTGTCATCGTACTCCAGCAGGCTTTTACTTCTTAGTCTTCCGTAGATAACCAACGCCTACATAAGTTGATTCCTCGTTGCTTTTAGGTCGCCTGAAATTCTCTTTTCCCTTTAGACCAACTAGAAACTATTACCCCTTAATCCCGTCTACATGCAGGACAGACAATTCTTTTTGTGTCTTATGTCTACGCTATAATAGCCTATACCACGTGTTCTCCTTAGAACATTTTTTGTACCTATTTACTTTCGTTGACACGCGCTTTGTGGACTGTTTATAATAAATAATAAAATAAATATTGTTCACAACTAAATACTGTGGCGCAGAGAGAAAACTCTTTCTGCTGTGGCTTATTTCTTACCATCACATTCTCGATCAGCCCGTCAATGGTGCGCTTGGCATCCTCGACCTGCTGGCGGGTGCCTTGGATGACGCAGCGCCGGTCGCCCATCTCGTCATTCTTGCCCTGAATGAACTGCAGCTTGCAGCCGCATTCGGTTTGGATTTTGCGTATCATATCGCCGCCCTTGCCGATGACAACGCCAACGGCGATTTTGGGCACGAAGACTTCGACGCTTTCGCCACCGCCGCCGCCGCTGCCATTGTTAAAGTTATTGAAGCTCTGCTCGGAGCCACCGCCTCCAGAGCTGCCGCCGCTGCGTCCGCCCTGCTGTTGCTGGGCCAGAGCATCCTTTTGAGCGATCAGATCCAGGACCATTTGCTTGGCATGCTCGACCTTTTGGGGCACACCGGAAATACGCAGTGGCTTGATAACCTCCTGATTGGGGCCGTCCTGAATGATGATCATGCGGGCGCCGGTTTTCTCCTGTAGCTGCTTGATGGTGTCGCCGCCCTTGCCAATGACCAGACCCACCTTTGCACCCGGGATCATGATCTCCTGGTACGGCGGATACCCCCCCGGACCCGGCGGCGGCATATTAATGGTTAAGAGCACTTCACAGCTGCCATTGCCGCCACCATTCCGACTGACCATCTGCTGCAGCATCTCGCGCCCCTTGGTGCAGTTCTCGCGCGAGCCGCGCAACGTGATAACGCGCTCCTGATCCTGCATCAGCTCCAGCTTAGCGCCCGACTCCGCCTCCAGGTGGCTGAGCGTGTCGCTGCCGCTGCGGCCCACAAACGCGTTCACAATGCTCTCCGGTATGCGCACCTGCTCCTCGCACGTGGACGCCGGCCAGGCGGCCAAGCGTGCTGCCACCGCGGCTGCTTGCGCAATGGCCTGGGTCATATTGGCGCCACTGCCGCTGCCACCACCCCCGCCCCCACCGCTGCCGCTGCTCATGTTCGAGTTATTTTGCCCGTAATCCGGACTGCCGAAGGAGCGCTTGCAATCTGGTCCGCTGTCGCCGTCGTCGTTATGTCGCTTGAAGTTATTGCTAGCTCCTCCGCCCACGGAAGGACCTCCAGAGTCGCTTCCCTGTGACTGCTGCTGCTGATTTGGCTGTATCTTGGCGGCAATCTGCACGAACACAACATTAATGCGAATAGTGAATTTTCCGGTTCTGCTGCTCAGACAGCTCCTAGGCAATGCCTTGCTTCTTCTTACCTGCTTGGCACGTTGTATGGCAGCTGCCAACGCCTGCGACTGACTTAGACTCGCCTGCTGCGTCTGAAAGTCACTCATCTTTGCAAAATATGTTCAGTCGTAGTGATTTTCAGTTGCTTTTCGTTTAATTTGAAGTGCCCACGCCCCGCACTTTTTGCAAAAAACGCCGACGTGCAACTGGAAAATTCAATAACCAAATTCACTGAAAGCCGGAAAAGGCGCGTTTATACTCAGTTCTCGGCGAAAGTTCGCTTTACGTTGCACTTTCTTTGTTGAACACTAGTGTAAAGGCTTTGGTAATATTTAAGGCTAACAACTATTGCTTATGCTTTAGATTTTCTTGGCTTTTTCGGTGAAAATTATGCGCCCCAAAATGCGTACATAGGGATGCTACGTTTTCAACACTTTTTATATATTTTCCAGCACTTATCGCCAATGTGGCTGAATAAATATCGATAACTATAAAGTGTGCATTGGTGTTTCGAGTAAATATCGCAAAAGGCTACTTAAACTAACAAAATATTTTAAAGATCCAGGCGTCTTGTGCGTCACCATTTTTTAATATCTTGCGCAGCCTGTTTAATACTGTAACAAATTTTTGACAAACTATTGCAATTGTTCCTTTGAAAAATTTGATAATGTCTAATGTAGAAAAAATGTATTTGAATAGTCACATACAAATAAATGCAAATTTTCACGAATCAAAACGATTAAGTACAGCCTTAAAAGACTTCAAATGAACTTCAACGGGCAATGTTTAAAAATGGGACAGGATAAAACTATCCGCATGAACCGAATGAACGTCAATTATGCGTTCACTTCCATATGTCGTTCAATCGAACTGCTCGATACAACTCTACGTTATTTCCCACTATCTTCCAACCCATTGTTTTTTGCCCATTGTATTACAGATTTTGTAATAAGAAAGAAAAACAGCTGTGCTTGGTTGCATTTCCCAAAAGAATACGCAAATTATATAAATAACCGACTCTTGCGTATATAGTAAACAAAATAAAATGCCTGTTGATTGGTTTGGCTATGTATACGCTGCCACAGTTGCCGCTGGCGGCATCATGGGCTATGCGAAGGCTGGTTAGTTTTGGTTAACATTTGAGCTTAGTTAATTCCGCTTGCATTGTGCAATCAAACAAAATTCTCCGTCTTTTGTTTAGGATCTATACCGTCGCTTGGAGCAGGCGTTGCTTTTGGAGCGCTGCTCGGCTATGGCGCCCACTTAAACTCACAGGATACGCCGAGGCCGCTGCTCCAGCTGGGCACATCTCTATTCTTGGCCGGATTAATGGGGGCACGCTGGAACCGATCTGGAAAACTGATGCCAGCTGGCGTTGTTTGCATGCTCTCCGTGGCAGCTCTCGTCAAAAACTTGGTCACATATAATCGCTACTTGCCAATGCCCACAAAGGGCGCCTAAACACACAACAAAACAATAGAAGTCTGGATTGCTGATAAGCTTGCCGGAAGATTTTATACAATTAATTTAATAAGCTTTTTTATTCTTTTTCCGGTTGTGTAATAAAATGTGAACGGTGTAGGGACTTATGATTGATAGAAACACAAGCGAGAATATTCAACTAGAGTGACTAGTATATACCCTGTAGCCAGAACTTACCATGCGTATCAAGCATTTTTATGTGTAAAATATAAAATAAATGTAATTCCCTTTTTATCTGAATTCGAACTCATTTATATATGACAAGAGCATATAGAAAATACACATGAATTTGGGCACGCGAAGGCGACAAAGTAAATATGAAGAAATATATAATACATGGAATATATAGTATATAAATATAAAGCACAGTATACCCTTTTTATAGAGGGGACGATACAAGAAGCGTACACGATAAGATACTGATCAAATATTACGTGTGCTCAAAGTCCTATTTCTTTTTTATTCGTTTAATAAATTTTTGGCTCCTGATAAGATAATTTTAATTCATTCATAAAGGTTATACAATTAAAAAATATTTACACTAGTCAACGTTTTGTAAATCATATAATTCGATTCTTAAATCTTAAATTTTTTATATAACCTAAAGTGTTAAGGATATTTGTTTACGTCCACTTGGGGCGTGGCGATTCGATTTAATCAATATATCTCCCTCAGTTAGATACATGACATTTTTGCAGGCAGTTCTCAGATCTCTGATCAGATCTTCTCTGAAGATCGACCGTTTTTGACTGTTTTAAGCCGTTATTATAATGTGAACGAGTATTGTGATTGTCGGTTACACCCGACTGCAACGTTCTTGTTGCTTTTGGCATGGATGTTAGGGCCTTCAGCTTTACTTAAGTATCAATACACACGAAAGGGCATTCGAAAGTTTATTAACGCTCATATCTGAAAAATTGGTTTTAAGGATTTAGCCGTGGATTTAAAACAACGTATAAATTTTGTTTATACTATATGTAAATATGTATGTATTTATTTATATATATATTCTTATATGATATTCTTGTTTGTGTGTGTGTGATAAATGTACAGTTTCACTTTATATGATTTCCAGTTGTCTATATCTAAAACTTAGGCATTATTATTAAACTATTAATTTCTTACAATAAGGTAATGCAATTTTTAAATTTTGTTCGCATTAACAATGCACAAGTTTTCTACATTTTAATACAACAATGTTTGGAATTGTAAGTTTTCTAGTAGGCAAAGTGCGGCTAGGTAAATATAGAGAATTTTTACACATTTTTAAGCAATTTTCTAAAGAAGATAAATATTGTTAGTTAAGTATACAAATTATCTTTTATCACAATGGAAAATTGGAAATCTTTAGGAATAATTTATAAAATTTTGTATGTTTGTTTTAACTACCAAAATGAATGCGTATGAACTTTTTACAGAAACATATATTATATACAAAATATTATACTGTTTTTAATTAAATTATACATAACATAATATATGTATTCTAGCAAATACAGATGTTCGCATGTATTCAAAATTTTCACTTAGTTGGGTGCGTATTTTTTCTTTTAATAAAAAATGTTTTAAATTAGTTGATTCTAAAACTAAAAACAAATCAATAGTAATTATAATATTAATAAAAATAAAAAATTCTATCTAAAAACACAATTTGCTTAACTGCAAATAAGTATTTGTTCAAATTTCAATGGCAATAACCAAACCGACATGTGCCAATTCCAAACGTTTCTCCGGGTTGCAGTGCACTAAAACGGAAACAGCTTCCAGTTAACCACTAAGAGGCCGCAAGAAAATAAAATAGAAGACAGCAAAATTAATAAAAATGTGATAAAAGTTCACTCAATAAATGTTAGGCGTGCAAAGATGAGAAATGTTTGCAGTTTTGGTTTTATGGTCTTAAAAGTTTTTGCAGACGCCGCCAGACGCCATTAGGGTGTAAATGTGCCACCATTTTCAATTTAATCGCTAATTTGTGTTCCACATTCCATGCGTTTCCATTAGCCAAATTGTTTTTGTTGCGTTTCTTTTTATATTGTTGCTATAGTCGATTTTAGTATGCAATATGCGTTTTATTTATTGTTTAGTTGATTTTACGCCATGCCATTTGCAATTTTGCAAAGATTTGAACCAAATAGGTACCTTAATTTCTACGTTTTTATATGTTTCGAATTGTTGTTGATGTGTTTGCTTGTTTGGCAATATATGTGTGTGTATGTGTGTGCGCGCGTATGTGTATGTGGCGTATGTGGGGAAACATGTGTGTGTGTGTGTGGATTTAATTACCAATTTGTTTCTGCATTGGTTTCTTGGAAAGACAGAGCAAGAGCATGAGAAAGTTGAAGTTTTAAATTGAGGTAGCAATTTCATGATTTGTATCAGCGATGAGTTTTCGATTTGATAGCGTATGAAAGATGTCTGGCAAGCCTCGTGGAAAATCCAATGGGATCAGCTTTATGAAAATGTCAATAAATGTCCGTATTAATGCATACTTGATATGCTCATATGGGATTGTAGGAATGATCTAAATGTATAAATCTCAGTTTCAGGTATCTGATTAAATTGTGATATATACGTATTTTTATTCAATAATCTGGAATGGTAAACTTTTTTGGAAGTAACCAATTTTGACTGGTATAACTTAAATAAGTTTGTATATATAGAGAGAGTGTTAAAAATCTTACTGTAATTATTCATGCTAAGAGCTACATTGCAAGCACTACTTTTTGGGCTACTACAATGAAGCCCATACTACTTTTTTTGTTTTTCAAATGTGATACAAAGTTAAAATGTTTCAAATGCTATGGTCGAGTATGCAGTCATGCGCCAAATGCTTAATATAAATTCGAATTTACAACTAAATGGCCAATTACGAATGCGAATTGGTAACTGTGAGTCTCAATTACCGATTATATCTATAGAACAGCAGGCAGCAAATACCACTAGGCTTAGGATAAGTTCCCTTTTCAAAGGCGAAGCTTTAGACTACTACGAATAACTGTTGGTTGCTTGTTCTTACCGCACGAAGTAGTAAAACAAACGAATCGATATCAGACCGGTGGGGTAGGTACAGTTATGTATCTGTTTGCATGTGTGCGTTTTTCGGTATGTGTACGTGTGTGTGTGTGTGTACAAGAGGTATGCAGAGAGACAGAGAGCGAGTTACAGTTACGACTGTTGCGTTGGCAGTGTTGGAAAGTTGTTGTTGAAGCCCGACAACAAGCTGTTGCCCCGAGTATGTATATATAGTAGTAGTTATAGTAGTGTAGCAGTGTTGTCGCCACTTTCGATCGTCCTGTTTTGGCGCCTGTTTCCCTCTACATGACTCGTGTGCGGCGTATCAGTTTTTGTGTTTTGATTTTGGGTTTTTTGTTGGGCGTTGTTGTTGTGCCATTGGATGACTGTTGTTCGAGTTGTTGTATGGCTGTTGTGGTTGTTGTTGTTGTTGTTGTGCTTGGTTCATTGTCCAACACCGCTGGCAAATTGTTGGTGTTGTCGCCAATGTAATTTGTCACATATGAGGGCGATGTCAGTTGTTGTTGTTGCTGTTGTTGTTCTTGTTGTTGTTGTTGTTGCTGCAGCTGTTGCAGCTGTTGCTGACTATAGCTATGACTATTGCTACTAACTTTATTACTACTATTTTTGTTTGTTATAATACTACTGCGATTCAGCGTACGTTTTAGAAATGGGCTGCCATCGAATTTTTGTTGTTGCTGTTGTTCTTGTTGTTGTTGTTGCTGTTTGAGTTGTTGTTGTTGTTGTTGTGTGCTGCCCACTTTTGTTGTTGATGAGCTGACGGAGGTGGACACCGACGTAGTGGTGGCTGTCACAGCACCATCCAGTGTTGGTAAATGCAATGCTTGGAATTTTTTAAAGTATGCATCGAATATCGATGTTGTTGATTTCGATTTTGTTGTGCTTGTTGTTGGCGTTGGCGTTGCTTTAGCCGCTGTTGTTGCTGTTGCTGCTGATGCTGATACTGTGCTTGTGCTTGTTGTTGGTGTTGCCAATTGTTGTTGTTGCTGTTGCAGTGTTGTCAAGTGTTGTCGTGGTTGCTGTTGTTGTTGTTGTTGTATGTGAAACTTACGTTTTTGCCGCTCAATTGCTTCATTGATCTCAATGCCGGCATTGGCCTCGTTTTCTTCATCAACTAGTTGATGTTGTTGTTGTTGCTGCTGTTGTTGCTGTTGTCGCTTGTTGCCTTCCTCGCTGTTGTTGCTGTTGCTGTTTTGTTCTTTTGCGCCATTGTTGTTGCTGTTGCCGCTGTTGTTGCTGTTGGTGGTGGCACTATAATTTGTAATTTGTTTTTGTACCAAGGGAATTGAAAAATGTTCATGGGACGCTACTATGGACTGTTGTTGTTGTTGTGGTTGTGGTTGTTGTTGTTTATGTGGCGTCTGTTCTTGTTGTTGTGTTTGTATCAAGTGAAAATAGTATTCGAGCTGTTTTCTTAATTCATGTGTATAAATTTGAAATAGATTCGGTGTTTGTGTTGTAGCTGGTGTGAGTTTAATTGCTGGTGTTGGTGTTGTTGTTGTTGTTGTTGCTGTTGTTGTGTATTGTGAGCCACTGCTGCTGCTGCTGCTGCTGCTACTGCTGACGCTGCTGCTGGTGTGCGTTTTGACCATAACTCCGCCATTTTGTACCCACTGCGATGGGGTATTGAGTAATGCCAAATTATCAGTGCTGTCAGTGTTGAACAGTCGCCGCAAATATTCAAAAGACTTGGATCGACCAGTCTCCGCCGTCCTCGTCCTCGCCGTCGTTGTCGTTGTCGTTGTCACCGTTCTCGTTGTTGTCGCGGGCCCAACGGCAGCCGCAGCAGCGACAGCGGCAGAGCTTTGCTGTATTTATTGTCCTGCTGGTTGGCCTCCTGCTCCTCACTACTACTGACGCCCTCAGCCTGGTCGTCCTGCTCATCGTTATCGCCTTGGCTCTCATCTTCCTGCGATTCGAGCTCCTCACTACTATTTTCAACGTCTTCTGCCGATTGGCTTTTTGCATCGTTTTTCTGGCTGATTTTACTTAAGGTTTTTCAATTGTTGTGTTTGTTTGTTTGTTTGTTTGGCATTTGTTGTTTGTGTTTTATTATTTTGTGGGTGTGGTTGTTGTTGTGGTTGTGGTTGTAGTTGTTGATATTTGTAAAGGTGTAAAAGGTTTGCATATTAAATTATGATTTCTGTGTGTTTCTTTGTACTCAAAAATACATTGTTTCTAGAACTCTAAACTTACACAACCAACTACGAAATACAGTCTCAAAGTGCAAATTGTACTTACTTGTAAACTAAACGGTAATTGTTGCCGTAGTCGGGTATTATATTGGAGGGCAGTGGGGTGCAGCGACCATCCAGGCAGTGCTAAGGTGCGAGTGAGAAAAGTGAGCAAAGGTCAATTTATACGCAGAGCTGGAGATGATGTTGATACTCACATATCCGTTTCCACAGGCGGAGCCCTCCGCTGCCGGCCTGTAGGCCACACAGTAGCCTGTCTGGGCATCGAAGCAGAAGAGCTGGGCGCAGACGCGCTCGTCCTTGAAGCAGGCGTAGGTGCCACGATCGCGCCGGCACTGCGCATCGAGGGAGAGCAGTGTGCCTGGCAGGGATCTGCCCAGGGCGCTGTCCTCATGCGGAGCATTGTGCAGACAGGTTGCGGTATCCCCACTGTGGATGAGAGGCTGGCGTCTAAATGTGTTGCGCTAGCGAACCGAGTTGGACTCACTTGAGGAAGTGGTGGAAGCTCTGCACGGTGCAGGCGGACCAACGGAAGCCGCGCTCCGTGTGACGCAAATCGGACATGATATAGCCGTCCTCCCAGCGACAGCGTTGGGCGCCCGGTCCACCCAGATAGCTGGGCGGTGGCGAGCCGTCGTGCACGGCGCCCAATCTGCAAGCAGGCGAAGAGCGATTAAGTAAAGTGTTTAAGTTGCGTTGCGCGAAAATCGGCAAAATGTTAATTGATTAATTGCACGGCGAATGATGTCAAACGGAAATGCAAACCAGTTTCCAACTCCAGTTTGCAGTCTGCTGCGGTCATGCGCCGGAAATTAGTAGACTTTTTTTTTTTTGATATTTTATGGACTTGGCGTTAAATAGAGTGGAAGTGGGGTACAAGAAATTCAAGCAAAAATAAAAAATAAAAATGAAAAAAACCATCAGCAGTTCCGTTTAACAGCTGACAATGAAATTGTATCCAGATCGGGCAACTGCCAGTGGCCCTGACCAGGGAATCGGAGCTGTGAGTACTTACAAATGTCCCACTTCGTGGGCAGCCACAATGATGCCGCTGAAGCCGCCGGTGTCTTCGATGATGGCCACGCTGTTCACCTTCTCCAGCCGCTTGTTAACCACGCAGGCGCCGCCAACATAGGCAAAGCCTGTGGACCATATTCGTATGGCGAAAACAGAAAATTAGGCAATTAGCTTGGTCTGCCAACAGGAAGTTGACAATTTTTGTCTTTTTTTTCTCTTTTATTATATATTTTTTTTAACCAGTAGTAGTTGCTACTTGTTGTCGCAGTTATTAAATGTAAAAATAAATGCCGACAGCGCGCGCGCCTTCGGGTTTTGCAATTTGTCTTTACTTTCAAATTTCGATATGGCCTGAACGGCGTTTATCTTTTATATAATAACTGCCTTTGTAATTTATGTATATGTATATATGCCCCTCAAGAGAAGCGTGTGCCAAATTGTGTTGTTTATGATGTGCCAAGCAGTTGTCGTTAATGCTGATATAATGAAGATATGCCAGAACAATCCACCAGTTAGTAGAGAAATTAAGAATAAATACTAAAATAAAACTTAGTAACAATTATCTGACATAAGTTAAGATACAAGCACAAAGCCAAACCAATAAAGCGCTAAGTCAAATTATTATTATTCTTATTAACCATACACTCTTAAAAAAACAGTTATAACTACTAGTTTACTTGTTTAAAAATTTTTTTTTATAAATATAACGTTTTTTAATGTTTAAAAAAATTAAATAATAAAAACAAAAAACCTTGACTTTTTATGGGAGTGCATAAGAACCCAAATTTGTATTATGTATACATTTAAAAATAGTATATAATATAATTTCTAATCA
This sequence comes from Drosophila colorata, assembly GCA_035041545.1. NCBI lineage: Eukaryota > Metazoa > Arthropoda > Insecta > Diptera > Drosophilidae > Drosophila > Drosophila colorata. The sequence continues at coordinate 77,163 of JAWNLD010000275.1, read as the reverse complement.
GACCTCGAATTGTAAAAATAGTTTTGCAGAGCTAGTTTACAAAGCTTTTTCAATATTTTTTGCTGGATCTTCATAAATACTTCACTTCAAAATAAATATATTCCTAAAAAATTAATGCCAAAATATATATATACATATATAAACATATATATAGTTTCGAAATATATCACAACAGGTTCGTGCCCTAGGAATAACAATGCAAACATGCATGGCAGAGTGGTCAGAGAACGCTTAGAGATATATCACACAGCAATGTAAAGCAAAAATACGCAGAATACATACATACATTCATGTACACACATAGAGAAAAATATAGAAAATGTGATTTGTACAGTTTGAAGGATTTTGCAACAGAGAGATTTTTTGAGAGATTTTCAGATTTTTTTTTTTTAAATTTGAGAAGCGCATGCGCACAGATTCCTTGCTCCTGGTGGAGTTCTTTGTGGTTCTTGTTGCTGTACAAAACGCGTGCGACACAAAACACAAAAATTAAGTTGCCTCAAAGAGTGAATAGAATAAGTAGAGAATACAAATACAGGCACAAGTAGAGAAAAAGAGGCAAAGAAACGTGCATGAAATTCAATTAAATTGGCTTGATTTTAGATGATGGAGCGACACTTTAGGTTCGGTTCGGCGGTTGCCGCCTTTAATGTTATGTTTTTTTTTCGTTTTTTTTTTTAGCGTGTTTGCTATTTTCGCATTTATCTGTACATTGTCAGCGAACAAATTGTGGTAGTTGTTGGTTTTGTTGTTGTTGTTATTATGTTTTTACCTGCGGTACCGCGATTACATTCACCAAATGCGGAGGTGCGACGGCACATATCAAGTCTGCGGGCGAAAATGTTTCAAAATGCGTAGATTTGAGTATGGGTTCGATTCGTAGCTTCGTTTTTTAGAAGCACATGTAGACCACTATGTACATAAATTAAATCTTTGGGGGCGTGTCCAATTGATAGGCGTATGGGAGACGCGCCCAGTTTTGAAACAGAGAAACAATAATAGTTGGAGCAGCAGAGCAAAAAGTTTGAGAGCCAGTTCAGTATTTAATTGGGTCAGAAAGAGAAACATATACAAACTAATCCAAGTCATTTGAAAAAAAATATAGGTGAAAAATTACACAGAAGAGAGAAAAGTAAAAATATTGTAAATAAAACTACTCAATTATCAAAAATTAAATTCTATGATTTTTTAAAAGAAAATTTCCAAAACTATCATACCAATATGTCTATGGATAATATACTAAATACGAGTTAAGTAAATGATTTTTATCTTAGCAACTGTTTACCCTTCGATAATTAGGCGTTTAAATTAGGACAATATATTGGCCAAACTATGTGTATAAGATAACTTCCAATGTCACAATATAGAAATAAAAATAAAATAAATAAACTTATGCATATAAAATCAGCTACCCAAATGCAGCAACAATAAGGCATACTATGTATTTGTAACCGGTTATGGTTTATGACCAGCCCGCTCCTCAAAATTAGATGAAATAACGCCTCGAATTTAACTAAAATTCGTATCTTTTACTTCGATTTGTTCGTGTGTGTTGTGTGTGGTGTTTTCGTGTGATGTATGTGTATGTAAATGTGTGTTTTAAGACCCACACGCATTTTTAGGCAACTTTGTTAAGTGTTTTTTCTAGTGCAAGTTACGAGAATGTAGCAACAAACTAGAAACTATTGTAACTAACAGCTCTGAGATGTTAAAAACCACATGAATCTTGTTCGAGTGTACCTTTGTGTGTGTGTGTGTGTGTAGGTATGTGTGTGGTCTTTGGTATTTATTTATCATTTAAGGAATTTAGATTTTGGTAGATTCTTTTACCCGCTGTGCCTTTGGTGCAACGGCCGCCTTTACGCCTGCGACACATATCATACCTGCGCATAAGTAGACATTATAGATATGAATTTCAGATGGGAAATAGTAGAGAGTATAGAGGAGAGTGTGAGAGGAAAGGGGAGCCCTTAAGTCGTGGCTGCTAACAAAACATTGCTGCTGCTGAATCTGCAAGAACACAAGAATACACCGTAACAGGGTGCCGGCCACGGGGGCTACTCACTTTGTGATGGCCACGGCAATGTCGTAGACGGGCAGACGTCGCTCCCGGAACAGGTACTTGCCCATGTCGGTGAGTGCGGCGGCAGAGTCAATGGCATCTCGGCCCACACGATTACGTTCCAGATAGGGCGTGGCATCGCGTCCCTGCAAATAACGAAAAATATGTGAATACAAAAAATGATTTAATTAATTGCCTGCCTCAAAACTCAAACTTTATACGAAGATGATGGGACTTGACAAATTATTCGAGTGAACAAAATAAATAAACAAATGAAATAAATGGATAGTTCCCGGGGGTCTCCAACCTTTAATGAAAACTATCGCCTATTAAGTACTCGGATTGAGCTTATTATGCAATCGGCTTAGCATTTGACAACAGACAACAAACAAATGGAAAAGCACCAAATTTATGGCCCACTCAGCGCAAAAAGTGTCCAACACTTGAGCGTGGGCAGCAACAGAGTTGCAGTTGCCAAGAGAGGATTTGTGTGTGTGTGTGTGTGTGTGTGGGGGGGACACATTTAAGTGGAGTATGGCGGAATCTGTAAGCCAAACGGAAACAAGTGAACGTGAAAAACGTGCCATGCCGGCTGCGATGAGGCTGATCCGATAAAGCCACTGTGGATTAAATGGAAATGGTGTCGCATGGTGTCGGTGGGGCAAGTGCCGAGTGGCAAAGTCAAAGTCGTGTAGAGTATAGCTCGCTCTCTCCCCATCACTCTCTCTCTCTCGTTTTCTCTCATATTGTTAGAGTACAAAACTAGTCGCAATTGTGCGTTACGTAATTGGTGTCTGCTGCAGTTGCTGCAGTTGCATCCCAAGGCAACTTTCAGCTGTCTGTGGCACATGCAACAATTATCGTGACTAAGGGGCGGTTTTGTGTCTGTGTATTTTGACGTGACAGCTACATAAATTATTATAACACAATTGTCAATCATGTCAGGCCCTAGGCTAATCAATATGTTAATACCTTGCCATAATCTGTGTAGAACCCGTTCGACAGGCCCCAAAGTGCAGGTGATAAAAGCAAGTTAAGTGTCACCGCTTTCAGATATATGCATTTCAACCAGCTACGATTTTGATTTGCAGTCATTTGCCAATTGAAGTTACAAATGTATCCATAAGATACTTGGATACATTGTGACTGCGCTTGGTCGTCGAGTGTCGCGCCAAGGCATTTGATATATTACACCACTCACTGTACGGTCTATAAAGACTTTAAGATTGTTTATAATACGAGCATTATCGACGTTTATGAACTGCAGTCAAAATATATCTATAATCCATATATTATACGCTAAGGTATTTAATGGCTGAGGAAGTCAATATCAATTTAAAGGGAATTTCGATTCGGTTTTCAATTTCTGCCCACAATGCGATGCCAATTTGGCAATTGTTGTTATTGTTGTTGTATCAATCACGCAGGAAAGATATTCAAATGCCGCCAAGTGGCACTCGGAGCTGTTGGGTTTATTCTTGTTCTACTTCGTCTTCGACTGTGGCACACACTAAATAATTGACAATTCGACATATTGATCAATTGTTAGTGCGGGCACGTCTGCAAGTCAGACTCGAAAATATTTGTTAATTTTCAAATGAAACAAAAAAAAAAAACTATCAAGAATTTTAAATGTTCCGGCTGCGACCTTGGAGCACAGCTTTGGGAAAGGCAACGCTTGACGCACGTTGCCTCAAACAGTTGCTGGGAATTACGGAATCGTACCGAATTAAACTCCAAATCATATATCAGATCTGATTCATTGTACTAGTGCAGCTTGCGTGGTCTCTTACAGCTGAAAGACGCCACTTACGATGGGTATTTCAAATTATAGTGGATGCGCCTCTTTGAAGGCCTCTTAAGTGTGGGTACCTCAGCTACGTACATGGGGGCAGCTAATGCACTGCGACCAATAAACTACTATTTGGTGGAAAAGATTTCAAGCTGATGCTGATGCTGATGCTGATGCATTGCAGCATGGCTCAAGGTACCCAACGAAATAAAACAGTTCCAGGCAATAAATAAAATATTTAAATACCTACTTGTAAAATGTGCATTTAAATTTATATAGTTAAGCCAATTTGGGGTTGATTTAAGTAAAGTTGGGGTTTCGCTTTAAATTGACTAGGTAATTTTTATCAAGTCTGTCAAATTAAGAAACTTTAAAATACAAAACTGTTTAGAAACTTAATTAAAATTAAAGAATGGACTAGATAAAAAAAGCAGAAATATAGCTGATACTTCACATTCAACTGTGTTTTCACATAAAACTAATTTTAACAAAAATCTAAGACATCGGGACTAAAAGGGCATAAAAAACATGATTACATTACATGATTATTAATAATATAATTTTTATTATTTAGACCTCAATAAATTATTAAGAAATTATATAATTTCTTAGAGACCTCATAAGCCTTGAAAAAAACAATACTTGAAGAAATGGATTGTAATCCATAGACCGCTTTCGAATAATTTCAGGAGCATTGCATAAAATTTGCGGGTCACTCGACAGCTTAAAGGACTATGGACGACTTGACCTGGGAGTTACACAACTGCGGTTCAGTCTATGGATTGATAAACAGCGCATATTGCATCTGCAAGATAGTTGCATATCTTTGACTGCCTGCACGAAAAGCTCGCCCGACTAAACCAGAGTAATTTGTCAACTAATCTAATTTGTGTGGCTGCGGCCATTAGAAATATTACACATACGATCTGTGGCGGGTTTTGGGGTGGCTCACATTAATAGCTTTGCATGTGCGAGCGCAAATACGAGTAGTACCTAAAATGTAACCAGGCTGGCAACTGGGAGACCGGTTTGCCTTTCCCAAAAATGGATGTGGTTTTTATTTTATTTTGTTTTGTTTTGTTTATTTTCGGCTGTCTCGGAATGTTGCAATGGCTTTGTGCGTAATTAAATGTAAAGTCTTGCGGTTGTTGGACTTAATATTTTAATTTAATTTACAGGGCGCATAAATCTTGGAAAACTGTCAAACGGACTGCTAGTTGCTTATATTTCCATCGTTTCGAAATGCGCACCAAACTATGCAACTGGCCGCAGTTCAACAAACCCAACCCAACCAACCCACCCACCCAACTCCAGAGCCACCATCAGCTCCAATTCCAGCTCCAGCTCCAGCTCCAGTTCCAACTCCTACTTCCACTGCAATGACATACGGTTTGACTTTTGCACAGCGGCTGCGCCCACACAGCCAATTGGGTTTTGGGAATGGAATTGGGCGACAGGCGGCGGCCACTTTCGGACACCACCCACGGCGCTGTCGGATTTGCGTTTTTATTTAGCTTATTTTTGTTTTGTTTTTATTTATTTATTTATTTTTTGTTGCTTTTGGGTCAAGTCTTTGGGGCATACTTTTCCTTTTGGTCGTTTGCAGCATTGCAATTTATGTATTTCTGGCACTTGCATTTCCAGCTACTGGCGACAATTGCGATAAGCTTTTAGCTTTCCAGTGACATATGTCTCGTATACCATGCACATACATATACATATATACACATCAACTATGTAAATATATATATATATGTGCCCTGGGGCCAACACCTGGTCTAGGCCTGGCAGCTACTTGAATTCGAAACTTCGTTAGCCAGGAATTTGTTATGACATTTGCAAATATGAGCCTCAAAAGTAATTCTGTGATGTGTGTGAATGTTGAGTGTGTGTGTATGTGCTTGTGTTATTTTGGGGTCTGGAGCTGGTCTGCTTGTGGCAATGTGCATTACTTGGCATTTCCGTGCCAATTGATAAATCCAAGCAGATAAGCCTGAGTGGAGATTGTTGATTGGCAGCCTCAAATGTGCTCGATATAAGTCACTCATTTAGTTGCGAAAAATTCTTAAATGCGTCAAAATAAAATGCAAAATACTTTCTTTCAGTTGTTTGCCTTTAGACTGGAGTGACATATGTGCATATACATTTATTGACACTGTTCGTCCAAGGCCTTTTGAAAAGCCAAAACAACTTGACCCCAATGTACACAGGAGACACTGCAGCCTGATAGCCGTACATTTCAACTGGTGTTCCATTGAGAAAATATTCACATAAATTAATCAGTCGCTGACAAATAACCAGCAGAATTACTTAAAGCGGCGAAGTGCAAACTGCTTATGTTGTTTAAATTTGCGCAATTAATCGATTCTTGCTCCAAAGTTAAGTAACAACAAAACGGTTAGACAAATAAAAAAAATCAAAAAACAAAAATCGTTAAATAATAATAAATAATGGAAAATACATTTGTGCGTAACTCAAAATATCTGCAAGGCTGTTCAAATAAATCTAAAGGCGTTGCATTAAACACACTCAGAGCCCCCGCTCTCCAGTCAAGAGTGCAGGAGGGATAGGGGGAGGGGGAGGGGGGTGAAGACAACAATAAGTTGGCGCTTAAACGCTTTGGCGACTGCCAACCTAGTTTCAAGTTGCCAACTTAATAATGCATCAAACTTCAATTTATGGCTAAACTGAAATTCTAATCGAGTGTAGGCCAGTTAGTACACAGCGCTCAAATTACAATTTGCTGGCATATTAAATGCACACACACTCAAACATACACACACACACACATACGTACACACACTGATTTACACGATTTTTTTCATATGCAGCCACACGCACATAATAAATTGCGTATACGCAACGTTGCGCGGCCGCTGTGAAAAATGTTTGTGGCGCAAGCGCAACGTTCGACACTTGTACAGCTGTCGGTTGTCGACTGTCGCTTGGCTGTACGCATGGCGATATGTTGCCGATATGCGGCTAGTTTCGCTGGATGGGGGAGGCGTGGCCTGGGGGCAGGTGTAACTCAATTCTAACGGAAAGTTGCCCGCAATTAATTAAAATGTTAATTAAATGTCACAGATAAAAGTTCACTCGGTCGCCTGTGCTCAACGGTAGCCCAGTACAACTGCCAACTGCCCACACCAATTCATTTAATTATCGCATTCAGGCTCTGAGCCAGCGTTGGCTTTATACATCTGAAGCTACGACTTGTTATGACTGAGGAAAAGATCTGGCAAGATGATTAATCTGATCCGATCTGCCACTGGAACTTGTGCTCCACTTACATTAGATTGGCAGGGAAAACATTTATATTTTTTCATAAAATTTTTAGAACAACTGAGGCTCAATTCTTAAAATGATAACCAATGCTTGTCACATATTAATTCCCAATTGAACATTTATCGCATGTGATATTTAATCTGTCAACAAATTTATTATTACTGGCCATAATCGCCAGCCGCCTTCCCCTGCCCCTCCCCCTAAATGCAATGCGTGACTTTGTTTCGATTCCATTAAGCGGCTGCATATTTGCAAACAGACTTCATCGGCTTATCGGATATGCAATATCGTATAATTTGTAGCCCCTTTGCAAATTCTGAGTAATTACTTGGCCCCCACTCCGACTCCGACTCTGATTCCGACTCCGACGGCGACTTCGAGTCGAATTCGAACTCGAGCATGTTACGATTTGGTGTCATAAATTCGCATTCGGATTTGTTGTTTATGGCCAGCGAAATATATTTCAACATTAATTAGCGAGAAAAAAATGTGTTTGCCGGCCAGCGTTTAGCGACGGATGCAGCCGGTGTATCTGTATCTGTCAGATACAAATATGTACATTTATACACAGTATGTAAGTGCACAAGTGGGCTGGCTCTGCAGCAGCGGCATAGAAGAGGAAGTCGCTATATGAAATTGGGCAAAAATCTGAACTAAGCTGCGGCCCATTAAATTATATAACTCCGACCAACGCAGCAGCCACAGCAGCAACAACAACAACAACAACATCAACAACAAGCACAATAAAAACAGGCGCTGCTGCTGCATTATTTATGCTGTCTAAAACAATTTTTTGTTTACGTGTGTGTCGCGTCGGCCAAAACCAATTGACGTACTTAGGGTAAGCCGTCGACGTCACGGCGTCGTGTGGGCCGCTGCCGCCTGATGCAACTGGGACTGCAATCACTTTGCGGTGGTGCAGGTGCCAGCCACGGAAAACTGCGCCAATTTACCACTTTCCAGCCGCAGTAGTCACACACATATGACTGTGTCTGTGTCTGTGTGTGCGTGTGTGTGTGTGCATATATCAATGGGTCGCCAGCTGGCAGACTCTTCTCTCTCCCGTTGCGACAAATGGCTTCCTGAACTGTGCGACCGGCGCTGACTTGTGTGAGAAAGTCAAGCGGACGATGTAATAATGTTGTCAAAGTGTTTTATGGCCATGTTATGCAACGGCATTGCACAGCGGCCCAAGAAGCTGCCTGACTGATGAAGGATCTGTGGAACTATGACGTGAAATCTGCCCTGTACTAACCATGATGGATTGCACATGAGTGATTACGAATTGGATATGAGCTGTGTGTGTTTTGATCTTCTGATCACTTTAGGCACTTTACTGCCAATCGACATTTCTATTTGGGCCTGACAGAGCAGCAAGTTCGTTGCCTGAGTCTTTTGTTCGCGTGCTTCAAAATTTGCTAATTCCTTAGGCATTTAGCAACGTGTGTGTGTATTTTTTTGTTTTTGTTTTTGTTTTTGTTTTGCTTGCACGAGTAATTCGCTACTAAAAAAAAACTTGTTAAAATTTGTAGCTTGGCTTTGTTTATGGCCTAAGCAAATAGCCAAATTGATTGTTCACATTTTTTTATAACGAATTGAATTCGAAGCGCCTGCGTTGCATGTTGTTGTTGTTGTGGTTTTTTCTATCTCCCCTCTCGCTCTTTCTGTACTATTTACCAACTAAATCGTGATAAAGTTTTAGCTTGCCTGCGGCATTCAGCTGCTCCAATTTGCAATGCCCCTTTAGCTGGGGTCAAAGTTGAGTTCGCCAATGGATTACTCAATTAGCCAAATGAAAGTGAGGGATTGTATAATAATTGTGACAGGATCTGGTACTTACTCGTGAGATTATAATGCCAGCAATGCTGATGCGTATTCTTGGACCTTTCAGCAGACGATAGCGCAAATCGACTCCGTTCCAGAACGAGATAAAGTATCGCTTAACCTGTGGCGGGCGTAGGAAAAAGTGAAATATATTTAGAACTGGTAGCTTGCTTAGTTGATATTCTGATTTTGGTGTCTGCTTTGGTCACATTTGCTGTCTACTTTTATCTGAGCCGCTTAGTGCTACAAGAAGATCGCACCCCAGTCAGGCAGCGCCATTAATCTCCAGTGAGTGATGTGCATACCAAGCAGGTAAGATAAGAACAGAATGAACACGCAGCTGAGTACAATGGAAGAAAAAACTAGCTCCAGACAAATTATACAAAAAATGGAAATGATAAAATCAAAAAAAAATAAAAAGAAATAAATAACGTAAAATAAGACTTCTCAACTAGAATCCTACACAATTGCCAATTATGGCAGTTGTCTTCATTTATATGTTGTCTTGAATTCCTAGGGGTGCTGACCGTACAGGTACGCACTGTCAATTATCTGCGCTAAATAAAAGTCTCATTCTACTCAATTAATATGTACACCTTGTCATTTCAGTTGTATATTTATATAAAAACACGTTCCCTTCTATCTAACGCGAAAATCGCCTAAACAACTTTTACAAATCTCCAGACTGGGCTGGGAGTGTACAGACTTTTGGCAATCCCAGCCTGAATGAATATCACTGACAGCTTCTTTGGCGGCTGTCGGTACGCACCTGCAGGTTGTCGCCGCCATGGAGACGATAGCCATCATAGTCGACAATCACCAAGACCTCGGGATAGATGACGTACGGCGCTTGGCGTCTGGGGCGAACGCGCGACTCGGAGGTTTGGGGCTCCGCTTCTGTGTCCAGGGTGCCCTCGTCCTCATCGTTGAGATCTTCAAAGTCGGGGCTATTGCCACTGCTACGGCGGCTTCGACGTTGACGGCGCTGCAGTCGCTCAAGTTTCTCGCTGGCGAGCAGATCGTCCGGCTCCATGAAGGCTGCAATGGGCAGAGAGGCGACAAGGGGAAGGCTAATGAATCACAATGAAATGAAATGCAATCGCTTCATTACTGCCAAGCAAGTCAGGTAGCTGCACATTTAACTGTATTTAATATAATTTTTCGCCCATTATAAGGCAGCCAACCCAAAAAGCTGTTGCGAAATTGTTTTTTTTATTTTTTTTTTCGGCTAGCCGAAATTCGCGTAAATGCTGAAATACCATCCATAAAATAAGCGTGTTTATAGCACAACAAAATTAAAGCGTTGGTATTTTGGCGCCACCGGCCAACCGCAAAGGTAAATGCATCCGGCGAAGGACAGCGTCGAGTACGGCTTCGACGGCGACATCGAAAGTTCAAGCCTCGCATTGAACTCATGCGCTGCGGATTTGCCGCAAAGCGAACAGGAAATGCTAATCATGTGCACGTCGATCTACCGCCTGAACTCGGCTCGGCGACAGACAGATTTATGCTAGAGCTTAGTTTCTTTGGTTTCTAGTTCAATGTGCCCATTACTTAAGATGCGCACATGCCGCCGATGCAGATGCCGATTAGGCGGCACAAATGAAGAATGCCTCATGGCTGAGGATCAATGTCAGGCCAAGGCGGAGCTCGGTTAGAGAGTATAATAGATGCAGGGGACGCTTGGCATCGCAGCAGAAGTTATGCAATCCGAGCATCTTTTGGGTCATATATCAAGATTTAAATGCTGGATACCTACCGAAATCACTCAATTGATCATCTGTGGCGGATGCCTCACGTTTGTAGACAATGTGGTGGGCCTGCTCCTTGTTGGGACTTAGCTCGTGTGGCAAATGTTTAATGACCAGATCGTGACCAATGCTGCCCTCCTGTGAAAAGTTTAAATGGGAAATATCTTTGTGAGAAACTGGAGAAACTTGTGAGGAAATTGAAAAATATAAATTATGGCAACTAATAAATAACGTTTAAGAAATTGTGAGTAGGTATTTAAGTAGAGTAATTTTTCACTTTAAATAAATTTGTTGCTTAGCTCAACATAAAGTTCTGTTCACTGACCCAATTTAAAGATAAACAAATGGGAACTTTACGAATATCAAAGAAGGTTTGTGAATGAGTTGAAATGAGAAAGCAGCGTAAACAATAACAGCACTCATTTTTCAAAATTCTTTTTTCTGTGATTTTATTTTTGTATTTTATTTAAGCCAAATTAATATGCCTAACAAGAAATTGATATAGCATAGGGCGGTTACTGTATAACTGTTACAATCAACTCTATAAATATAACTATACCCTGTACATATTTAAAAAGAGTAAAAAAGGGTATAATGGTTAATAATCTAATAAAATACATACATATATTCTCGGATAGAATAAAGTACAGATAGCAAGTCTGTTTTTTTTTTTAATTTTCTCGAATCAGATTATTTTAAATTGTCAAAAGTTTTTCTTGAAATCGATATATATTGATTTTCGCCACGGTTTATTGAGCATATCTTACAGACCATAATAGGTAAGACGCCACATATGTTATGTAAGCTAGCGTATGCGATACACTGTTCAATAAAATATAACTTTTTGGATGGCATTATTGGACACAAGGTATCTTCTAGTTGAGCACCATGTTTTTATTTTCTATTTTATTATTAAATATTCATCTACGGCGTCTTACAGGTGCACCCAACCAAGCAAAATCACTAATTTACTATATTTGTCTAATATATGTACTGAATGAGTTGGCAAAGCTGGCGGAGAGATCATAAAAATTAGCTGTGATTTGCATAGCTGCACAATTTATGCAAATCATTTGATCTAGATAAGAATGTTTCTTGGGCGTTTTTCTCCACTCTTGATGTTGTTGTGCCGCGGTTTTTATCGCCTATGTAATTGCAATAATTAGCTTAACATAAAAAATGCTCAAGAAATTGAAAATAAAATAGCTGAAAAGACCTTGAGAAAGGTTAGCTAATTTAAAGCAATCTATTTAGCAATAGTTTAATTTCTGCCAATTGAAACATTCAATTCATCACGCTGAACGTTTGGCTATGCGCCAATCAAAATGGACGCGATCTGTGGGCGAAGCGGGGGGCAACCACTTGAGAACGCCCCGCTGTGAGGTGCGCTAATTAAATATTGCCACGCTGAGGCATTACGATTCTATGCTATAATTAAAATATTAAATATAAATTACAGCAGTTACTTTGATGTTGTGTTATTAATGTGGCCAAAACACGAACTCAGCTCTCGTAGAGCAAAGCTGAAATGTGTCAGGAATTTCAATTGAAGCCTGAGTCAGTCGCAATAACTCAACTTGATTTATATATATTAATAAACCTATAGAGTTACCTTAAAATCTGCTGTAGCAACCAGAATATTGACTGATGCGTTAACTATAAGTTTAGCGAAAATATTTGTGCTAAGAACCTGATTGTGCAGTCGGTGGTTTTTAAATGCCAAAGGAAACGCCAAAGTTCAATGTCCTCGCACCAAACGTCTGCCAAATGCCAACAACAACAACAGCAACAATAGCAACAATTTTGTGCCATAAACAAATTGCAAGCAACGCAGCGGCAACAAATTGCCATTGATGACATGCCAGGCAACGACTTCGACTTTGGCTAAGACTTAAACTCCGACTGCGACTGCGACTGCGACTTTGACTACGACTTGGAGCCGACTTCAATGCCGACGCGTCGCCTATTGAATTGCAAAATTGCGAAGTGCGTTTCGCCAATTGAATCCAATTGCACATGTAGCCCAGCTGCAGAGAGTCAGACGTCGTCTGTGCCGCTGGGCATTTGAATTATGAGAGATGTTTGCGCTTGCGACATTTAAATGCGTTTTTTTTTTCATTTTACAAGATAACGGCACACGGTGCGTATGATAAATGTGTCAGATAAGCCATCGAAATTGGCATTCAACTTGAAAGCAGGTTTCTAGTTCGAGCAGGTGAATGCTCAAAGCAGAGGAGTATAAAAGGGCTACTGAGCTGAACAAAAAATAAGCAATATACATATATCTGATAAAAAGAAAAAATGCTAAATATATTATTAGCTTTTTTTAACTTCCCTGCTGTTTATTATATTTGAACAAATTTCATGCGAATGTGTTAATTTGTTTTGGCGTGTACAGCGGACAACCAGATCGCCATCAAATGGGCGCAACGTTTCTCGCATTTTATTTTAATTTATTTTAATTTTTTTTAAAGACACACTACATATGCATGTGTTCCGCCTTTTCAGCAACAGCAACAACAACAAATTTAACGTGCATCGACTGCAGCAGTTGCAACAACATTTGTCTGGCTAGAAAACCAGCTAAGGCGTTTTGGGCGTGTGCCGTGGTAATTTTTATTTATTTATTTTTGTTTTTGTTTTTGTTTTTCTATGAATTTATTTAGCTCTCATTTATTTATTTGGAATTGTTGAGTGGAGTTCTTTGGGCAGCCCGACGAGTGTTATGTAATTTTTAAAACGCAACAAGTTGTAATTTCGAAAATGTCGTGCTAGCTGTTTATGCGAGAGTGCAATTAATAAATTACTAAGCGATTTACTTGTGCCGTTGTGTTGAAATTGGCTTTTTTAGTAATTCCCAAAGCGGCTGGTCTATATTCCTACGTCTTAATAATTAATTTAGCAGCACGTGCTACTTAGTTAATTATGTTTTGATAAATGTAAATATCAGCTTGCAACAAGGAAAACAGCAAATTGCTTTCAAATCATGCAGCATTTGTGGCTTTTGGGTGCTGGCCTGAAATAAAGTTGTCCAGTTGTCTAGTTTATGTAATCACCCACAACATGATTGTTATATCTTGTTGCTTGTTGCCTGTTGCCGACTTTGTGCGGCTGGAGACAGGCGCCGTTATTTATTACATGGCTCCAAGCCGTCCGAACGCAATCCCAGACCAGGCCAGACCGCACTCAGCCTTTCACGCACCAAGTCAGACCAATTGTCAGTCTCTCTGTCTGCCTGTCGGTGTGTCTATCAGTCAGACAAGCCACCAAAGTGGGCACCTGCAGATACGCCCGAGCAGCTCGCGGCTAACCTCTTTCCATTGGGGCCAAAACCACCCGAGCCACGCCTCGCTGATAGAAATCAATTGTCAATGCTGTGGATGGATTTGTGATGCGATGATAATGATATTTGGCATTTGGCATTGTCTTCCATTGACCGCTTATTAAGACGGCTAATTGCTTTTTAATTTCGCATAACGAGCGCACATCATCAACATTTTCAAAATATTTTTAAACCTTTGTCTGCATGTCCAACGCCTCTGCCATCATCCCATTGCATTGCATCATCTGAGACACTCTGCCCCGTCGCAAAGTTCACTGAACTGAAACACACAACAATTGAAATTAACTTACAATCAAAATTAACACCTCCTGATGTATGTTTTTCTTTTTTTTTTTTTCCTGACAATAGGAAAAAATCTAAAATTGGCAGCAACCACACAATAACAAAACAAATCGAAAACAAAAATCATTTTGTGGCTTGTAATTTTGGAAATTAGCATAATTTGTGCAAATTCACGACACGAACATCAGACAGACGCTAGAGGAGCCAACTTGGATAGTTGCTACTGCCAAAGATGGTGACGTCAGAGAGTGTTGCAATTGATTCTGCCTAACAGTGAACATTTTCAATATGTATTGAAATACGCATTTCTCGTTCACAGTGTTGTCAATTTTGGCATGATTTAAAAACAAAAATTGCTTCCCCTTAGATTCACTGATAAAGTTTTTTTTATTATAATTGTGACAGCAACAATCGATTAAAAATACAAATTTGCAATTCTAAATTTTGAAAAAAATAATTTTTTTAAAAAAAGTAATACAACAAAATTAAAAAAAAATAATTTTTATTAATTTATTAATCTATGGATCCGAGAGCTTTAAAAACAGTAACTAACACGACTATATATTTAAATGTTAAATTCTATTGCTTCAATATTGGCGAAAAAAGCTGCGTACATACGGACAGATGGATGGACAGCAAGACGGATATTGCACAAACTCAATATACTCTTTTCACTTCGTGAATGAGTGTAAAAATCTACGAATTTGTCTGAATTTATTTAGTTTTACATTTTGATTTAAACTAAATATATGTACATATTATATGGGCTCGGAAATGAGTGAAGCTGCATTTTAACAACTTTTACTTACAACTTTTTATTGAATTTGTTTGTTTAAAAAAAAACTCGTGAGGTGTATGTTGGTTGTTGTTTTTTTGTTGTTGATTTTTTCTGTTTTTGTTATCATCTTGGTCAAGGTTAAATCTAATCGGCGCTTAAGATCAGTGTTCAATGCGACTGCATGTAGTCATAAACTAAAGCACCAGCGGCAGCAGCAGCAGCAGCAGCAACAAAAACCACACTAAGAACAAGAACAAACACACACACACACACACAAGCAAACATACTAAGGCGCAGAGTTGCCGCAGCCCCAACTGTGTTAACAGTTTGTTTACATAAAGCAGCTCGTTAAAAACAGTGCAAAGAAATACTGAACCCACCTTCGGGCAGCGATGAAGTGTCTATGTGTGTGAGTGTGTGTGTGTGTGTGACTGATCAATGAATATTTATAAAACAGCAGCAGGCACCGCCCATGGTCACTTTATGGCCAGTGGCTTAAGAACAAGAACAAGACCGTAGCCCACGCTGCCGCTTGACGTTCTAAGCCAAATGCAATCAAAAGCAATCAAAATTAATTTGCTCACTCGCCTGTTTGGCAAAATGTATCTGCTAGATGCTTAACGCACTCTGCACAGTTTTTGGCATAATTTGTTAAACACATACACAACACACACACACACACACCCATGCGTGTTGTGTGGCTATTATGCGTTAGCTGGCAACAAGTTCAATGCGAACGGGGCAAGTCAAAGTGCGCTTTAAAGTTGCCGCTCCAATAACTTCGCATGACAGCACAGCGGCAGCAGTAGCTGGGGGCAGCATCGGGGGCAGGGGCAGGGGCTGGGGCAATCTGTGGGCCAGTCTGGCAGAGAGGCAGCCAGACGCCTAATGAAGTTGCATGTCAATGTCAGCTGAAGTCAAAATCAAGACAAGTCAAGTCAACTGGCTCCAGTTATCCTTGCACTTACTTAGCCAAAGTGAAGGTCTCCCAAGGCTGTCGCTACTCGATTCTTTGCTTAGAATTTCGACTATTTGGAAAATATTTGAACAGCTTAAAAATTGAGCAACTGAGAAATAGATTGGGAAATGGTTTTCTGGCAAATAGTAAAAGTTAATTAAAAGTTATTTAATTGAAATTAAGCAAACAATCTATGCATTTGAAATCGCTTGACTTTTAATTCACTTAAGCCCCAAATGACTTTCCCCATGCAGCGTGAATACTGCATACACATGCCGCACACTAATCACCTTATGCGATCTGTGGTGAATATTCACGTAACCGATACCGAGTGGTATTAAAATGCAATATGACTCAAGGCGGGC
Source organism: Drosophila colorata (assembly GCA_035041545.1). NCBI lineage: Eukaryota > Metazoa > Arthropoda > Insecta > Diptera > Drosophilidae > Drosophila > Drosophila colorata. The sequence continues at coordinate 60,723 of JAWNLD010000275.1, read as the reverse complement.
GAACGGCACCCGCCAGTAGGGGCGTTGTTATCAGGTTGCTCCAGTGCCCGTTTTGGGAGCAATTAAAAATCATTTTTCATGAGGAAACAGCAGCCAGTGCCCCAAATTGATTAAATAATTCAAGTGTCCGTCCCACACACACACACATGTGTGTGTCCGTGTGGGGCATAATTGAAAACTCTGTGAAATGGAGCGCGGCTAATTCTTTGTGCTGTACAGTTGGTACCATGGCAAATGCGTAAAGATCGCCAGCAGCTGATCTTGGCAGCAGCAGCAGCATCAGCAGCAGCAGCAGCTTAGCGCGTGCTAAACGCTTTTGACTTGCGCCTCACGTTGGGAGTTGGCGTTTGTCGTTACGTCGGATCAATTTTGTTTCAGTTTAGTTGCAGCGGGCTGGCAATCTGGCAAGCTGGCAACTGACCAAACCCGAAAGACTTGAGCAACTAAATTTGCATTGGCCCAAACAGTATATGAGACGTTGCGTGGTGAAATTGCAAATTTATGTATTAGTTTCGACGAAAATTAATAGCTTCATGTAGGAAATGTGACGTTTAGCTCGAATTACTCAACTTATTAGATGCAAATGTTTTACATGCGATGAAAAAAGAAAAACAAAAAAAAAATAATACATAATAATAATAATATAAGTTTATGCAAAATGTGCTGGGAAACCTTTGAAATCTGTCTTGCAATTTAATGCAATTAAGCAATTGTTACTTAAAATAAAGTGCATAATGTTTTAACAAACACATTTATTAAATCGAGTAAGTTGTAAATGTCGTCGCCTAGATGGCGATGCATTTTATGGCAGACGTCTCATCTATGTGAATGTCAAATCGAAAGACTTAGGCAACGAACGCGCGACGGCGGCCCAAAAGAGCAAATAACATAAATTTTATTGATTTTAACACGTTAATGCCGCAACTGATGCAAATCAAAGCAGTGGCCAGTTTGTCTATAAGTCGGTGCGATATTTAAATATACTTAGAAACTGTGATGCAAACACACGTTCAACTCTGTGTAAATATCAAGGCTGAAACACCGAGCACCAAGTAAACAATTTGTTAAGAAGGTGACGATGAAGAAGCTCACCAGCCAACTAAAAACTAGTTTGACGCCAGAAGGCTTGATGCTGATGTGCGCGTATCTAATAGAGTTGCCCAAAACGCCAAAGCCCGTGTCCAAAATGGCAACATGCTGTCGCTGCAGCTACCTAATAATTGTGTGCTCGTTGTTGATTCTCTTGTTGTTATTTGATCAAATGGCATAAATGCCCAATGCACATTTTGATCTTTAACGTTGCACTCGGAAAATGTCAAAGTGAATGCAAAGGGCAACACGACGGAGCCAAGCTAAAGGCAAAGGCGGAGTCTTCGAATGTCGAATAACAAAAGGAAGAGCTCAAAAAAACTATTTAAGAAATTGTGTAATAATAAATAGCCTGTAGCACTTGGTGTATTAGGGCATGTGAAAATTCCATTCGCAATTGTAGAAAATTGTTGGAACATAGATTTATGAATTTTTTTGTTTTTGTTCGAAAACAGTTACCGAGATTTTCCTATGGGATAACAGAAGGTGCAGGGACACTTAAGAAATTATTACAAAGCATTAGTATCTGAAACGCCAACAATACAGCCAGGTTAGATCAAACAATACCAAAAGAAATTACTTTTATACAATAAACCATTCTCACCAAAATTATAGCTTATTTTTGGTAGAGTAGTTTAGTCTTTTAGTAATTTATTTAGGACTTGTACATTAAATAAATTCATGAACTACGCATTCATTCGAATTGATCAGAAGCCTTTTTTTAAGGAAACGCCACAGCTCTACTATTTGACCAAGCATTATAAATGTAGTAAAATATATTTACTACTAATACTAGCATATATATTTGAGAGCGTTTTGCAGGTGCATTGTCTGATACGCCGCTGCGCCTGTTAATTAGCAGACAAGCAGTTATATAAGATTAAAACAAACTTGGATCGGAGAACTGGCTGCATCTGCTGCTCGACCTTTTGACTAATTTGTTTAAACAAAAACTGGCGAGCCGCTGTTGGCCTGACATTTGGCGCAATTAGCATTAATCAAGCTTGGCTATTTGCAGTTGGCCCCAAAATGCTTTATTTATCAGCAAATGGCACAGGCCATTTGTGCGCTGTAAGCTTTCGAGTCCGGCGGCGAGCAGAAAAATTATGAGTGCGCTTTGGCCGTTGTTGATGTTGATTGACGTCTTGTTGTGCCTGTGTCCTTGAACTCGTTTCATCTTTGATAAATTTCAACGCACTTTGCCTAAGTGCAACGCACTTTGTAATTTTATTAAACAATTTGCTGGCGCCAAGCGCCAAAATTATTGTCATCAATTTGTATATTTATATAAAAAAAAAAAACGAAACGCCCAATGTTGTTGGCCAAAAGCCTGAGGGCGGTGTCAGAGTTTAATTAGCCATGAATATTGTGTTCGTCTTTTGCATGCAAAAAAACATCTCGTTGCCTGGGATTATTGTGTTGATGGAGGCATCAGAGCGAATATTTTGAATGTCGAAAGATTCAATGTCGAATTGTTTAACTAATGTAACCATATATGACAAGGAAAGGGCGCCTAGTACATTTTTTTAATTATTGCATTAGGAAGCGTACACTTAGTACTTAGTACACTGTATGTTAGCACATTCTTTATAATTCGATCTAAATATACATATCTCAATTGTATTTTTAAACCAGTTTTTCCTGAAGTAATTTAACACTTGAAAATACTCTAAAACGATTGTATTTTGTTTGCTTACGCACACTCTGCCAGGTGCCTTGGCCAAATTGGGGCGATACCGATACCCCGTCTCCCTTTCAACTGCCCCGCCCAACGAGCTAATGTTCAAAGTTGCTGCCCATTCGAAATGGTGTGGCTTTTGGGTTTTTTATTGCGCACCGCAGCCTCAAATGCTGGAGGGTTTGGGGCAGGGCTATTGGCGGCGCCGTTTCTGCAACTTTTTATGTAATAGAGTCTCAACTAAAACAAATAGTGCGTGCCAATTTGTGTGCTGTGCCCCAGTCTGAGCAATAATTAAATAAGCTTAGCAAACGTGCAAACTGGTGCAAACTTGGCCAATATGCTTGTTAGCAAGTTTATGCCTTAAGTCTTCTGTTTGCACTGTGGTTCCAACGTTCAAGTATCAGCTGAATTCTTGTATATTATGCAAGACTTATTTAAAAGGAAAAATTGTATCAAATGATTTTTAATCAAAACATATTTCAGAGTTGTGTTTTAGTTTCAACCTTGGAATGTGTCTGTTTTTGAGCACTGTATGATGTATCACGTCAAGAATGCGGGTGTTAACCAATCTCTGACGAAAACGAAATGTCTAAAATATTTCTTTCAACTCATTGCACTCAATAATTGCACGTGTGGCCAGAGCAAGACGCACATTTTATGGTACCAACTACGCGGTGGGACTAATTAAATGCCCATAAAATAGCCGAGAGTCATCACAGCGCCAAACTTCATTTGGCGAAACGAAAGATTGCGCAACCATTGTTGCTGCCTTAGACATCTTCTTTCGATTTTTTTCTTTTTTAATTACAAGTCGGTGTCTTGATATTTTCAAGCCGTTTAAGGTCAAAGCTAAGCCGGAAGACGGCCAGCCGTCCAAGGGGGCAGCCGGGCAACCGGTCAATTGAGAGGCCGAACAGCTGCACCAGGCTTGCGAAATTTTCGCCGCTTTGCACTTCAAAATGTCAGCGAGCAAAGATTTTCTACATATTATTTATGAATTGTAAAGTTTTTCTATTTTTTCCATTCAGTTGCGGCCTGGCAACTCGCACTTGGCCATAACAAGTCGGCCAAGACGGCCAAGTCGGCCAAGCCGGGCCAGACATTGCAGTTTGACCTTTTATTGGCTGACTGCTTGGCCAACTTGTCTATGTAATTATTATCAAAAATACATTTTCGACTTTTGTTTAACAAATTAAAAATAAGCACACGTCAGTTAATTGCCAAAAAATATACATTTTTTTCAAGATGCAGCCGGCAATGTTGAAGCCTTGTTTATTGGCCATTTGACGCTGATGGTTGATTGGCTCGATTGACCCTATTACGATGAATATTTGTTAGCTCTGTTCGTTATTGATTATTGCTTATTGATTTTTGGCATTGTGACATTTGCTATGGTCTTTATACATATCTCAATATACTCGTTTATATGCATTAACAATCAAAAGCTTTTCAAGTCTTTGGACACGCCATGATCTTGCCATTTATGTGAGTATTGTGATCACACTTTTGTGTGTTAGAATTTCCCAAGTTATTAACGGTCTACTTCCTTTAGCTCATTTTTAGTGGCCGCTCCACCTATGTTTATTGGAGTATTTAACAAATATTTGCACTTAGAAAAATTCCCAAGTATATCTAGCTCAATTTCCGCCACAGGTTAAATGTTAATTGCCAATTGTATGCTGGTTGCTGTTGTTGTTGTTGTTGTTGCAGCTGGCCATTTGACAATGTCTAATGTCGATCGACATGCAATTCACATTACGGCTGCCGTTTGGTGGCCAAGCGTACCGATATAAATTAATGCTTAATCAGCAGAAATTGTCTAAATCCGCAAATTATCCGCAAGTGGCAGGCGTTTAATTGTAACTGCCCCAAGTGCAGCCCACAGCACCAAAAGCCAACCGCATTTCGGTGGCCGCCACAAAGCCAATGAATGCAATGTCCACGTTTGGCCGCAACAATAGCCGCCTGTCATAACAGCCGGAGCCATAAAAATCATGGAAGCGGAGCGCCAAGGGGCGTGCTAATTGAAATTCTTGCTGCACATTTATTGATTGTGTTGACCTTCAACGACGCATAAGTGGAATAATTGAATTGAAAACTTACCATTATCAAATCACCCGTTTCCATGTGGCGACGCATTAAAATTGCCGCCATATTTTGCTCGTCCTGGAATACCTCACCAATCTCATGCTTGTGATGCTGCAAATAGAGGAGAGTAGATTGTTAATGATATGTAATAATATATATATATATATGTTATATTATAAGGATATTAGCTTGAACGACTTTCAACAAGCAAACAAATCAATTTTTATGGTCGCATTCCAAGCATTCCGAAAATAAACTGCAAACACAAAAGCCGAACTAAATGTAAAGCAATTTTTTAAAACACATAAAAAAAAAATATAATGCTGGTCTGTAATTCTGTTCGTTGGGCAAGACAAGACAAAGCTAAAGCGTGTGGTCAGGCAGCTGTATATTAATTAAATGCGCCAGCAGCTAAAGAGCGAGATGGCGATCTGTGATAGAGACAGAGTTAGAAACATGGACAGAGATTAAGAGGCACTCTTAAGCAAAGATGAAGCGAGCGCTGCGAGTGCTGTGGGCTGCGTGGGATATGCGGCAGCGGGGCTTTGATTTATGCACTTGGTCAGCAAATGTGACGCCTCAACATGCACGTCACTCATACGCCGTGTATGCCGTGCTGTTGCCTGCGCCTGACCATGAAAAAACAGCGCTGTTGCTGAAACTAAAGCTTAAGCTTTGACATTTGGCCAACTGGCAACAGCTGCTGATCTGGTTTCAGGTGCGCTGTTCTTGCAATCCTTTGACATCGACATTCGTGTTTTTTTTCTGTTTTTAACACGGCGATTTTTGGCTTTTGTGCTTCAAGGCAACTTGTTGCCAAATTTTAGCGCAAGGCCCAGGGGATATATATATAATACATTTGAATGTGGTTTATTTAAATTAGCATAGAGTTTATAATTTGGCTTGAAACATTTGTTCGCTGGACACTCAAAAATCAAACGTGCGACTAATTAAATTAATTGCCGCTGCGCCTGCCCATTAATTCTGTAATAAATATCGAAATAAATGTAATCTGACACTTGACATCAGCATTTGGCATTGACTGCGTATCGCGTATCGGACCAGGCCGCCAAATCCGAGCCACAAAACTTGTCCGCGGCGCTCTATCAAATTACAAGCATAAATCATTTTCATAACTGGCCGCAGCACAAAACATACTATATGAAAAAATGCCATGAAAACTAAGCCAAGTGCCAAAATCAAAGTCACTGCAAAGTGACCAAATAGCCACTGGCCAAAAACTAGCCCACATGCGATGAAAGCAGCAGAGAAACCATAAGACCATAAATCAGCCGGGGGTAAACTGAACAATGGAGCAGAAACGGAAGATGTGGTTTTCAAATTGAATTTGCAACTGGTCAAAATATATATAATTGAATATCATAACTATTACGCTTAACGATCGGTAAAACGTTTAGGAATACGTTATGAAACAATCCCATATATAAATTTCATTAAGAGTAAAAGTGTGAAAGGGAGAAAGCGAATGAGAAAGAGCCCATAAATTCAATTATAATTGAAAATGCTTTAAAACAGTTGTATTCAATTTAAACATTTAAGGATTTGCCATATTGAATTCAATAGATTTAAGCTTTGATACCCAAAAGTCTGTAAAACGTTAGGGCACACAATTAAAAATAAATTTAAAAAATTAAACGATCCTCAAAAAGTGTAAATGTACAAAGGAAGGCAATTAAATATATTTGGCAATTAATATATTTACTCGAACCCGATTACATTACATTCTAGGACAAGTAAAGAATGAGATCCAAAGAGTGGAAATGAAGAATGGAGTTTGGGAGAATATACCTGACAAAAACCAAGCACCTTTGATAATAATTTTGTGATCACTGAGCTGTCTGGCATGTGAAAAGAGGGCGTGGCACATGGGTGTTACACTGTTGACCGCGAAACGTGTTGACACGCAAACGCACCAGCAAATAAAAAGCAATTTTCATGTGCAACAAGCATTTATGGCTTAATTTGTTGTTGTTAACGGGCTGGCTGACATGTCTTGGCTAACGACCTTGTGGAAATAAGTTCAAAGCAACAAGAGCGACCCCCACACCAAATGGCTCACGTATTTCAGTATTTCTGTATTTCTAATTCAGCTGCCAACTGCCAAGAATCAAGGCACTTGTTGTCTATAGTTTTTGCTGCTTTTGTCACCGTTGCAGCCATTGGCCAAGTGTTTGGCCATATTTATGAACTTTTAGCGTCCGGTGGCCACTTATCGTACCACAGACTCGTTTGCAGCACAAATTTTTTTTTTTTTTTTTGTTTATTGTAATTTTATTATTTCTTTTTTTATTCATTTATTTGGTTGTTTTTTTGTTTTTTTTGTTGTGTTTTTGAGTGTTCTTGTAGCGACTTTGCATGCCGCTGAACCAATTTCCTTTGTTAGTTGACAATTGTGCCCATTTTGGCTGATTTTGTTCTACTGCGAATGCTGCAGTTTTAATTAGCCAACTTGATGCATGAATTGTAAACTGTGAATTATAAATTGCTGTTGCTGTCTCGCATTTGGCGTCAATTTTTTATTAACGACATCGTAAATTTTTAATTACAAATGGCTACAAGACATTATGCAGATCGCTGCCCACAGATACGATTTGCCATCTGAAATTGTTTTGCAATTTCAAAAGGGGCTCTGCAGTTGGGCGCTTATGTAAATCACACTTCTCACATCGGTTACTACGGCTACTTCACTTACTTCACTTCACGGGCAGCTAAAACGGTTTCGAGTGTCCGGCTGGCCCAAGGGCTCCGCGCTAAATTGGCGCTATACAATTTGTTGCCTTTCTACAAGTATTTCGCATATTATTTTTATAAATTGCGCCTCATTAACGGCTTATGGGCCAGCGAGAGAAATACGCTTGCAGCAATTAGATGTAAGATTGTGGGTCAAAAAGAAAATGGACAGCTATTTAAAGAGTAGCTTTCTAACTGAGCGATGTGTGGGTGTCATTAAAGAAACTAATTTCCACTGGCAAGCAGACTACTGAACTACTCTACAAACATACTCTAACCAAAACTAATTTGAGAGTCTACAAATGACAAGCATCATGAAAAAAGTACTATACCTTTACTTTAAAAGAGAGTACAAACTGCCCAAAAGAAAGTAAAAGCTTCACTCGCTCTTAACAACTTCCGGGCAACGCTCTTTATTTTACATTTGGTTTTTGGCTATGCAAATCAGTTCAAAAGAGAAAGAAGACCAGGCTAAAAGGCAACACTGCAAAACAAATGACTTAAACAACGAACTTGACTAAGTGAAAATTGGCATTTGAACTTTTAAACTGCGAATGTGAAAAGCTAATTCATCTCAGGTCGTCACAGCCCCAAGCCCAAACAGGGTACTTAATTTGCCATTGTTGAAAATGAAAGCCGCATCGCCTCAGAAGTCATTTGTCTGTGCGACGCCCACGCTGCAATTTCCAAATCCCCGAGTTTTCGGTCGGCTACTACGCACCTAAAGCCACAAGCCATTTAACCACGCTAACTGACAATTAACGCATTAGCTGCGACATCGACAGCGACAGCGATAGCGACAGCGCTGTGGATGTTGCCGTGTGGGCGTCGTTTCTTCGATGGTTACGCATACGACGCGTTGGCCGCCGCCTCGACGCGCGCATAATGATTTCCATTTATCGGTGTGTCGGACTTGATTTGCTGTGCGCGTTTATTACGCACCATTATGCACCGTACACACAATGCCAGACACAGGCACTGAAACAGAGACGGACGTATGCATAAACCGATACGGTTCCAGTCACAATACACGGCACAGTTGACTTGATTTCGGTGCAAGCTGTTTGTTTGTTTTGATTTTGGTTGATTTTGATTTTGGTCACCTGGCCGTCACAATGCCAAGGCTTTTTATTTCTTTTTGGGCCTAGGCAACGGCAACTAAGTCTCATTGTGTGCCTATTATTTGGCTAATTACACATTTCATTTCGGCCAGCGATGATCAATGTTATGATTATGTCCGATTTTTTTTGGTTTGCTCGAGCTTAACGGATCAGCATAAACTGTCGTAGACAATCGTCTTTGTGGACACGAGTGCGGAGAATTCGTTCAAATGAAGGTGAAAGATCGAATTGTACTTTATCTTGGATTCAGAGTTGAATTGAGAAGGTTTTTGGCAGTATAGGGAATAAATTACAAAATTAACAAGGCTTTTAAGTCATCCAACTTTATTGTTAGTTATTATTTAAGTAATTCTATTGTTTTTTTAAACACAATATTAACATGCATTGTTCGACTAAATCGTTACTAACTGCAAACAGGTAAAAAGAAACCCATTTGATGATGTGATTTAAAACCTTCTCACTTTTTGAGTGGATTACTAACAGTGACATTTTCTTATTGAAGCAACTGAGTTAAAATTCCGAACTTACAATTTGGGCTATGCTATGCTTTTACAAAAAGGTTAAATTTTAAATTATTCTTCCTGATTACTTAGCCATAATTTCTAATTTAATTATTTGAGCTACTTGCATCTTAATCAGAGTGTTTTCTTACAAAATTCCTCAAAATTGAAAAACTTCCGCGGCTTACATGACGCTTTCCTTAAAATTTTTCTTTGTGGCCGCCAGATAAGAAATTTTCCCAAAACAGAAAATTCATGCAAAGGCAAACAGCGCCTGACCGCTCGTTACGACTGGGGGTACTCAGAGTCGTATTCGTACTTTTGTAGTGCAAACTTAAGGCAGCCGCAAAAAAAGGGAATGAACAACCTCGACTGCTGTAAGATCAACTTTGTCGGTTTGCTGATTGTTTTTGTTGTTGCTGTTGCTGTTGCTCAGCTACAAAGCAACAAGCCGCACAGCGTTAACAATAACTGCAACATGAGCATAGCCAACAGCAACAACGGCAACCACTACAGCAACAAAGGCTGTCAGGCAGCCAACACGGGAGCGGTTATGCAACCGATTGCAGCGGCAAAGACTGGAGAGAAAAACGCCAGCGAGAAATGCAGCCAATGAGGACGGCGACTCCAGCTGCTTTCTATGCGAAGCAATCGACTTTTCCGAGTGGGAGACAGTGAGACAGTGAGCTAATTTTAAATTCATTCAACTGCCAAACGCTGGCCATAATCGCCAGCTCATTAATCAAGCAGCCTTTCGGCGCCTCGCACCGCTTCAAATCGGCCAAAATGTTAATGGGCAGCAAGTTGAAGTCGTTTTGCAATGACAAGGTACTCCAGATAGTTGTATATCCACTGTATGTGTATATGTATTTTAGGGGGGCTGCTTGTGAAATATGCTCCAATTGCTTTAACAGCATTTTAATTATGCACTCGGCACTCGCGGCATCTATCAAAAATGCATTTTTTTTCTTGGGCGCCACAACAGTTTTGAAAACTCAATTAGTTGGCTTTCAAAGCTTTGGGTACGGCGCACAGAGAATGAAGCGCCTCTGCGCGCCTCGAAGAGTAGTGCACATTTATTAGCCAATATTTTTGGTTTGAATATTGTATCCATGGCAATTGGCTCGGCAACATAAATTGTACTAACTCGTCTCGTGCTGCCGTTTGCCAAGCCCAGGAATGGGTTTTGTTCTGCTTTTGCTGCCCCATAAAAGGCTACTGCCAATTGACTGCAAGTCTGCAAATCTGCAGTTCAGTTTAGCGTGGGCTTATTTACATATACATATTTCACATGGGTTCCGTAAATATCCAAGGCTGAGTTAGCCCCTTCAATTTGTAGGCAACATTTACGAAGTGGATCATTGCACTTACGAATCGAATACACAAATTATTTAGCTGTCTGTTAAATGGTAATTTATTAATGATTTTCATGATCAAGCTGAGGGCTCACGACTCCACAGTTGCTGGTAGTACAGTTACCGGTGGTACGAGCAATGCCGTCCACCATCCACTTAACTCTTTTTGCTGGCATAAATATTTTCCTGTTTGCAAAAATTTGTTATGCCTGTTTAGACAGCTACCATTCCTACCACGGCAGGCCGAGGAAACCTGCACCTTTATTTATATGCTGGAGTTTTTTATTTAATTTTTTGCGCCTGACCTTTGGCGGGGCCTATCGATTGAATGCGGAGGTGGGTGTGCCGTTCGACGCCTTTTGTTTGCCTTTATTTTCGTGGCAGCAGAAATAAATTACAAAGAAAACTTTTGGGGCGTTGCCTCCTTCATTGTTTGTCCAGATATTGAACAGAAAATTTCACTGCAGGAATCTAGTTTTCATCAGCCGAATAAAGGAGAGTGCAACCAGTACTAGCAAATGTAAAATGCAATTAAAGTGCAACCTTAAGCAACTCATATATTTGAAAGTCAACGTTTCACACCCGTTTCACAACGAACAATTTATAATTTACTTAATTTTGCGGCTGAAAAATAAATTTCCCTTGCCAAGTTTGTGGCTTAAGTCTTTTGTTTTCGCAGTTAAATCGTTTTGGCTAGCACTTGCAAACGGGGTCGATTTTTTAAACGCTCCTCGAGAGTATTTTTTCCGCATGTTCCGCAGTTAAATTCTTGAATTCAAGTTAATTTCGAACAATACACAATAAACAAAACCCACAAAAATTGCCAAAAAAAAAAAGAAAACGAAAAATAAACCAATTCATGCCTCAAATTAGAATAAATGTAGCTTGATGGAAGGTCTCTGGCAAAGTGCCTCCATTACCAAACAAAGATCACATACAGCAAATATAAAATAATTCAATTGTTGCTGTTGTTGCAATTGTTGTGGTTGGCGTCCACAACTGGAGGCCATTTGTTGTGTAGCCTTTGTGGCATGAGTCAAAGTTTTTATTTTAGCCGAAAAATAATTGCCAAAATGCAGACACTTGGAAAATGTCGTGCGTGGGTCTTGCAGCCGTGTTGCATAAAAGTACAGCGTATTTCATTTTAATTAAAACTAAGCTTAAATCTTCCAATATAAAGATACTCACATAAATTTTTCCGCATTTCGCTTGGGCTTTGTAAGATGAATTATCACACATAAATCACCAAGCAGTCAACCAAGTCCAAAAGATCGAGAGACCCGGCAAGCTTTTCTTGGCCTGTCGCCTGACATGACATTTCACTTTCATTTCCGAAGTTTGTGTCTTGCATTAAAATCATTTTTATATGCACAACTGACTCCCATACCAAGTTCCTCCAGCAAATCCCATTTGGTAATAAACGCCGAAAGTATAACGTATAATAAAATGCGATCGATCGCTCGTTTGTCCAAAGCTGGCATCATAACTCACAAGCAAAGGGGGCCAACAACAACAACAATAAAAACAAAACCCTAGTAATAATAATAACAATAAAAATTCACTTGCACTTGCGGTAACGCCCCTTCCATTGGGTATAATTACGTACGGATTTGTATACAAATACTACACTACCATAAATAAAAGTAAATATAAGCGAGGCAAAAGAAAGTGAATACTCATAATTGAAATAAGTCACGTTCATGTTCATGGCAGAGTCACAGACACGAAAAGTGCTTCGTGTGTGGGTGCGTTTTATGTGAAATTAAATTGTTTTTCCCATTTATAGCATTTAAATAAAATTGAAACGAAAATGCACAACTTTTGGAAAGGAAACAATACTATGCAACGTAAACAGGGCCTACCATTTAATTTGGTGATCTGCCGAAAAAGTGCAGCTCATTAAATTAAATACAGATAAATTATTCAATCAAATTGAAATTCCTATTTATTATAATTACTTTGCATATACCCAAAGGCTTTACATAATGTGTGTCACATGCTATTAAAACTATCAATTGTCGCTTTAATGTCAACAGCTGTCAAGTGCTTATCTAGCTACCTACTTTATTTAAGCCGATTTCCGCACGTCCTTGACTTTAAAAATGGTCTTATTTATTTCTGGCAGCTTATTGCATAACAAGAAATGTAATTAAACACGAGCTCTACAGTAGTCCAGCAGAGGCTCAGCGCCAGCGCAAGAGCATGGCTCTAATCTCTTTATCACACGGCCAATTAATTTTGATTAGATACAGGTAATGCAAACAGATACAACAAGAGAGCGGCAAACGAAGCGCATTTAAAGCGAATGCTGATAAGAAGCAAAATGAGTTGCAAAGTCTGCTTGCTCAAAGCGGAAGACAAAGCTGAACAAATACAAATAAAGAAAAAACAAAAAAAAAAATAACGTATACAAAAATCAAAGCACGAATAAAAAACAAAGACAAAAAATGTTACAAATCATGATGTAACAATGAAAGTGCAGCAAACGTTAAAGAAACCAATCAAAAGGTAGCCACAGAAACGTGATAAAAAATAATAACACAAATAAAAATAACAACAAAGGTTATCGGATTCCAAAGTTGGGAGTGCCAAATATTTTAATAGAATTCAGATAGACAGATGAAAAAAAGCTGCAATTATATTCTCAATGGAGCCAGACCTGGTTTCGATAAAATTCTCACATTTCCCCTAAATTCAAATGGACATTAAACTCACCTCTTCGCCAAGGATCTCCTGCATGTCCAGGCCATGTGTGGCATTTTGTTCACTGCCCACCGACCACATGCGCAACTCGTGGGGCGCACCCTTGAAGAGACCCTGCGTGGCGCGCAGATTGAGTTTCATGTGGCGTCCGAATGCGCTGAAGGAAACGTTGTGCGATTTGATGGAGCTAACATCGCCGTCAAGCAGATGATTACCCTTGCCGGCTCCAGACGTGGCCGCCTGCTGCTTCAGCTCACTGTAGTAGGCATTTTTACTTAGATCCTTTTTCACATGATGCGGCTTCTGCGCAGCTGGCCCAAGGGATTCGCTGATGCTGCGACGCTTCCGCTGGAGGCCAGCTTGGGGTGTGTGGTGCAAGAGCTGCACGAGCTCATAGTCTGGCACGGCGTCGTGGGTGTCCACATGAAACACCGCATGCAGTTGCTCTGGTGACATTTGTTTGTGCAGCTAACGGAGCGAGAAAGAGGAAAAGAAGGAAACAGTTATAATGAATTATTTTTTGGATGCTACAAATTGAAGGCATTGTTAAAGGTAATTTTTGGAAAATAATCAATAATTCAATGCAATAAAGGCACGCCATGAGCACAAGTGTTTATACGGCTATGGTTTTGTACGGTTTGTGTTTGCACGGGCACTCAAGTGGTCTAGAGATTAACGACTGAGCTGAGCTGAACTGAGCTGAGCCGAGGTTTGTCGGTCGCAGCTCGCGAGTATCTTCAGCAAGTGGGTCAGGGTCAGATCGTCGCATGCCGCTTGGGTTTCTATGGGGCCTGAAGAAACCCAAGAAACAAACAAACGGTTAAAGCCGTTTGCGTGTACTCTTATCGGCAGTGCGTGTATTCGAAACTCTGAAGCTTGTATTGAGAGCACAATAATTGCATATTTTAAATAATAAGAAATACACTTTTATTGTTATTAATGCGATTTTAATAGGCACGCAATTGTTGTTGCTCACTGTTTTATTCGTTAGCAATATTATATAGATTTGTAGTTAAAAACCCGCCGATATGAATTAAATGGTAATCACTTGTAAGCCGTTTAAAAACAATATTTATTTTATTTAAAAGATATGTAGTTTTTGTAAGTTTTAAAATCAATTGTTTTAAATCTGGTAAAAGCGTAGTCGAAACCCGGTCAATGTGAAAATTCCTTGTTTTGTTAAAAATACTTTCAGTTCAAAAATATTTTTCATCTTACAAAGTTCTTACAAGTTACGTTGTATTTCCATAAAGAATGCTAATGCGAATTTTAAGTACAAAAGTTTTGCTCTTTTCTTCTCAAAATAGCGATCAGTTATGATATTAAAAATGATTTATACTCTATTAAGGAAAATTTATTCCTTATAAGGAAGTTACCATACAGCCTTCATGTCAGACATTCCATATATTTTCCCGATAAATTTCCAACTTTAACTTTTATTTATTCTCAAATCTAGGGCATCTAGGCCTCCGATCAGTTTGCAGCTCTAAATGTGTTGTATTCTCAAATCTAAGACCACATTTCCGTTTTATGTTTCTTTAAGAAAAAATATTTACCGCATGCTTACATTCCAAACGGCAGCAACAAATCGCCAATTCGCAAAATTTGTTACAGGGTCAACGCAGACTAGAATTTCCTTTAACAACTGCCACAGGCCGTCAGGCAAATACAAAAGACTTAGGCAACGAACTTGCTGCAAGTTACATGCCAGCTAAAGCATGGATAAAAAAAAAAGTCTGGCTGGCAATTTAGGCAAATTTCTTGAATATTTGGCAACCATAAATGGCTCACCGCACCGAAATGAGTCAAAATTGTACAGCAAATGACGACAACAAGAAAAATCAAAAGCAACATAAGAAGAAGACAAGGTAAACAACATAAAGTCTGACAGCATAGACAACATATTTGTTGTTATGTTACTTATTTATTTATTTTTTTTTGATAGTTTGTCTTGTGGTCAAACGTTGTTGTTTGTTGTATAACTGTAAGCATGATAATTCTATTTTAATTGAAATGCAAGCAATGGTCGGCAAAATGAGCTAAATGAAGCGAATGCGACAGGTGAACAAACGGAAAGAGCGAAGAAAACCTGACGCAGACAATGCCAAAGAGTTTTTACTTTCATTTGAAACGTGTTTTGACCACAGACGCCACGCGAAGAGCTACAACAGCTATTGGGGGTCGAGTCTCGGCTCTGGACTGCACATTGAGCAACTTTTGTCCATTGAAAGTGAAACTGAAGCCAAGCCATTTGCCGATGACGCGCCAAGTTTCGTCTCGAGTGCGAGTCTGAGTTGGGTTATGAGTGGAAATGAGTGTTGAATGTGCATGAATTGTATGTGGAACGATGCTGCTGTGATTGTCTTAGGGCTTCCTGGCTGCACTCGAACATTTGGAAAGCTGCACCTGCAGCATTTTGCAATATGCAAATGGGGAATGGGGCCACACCCCTACACCAAACACCAATCAACACTTGGCCAGTTGGCAAGCCATGTGGATGCAGGCCGTGATAAAGGGGGGGGCAGCCCTTGCTGCCAATTAATTGCAATTAATGGGAGTCAGCAGTAAATTATGCAAAAGCCATTTGATGAACAAGATCAACGCCAACGATTAAGATTAACAGCCAGGGATGGAAAGCTAAACATTGTAAATGCAATAAATACAATTTAAATGAATCACTTATTTTGATGAACAGCGAACTACTAATAATAAAATAAAAAAAATTATTTCAACTTTATATTAGCAAATTACATGATCTGAATCTAATGAAAACTTTTTAATTTTACATAGCAGATTTAAATCAACACCAAAGCCGCAAACGGGTTTTAAACCAAACCGGTTCGAGCCCGGAATTGGAATTAATTTTTGCCATAAACCGAACCTTGAACCAAATCAGTAGCCCAAAAAGCAGCCGAACCGAAATCTAACCTGAATCACAGTTTTTTAACAAAGTTAATAAGTTCTTTTTAGGTATTTGAAAATGTTGTTGCCATTTTTATTATTTTAATTCTGATTTACTAATTTAAAAAAATTGAAGTATTTTTATTTAATAAATTGTTTTGTTTGAAATTGGAAAATTTTGCGAGCTAAGCTTTGAACCAAGCTACGTTTATCGATGTGAAAAACAAGCACAACGAATTAAACATAAAATCGAGCAGAAGGTTCGAACTGGGTACCGTAAAAAATATTTTTACAGTGACAAAGTCTGCTGTGAATCATTCAGAGATATGTAAAAAAATGTTAATGAAAAAAAAAACTAAATTATAATCTTTTAGAGGTTGGACTCTTAGTAACCAGTTACTATAAATAGTTGTCATTTAATTTGAATGTCACAGCTGGAAAGATCTGTGAACCAGTGAGCTGAATCCCAGCCAATCACTCATCGACGGCTGCCGGCGATTTGTCCAAGCGGCTCGCGCTTTAATTTTCGACAGGGTGCAATGACGGATATTGTGAAATTTGTGTTTGTAATTTGTATATACCCTGCTGATGTTGTTGCTGTTGCTGTTGTGTTTGTATGCTGCTGGTTGTCCGCTCGTTGTCCGGTTGTTTCTGCAGTTTTGTGCGCGCAATTACTGAAATTGTGCGATTACTCATACGCCCGATATAACCGGCATGGTGACTACGACTGCGACTACTTAAGTGCAACAACAACAGCAGCAGCAACGACAATAACAGCAACAGCATTGTGGCAGCCACCAAGTCAAAGTAAAAGGTGTAGCCGCCATATTAGCGCAAAAAGTGTGCTTCAAATTGGCTACGGGGAGGCCAATACTCTGTTTATGGCGCATACACACTTATCTTATCCACTGTGCGCGTTGTGCAATTTTCATGCGCCGGTCAAAGTCAACATCAAAATCGGAGCCTCTCGATACGAACGCTCGGAAGAGTGTCACTCGACCTTTTGCCAACCGACCGTACAAAGAAATTATTCACTTCAACTATGAACAGATAGACAGCATTAACTACGCACAGTAATCATAATATAACTAGCCTATGCTGTTGTTGTTGTTGTTGTCTTTTTTGGGGGCTTTTCGCTGGGTGTGTTGACCTTGCCTCGCCCGACAAGCGCCGGAAATTAGCAAATGCTTCTGCTGGCGCCAATTTTTTTGTTACTTTCAATCTTTTTCTTCTTCGTTTTTTCACGTTTACATTTTCTGTTTTGTGAGCAAAATTAGCAAAGTGTGAAAAGTTCAGGGTGCTATAATACCTGTGACTTTAGCTGCGCCTAATGGAAAGTCATGTTGTTAAAACTTACGCTTTTTGCCTTTCCGGGAAGTACTCTTTAGTTGGGTCTCTGGATTTCTTTTAATTGTAAACATAAAATTTCTTATGAAATGTGTCTAAAGTTCTAATTCAAATTAATTGGGTACTCTGGATCGGAGGTTAAAGTTTTGACATTTTGAAATGCTCTTTAGTGCTCTCTAGTTTTAAGCACAATTTGAAGAATTTCTAAGATATAGAAATCAAGCCTTAAAACTTAATACTGCAGCTTTAATTAGACTTAACTTTTATTTGGAATCATAGTCAATGAAATCATTAATAGTTCCCATATAATAGTTGTCTTTAAGCTCCTACTCACACACATATTCATCTAACAGTCACTTGGTCATTGGCGGGAACGTGACCCAAACCGCAGTAATATTCAAAGATAGAAGTCAAGCGTGACAGGCAGCTGGAGCAATGTCTGACAAAGCGCAACAACAAACATCAGCAACTACTGTAACAACAACAACAACAACAACAGAAACATCAAATCGTGCTACACAAATTTTAACCGCCAAAGTTCTTGATTTGACAATTAAAAGACTTAATTTATTTGGCCAGCAAAACTGCAATAGATATTCCCGACCAAAATCCAAGGAATAGGCATAGGTTGAGGTTGAGGAAGAGGAAGGGAGTTTCATATTTTGTTTGCGTTTTTTTGACAGCACATAAAATATAAATAGTCTAACAACAACAGCAAACTGCAATCGGATGACTCATGCAGTTATAACGAATCGATTCTTGAATTGCTGCTATTTTCGTGTTGTTGTCGCTGCTGTTGTTGTTGTTGTTGTTGTTGTCTTTGCCTTGTTGGTTTCCATAATTTTTATGCTTGGTTGCGATTTGAAGGGCCTCGTCATAGTTTGTTTTTTTTCTTCAACTTTATGATGCTGCCGTTTCTTGCTGTTGCCGTTGCTGTACGTTGACGAGCCACGCAATAAAGTCAACTTTAATTGCAGTCTGAGTTGCAATCGGATACCGAGCCTCAGTCTGAGCTGTGTCGCAAGCGGCATCTCTGTTATTATCCAAACACGAAGGAGCATGAAACCATCTAATGTGCATTTTAGCTCTCATATGGTAGTGTCAAGGAAATGACAGAGATAAAGCTGGAGCAAATGTCAAGAAAAAGATTTAATTTACAGCTATACTAAAGTATGAAAATCGTATACACATTCGTATGTTGACATAGATAAAGAGATATTCACTTGAGCTCGACAGAAGCCAGCTGAGGCTCTAAGTTACAAACTAAGCTTAGTAGGAAAGCTCTAGTTGAACAAGAAGATACCCTATAACTTTAATTTTGTTTAAAAATATTAAATACTATGCATTAATCAAAACTCAGGGCATATTCTTTAAATATTATATTCTAAAGTAATGAACAATAATTGAAGGTAACAAGGAGCATCAAATTAGTCATCAAATTTGATCCATTTTTTGCAAAATGGGTAAATAAATGAATTTGATTTGCATATGATAAGCAAAAACTACATTCCAAACTAAGCATGTCCATCTCCAGAATCTAAGTTCTTACTAAACCAATTACCATTTATAATATGCAGAAACTAACAGAATTATTTTTTATAGACTGCTTGATCGATTGTAAAGACAATGTAAGAATTCAAGCTACCACGCCCAACTACACCTTAACATAAAAATTCCGTTTTACGAGCTCCATTTAAACATAAAAATCATTTTACATAAAGAGCGAAGAGGGGAAAGGGGGAAAGTCTTTAGCTCAGCATGAAATCAAAACAGCAGCAAATACGATTACAAAAGTAATCAAAAGGCAACGACTGAAATTTACTTGAAATAATTACAAGAACTTTTTACGTCTGACCTTGGCCATAATTCGTTGGCGAAGCTTTTTCTTTGAGACAAAAGCTGAGCGTGCGTTTGTTTTTTCAATGAGAGGTGAACACACACACACATAGTATAAGTGTAAATGTGTGTGCTTATGTTTAAAAACAATGCCATTTGTCTCTTGTGGGTGTTGGCAAGGGAAAGAGAGAGAGAGAGGGAGAGGCAGGTACTGAGAGAGACTTAGCCGGAGTCAAATGACTGAATCCCCCGAGTCTTTGCTCGCTTTAAATAGTTTTGTAATTTAATTAATATACAAAAAATGTTTTTAAATGCTAATTACGCACAATGCGAATGCGAGCCACAAAATGACAATGAAAATTGTTTCTGGCGGTCATTTGTGTCGTGCATTTGTGTCGCTTGGTTGTTGCTCTTGTCGGTGTTGTTGTTGTTGTTGTTATTGTTGTCGTAAGTAAGCATTCAAATGTCAAATAAAACTGTTAACTACTATTGTCTTATCGAGTGCCCCCCAAAAAGGTTGTATTGCATTGAATTGATTGATGAGTTCTTCGGTATAAACCAAAAACGTGATAGCCAATATCTCAAGGCATTTTAGGGTATATAATCGAAAAATACGTCAATACTTACATCTGGCAGTGCCTGGCATATTGTGCTGGCCAATACAAGCGCTGTGATTAAGCCAAATATTGAGAACATTGTTTGTTGTCTATGGTATGTGATCTTAAGAAACTTAAACTGCAAATAAAAAAAGATTTGTGGAAAAAAAAAACAATATTAAATCAGAGCAAATAAAAATAATTATATTAAGTAATTAAAAATATTACAAATTGAAATATATATATATATGTTTTATAATAATACAAATAATAAATCCAATGAAAACATAATACAAATTAATTAATACTTAAATTTTAAATCTCCAGTATAAGAATCAATAAATTTTTTTCAATATTTATTCAGAGAATACAATAAATGTATAATATGAAATGTCTACTTAGAAATCGACCCTTCCAAATATTTAACATAATATATACAGTCTTATGCCTTTTATTCTTTCCCACAAGCTGGCTTGTTGCTAAATGCAAATTGCATTCAAAATGCATAAAAACGCACGTTCCATATTTCCAGTACCCTATGCTCAGTGAGCACCCCTGCCCCTGTTTGGTTACGCTCGAATGGACATTATGCCAGTAAACAAAGTTTGTACTGGCATCCTCGGCAGTCGAGAAACTGTTGCAACTTTAGAGCTTTTGCTGTTGTTGCTGCTTGTACAATTAATAATTTGTATTTATTGTACAAAACCTACTTTTCTGGCCCGCTGGCTGTAATTAATTATTGCGTAAGGCCAAGAAGCTACAGGCAACTGCAAAAAACGACAACATCAGACAACAAAAATAAGAAATAACATTGATGTTGTTGTTGTTGCAGCACATCCGTCCGGGCGTAAATGCCATCGAATGCGGCTAATTGTCAATAATGATGCAGCGATGCGTGGCAAGAGGCGGCAGCATCCACATCGACATGGCCAGACCTTTGACAAACCAACTGAAAACAAACAAAACTGCCCAGTAACAACACCAACAAATCAGCAGCAACAACGACAGCTGCTGAAGCATTTTGCAACTTCGACTCTTACAACAAATTGCATGACATTTGTCTTTCTGCTTGATGCCTAGGAAGTGTTGGGACGCAGACGTGGAGCATATCAATTTTTTGGGCAATTTGCATGCGAATTTTGCAAGAGAAGGCGCATACTAAAAGACTCAAAGAAAGTTTTTTTTGTTTGCAATAACAGCTGGAATAAAAATTTGATATTTCATCTAAAATGGCCCTATAATATATTTTAAATATTTATAACGTGCTATTTAAATGGTCCACCCACAAAAATCCTCACCAAGAATATATGTAATCTATAGGAACTGAGACGTCTCCTTCGATGCGTTACATATTGCGTAACAAAATTAGTATACCCTTTGCAAGGGAATACAAACAAGAAAAACCCCTCTGCACTTATGCGATCAGTGTGGGTGTGTCAACATCTGCAGCTGTGCCCTGTGAAAAAGGCGTCGCGCGTTGCCGTTCACTAAATTGCAACTCCCCCGATTTTGTATGCCATTAACCAAGTGCATGTGTGCCGAAGAAAGTGAAATTGCCCAAACATTTAAATGTAAGTTATTGGCTCTTGTTTAAAAATTGTTGCCGGCAACTTTGCTACAATTTTGTCTTCGTCTGGGAGAAAAGAAAGAAAACTAAGACACGTTCGCTTCGAAGGCGTGCATTTGCGTCAATTGTGTTGAGTGAGTTTTCTTTCGACAACAAATGTTTAGAAGGGGCATGTTGAGACCAGCCCACAGACAAACCCCTACCTTCCAATTAGTCCAGTTACAGATGAAGACATTAGTGGGTCACCTTAGGGTTAATGGCAACGTGCTGTTGTAATTAGTAAATTATGGTAACAGATAACAAAGACGAAAAAACCTCCACAAAGAAAAAATAAATCCTAACGAACATAAATCAAAAGACTTAGGCAACGAACTTTTTTAAATTTTAACATTTACAAGAGTAAAGCAACACAGTTAGTCGAACTAAGAACTCTTTTTTTAAGCACACTTTTATTCTTTTTTAAAACAACAATCAAATTTGAATTTTTTAATCACAACGAATTCAAAATATTGTTGATATGAATTGTTTTACCAGTTTTTTGCCTCAGAGCTTTCAGAAATTATAAGTTTTCGCAAACTTGAATTTTCCCGGAAGCCAAAGTTCTGATTAATTAATAACCAGCGAGCTCTGTAATACTTAAATAAAGTTTTTTTTATTAAAAAAGAATTTGTCTACGAACTTTGCATATCTTTTTTTAATCACTTCAAATTTTTCTAAGACTTCGTCAAGTTCACTAAGCTTTGACCAAAGGGCAAATGGCTTATGCGGCTTTGATTGGCCCCCAAACACATGGAAGTTCAAAGCCACCGAGTCAGCTAAACGGGCAACAACACTCAACGGTAGAGTTTTTGAATAACCTTGGGCAAAACTTTCACCCGAGTGAGACAAAACAATAGTAAAACATCATCAAAACGAAATTAATTCATCAAGGTGTCAAATTATAGTGAATTGGGATTCGAATGTCAGCGTCAAGCCAAAACGCCAAAAAAAAAACTTAAGTGCACAAAGTTGCTACCGAAAATAAATTAGAAATCAAGTAAGAAAATGCAGAAGTAGAAGCTGTATTGGATATAGACCAATATATACCCTGCATAGAACAGCAGAAGGTTAATTAGTAAATTATTTATTTTCTTAAATTTAAGAAACTTGTAAATTGCTCGCAGTTAATAAAATATTTAACGCCTATAATACCCAATTGATGCATTTGTATGTAGGGTATAAAACAAATTATTTATTGAATGCTCCCAAACGTGACGTGTTTATGTCTTTGGTTTGTTATCACACATGTATTTTACATAAATTTATATTAAATACAGTTATGCGGCAAACGAAACAGAAAGGAAAAAATATAAAAAAAAACAAAGTCTTATTAAAAAGCAAATAAAACGGAATCAAACTTATCGAATGGTGGTTTCTTGGCTTGTCTTGGCCATTTTGTCAATCCGTTGCTGGCCGTATGCATAATTAAGGTCGATTAGGGCTAGTTTTTGTGTGGAGTCGATGATCATGCTGCTGGCGATGATCAAATTAATCTTGGGCTCAAGGTTATGGTTATGGCAATGCTTAAAAAGTTGCATTTACTCAGAGCTTTCTGAGCTTGCACAACAGCAAATCAGACCGATACCAAAAAATATATATATATGTATATGCCTATATATAAATATATTTCTATATGTATGTAAGCATTTATTTATTTATTTTTTTGGACGGCTTGTGGCATCGCGTGCATGGCCAACTGTAAAATTATGTAATGCACATCAAACGGCAACAGTTTTCTCAGTTTGCACTGTTTGCCGAAGCAATTAAGCTTTGGAGATTTAAAAGCCGTCACCAAACAGAAGCGCTAAGAAAGCCAACAGTTAAATCGCTTTGGCCACATTTCGAGCATTGTAAGTGTGGAATTATGCCAAAAAGCATTGAAAGACAATTTCAAGAAAGCCGACACGCAGCATGGGGTGCTGCCGAGGGGTGATCCAGAGAAGGACGGGCAACGGGAGATGGGGACGGGGTAGCCGCCAAAAAAGCAAGTTGCATTGTCAGCTTCCGCATAATTATGCCGACACAGACACTTGCCATATATTTAACAGAGTGAGCGTCTGTTTTGTCTGTTTCGCGTCTGTCCGTCTGTCTGTCGCTTTGCTCGGTTGGTGTTGTTTTTGTTTTTTTTTTTCGGCTTTTGCCAATGCATTTTGTTGTTAGCCTGCTTATGGGAATTTTTGATGGCTTTAGCCTTAAACTCTGAGCTGTGAGCTCTTAGCAGCATTTGGACATTGTCTCTTTCTTTTGGCTTTCTTCACCAATTCGCTGACACAACAACAGCAGCGGGCCCGCATTTCAAACTGTGGGCGTCAGCGTTTTACTTTAATTGACATTGACAATTGACCACCAGCTCTGCCGACTCTGCTGCCCGCCGCTCACCTCTGCTCTTCGAAATGCGCTCGGCGCAGCCATCTGCCAGCGTCTGTCAGCTGTCGTCGCCATGGAATAATTGCTGCTGATATCATCGCCGGTTTTTGTCCACACCTGTGCATTGGCGGCTACTTAGTTGCCTAGTTGTGCACTTTAGTTGATAATGAACTTATTTTGATAAATGCCGAGCTGTGCAAAATGCCGTTGGCATGTCTCAGGCCTGGAGCGACAACTGGGCGCATGAGTAATGGACTTTTCTTTGGCTGGGCCCGGTTAGGTAATGGTTATGAGTGAAGTTTTTAGTTCAACACATCATATGACGAGCTCTTTATGGTATTTTGTGTATAAAGAGATTATATAATGAACATCGCAATTGAATATTGTAATCATTGCCTTTTTGAAACTATGCAAGCCCAACACAAACACACACACACATATATAAACAACAATAATGATGAATAAAAATAACAGCCAAATGAAACACCTAAATATCTTATGTAATAATTCTTCCTTTCGAATAAATTCAGATGATTTGCACATCTTTGAAATCTTTCGCAATAAGACCTTAAAAATCGGAATTTGAATCTTAATTAACAAACATTTTTTCTCATCCTTATCCAGCAAATGACACATAAATGCAACTTTCCTACGCTTATCGCGCAGCTAGTGCCCAAAATGGATTCCCAGCTCCCACACAAATCACAATATAATCTACTGTGGAGCATAACAAACTGACATAACAAAGTTCAACTGCGAGCGTTTTGCAAAAATCAGCGCACAGACCGAACCAACAAAAGATAATAAATTTGATTTCTCAGTTTACATGCTGCAGGTTGCAGCTCGACAGCGACAATGATGACGGAAAGGATTACGTAAAGTGTCTGCGACCTGAACTCTTTGCATTTGCTTAACATTTCAAATCAGCTGCAATTTGTCTGTGTGTGTGTGTGTGCTTGTAAAAGGGCGAGCGAATATTTTCTATTGTTTGCATTCGGCACAATAGAGTTGGGAACTTGTACCTTGAATGTGTGTTGAAAAGCCGCTGACAGCTAACGAAGCTGAAAACAGCTGTGCAAATGTGTTCGCCTAGCAGGTTACCAAAAAAACCCAAAAACAAAAAGAAAAAAAAACACGCAGCTGCTGAAATGGGATGTAACATTTTAATTACCTTGATTGAAATGCTCAAAATAAAAATATATTGCTTGGACTGAAAAACAAGTTCTATGTTTGCCAAATACCTTATTAATATATTGTTTTTATATAAACAGTTTATATTTAGGCACATGGTGCGTATACATAATATGTCAGGAAAGCACGTCACAAGCCTTTTAAATGGGCAAATATTGAAACCGACCGCAAATTATTAAAAGAAATAAGAAAATAATAAATAAAGAGACAAGCAAAAACAACAACAAACACACATATGGCGAATACGTTGTGAGCCAGCTAATTAAATAAAAGAGGCGCCATGAAACAGCCGCGATGGATAATTAAGGCCCCAACAAAAAGAAATGCCCACATTTTGACTAACAAAAATCAGTCAAAACGAAAATGCCACAAAAATGTTTATTTATTTATGTATTTCTTGGGCCATAGAACGGGCAACAACAACAAGCTGCTAACAAAATTATTTCGGAATTGAAAATGTTTTATTGCAGCTGAAATTGTTGTTGCTCTTGTTATAATTTTCCAGCTGTTGTTACAACATGCAACAGACACACACACACACACAACAATAACAACACTAGTTGTAGATTGCGTGCAGCGTTGCGGTCGCCGTCGCCGTTGCCGTCGCCGTTGCCGTCGCCGTTGCCGTCGCCTGTCGGAAAAACTGTAAACCGCAAAATGAAAGTGAAATTGAAATTGAAATTGAAGAAGACGTCAAAAGCGCAGCGCAAATAACTTAGCAACAACATGGAAAAACTTGGATACTACGTGTATAAGTATGTATTATGTATTTGTCTACGATTTTCGTAATGGCCCAACTTATTACATTTATGACATTTGCATTTTTAATTTATTTCTTTTATATTTTTTGCCGATAACATTTTTCTGGCATTGCATTTACCACATGCGCAAATTAAATTTATAAAAAAAATTTAATTGCATTTATGCACCACAACAGGAAGTACACGCGTAAAAAGCAAATGGTTTATCGGTAGGGCGGTTAAAGTTTTGTCTGACATGGCTTTAATTAATGAAATAAAATGTATGCAAAACGTTTTTTTACAGCAATTTCTTAATTTCATTGTCTATGAACTCAAATATACGAATTGTTAACCTTTTAATAATAAAGCAAACAAAATGTGTAAATTGCTTTTATTAAAACCAATGAAATACGAAAATGATGTAAGGTGGAATGGGCGAACATTTGGCTATTAAAAAATTATTTTACCAATTTTTTAGAATTGCCCAAGCGAATTTGCATGAAATTGATGAAGCCAATAAACAGTTTTTCCAAATACTTAAGAAAATAAAAATAAAAAATATACACATTAGCAACAATAAATAACGTTGAAAAACTATTTATTAAATGTTGGAAAAAAAATGCAATTAAATAAAACACACACACGCACACACAAAGAGTTGAACGGCTAGGCGACTACAGACAGAGAGACAAACAAACAGGTTACTCGGGTTTCTTCTTCGGTGTCAATGAAAAGGCAGAGCGAAAAAAAATAAATAAATAAAAATAAAAGATGAATTAAAAAAAGTGGACACTGTCGTTGAGCTGATGAACGATGCCTCTCAACGAGCACAGCTGACAAGGTTTTGTATACCCGTTTATCAACAGCCTACAGTATCTTTGAGCTTGTGTGTAAGGCGAAATACAATTCATTGGCGTTATAAACAAACATTGTCTAAGGGTGTCCATAGAATTCGAATGCATAGAAAGTTGCAAATCTACTGTTACAGTCTGATTGGAGCTAAGATCATTATGCATACGAGTTAAAAGCTGGCTTAGTGAGTAGCTGAAAGCTTTGCGGGCTTCTCTCTCTCTCTCTCCTTGTTGCTCTCCCTCTTTCTCTGGGCTTTGTTGCAATACCAGCTGCAATAATTGCAACAATAACAGCGAGGAGAGCAGAGTAAAGCGTATCGAGCAATAATAACTGTAGCAATATTACAAAATCGCTACGATCGAAGCCAGAAAGCGGCCCAAAACAACAACCACAACAACAACAATGAGATAATAACGTGTACAACCAAAATACCCGACAACAACAATGAAAAGTCGCTTTATATGCATTTATAACTACACACAATCAAACATACATATATATGTATACATATAAAAATAAAATAAAATAAAATAAAATCAATTACGTATTGCAGACTGATGAAACTAAGAAACAAGCCCACTTTTTGAACAGACATACAAAAACTAAAAGTTAAAAAAAAAAAATCTTGAGGTAATACTTAAATATTTCGATTTATGTATTAAGCGATTTAATGATTTTGCAATTAGCAACTTTAAATGACATAAAACTAACTTCGATCCGATGAACAGACAATTCGAAAGATTTACCCAAAACGTGTGAAGGCTTTAATTAATCAAACTTGTCTGCAAATTAGTAAAAGCCAACTAAATTCATTTGCTAGCCATCATCTTCAAAAAGCTAATCATAAGCATTTAATAACTTTGTGACCATGTGTAAGACCTCGCTTGGCGATGAGGCGGCTTAGACAGCTTGTCTCTCTAAAGAACCGCCAGGCACCAGTAGAAAGCAACAAATTCACAAAAGAAGTATATCATGTGATACAAATTAAAAGGTTGAAGCGAAAATTTTTTATTTGCCAATAAAATAAATTTGGTTGGAAAATTATTCTAACGTTTTTATCGCTAAACAAACTATTAAAAAAAAAAAATTTAATAATACCAGTAACTAATAAAATTAAAATTTAAGAACCTTACTGTAGTCAAAATTTTCTTTTGGAAATTGACTACTTATTTTACAAAAACTTCCAAAACTATTGCGAACAAATCTGTCCTGGCTGTTACTTTTGTTTCGTGTTGTCGACTTATAATCTAGTTTAATATTTTTAATTTTCAGCTTACCTAAGTTTAAAATTTGTTTTTAACTTCTTTGCGGCCAAAAATGGCCGACAAAATTTATACGAAAATCCTTTTGGAAATTTTCAAAATTTTACAGCACTCTCATACGCATATATGAATATTCGTTTGCGATGGACTTGATGACTGCGAATCTAATTCTTCTTCTTATTCCCGTTGGAACATGGAACACCATAAACGTGTGTACCGTTAGTGGTTTTGGGAATAGCAACACGTCTGCGCCTGCGCCCTGTGCTTTTCCTCTGGCTCTGGCTTCGACCAACAGATGCGACGATAGCAATAACGATAACGATAACGATAGCGATAGCGAAAGCCAAACGCGCGCCGATTACTGATTCGTGATTACTGATTACTGTCGAACAGAACAGAGCAGAGCAGAACACAAACACAGAACCAGAACACAGAACCCACAACGCGAACGGAAAGAAAGACGAACAGCGATTAAACTGCAGGCGGGCAGTGCGCTAAGATTAAATACGGCGTGAAATTTGCTTGGCAGACGACTTTTTCGTAATCGTTGTTGTTGTTAACGAAATTTATTTTTCACTCATTCCATTTCATTGTGATTGTAATTGTGATTCTGATTGTATTGCTTTTATTATATCTTAACCTTCTCTGGGCTCAGAACACGAAAAAACATAAACAATAAAAAAGCGCGGCGACGTCGCAGCAGCAGCAGCAGCAACAGCGACAGCAACGGAAAAAATGGCAGACTGTCTGACCGTTGGGTGCGAGCGAGATGGAAATTAAAATGGAGATTACTGAAAGGCAGATTCACTTTTATATATATATATTTTTTTTTTTTTGCTTTTCGCGTTTTGCTTTTGTTTTGCCCAACACGATTACGAAAACGGAGAGTTGAGAGATTGCGAATTGAGCGTAATTCAATGGAGCTGAAGCTGCTGCCTTTTCTTGGTTGGGGTTGTTTTGCTTGCACTTTTGAGCACCGATTAGGCGACGCTTTGCCACTGCACTGGGTAGAACTTAAAGGCAGCCTTACATAAGCAGGGCTCTTGGGGAACTCAATGATTTTGTTGTTGTTTTTTTTTTTTTTTTAATTTAAATTTTTTAATTTTGGTAGTTGGCTTGACGTATCGCGTCTGCGTGCCGTTTTTGTGGCCGTCTACGGAAACTGGTCGGCGCACACTAAAGTTAACGTTCGCTTGGGCAGAGCTGCGCAGTCGAAAAAATATAGCGCACGATGATCGGGCCAGCGGCGGCAACAACAATAAAAGCTGACGACGGCGCAAGCGAGACAGCCAACAACAAAGAGCCAGAGCCGAGCTTTGGCCCAAACCGTTGCCGTTGTTTTTGGTGTTGCTTAGGCCCAAAGCTAGTCGACGACTTAAAGCCAAAGCCACATCAAAAGTTGCCTTGAAAGCTTCCAATGAAAGCGAAAACGAAAACGCTAGCGACAACAAAAGCAAATTCAAACACTTGCATTTTTCATAGTCAACTTGAGTTAGCTTTTGAGTGGAACTTTGAGTGGAAGATTGAGTTAGTTTGTGACTGCATGTCTCTCTCTCTCCCGCTCTCTCCCTTATTCTCTTTGCATTGTGATTTGCTCGGCACGTTGAATGACATTTCGAGTGCATTTTTGCTGTTGAAAAGCATTTGATTAATGTTGTAAAGATTTGTTTTCATTTATCTTCAGTTTGCAATCTTCGCATCAAAACATTACTCACGTGCATTACTCCAGCCACAAAACAGACATTGTTTAATTGGTGAGTTTACGGAGAGAACAAAATTAATTCAAAATGTGTCATTGAGGCATTGACAGCACAGCACATTCTATACAGGAAGCTGTTGGATCGGCAACATGTGTTTCCCTTAGACGTGATTCGCAATTAGTAGCATCGAAGCTGCTTAGTAAAAATTTAGATTAAAGACTTAACCAAATAATTGTCAACAAAACCTTAACTCCTCAGAGCTCATAAAACATTTAATGACCCAATTGTTGAGTATTTATAATTTTACAAAATAATAAAGTTTTTTTAAATTAAAAAAAAATTAATAAATAAAGACAAGTTCAATAACAGCCATTGTCTCGTATTTTGAATTTGATTAAATCTGCTTCATTTCGACTCCCCCCTATATCAGCATCATCAATATCCAATGTAAATGCCGATCACAAGCGGACCAATTAAAAAGGTAATTGTTCCACATTGTGATAACTAAATCTGAGCGAAGCCCGACCTTAATGTGAAGGTGGGGGCGGACAGAAATGCGTGTGGATCGGCACAGTGAACCCCGCGCACGTAAGACCAGCAGTCGTCTGGTTAACTGGTCGACTGGGTGAAACGGCAATGAACCAATCAACTAAGGGGCATAAATACTGGTGCGATGCTGTGACTCAATGCTGGCGCAGTATCGATCAGATTATCAGTTTCGCATTCGAGCTCGAATCCACTGGAGACGCTGGATGACCCCAATTTAGGTTGAAATGCGCTGTTATATAAAGAAGATAGATTGGAATCTTCGGTGTCATTACACGTGTTGCTTCAAGCGCTGCATTTCAAGCGACATTTACCACCAGCTGCGATAGGAATCTATTAATGAGCTGTGATATATTCCTCTAAACCCCCACTGCTGGGGCAGCAACAGGTTTCGTTTCATGGATCGACGAATACTACGACTACCGTCGGCGCCAACTCCGAATCTCAGTTGAACTCATTACTTTTATGTGAATTTCGTGTTAATTGCTTTGCATTTGTTTACATTGTCTTAAATTTGCTGTGTTTATTGACACTTTTCGCTGCTTTCTCACAGCCTGTCTTCTAATTTGAAATGCCAGCGCATTGGCATTACATTTAATTACTGTTAACCCCCTCACATCGACATGCTTCGCCATGAGCTCACAAATATTTGCTACGCTTTGTGCCCTGCTTGATTTGTTCTCCATGTGCCTGCGGTTTAAGCAAATTTATTGAACCCCAAATAAGTTCACTCCCACAATTTGGCAGTTCACACATTCCGTTTGGGCTACGTGCACTGCGAATGCTACTAAAAAAAATTGGTATAAATTATTGCGTTGCGATTTCTAGACATGAGTATGTAAGTACTGCAAGTATTTGTGAGTCTTCCTTAACTATTCGTCAGGAATATAAAAAAGTGTTCAAAATGATTCGGTAATTAAACAAAAAATATATATATATATATATATCCTGTCCTATTTTTAACTATTTTAATGTGAGCTCAACGATTCATTTAACTTAAATATACAACATTTGTGTTAGCAAAGTTTTTGATACCAATAAAGTTTCAATATCGTGAACAAACAAAAAAAGACAAAACGAAAATTAACAAAATTTATTGGTTTTGTGCAATCCTTAACTTAACTTTGTCGGATTTGTTTCATATTTACCCTAATTTATAAACATTGGTTTCCCGGGCGTACATTCTTTTTGACTCACACAATAATTTTAGTTTACCGCAGGTAAACTTTAATCATGACAGCAGTTCCCGTTAAAAATATATTTTCCCATTTATAAGCCGAATATTCTGTCTCACATTAATCCACGTCTTGGCAAAGGTCAATGTCATGGGCCTGCTGCAACGGGCACCAAATTGCTTAATATCTACAACAATATCGATGGGGACCAATCGAGCATATTCAATTAATCATCTTATAAGCATCTCACGCAATCGCTAATAGTAAATTGTCGTTTTACGAGGCGTCAAAAATCTGTTAAGCATAAAAAAGTAATGTTCGCAACGGGCCATCTATTAACTTAGCGAGACATAAAAACATAAATGTGTTCAGCGGCAAGATCCATATTTATTACTTTTTAAAATTTCTAGTAAGAAAAAAAAAATTGAAAACAAAGAAAATCAATAAACATTTGCATAATTTTCAACATTTCACGCTGCCTGATTCAGATTTTCGATTCGAAAATGGAATTGAAAAAAGAGCCCAGCAAACAAACAAAAAATAAAATAAAACAAAATCCGCCAACCACATTTACGAAACTGTCAACGGCAACAAACTTGGGTCATTTCAATGATGTAAGAAAAATATAAAACAGCCACTAATCAGGTTTTAAACTTTAAACAAAATTGTAACATAAATGAACATATGTAAATATGAATTTTAAATTAACTTAAATTATAGGCTAACTGAAGAAATGTGAATAAATTAAGATGCAAGTCGAAAAGCTAAAAACCTACAAATAGTGCTCTAGTCAAGAGTCCTCGACTAGTGGCACACCCTGTACCCAACTCCGAGCTACTGCAACATATATTCCAGTTCCTTCTATTTTCACAGACATTAAAATATTTGGAGCAGCGGCTCTGTATCTTGTAATGCATATATGTATAATTTTGCGCTGTCGATATTATTTTCTTTAATTGTTGAATATTTGCACAAAACCAACATGCCCTGCTTACTAACTTAAAATATAGGGTATAAATACATCGAAAATTCAAATCGGAGTCTGCACACAGCGACAAGTTGAAAATTGCAGCACTTTAAAAAATATTGGACCGAAATCGATTATATTATAAGCATTATTGCCATTATTATGTCGGGCCAGCTGGCTACCAGTTCCCAATTTCAATGGTTCAAAGCCCACAGAGACCAGAAACCGCTGTGGTTACAGCAAAGCGCAGCCGCGCACCACCGACAAACAGCCTCCGTTTGGAGTCTGACCCATAAACTGGGTCTCTCTTTACTTCTCGGCCAACACTGTTAATGCGGCTTGTTATTGGCTCTGTTTATTTTCAAACCAAAAATCTATAAATATTCATAAGTTAGCACACAAGTCTTGCGGCCTGGCTCCTGGCTTGCGAAAGGAAAACAAGCTCGAGTTTTTTAGCCCGCAAAATTTAGCCTATTAGATTTACACATTTTGATTTGTACTAACTAGTTGAAATGACAACTTATGATTGTAATGCTGAACTCATATCGAATTAAATACAAAAAAATGCATATATTTTAATATTTATTATTTTCGAGAGTACAAAGTGACTATTTTAACATTTATATTAATATTAATATTTAATGTTATTGTATTTACTGCAAACAGACGGTTACACCGGTTCTTAATTGTTAAAAATATATTTACCAAACTCAACAGAACATTTTTTTTTTTTTTAAGAACAAGGGAATTTAATTTATATAAAGGTACTTTATACCTCGGCACTTCGATGATTACATGCAAATTAAAGTACATATTGTTCAAAGGCTACCCATTCTTGATATACATAATGCAATTAATCTTAAAATCCCAAGGTTCAATGCCATTCCACATAGCTACATTTTATTGATCAACCACAATGCCACCATATCGATTAATTGACCAGGCGCTAAAATTCGGTAGCAACTTCCTGCACATCGACACAAAAACAAAATTCAGACTCAGAAAACATGCAGTTATTATATAAAGTTTGAATCATTTAGACAGGAGGCGTTGCTGACACTTAAGTTAAATCAATTTGTTGAGAAAGCATTAACAAAATTTTCGCTAAACTAAGCAATGAATTTGTCGTGCTGAAATGCTGATTAATTGGTCGACGACAATACAAAAGACTGAAGCAACGAACTTGCAACGAACGCCCGTTGCGGTTTTCATTCAGATGAATGTTTTTAAAGGAATGCTGGCCAAAAGTACATGCAATTCGGATTCAATTAACACTCAATAAATCTTGATCAAAATCGATCGATACGATAACTGCAAATATCATTTTGTAGCGAATTTGTTTAAGCCACCGGCAGAAAGTTTGATTTATCAACCGAGAGGGGATCCAGTGGATATACACCCAGATGAAATAAATATCGCTAATAATATTTTAATTTTATTTTCTTTTTCATATCTTTTATTTATTTTTCTGCGTTACTTTGTTATTACTAGATGACACTTTTTTATTATTTTTTTTTATATTATTTTTATTTTTATTTTATCTTTTTTTTATGTTTTTTATTCATATATTTTATTTATTTTTCTATAGTTGTCTTCGTTAGATGACACTCAAAATGTAGACAAAGTCTTACATAATAATATTTATAATTTTATTCTCGTTTATTTTTTAATATTTTTATTTAATGTCTTACTACATTAGGTCAGATTGGATAAGGGTAACATTATTTAAACTTTATCTATTTAACTTTATCTGACGCTCGATTTAGAAAAAGGGAATTCTGGAAAACGGCTAATAAGATTTATTAATGTTAAAAGACATAGTACTATATTCGTCTAAATACTACTTTAATTACCCACATTCTCGAATAATTTAGAGTTATTTGAATGGGATTGGTGACCGCTCCTGCGTGTATATACGTGCACACGTATGTAGGAGGTGCACACGCCGCATGACGTGTTTTGGGTACTAAGTGCATCTCGGAGTAAAGTCAATAACTTGAAATTGAAGTTCCTTAGCCTTTGGCTTGGGCCGTTTTGATGCTTCACTTCATTTGAATTTGGGTTAATCAGCGATAAAGCGCTCATCGACGTACCAAAAACAGTGTGCGAAAATTACGTATTTACATTTAAAAAAAATTACATTCATATATTTAAATATGTATACATGTATATGTATGAGGGGAGTATGGGAGAAAACACAAACAAACTTATTATAAATGGGCTTTTTGTCTTTAGCTGCTAATTGCTTCTCATTAATTTGCATGTGAAATTAATTGCCAACATTTGTGCATTGTTAAGCCTTTGCCTGCTTTTGTTGTTGTTGCTCATACGTATTATCACTTCCTAGGCAATCGGCTTTGACAAGGTATGAAACACATCGCCTGTCAGCGGACTCAATAACACAAGATAATATAATATTTTGCGGGATCCCACAAATCGACGTCCACTCGATTTGGAGTTCAAGTTTTTGCAATTGACCCATAAATTCATTATGCATGCAAAGTTGGTAATTGAATTCATATATCGCCTTTTACATTTGGCATACATGTGTGTACATATAAGTAATTATGTGTTGTACGACAGAAAGACAGACACACTCTTGGACGGTCGGAATGTCGGACGCTTGAGCTTTTTATTTCCGTCAACATTTCAGTTATTAGACACAATTACAATTAATTTGCGTTTCAATTTCAATAGGCACCAGCGCGATTGGCTGAACATCAGATTATGCGTTGAAAGGTCTTTGATTTCAATGGGCTTTCGTTTGTCTTAGACTTGATGGGTTTTTAATGCTCGCCCAAATGTCATGACCGAGCATTTGCAGGGTCGCACGCAGGTTAGAGGCTGGCGCATGTGAATTATCATTTGAGTCTCATGTATAACCTTTAGCGCTGACTTCGAATGTGGAGTATTTTATTTATTGGAACGCATTCGCATTCTGAATTGTTCCCCTTTCATTTATATTTATTGTCATGTTCTAGACATAATTACTTAATTTAAATTAAGAAATTAATTGACAATTAATACAGACCTGATTTCGTGGCCCATTATTCAAAAGTTAACCAAACACGTGCAGTGAGAGTTAATGTATGCATCAATAAAATGATGATAATCCAATACAAATCACAAATATAAAAAGTATTTTGATCCAAATTCTCGTTAATGTCCATATTTTTTCCAAATCACAAATTATTTGTCATTTGTAAATTAATTTATTGTACTGTCAGTGGAACCAATTACAATTATTCGATTTATTGAAAGCATTTACGTATGTTTACATACTACACTTTTTGTTATATTACCATATTTTAATTAAATTAAATTGTATTGCCCTTCCAAGTGTTACGGCCTCTACCAGATCGCTAACGAGACTCCGTCAGCGTAAAGAATACCTTTAGTATGACTCGCTCCCGACGTTCAAAGCTAAACGTGGCGTAAATCGCATAGTCCCCGCCTGGAAGCGGCAGCAAATCCAACGCCTTGACGGGAAAACGAAAATGCTCAACGCGCAGCTCGGACTGGAAGTACATGAGATATTTCATTTAAGATAGATAAGTGGTATGATTATTTTTGAAAAACTCACCGGCAATGGGCATTTGTTCACATTTGTGTGATTGGCGAAACTATTGAAGACGATATTGACAAACGGATGGTTGCGCTTCTCCAGATACTCGCATACATCGCAATGGCTGACATCATAAAGAAAGGGCTTATAGCCACTGGCCCGTTTAAGCAACTGTATTCGCATCTGCCGAAAGACAAACAAAAGTTACATAAGCTAAAAAGGAATCATTTATCTCAGGGATACTAAAGATATACATAAAGTAGTTATCTAACGATAATATTTTGTTTGTCAACTAAAATGAAAAACCAGGGTGCTCTAGTCGTAAGGGTCCGACTAGAAGATGCCCTATACCTAGGGGGCTGTCTTGTATATATAATTTTAAAATAAAAATTTCATACAGACACACAGAAGAATATTGCCAAATCGACCCAGAATATCAAAAACTATATACATTATATATTATATTTAATAGGTATCATAGAAGGAGTTTAAAAATATGTTTTACTGAAATTTGTCTAGCGAAGTATCATTCATTAAAATCTATAGATAAAAGTCGGAATAAAATCACTGTAGGAAAATATGCATTATGATTCTTTTTTTTTTGCTTGTATATTGTACACAAGTTTTTGAATATTGGAAAACACATATTTTTTTAAATAATTTTAAACATAATTCTAAATAGATAATTTGTCAAAATGTCTATCCATTCAGCAAAGTCGCAATTAAATTTATAGAATAAGCTGCCTTAAAGCAAAACAAGTTCGACCTATAAGTAGGCCCCCATTCAATAAGTCAAACGGAATAAAACAAAAGTTTCAGTTACAGATAAGTCAGAGAGAGAGGCGTAGAAAGCAGCTCGCAATTAATAATTCGTCTTTAAATTCTTTTCATATTCTTATGGTAAGCCATTAATTTTGTATCGAAATCCGTAAAATGTGTTTTTTTGGCTTTGTCACGCGTTGCCTGGTCATTGTCTTTGGCGTTTTGATGCCGGCTCGCTACACGCACAATGCGCTGGACGAAGATGAGGTGACGCCATGGGCCAAGTACTGGATTGTCTATGGCTGGCTTGTGTGCGTGGAAGTATTCGGAGACACTTTCCTCAAATGGCTGCCACTGTATGCGGAGTCGAAGCTGCTGATCGTGCTGTGGTTGGTCATCTCCGCACCGCAGGCCAGCGTCTGGGTCTTTGATGCGATTCTGAATCCGCTGTTGGGGCGTTATATGGCGCACGTCGATCATTTCCTGATGTATGGCAAGCGGCATCTCCTGAACGATGCCCTCACTTACTCGTCAGAAATGCTCGTTCGCAGCATGGACACAATTGTTCCCGTTGTGTCGCAGATTTGGAAGAAGCCCAACCGAATGCAAGCCAGCAATGCCACTGTTGCAGTGGACACGCCCACCGTGGTCAGCAACGCGCCCCACCAAGAAACGGAATCCACGTCCAATCCTCAAAAAAGTCTTTATTTCGATCCAAGTGGCGAGGATGGATCGCAAGAGGCGTCAACCCAGAACACACACTCGTTTACCATGATATCGCAGCAATCAAACAAGCTGACGAAGCTATCGCTGCCAGAGCTGACCATGAAGGTAACAGAGAAATCAAATAGGCCTTCGATCAGTCGATCCAAGCGAAAGCAATACACATACGATGCGCAGCTCGATGATCTAACTCTGAATACCGATCCACTATCGGGCATGGAGGACTTGCTGAAAAGCGAGCGCATCGCCGTTGAACTGCAACATCGTCCTTTACCGCCACGAAAGGATCTGCGGCGTCGCTATCAGTAGGCTTCTCTAGATGTGGCGAACTCTTATCTTAATTTCAATAAATTCTCTGTGAAACGGCTGTCAACTCCTATATAGGTCAAAAAAAAGGCTTTAGGCCTGCCAATATGTTAATCGAGCATCCTTTGCAGGGTTTCAAAACTCTATTTGGACGCAAGTGTTAGCTTATAAATAAATATATATAATATAAATTTAAGCCATTTTACTCATTAATATGTTGTAAGGTGATAAAGCCTTTAAGCTGGGATATGTATATTAAATATTTTGTATTGTATAAGGGCTACAAGGTTCGAGCCAATTGCTCGACCTAAGGTTTGCGTTTTTCTGTTTTGTTTTTCTACTTCTCTTTTTGATTTGTTTCCAATTTCAAATGAAACAATCCACTTTATTTTATTTATATATTAGCACTAATCAAAATAAGTTCATTTTACATTTTCAGAGTACTGAAAATATCTGTAAATATATACAAAAAAAAATATTTAAAAAATGTCAGAGACTTACATATATTCCAATATCTTCAAAAAAAAAAATGTGTTTAATACTATATATATATATACAAAATATGATTTTTTAAAAATATGATTCTGTTCAATGCCTCAATTTTGAATGTTCAAAAATAATTGGATTTCCGGACTCAAACCAGTTTGGTTAAAAACCGGCTAGCGCTTTTAGACAGAGTTTTTCTACAGCCTTTCATTATGCAACAGTTATGTTTAAAATTCTGTGTTTATTTCTGTTTAGTCATTAAAATTAATTTTATGCTTGTTCAATTTTTTTTGTATAATTAAAGTTAAAAAAGAAATTGGAGCCCGGATCCAGTCGCCTTATCTATAGCAATTATATACTCAGCACAAAAAAGCCAAGCTATCTATATTTAATTCGTGTAAGCATAATGTGTGAATTACTGCTAAAAATATATATCGATTTAAGTAAAGTTGACATCTCTTATAAATAAATATTTCTGAGATCATATAAATACCCGGACAGAGAGACAGCCAAACGGACATGCCATATCAGCTGCAAAACAATTTTAATCGATATGGGATTTAACGCTTTGCTGAACAATATTCATGTGAATTTTGAACGAAATAAAATTTTAAAACAGCGCGTCCAAGTGAAAACTACGATATTTGATTTAAATTGTATGAATATGAATTTATGTTGAAGATTCTTAAGGTCAAGTGTGTGTGTAGCCTTTTTAAGGCAGTAGGGAAACTCACCGAAACTGGTTTTTTAGGGAACTGTAGAAGTTTTACACGCAAACTCATTTCGGCCACGTCGCGCTTAACGGCGTACAGTCGACAGACGGTAAATATGGTAAAGTTCGCATCCTGGCTGGCACACTGCACGTTTGTGAACTTTGCCAAGCCGCTGATCTAAGAAGGGCGCCCATTAATAGACTATACCATGAAACAAAAACCCTTGCACTTGCCTGCACAACGCTCCCGAGCAAGACCAGCTGCACTGTGAGCCAGAACCGAGCCATTTGCGAAATAGATTCTCTATTATAATATTTGTATGATCGCATTTTAGCCATGATCGAGCACAGAACAAAACGCGTGCAATTTGCCGACCGACTTTTGGCCAATTAAATGTATTTAAAATGTTTTGGTCGCTGCTGATTGACAACAAAAATGTACCAGCGTTGCCTGGGTCGTCGTAATTATTCAGCAATTATATGGATATTTGGGAAACATTAAATCGGCATTGGTGTTTAATGAAAAGACAAATTCTGGCCTATTTTGCTGGCCTGTTTATAACAGTTATCTTAGAACTAAGCGCACATGTGTGTGAGTGTGTTTGTGTGTTGTATATTATGGAAATGCTTTAATCTAATCGCTGGCTTCATCTTCATCATCATCATCACCATTATCCTCATTATCATTACTCTCGTTGGTCTCCTCATCGGTGGCCTCCGCTTCACTCTCGCTCTTTTTTGCCTTCTTTTTAGGTGCAGCTTCATCCGATTTGCTCATCTTTTTGGCCGGCTCGTTGCCAGACTTCTTGGTTTCCTCTGAGCTGGTGGAATCATCTTCGGAAATGTATTCCTTGCTCTTGAAACCACTGCCCGACGTATTTGACTTTTTCACCGGCGAGGGCTCCGATTTGCGTTTCTTAACAGCTTTGCTACTGGGGGCCTGCTCTTCGTCGCTAGCGTCGCCGTCGCCGGCGCCGGGCTTGTAATTGCGCATTTCATCCTGATAACGTTGTTTGTCCTTGTTTGCTGCCTCCTCCCACTTGCTTTTGTCCTTCAACTCCTTCCACATCTCACCGCCCTTCTTAGCGATTTCCGTAACCTTGATGCCCGGATTATCGCCCTTGATCTGCTCACGCGTATCGTTCAGCCACAGCATAAAAGCTGTTGTGGCACGTTTCGGCTTGTTGCTGTCCTTCTTCTTGGTCTGCTTTTTCTAAAAGGTATAAGGAATTAGATTTAGTTTATTGTATATTTTACAGATACTTACTGTGCGCTCCTTTTCCTTGTGTTTCTTCTCCTTCTTTTCGCGCTTCTTTTCTTTGTGCTTCTTCTTCGCCGCCCCATCGCTGTCACCACCGCCGCCGCCTCCACCACCGCCGCTGGCATCGCTATCGTCGTCGGAGTCGCTCTGCACGTTGCTATCGTACTCCTCGGCCACATCCGATTCGTTTTCGTTGGGCTTGAAGTCCTCGTCCGTGGACTCCTCATCCGAATCGTCGCCATCGTCGTCGTCCTCCTCCTTTTCGCGCGCCTCAGCCTTGAGCCGAGCCAGATAAGCGTCCGGCTCGTTCTCATTGTCCGAGTCACCGAAGTCGACATCCTTGTAGCCGGTCTTATCCTTGCCCATGTTGCTCACGTGCAGCTTCTTCTGTGTGATGAAGTCAAACAGCTTGGCGTACTCCTCCTTCTCGATGGAGGAGAAGATGTGCACAGTGCCGTTTTTCAGTGTGACCTCAAAGTCGAAGGAGCGCGTTGAGCCGCCGCTGCGCGCGAAGTTCACGGAGGTGATCTCCTCGAAGCGGATGTGCAGCGGCGGCTTATGAATGTAGATGAAGCCACGCTCCAGCGGATACAGATACCCGGCGGCGGCCTTAAACGAGCAGCC
This sequence comes from Drosophila colorata, assembly GCA_035041545.1. NCBI lineage: Eukaryota > Metazoa > Arthropoda > Insecta > Diptera > Drosophilidae > Drosophila > Drosophila colorata. The sequence goes on along the minus strand of JAWNLD010000275.1, from coordinate 19,910 downwards.
AACGGCAGCCGTGCCAGAATGTCCAATGAAATTGCCGGGGCCCGTTATCTTGCGTCCAATGAGCACCTTCATCACTTTGCCCATGACCTCGTAGACCTGTCCGGACAGCTCCTTCTCCAGCTTGCCCTCGTATTTGTCGCGCAGCTCCGCCTCGCTGAAGGGCAGCTCAATGGTGATTTCCTCGTCGGGCGCAAACAACAGCACCAGATAGTGATAGCGGGTCTGGCCCTGCTTGATGGGCGGGTCCAGCGAAAGAACAAAGAACATTTGCCGGCTATCCTTGTGCGGCAGCATGAACAGACGCAGCACCGAGTCCATGGGTATCTTGTAGTCGAATGTCTTGCCGTGCAGCTGGAAAAAGGTCGAGAAGATCTTGATGTCGTAGCGCCCGCGCGGCGTCAAAATGTGTATCTCGCGGAAGATGGCAATGGACTCGCCAGAGGCCGATATGACCGACGCCTTGTTCATGACATTCTGATGGAACTTGTCCACGGGATCCTCGTCCGCCGATTCCACAGCTGGTATGTGGAAACGCATTTCCAGCAAACCCACGGGCGCATCATCGTTCTGATGGAACTCCAGCGTCACCTCGTTCTTGCCGGTGACGCACTGTGAGACATGCGACAAGGGCACCTCAAATATGGTCTTTGTGTCCTTGTCGAAGCTGAGCACGGAGCCCATGAAGCGTGCCGTGCCCCAGTTCCAGCCCTTGACACACATCTCCTTCTCCACCATTTCCTGCGCATACGCGTCTTTGATATACTTCCCCAGCTTCTCTTGCTCGCTTTCCCGGAATCCGCTGAACCGATGCAGCGCTCCGCTCTTGGTAAAGATGCGCAGGCCCCAGGTGCCCACGAACTTTTGTGAATTAATCAGATCAATGTCATCGGCGGCAATCTGCTCCACCTTGCCCGTCTTCGTGTTCTTGAAGATGATGTTCTGCTCGGTGAGCTTCAGGCGTCCCGACGACTACATACATATATATATATATATATATATATATATATATATGCATTTATATATATATTTATTGGTTGAGAGGGGCAGGGAAAACAAATGTCAAACAAAAGTTGCTTGGCGAATTGAAAATCAGACTCACCAAAACGCCGCGCACTTCGGCGTTGATATCGTTGTACTCCAAGGCATCCGCCATATCTGGACTGTGGCCCGCACTAAATACTGAATCAGTTAACTGTCAATTACACCACTCAGCGTAATTCTCTGAAATTAACACGCAAAAATTCAGCACGAGTAAAATGCCGACTACCGACTGCGCGCCCAATTTTAGGTTAGATGCTAGGGGTGAGAGAAATTTTCAAAGCTGTTTATAATCCGCGAGTATTTTAAAGTGGCGACTCACAGCTGTGAATTAATATAAACAATTCAGATTAATTGAATCTTACTTTCTAATCTGTAATAAGCATAGTTGAAAAAAAAAAACAGCGCAAAAATAAGTTTAAAATATTTAACTACGTTTTACCAATTAAACTAAGACAACAAAATTTGTTTTTCAACTGTTTTTGCTGCAGTCACTTATGTTCGTTGGCAAGAATCAAAGTCACAGTATAGTCAGTAACGGTTAATAAGTTACTTCTCAGCAAATACTATTTAAATATCGATATATCGATAGTGCATTTCTACATGATAGTCTCATTAGAGCTGCGCACCTTAGTTCAATTTAAAGAGTTAGTTCAGTTGTTTAATTTTCATTAAAGGAAAGAGAACAAACTATTTAATGGAACAATAACAATAATATATAGCATAATATACTCATCAAATTTTGTAATTTATTATTGACTAACTGTTAAATTAATTAATTAATTAATAAATAATTAATTTAATTAGTTCAGTAATTCTATGAACTATAATCGCTGATCTAGTTCCTTCATTCAGTTAAGTGAGTAGTTCAATCGAACTAATTCACATCGATTCAATACAACTACCGCAGCTACAGACGGAATAAAAACAATAAACAAATATTTTTAAGCCGCATAAGTTTTAAAATACCGTGCAATGCAGCGCGGCAAGATCTCGTTTGGCAAAATACAGCTAAACGTTGGCAAAGCGCCAGCTGAGGCCACCAAACCCGACCAGGATGCCGGCGGCTTCAAGAAAATGGACAAGCAGCAAATGATACGTCAAATCGAAGATGTGGCCGAGGACCTGGAGAGCCAGCATCTCAAGGACGTGATGGGCATCAGCGGCTTCGGCCGCAAGGCAGCCAAAGTGTTTGACATCAACGAGCAGATCGCCAAGGCGCGCACCGTTGCGCCGCCCGTCCAGGAGCAGCAGGCGGAGGAGCACGACGAGGCTGAGGATGTTATAGGCCCACTCCCACCAGCCGCGGACGCGGAGCAGCAGCATCCAGCTGATGCCGGCACTAAAAAGCACACAGACGACAAGAAGCAAGGGGAAGACGATGAAGACGAGGACGAGGGCGATTCCGACGACGATGAGGATAACTTGTCGCGTCGCATTCCCTACACGCACGAGGTGCAAATGCAGCACGGATCTCGGGCTGTTTTGGCCCTTGCCGGGGATCCGTCCGGCGCACGCATAGTCTCCGGCTCCATAGATTACGATATGTGCTTTTGGGACTTTGCCGGCATGGATTCAGCCATGCGCAGCTTTCGTCAGCTGCAGCCGTGTGAGAATCATCCCATACGTTCGCTACAATACTCCGTCACCGGCGACATGATCCTGGTCATCTCGGGCAACGCCCAGGCCAAGGTGCTGGACCGCGATGGCTTCGAGAAGCTGGAGTGCTGCAAGGGTGATCAGTATATCAGCGACATGACGCGCACCAAGGGCCACGTGGCGCAACTCACATCGGGCTGCTGGCATCCGTTCAACAGGGAACAGTTCCTGACCGCGGCTCTGGACGGCACCCTGCGCATCTGGCAGGGTCTGCGCGCCAAGGAGCAGCTTCAGGTGATCAAAACACGAGCCCAGGGCGGCCTAAGAACCAACGCCTCCGCCTGTAATTTCAATCGGGATGCGACCCTGATAGCCGCCGGCTGTGTGGACGGCTCCATACAGACGTGGGACACGCGCAAGATGTATGTGAACACGACGCACTGCGTGCGGACGGCGCATCAGAAGGGCTCGGAGATTACCTCCATTGTGTTCTCGTACATGGGCCAGCAGCTGGCCACGCGCTGCAACGACGAGACCATGAAACTCTGGGACCTGCGCAACTTCAGGCAGCCGCTGCACACGTGGTCGAATCTTTTTTCACGCTACGACACCACCGACTGCTGCTTCAGTCCGGACGACCGCATGCTGGTCACCGGCGAGTCGCTGCCCCAGGGCCAACCGGAGGCGAATCTGTATTTCTACAGCACGCAGACCTTCGAGCAGGTGCAGCGCATACCCGTGGCGGGCTCGCACGTGATCAAGACGCTGTGGCATCCGAAGCTGAACCAGCTCTTTGTCAGCTGCGGGAATGGCATCATCAAGTGCTTCTACGACGAGCAGCGCAGCATTCGCGGCGCCAAGCTGTGCGTGGTGAAGACCCATCGCAAGCGCCAGCAGATGGAAATGGTGGGCGTGTCGCAGATCATAACGCCGCACGCACTGCCGCTGTTCCGGCAGGAGAAGACGCGCTCCTCGCGCAAGCGAATGGAAAAGGCGCGCATGGATCCGGTCAAGTCCAAGCGACCGGATTTGCCAATCACCAGCGGCCAGGGCGGACGTGTCGCCAGCTCCGGCGGCACCCTCTCCTCCTATGTCATACGCAATCTGGGTCTCAGCAAGCGCGTCGACGACGATCAGGATCCGCGTGAGGCCATCCTGAAGTATGCCAAAGATGCGGCAGAGAATCCCTATTGGATTGCGCCCGCCTACAAGCAGACACAACCGAAGGCCATATTCTCCGAAAAGCTGCCCGCAGACGAGGCACCATCGGCGGCCAAGAAACCCAAAACGGAAACGGACGACACATAGTACCAAATTTAATCGGAATACCTGTTGCTCACCTGATTGTTCCAATAAATGAAGAATGTATTTAACTATGCTGTAGATATCTTGTAATGATTGTTCAGACATGCACTAGTTTTCACTCGGTTTAAACTTTTATTAAACATACATACATATTACATGAGTTCTTGAATTTATTGTTTATTATTGGTTGGTTTGCTGAGTTATGCGGTTTATTTAATACATTATTTATTTAATGGTATGCGCTTTGTGTATAATACTTGTACATTGTTGTATATGTGTGTGTGTGTGTGTGTGTATATTTATAGGTATATAGATCAATTGGTTAAATTGTAGCTCATTAACATAACTTGAGTGCCATGTACACAATTATTTCTAATTATGCTGTTTTTTTCCTTTTTATTTACTCAAAGATCCACAAAAGTGCTGTACATAAGAGCTAGTATAATAATAATAATCCGAAAAATCTTTGAAACATATCCATTGAATATTATCAACAATATCTAATATAGTTTTATCATTAACGATAAGTAATTAATATAGTTTTTCTCTTAGTTACGTAGGTATGTATATGTATATAGAGTAAGAGTGTTACATTAATATCAAGTTTATCGAACCAGCGCGGTTAAATCAAAATATCTCTTAGGTACATTCCTGCGTATTTGTTTGTTTAGCTAGACACCATTTGTTTAGTTCTGTTTTCCTTGGTTGGTGCGTTAATGTTCTTTATTTTCATATTAGACAAGTGTGTATTTCAAAATAGCCATTTATAATCGTATACATACAAATATGTATAGATTACATACATGCATATGCATATATGCTATGTACTTGTACACAAGTACTATATAGAGCATTTGTAAAATTAACACATTTAACAGTTGATTGTAATGAGGCGGATTTCCATAATATCATTCGTTACAGCATTTGCTTCTTGTTTAAAATTTCTTTCCACAAATTTGTCTCTTGCTTTTTTTCGCAGAATTCTCAAATTTTTTAAATTTACTTAGCTCATGATTTATTTGTATTTAATGCAACTACATTTGAATTTATTTTGTGGTTTATCTCAACTTGAATTTATTTAGGAAACTAATATAAATACCATAAGGAAACTAATATAATACATATATAATATAATATTAAAGGTATATTGTATAATTAATAATGATAATCTCATTAAAAATAACGGCATTGTAAAAAATAATTAAATTGAATGAACTTATATTTCTTAAAAGAACTTCGTTTAGATAACTTCAAATATAAAATTATTATTTTTTTTTTTTTAAATTATATTTATTTTATTTAGTAAATTTATTTTTCTATACTTTATAGTTTTTTATTTGGTTGTTTTTTTTGTTTTTGTATATTATAGGTACTTTATGTGTAATTTGATTTTGGTTAGATGTTTTGTGTGTTTCATTTAATGTGTGCCTTTCATTTTTATTGGTTCCTCTAGGACTATGGTGTGTTTTCAATGATCCTTTAGATACTTTCACTCGTATAGAGCTGCTCTCGTATGATATGATTGCGATGCAAATTAAATCGAAAATGCTTATAAATACCATAGATTAGGCCAATATTATATGCTAAGCAACTAGGTGAAAATTCGTTTGAATTGCTTTCAATAAAATAAACCAATAGCTCTGATCTAAATAAGCTATATAAACATCTATGTCTGTACAAATACATCAAGTTGTCTGCAACTAACTGTAAGTGATGGCAACGGTAAACAGTTAATAAATAAATTGTTTTTCACTTCTATTTCTTCTCTATTAGTTTTGTTTAGCGCTATGAAAGCAAAATTGATTGCTTTGTGTATATGAGCCTCCAATATAAAATATATTTATTTATGTTTTCGCAATATGTTTTACGGCATATTTGTTATGTATAAGCACCAAAAACGATAATAAAGCAGTGTATTTGGCAATTAATATTGCAGGCCAATGTCCAAGATATGTTTTCGGTTATACTTTATATTGTTCATTCTGTGCAGATGTCCATGACTATGAGATTATGCATCTATGTATGTATATATATGTATCTGTGTTCTTCTACTTTGTATCTATGATGGCTGTTTTGTTTTATGCAAGGACTTTTTCTTTTCTTGGGGAAGTCAGAGGTTTACTGTGCAAACGGATTGTGGGGACTGGCACCGGGTATGTCCAGGTTACCGCCAGTGGTCTGGTAGGTGCCGTACGGTCCGCCATTCGGGTTCATCTCGTTTAATCGCGTGTTGGACAGAGCACGTGGTATGGGATTGCTGGGCACGCCATGCGGAGCCAAATGCGAGGTCTCTTCGGCCACCTATGAATCGAAAAATCAGTCAAGCTCATGCGCAAAACAAGTTAGAAAGTTACAGTCGGGTGTAACCGACTGCACAATGTATAATAACAATGTATGTAATGTATAATAACAACTTAAAACAGTCGAAAACGGTCTTATTTATTATTACTAATTTTGGGAAATATCGATTTCAATTTGGGGAGGCGAGAGAGGCCGTGGGCGAAATTGTTCGGCTCAATCTTTAGAGGTGATTAAAATACTGTCTGCCATATTTGGTGACTCTAGCTCTATAATTGTGGGAGATATCTAGATTATATCGATTTGCCACACCCCCGGTGGACGTTACTTTTATGTTTTTAGTGCTGTCTTTAGAAGAGGTCATCAGTAATCTGTCTGAAAAATTGTATGCATCTAGCTTCAAAACTGAGGAAGATATATAGATTTGATCGATTTGCCCCGCCCCCAGATGGCATATCCGAAAAAATTCTTGTGTGATCTATAGAGAAGGTCATCAGTAATCTGTCCGAAAATTGTATGTATTTAACTTGAAAACTGAGGAAGATATACAAATTTATCGATTTTTTCAGAAGAATAAGTTCCAAGTTTCGAGACAGACAGACGGACGGAAGCGAGTATGAAATATATGCAAAAATCTCTATAGCTATATTATTTTTGAATAAATTCTTCAATTCCTCATCCTGGTTAGTTAAATTGAACGCAAAAATTGTCACTTACCTGATGCGGATCTTCGGTGACGGGTATGTCCGATATGAAGCCCTGCTCCTTGCGGTAGAAGTTGATGAAGATGAACAGGCCGAGCACGAAGAGGCAAGCTATACCATACCAACGGAAGGTAGCAGTAGTACCGTAGTAGGTGACAAACATACCACCAATGATGGCGCCGCAGCCGCGACCCAAGCCATGATGGATGCCCTGGAGTACGCCCTGCGCGGAGGCGCGCAGATGCTTGGGCGTATTGTGGGCAATGTAGGAGCACGAGGCGGCCCAGACGGCGGCATGCGTGATGCCCTGCATCAGTTCGAAGGGTAACACCATCCACGGATTGGTCAAATAGGAGATGTACAGAAAGCGCAGCACGTTGCCAATCAGGCCCAGGCAGAGCACCTTCACATGCCCAATCTGGGTAATCAAGCGAAAGCTGAAGAAGTAGGCAAATATCTCGGACACGTGATTGATCACGGAGGCAACGCCGAACAGGGTCGGCGTGCCGCCATAGTCTTGCAAATGCCAGAACAGAAAGGTAAAGATCAGGCCAATGCCGAAGCCCATAAACCAGGCGACAAACAGAAACGAGGCGGTCTTTAGATCCTTGAAATACGTTAGCACCGTCATCCACTCGGGCAGCTCCTTGGCCGTCTGGGCAAACACCTTCGACTCGGCGCCAATGTGCGGCTGCGTCTGATGGCCGCCAGCAAGGAAGCTGCTGACACCGCCAGCGCAGGCACCCGACGCGGCGCTGCCGCTACCCACTGCCAGTGATGGTAAGTTGAGCTGGGCGGCCAGCTGGTTCATCGACTCATCCTCGGCCTTCTTGTTGGGATCGACAAACTGGGCCGACGCCTGCTGCTGGCTCTCGTCGATCGGCTCGTACTTGAAGGTGATCTTCGCCGCCGAGATAATCGCGCAGGTCATCAGCACCGAGAATATGGAAAAGCAAATGTTATAGTTTTTCTCCTTGTTGCCGGCGCCGCACGGATGATTCGAGAACGAGGTGGAGTGATCCAATGCAATGCCCACCAGAAACATCGATATGCCCCAGCCCAAGGAGCCGAACATGCGCTGATGTCCATACTTATCCGCATCCTCGCCGAGCAGGGTGATGACCGCGGAGTCGGCTAGCGTTATGGCCGGCGCACTAAAGAACTCACCAATCAGGATGACCAGCAGCAGCAGAAAGAATGCCTTCTGAATGTCCTGCAAAGGGTAATCCTTTTAGTTACAGTTACAGTTCGAGTTGGAGTTACACCAGCTGCTCCTTTATGGGCACACTTACTGGCGTGCGATACACCATGGAGCTGAAGATGGGCGTCACATAATCCCGATGGTGCTTGTCGTCGTAGTTGCTCACAAAGTTGATGTGCACGGGCGAGATGCCCGCATCGATGCGCGGCAGCAGCAGCGATCTTTTGTGCCTGCTGTGCGCCGGCTCCGCAGCCTCGAAGTCCTCGTCGGACAACATGCCAGCGTTGGCATCGTAATAGGCCTGATCCTGCTCCTGCTCCAGCTGGGACATCGGCTCGTACATGGCCGAGGTGTCGCGCTTGGTGCGCGTGTACGTGAGCACAAAGTCGGTCGCATTGCGCCGTTCGATGCAGTTGATGGCCTCCGGCCGGATGAAGCTCAGCGGTATGGTGAACAGCACCCAGCAGGCGAGCGAGGCCAGCAGCAGCTTTTTGCCCTGGCGACAGCGATCCGCATAGGAGCCCCAGAATGGGGCCGCCAGGAATTCGACAAAGGGTCGCATGCCGACGAGTATGCCGCACTGGCCGGGATTCATGCCCATCTGCTTGAAGTAGACGCCCATCAGCGGGAACAGCGACCCGAATGCAGCATAGAAGAAGAAGTAGAAACTCTTTACGGGTATTAGCTCCCGCTCCGTGGCGCCGAAGAACATTTGCAGGACCTCCGAGTGACCGCGCACCTTGTGCGTTGAATCCTTTGCCTCCGGATATCTGGCAAAAGCGAATTTCAACACTGATGGACAACTGCATATTATTGGCTACTCACAAGTTGGGATCCACTTCCCCAGTGGCCTCAACGTCCACGCGCGGCCTGGCGCCCGGTGGACCGTAGCCGGCGGCTTGTGGCTGCCCAAAGCCGACGCCGGCTCCTCCGCCCTGATCATAGCCAGCAGTTGGCTGCTCCTCGTAACCATAGCCCATGCTCGACTGCTGCGGCTGGCCAAAGCCAGCGCTCGACGCGGGCGCACCAAAAGGATTGGCCGCTCCACCACTCGCAGCATTGTAGGGATTCATTTAGCCGGCCACTGAACTCTGACCGTGTCTGAGGGGGGCTTTCAACTGGATTTCACGCCCGACTGCTTCCGGTTGGCTGACACTTCCTGCCCAACAGCTCTTTTGTCTCAACTTTGCTTTTGTGCGTGGCCGAACTTTGCGACTACAGCATCTTGTTTGTTATTTTCCTTAAGCTGCTGTTTAGGAAGACAATGGGCCAATTAGCGCTGAGCTCCTTGTTATGGGTGTGGGTGTGTATGTGTGGGTGTGGGTGTGCGAACTGAGGTGTGAGCAGCAATTAAGCTCTTTGTGGTGTCAATCAACGTGAGTTAAATTTTTGATCCTTGAACTAAAGTTAATATATAATATATATATATAATGTACTAATTATAATACTAACAAATATGTATTTCTAACACGACACGTCGGATAATATAAAAAATTAAAATAATATTTTCGATTTTCTGAACACGCTCGACTTTACAATTATATTTTAAATTATCTTAACATTATATCGTAGTTGAACTAAAAAAAAATACTTTTCGAAATAAATTATTTAGAATCTTATTCGGAGCTCTGAAAAAATTTAATAAATGACTCCTTAGTTTTTCTTTTAATGTTTTATGAAATTATGAAATAATTTGTATATTTTTTCAGCTTGCTTTTTGTCAACTTTTTATAAAGTCGTGTGCGTGTCACGAAAGAAAACACGACCCTCGCCTAGCTCTAGTTGATATGCAATTTCCTGCTGTCAAACATGTCCTTTGATATGGTTTTGTGCAAATGTATGTAACAGACAGAAGGAAGCATCTCCGAAGATGCTAGAAGTTATTTAAAAATTAACTTTCCATAGTGGGAAATATTAATCAAGACTTTTACCCACTTCAATTCAGCTGCTCTAAAGCAAACCCGAGTTAACGCGGATTAATCGAAGTTAAATAAACACACACGCTTTTATGTATATACACACGCCACGCAATGATCGCTTTTACACACACCCGCGCATGCGCAGGGCACGACCGATCAGCAGCGCAGACGCACAGAGACTAAATCTTCTAATTACTGTCGGACCTACGCCAAGCCGGCATTCGCACTAATACAATCGCAGCTGAGAGCAGCACGCAAATAACATAGCTCCCCTTGCTCACACCACCCACAATGGCTCTTAGCATTAGCGCTCACGGCTGGATGCATGCCTAAGAATTGCGTCTCCCGCTCACACTAACATTAACAGTGGGCGCTCTCTCTCTGGAAGTTGCAGCCTGCAGTGCACGCACACACATAAGAGGATCAAAATGAATTGTCTTCCATTGAGTATGAGGAATTCATCTCTTTGTTCTTATTACTCAATGGCTGATACCGTTCATAGTGTTCACTTTCGCTCTCCCTCTCTCTCTCTGTCGTATGTTGATTTCTGCCATTGCATTTTATGCAGCCAAAACACACACAACAAATCATTGTTGTATACAGTGTATCTCCTAGTCGGGCACTCCCGACAAGAGCCAGCTTTCTTGTTTTCATTTAATCTTTTCAAAAAATAATAAAATAAATTTTTATATTTTTATCAGCTTTTTATCCACTTTCTTCAAAACCGACTTCGTGTCACGAATGAAAGCACGACACTCGCCTAGCTCCAGTTGATATGCAATTTCCTGCTGTCAAATAGTTGCTTTGATATATCCTGCTAATCGCTTACGTTGCACCGAGCCGAGACATTTCCCTTCAACCGTCGCACTTAACATTGAAAGCGCACATTTCATAATGACAAAGCAAATGACACAATAAAAAACAGCTTGAGCGGACTTGGGGGGCTGCGAGCCCTGACGGCTGGGCAGTTGAGGGAAGGGAAGGGAAGGGAAGGGTCTCAGCATTGTTTGAGTGAGAATTGCATTAGCTTTGAGCTTTGAGCGTCGCGTCCAACTGAGCGTGTGAGTGAATTTTGGCCAGTCTTTTCCTTGTAGCTTTTTTTTATCACACATACGCACTGTTGGCACGTTCTAAATGTAGGTAAGTGGGTTTGTCTGTAACAGACATGCAAATGTACGTGTGTGTGTGTGTGTGAGTGTGTATACATACATATGCATGTATATAGAGCAGACTTGTTGTTGTTATAGAAAACTGTCTGCTTTAGTTTAAGGAAAAGATTTCCAAAGTTGAATTCAAATATTTTAGCAAAAGCGATTGAAATTATTTGCTCACTATTTTTGTTTGAACATATGTGGAAAATGATGTACATAAAATTATATATAAAACGTTGACAAAATACATGCAGCAGAGTTTTAGTAAAATATAGTCCCTGAATTACACAACTATTCTAAACGACAAGCACATTAAACAGATAACCCACTTGGCAGAGCTGCTCTGCCTGGTACAAGATACAGTTGTGTGTGTATGTATGTATGTGTGTATATGTGGTCTATATACACGGACAACTTGTGCACACTTTGAAGGCCAACATCAAAGACACAAAGGAACACTTTTACAACACAAATGGGGGCTATTCAAAAACCAATTTTGAATTTTCTCTACAGATTTTTTTTAAGGATATTTTTTTTAAACTTTTTACACACCAATATTGTAAGCACATTTACTTGTATGATTTTTCACGGTAATAGCTCAAAGAATGTGTTACGTGCGTAATCGATAAGCAAAGTTTTTCTACAGACAACTCGCGTCTTGCCTCTATACGCGCATTTGACAATTTGTCCAGCGCACATAATTTTCACAGGGCCAAAAAACGCTCAAAAACGAGGAAAAGCGGAAAACGGAAAAGCTCGCTCAAGCGCGTTTCGTGTGTTAAACTTAATGAGATTTGACGCCGCCGACATACGAAATAAGCAGCACCGGCTAAGAGAGGCCCAGAACCCCAGAGAGAGCATTCGAAAGCTGACAGCTTGGCGCCAAATATTTGTCGTTTAAATCATATTTTACCTCAAGTAATAAACTTAAAAAGTTCTGTATAAATCTAATCCGCTCAAATATATTGAGCAAATGTTATGACAAGCTCATGGTGAAAACCCAAACCCAGAATGTGCTTTTTCGAATCCCTTAAATAACGTTTAAATTAATCTTAAATAAATAAAACAATAATTGTCATAATTCAATTACAGTTGGCTACAAAAAAGTAAAAAAAATCATTTATTTGTTTTTTTAAATGCAATACATAGACGCTGAGGGCAACAATTGATAAGCCACTGCCTGCGACACAATCGTCACTACACTCAGAGAAAAAGTGCTTACTAAATCCAAGTATAAGTATGACATAATTATAATCGCCTTGTTTAATAATTAGGGCAAGAATTTTTGTTGATTTAATATTTATTTATAATGAAATCATACTTGCATAAATTTTTAGAACTTGAGGAATTCTTAAGGGATTTTCATATTGGCCTATTTTTTTACAACACTTGTGCTTGTTTTAATAATCACAAAATTCTTTGTTTTTTCCCTGAGTGTATACTATAATTTACTATACTAATAAAACACATGCAAAGATTTGAATACAGATTCATCATCTGATTTGTTTTTGATTTGTTTTGTTTTTAATTTCTTGAAAAACCAGAAATTCCCTGACAAAAAATGTTTGTTTGAAAGCATCGCAAGTTGAGGTTTACTCGATGTTGTGGCCTCCGTCATCAACTGGTGTTCCGATATCACGACATATACATACATACTGATAAAGGAGTATACTATATGCACGATCACCCTGCCATTCGTGCGCTTTATGAATGGGACTTAAGATATTTTGCTTTATATACGAGCATATTCGTAAATATTCGTTACCAGCTAAAATTCCTTTACTCACTAGACAATTAGTGGAGTACGCTTTAAGCTGCGATTTTTAACCAAGCGATAAGCCATTATTTAGTAACACATTCCATGAAAAATGTGAACTAATCTCCAAATACCTCTGATCAAAAGTTGCGCAGAATTGATGTCTTCCAGCAAAGCTGCTCCTCGGATTTGTAGCCGGCCTCAAACTGAGCTCAGCGGGCCCAAAAAGTGGAGGCAGGCTATGGAACTGATTGGCTTGAAGCCATGCGAGGGGATTTTCTTGAAACGCTGCTGATAACAAAGAGAAGACACTGCCAGATATATCAGCCTAGGTGAATCACAATCAGCGAAACCAACAGCCCCATCGCTAGGTGCTTCCCAGCGAGCTCCGTGTGTTGGTGTGTGTATTTAAGCGCCAGCTGCGGGACAAGCAATCATCGGTAATCAGCAACAACTCTTCCGAGCAACATGCAGAGCAGCAGCATTCTCATCCTGGCAGTCGTGGCCATTGGTGCCTGCGTCGAGGCACTGCCTCAGCGTTTCCAAACGCTTCCGTACTATCCACCACCAACCCAGCAGCAACGTCCGATTCGAGTGCGGCGCCAAGTTCTGGGGGGTTCGGTGGCATCGAATCCAGCTGGCGGCTCTGATGCTCGGGTGCACCTGAGCAAGGGCATTGGCACTCCCGATCACAATGTGATTGGACAAGTCTTCGCCGCGGGCAACACTCAAAAGGGACCTGTTACCACTGGAGGCTCGGTGGCCTACAACAAGTAAGTAAATCACAGCCCCTTTTATTCACATGATGAGCTAACGGATTGATGATTCTCAGTCATGGACATGGATTTGACCTGACGAAGACGCACACGCCCGGCGTACAGGACAGCTTCCAGCAGTCGGCGCATGCCAATCTCTTCAACAATGGCAATCACAACCTCGACGCCAAGGTGTTCGCCTCGCAGAACAAGCTGGCCAATGGCTTCGAGTTCCAGCGCAATGGCGCTGGTCTGGACTACTCGCACATCAATGGCCACGGCGCCAGTCTGACGCACAGCAACTTTCCCGGCATCGGCAAGCAACTAGGCCTGGACGGACGCGCCAATCTGTGGTCATCGCAGGATCGCAACACCCGCCTCGATTTGACCGGCTCTGCTTCCAAGTGGACCAGCGGGCCATTGAGTGGCCAGTCCAACTTTGGCGGTGGACTGGGATTAACCCATATTTTCGGTTAAAATTTCTCTCGAATAGTCAAATTATTTATTTATGTTTAAAAATGTATTTCGCAAAATAAGCAAAGAAAAACACAGAAACCAAAAAATATATAAACAATAATTTAAAAAAAAAATTGGATGATTTTTAGGGATTTAAAATAAGGGTAGTTAGTTAATTAGTTAGTTAGTGGTTCCTTACAGATAAAAATGCCCAGCAGGGCTAATAAACAAGAAGCTATTAGTGATTTCATCTTAGACCATATTTATATATTTTTTCATCACTATTGAAGCTAGAGACTTGTCGTCGCATAAAGTGCTAAGACTTTTATTGACTGATTAAAATTGAGAAAAAAAATTTGACATGTTAAGCTCTCGGATTTATAGCTCCCACATTTCGAACTCCCATAACTATGTCAAAACTGAAGCGCTTTTCATGTTTGACGGCATTTTGGTCACAATTTGGCCTCTAGATTAATTCTACATTTAAAAATATATAAATTAAATTAAATAAAATCATTTGAACGAGTATTGGTCACATCCGAATGGAACGTTCTTAACTGTTTTTTTGGTTTTTAAATTTATTTAGTTTATTTAAATTTGGATATTTTTATTTACCTTTAAGTAAAGGATTTAACTATTTCTAATTAGCACTATCTGTTAACCATACGCGATCATACCGATTTTGTCGTTTTTGAAATAAGCATAAAACGTTCTTCATATATTTAGAACATTTCTACAATTCAGTACTGTCTTTAAGTGGTATACTTATGAATTTTGGTATTTTACAAAAATGTTTGTATAAATAATTTTTTCTCTAGCTAAGAAGTTTGTTGACTTAGCAGATTTTTTACAACGGTTGTGCTTGTGTAATTTAATATAAAAAAAAATTGTTTTCTGAGTGTATACTATAATTTACTATACTAATAAAATACATGCAAACCTTTGACTACAGGTTCAACCGCCGTTTTCTTTTTATTTTTCTTTTATTTTTTTTCTTGAAAAACCAGAAATTCCCCTGACAAAAAATGTTTGTTTGAAAGCATCGCAAGTTGAGGTTTACTCGATGTTGGTGCCTCCGTCACCAGCTAATGCTCTGACATCACGACTTATGCTGATAAAAGAGTATACTATATGCATGATCACCCTGCCATTCGTAATATAGAGCTGTGCGCTTTATGAATGGGACTTAAGTTATTTTACTGAACGTGGACAAATGTAAATATTCGTTATCAGTTCGAATTCCTTTACTGAGTAGACAGTTGGTGGAGTGTTAGCTTTAAGCTGCGAGTTTTACCCAAGCGCTAAACTTTGCACCCTCTCTCTCACTCTCTCTTCGCATCCTTTGACTGCTCCTGCGCACAAAATTCAATTAGGTTTTTGAAAATTACTCGACTCAAACACTTGACTGCACGCAGCGCTCTCTTGCGGTCATTTAGGTTTCTACTTCACTTCGCTCAATCGACTTAACTCCACTCAACTTTTGAGTCCCACTCGAAATTGACAGATTGTCTGCTTTTTTGGAGGATGCTATTATGTTTTAAGAAGAAAAGACTTATTAAGCATCTCTAAGAATATCTGTATTTATGTATGTATATACCTGTACTTTCCTGATCAGAACGAATCAATTAAATCAATTGATATGAACAACTTTTTATATCGGGCAATATAGCAACGATCAGTAGAAAATTAAGGCTCTATATTATTTAGTGACACATTGCATGAAAAATTCAAATGTGTAAAAAACCCGCATATAACTCCGATTAGACGTTGCGCAAAATTGAGGTCTTCCAGCCCAGCTGCTCCTTGGATTTGTAGCCGGCCTCAAACTGAGCTCCCCAGCGGGCGCAACAAGTGGAGGCAGGCAATGGAACTGAAGCTTTGCGAGGGGATTTTCTTGAAACGCTGCTGATAACAAAGACAAGTCACTGCCAGAGATGTCAGCCTAGGTGAATCACAATCAGCGAAACCAACAGCCCCATCGCTAGGTGCTTCCCAGCGAGCTCCGTGTGTTGGTGTGTGTATTTAAGCGCCAGCTGCGGGACAAGCAATCATCAGTAATCAGCAACAACTCTTCCGAGCAACATGCAGAGCAGCAGCATTCTCATCCTGGCAGTCGTGGCCATTGGTGCCTGCGTCGAGGCACTGCCTCAGCGTTTCCAAACGCTTCCGTACTATCCACCACCAACCCAGCAGCAACGTCCGATTCGAGTGCGGCGCCAAGTTCTGGGGGGTTCGGTGGCATCGAATCCAGCTGGCGGCTCTGATGCTCGGGTGCACCTGAGCAAGGGCATTGGCACTCCCGATCACAATGTGATTGGACAAGTCTTCGCCGCGGGCAACACTCAAAAGGGACCTGTTACCACTGGAGGCTCGGTGGCCTACAACAAGTAAGTAAATAACAGCCCCTTTCATTCACATGATGAGCTAACGGATTGATGATTCTCAGTCATGGACATGGATTTGACCTGACGAAGACGCACACGCCCGGCGTACAGGACAGCTTCCAGCAGTCGGCGCATGCCAATCTCTTCAACAATGGCAATCACAACCTCGACGCCAAGGTGTTCGCCTCGCAGAACAAGCTGGCCAATGGCTTCGAGTTCCAGCGCAATGGCGCTGGTCTGGACTACTCGCACATCAATGGCCACGGCGCCAGTCTGACGCACAGCAACTTTCCCGGCATCGGCAAGCAACTGGGCGTGGACGGACGCGCCAATCTGTGGTCATCGCAGGATCGCAACACCCGCCTCGATTTGACCGGCTCTGCTTCCAAGTGGACCAGCGGGCCATTGAGTGGCCAGTCCAACTTTGGCGGTGGACTGGGATTAACCCATATTTTCGGTTAAAATTTCTCTCGAATAGTCAAATTATTTATTTATGTTTAAAAATGTATTTCGCAAAATAAGCAAAGAAAAACACAGAAACCAAAAAATATATAAACAATAATTTAAAAAAAAAATTGGATGATTTTTAGGGATTTAAAATAAGGGTAGTTAGTTAATTAGTTAGTTAGTGGTTCCTTACAGATAAAAATGCCCAGCAGGGCTAATAAACAAGAAGCTATTAGTGATTTCATCTTAGACCATATTTATATATTTTTTCATCACTATTGAAGCTAGAGACTTGTCGTCGCATAAAGTGCTAAGACTTTTATTGACTGATTAAAATTGAGAAAAAAAATTTGACATGTTAAGCTCTCGGATTTATAGCTCCCACATTTCGAACTCCCATAACTATGTCAAAACTGAAGCGCTTTTCATGTTTGACGGCATTTTGGTCACAATTTGGCCTCTAGATTAATTCTACATTTAAAAATATATAAATTAAATTAAATAAAATCATTTGAACGAGTATTGGTCACATCCGAATGGAACGTTCTTAACTGTTTTTTTGGTTTTTAAATTTATTTAGTTTATTTAAATTTGGATATTTTTATTTACCTTTAAGTAAAGGATTTAACTATTTCTAATTAGCACTATCTGTTAACCATACGCGATCATACCGATTTTGTCGTTTTTGAAATAAGCATAAAACGTTCTTCATATATTTAGAACATTTCTACAATTCAGTACTGTCTTTAAGTGGTATACTTATGAATTTTGGTATTTTACAAAAATGTTTGTATAAATAATTTTTTCTCTAGCTAAGAAGTTTGTTGACTTAGCAGATTTTTTACAACGGTTGTGCTTGTGTAATTTAATATAAAAAAAAATTGTTTTCTGAGTGTATACTATAATTTACTATACTAATAAAATACATGCAAACCTTTGACTACAGGTTCAACCGCCGTTTTCTTTTTATTTTTCTTTTATTTTTTTTCTTGAAAAACCAGAAATTCCCCTGACAAAAAATGTTTGTTTGAAAGCATCGCAAGTTGAGGTTTACTCGATGTTGGTGCCTCCGTCACCAGCTAATGCTCTGACATCACGACTTATGCTGATAAAAGAGTATACTATATGCATGATCACCCTGCCATTCGTAATATAGAGCTGTGCGCTTTATGAATGGGACTTAAGTTATTTTACTGAACGTGGACAAATGTAAATATTCGTTATCAGTTCGAATTCCTTTACTGAGTAGACAGTTGGTGGAGTGTTAGCTTTAAGCTGCGAGTTTTACCCAAGCGCTAAACTTTGCACCCTCTCTCTCACTCTCTCTTCGCATCCTTTGACTGCTCCTGCGCACAAAATTCAATTAGGTTTTTGAAAATTACTCGACTCAAACACTTGACTGCACGCAGCGCTCTCTTGCGGTCATTTAGGTTTCTACTTCACTTCGCTCAATCGACTTAACTCCACTCAACTTTTGAGTCCCACTCGAAATTGACAGATTGTCTGCTTTTTTGGAGGATGCTATTATGTTTTAAGAAGAAAAGACTTATTAAGCATCTCTAAGAATATCTGTATTTATGTATGTATATACCTGTACTTTCCTGATCAGAACGAATCAATTAAATCAATTGATATGAACAACTTTTTATATCGGGCAATATAGCAACGATCAGTAGAAAATTAAGGCTCTATATTATTTAGTGACACATTGCATGAAAAATTCAAATGTGTAAAAAACCCGCATATAACTCCGATTAGACGTTGCGCAAAATTGAGGTCTTCCAGCCCAGCTGCTCCTTGGATTTGTAGCCGGCCTCAAACTGAGCTCCCCAGCGGGCGCAACAAGTGGAGGCAGGCAATGGAACTGAAGCTTTGCGAGGGGATTTTCTTGAAACGCTGCTGATAACAAAGACAAGTCACTGCCAGAGATGTCAGCCTAGGTGAATCACAATCAGCGAAACCAACAGCCCCATCGCTAGGTGCTTCCCAGCGAGCTCCGTGTGTTGGTGTGTGTATTTAAGCGCCAGCTGCGGGACAAGCAATCATCAGTAATCAGCAACAACTCTTCCGAGCAACATGCAGAGCAGCAGCATTCTCATCCTGGCAGTCGTGGCCATTGGTGCCTGCGTCGAGGCACTGCCTCAGCGTTTCCAAACGCTTCCGTACTATCCACCACCAACCCAGCAGCAACGTCCGATTCGAGTGCGGCGCCAAGTTCTGGGGGGTTCGGTGGCATCGAATCCAGCTGGCGGCTCTGATGCTCGGGTGCACCTGAGCAAGGGCATTGGCACTCCCGATCACAATGTGATTGGACAAGTCTTCGCCGCGGGCAACACTCAAAAGGGACCTGTTACCACTGGAGGCTCGGTGGCCTACAACAAGTAAGTAAATAACAGCCCCTTTCATTCACATGATGAGCTAACGGATTGATGATTCTCAGTCATGGACATGGATTTGACCTGACGAAGACGCACACGCCCGGCGTACAGGACAGCTTCCAGCAGTCGGCGCATGCCAATCTCTTCAACAATGGCAATCACAACCTGGACGCCAAGGTGTTCGCCTCGCAGAACAAGCTGGCCAATGGCTTCGAGTTCCAGCGCAATGGTGCTGGTCTGGACTACTCGCACATCAATGGCCACGGCGCCAGTCTGACGCACAGCAACTTTCCCGGCATCGGCAAGCAACTGGGCGTGGACGGACGCGCCAATCTGTGGTCATCGCAGGATCGCAACACCCGCCTCGATTTGACCGGCTCTGCTTCCAAGTGGACCAGCGGGCCATTGAGTGGCCAGTCCAACTTCGGCGGTGGACTGGGATTAACCCATATTTTCGGTTAAAATTGCTCTCGATAGTCAAATTATTTATTTGTTTTACAAATGTATTTCGCAAAATAA